>WNWU01000003.1:49970178-49992004 GCA_012654045.1 Ptyas mucosa
ATTCCATTCCATTCCATTCCATTCCATTCCATTCCATTCCATTCCATTCCATTCCATGAACTTTAAAAGTCCCAAAGGTGTTTTTTTTTTCAAGAGGCAAATGGACTTCCTTGTTTTTCTTTGAAGACATTTCATTTTCCATCCAAGAAGCTTCCTCAGCTCCCTAGAAGATTGCAACCATCATAAATAAGAGTCAGTTGCCAAGCATCTGAATTTTGATCACATGACAGTGGAGATGCTACAATGGCCATAATAACTTTTTTCAGTGCTATTTTAAATTCAAATGGCCACTGAATGAATTGTTGTAAGTCAACAACTACATGCATTGACCTGAACCAAGATATGAATTTGAATGTTATAGAACTGGCAAATCCATACTATCTTTACGTAGGTTTGGCTGTCATTTCAAAACACTTTCTCTGTGTAGTGAATTAATGGACTGCCAGATACATTTCTGTATCATTACAGAACTATTTCATGCAAACCACACTTAAAAGAAAACATTATTTTATTTATTATTGAAAGTAGTTACTGTTATGTATTGAATGTATACAGTTGTGTTAAAGTGAAATTAACCTTGAGCAGAGGTGGGTTTCAGCAGGTTCTGACCAGTTCTGGAGAACAGGTAGTGGAAATTTTGAGTCGTTCGGAGAACCGGGAGTAAAAATTCTGACTGGCCCTACCCCCATCTATTCTCTGCCTTCCAAGTCCCAGCTGTTCAGGATGAAATGGGAATTTTGCAGTAACCTTCCTTTGGAGTGGGGTGGGAATGGAGATTTTACAGTATCCTGCCATGCCCACCAAGCCACGCCCACCAAGCCATGCCACGCCCACCAAGTCACACCCACAGAACCAGTAGTAAAAATTTTTGAAACCCACCACTGCTTTAGATGACCCCAACTGTTTTGAAGGGAAACTTAGAACATTTATAGTTGGGCGGGCTTTTTCTAGTTCTATGATTGGTTAAGACCCTGTAGGCCTAGAGTATAAATACCAGGCATTTGCCTGAAGTTGCTCAGTTCTATTTTTGAGTCAATAAATGCTGTGTAACTATGCTGGTCTGGTTCTTGCCTACTGAAGCCCAATATACAACAGATACCATTCCCCTTTTTGTATAAATCCTAAAGTCTGAATATTTAAAATATGTAGCTGCAGCAATGTCTACTAATTTACTGTAGTTTTAAAAGAGAGTTAGACAATTAACCTAGGAATAAGTTATTCTGAGCACAATGCACATTGGATTGAACCACAGTTTGTTTAAACATGGTTTATTAAGTCACAATTGGCTGGGTTAAAAAGTAATGCATAAATAATGGTTTATAAATCAAATTGATTGGATTGCCATAATGTGACCCCTGCAGTCAATTAAAAAAAAAAGTGTATTCAGCTAATGAAATAGCTAAATGCATAAGATTGCTCCGTTAATGAATGCAAAGGGTTATTAACCCTAATTGCAAAACACCACATCCAAGATCAAGGGCACCAGGCTTTTGAATCAGTTGCTAGGGAACAAGAATAAAATAAGCCCTAAGATCTTGTATATTGGTTACCCAGGGACATCTGATTAACTATTGTAGGAAATTGGGTGGTGGACATAATATTCCTTTGGTCTGAGCAGCCTTGCTATGCTTATATTTTTTTTCTCTTCGACAAAATAATAGTTCTCTATATCTTGATAACATAAATTCCCTATGCTCTACATTAACAGGCCTTGTTGTGGCAAACTGTATGCTGCATAAGCCACAACCTACATCAGTGGCGGGTTTCAAATTTTTTTACTACCAGTTCCATGGGCATGGCTTGGTGAGTGTGCTGTGGCGTGGCAGGGGAAGGATACTGTAAAATCTCCATTCCCACTCCACTCCAGGGGAAGTTTATTGCAAAATCCCCATTTCCCCCCGATCAGCTGGGACTCCAGAGGCAGAGAATAGATGGGGGCGGGGCCAGTCAGAATTTTTTACCGGTTCTCCGAACTACTCAAAATTTCCGCTACCGGTTCTCCAGAACTGGTCAGAACATGCTGAAACCCACCTCTGACCTACATGATTTAGAGTAAATTTACTACTTTTTGTTGTATGCCAGGCTTGATTTTGAAATCTTTGAAGGAAGAATAATGTAGGAGAAGGGAAATTTGTTCATTTGTTTAAGCTAATTTTCCAACATTAGGAATGAAGCGGGGAAAGATCACAAGATAAAATATTTGCCTGCTGAAGATTATCTGACTGGATCCTGAAGGGAACTTCCCCCTTTCCTACACACAAACTCTCACACACACACACATACACTCCATGACAATTTACATACGTTTGATGGATATAGTATATGGATATATTTTTAAATTTTGCTTAATTTAGTTTGCATATTTTAGACATAACTGATACCACCTTGTGTCATGAACCACTTACCTAATCACATCTGTTACATGGAATAATTCAAGTTCTCCTCCATAATTTATGTGCTTATCCGGTACAAAGTCCTATAATTGCGACTAGAATTGTCTTTTATGATCCACAATTTTCCATGCGTAAATAGAGGTAAACTTTAGAACCTTTAACACTATCTATATAGGTAGTCTTTGACTTATGACCATAATTGGGATTTGAACTTCTGGTGTTTTAAGTCATGTGGTCATTAAATGGTGTTGTGCTTATGTTATGTTCAATTTTCAACCTTATTTATTTGTCTTTAAACAAATTGCATGGTTGTTAAGTGAATTCAGCTTCTATCATTGACTTTGTCAGACCCCACTGGGAAGATTACAAAGAGTGACCACATGACTCTAATATGCTATAACCATTGTAAATATGTGCCAGTTGCCAACTTGTAAATGCATGGACTTGTCATAAGTACATTTTTTTCAGTGCTTTGAACAGTCATTAAACCAATCTAATTAATGCAATGTATATTTCTATATTAGTAGTGTTGATGTATGTGTACACATTTTCCTTGTAGTGGAATACTGGCCAACAGTGACAATAAAGTCAGTACTGTATTATACTCCTGAAGGATACTTTGAAGAGGTGGGTTTCAGCAGGTTCTGAGCAGTTCTGAAGAACCGGTAGCGGAAATTTTGAGTAGTTCAGAGAACCAGCAAATACTACCTCTGGCTGGCCCTGCCCCCATCTATTCTCTGCCTCCCGAGTCCCAGATGATTGGGAGGAAATGGGGATTTTGCAGTAACCTTCCCTTGGAGTGGGGAGGAATGGAGATTTTACAGTATCCTTCCCCTGCCATGCCCACCAAGCCACGCCCACAGAACTGGTAGTAAAAAAATTTGAAACCCACCACCGATACATGGATAGTTTTTTAGACAGACTCAGAGATAGGTGGAAATTACTCTATGTATGAATTAGTATAGCCATGCTCTAGATAGCAATATCTTCCTTCCATTCCCTGCAGTGCTCATTTATGATATGCCTATTTGGCTGTCAAAGATCCTTGCATCTTTTTTCTCATTTTTCCCTAGAATCAGAATCAGAATCAGAATCCGGATGTCATCTAGGTAGAGTGTCTTTTAAATTACTATCTTCAATAATGCATTATCTGGGTGCTCACCTGGCACAAGAATGAAAAAGTACTTTTTGAGAAGACTACTAAGACAATATAATAACAGCAACTATGCCTTCTTATTTCCAGACTGAAAGCTCTATTAAATTAGCACATCAAATACCCACTGCCATTAAATGTATACTAATCAATTCTGGCTGTTTGACAGTACTTATAATATAGTTATTTGCAATGTAATCCTTCACTGCCTACTGAAGAGTTATCAGAATCAGTAATGGTTCTAATAAAAACATGAGGTTGTTTTTGAAAGCAATGCAGAGAAAAATTCATTTGTCAAGGAAGAAATTAAATGTTCACAAGGTGCATGAGGTACCTTGCAAGTACAGCTTGAAGTGGTTCTGAAATTAGGGCAAAAGTCCTCATGAAATTAGATTAAGGATTTCATTATGCCGTCACATTGTCCAGCCTTGTTAGACATTCATGCCACAAGATAAACAACAAGTGGACAAGGAGGGGGGAAAAATCTGTGCGCATATAACGCATTTAGAAAGGTTATCAGTACATGTGTTTATTGTGGCATCTCTACCTCCTTCATTCTTTTTAGCCACAAGAGGAAGGATAATCCAGAGATCTTTATTGTGGGGTTCTTGGTACTCTGACATCTGACATCCCAGAAGATCTTTCTTCTGCAGAATCTAGCAATTCTGGGCATCTTTGCAAATAACAATCATGTAGATTCGGTATGCCTAAATGGGTTTCCATCAGAACATTTCAAACAATTTACTTATTCAATGAATCGCATATTTCTCTTTGCTTTATTTGGAGCCTTCCTCCTCATTCTTTTATTCTGACAACAAAAAAGGAAGTGATTTAGTGATTGTGTGTGTGTGTGTGTGTGTGTGTGTGTGTGCTGATCTTTCCTGCTTATCTTTGTCTCTTTCTTCCTGACATCAGCTGCCCTCAAAGAAGCTATTTCACAATCATGTCACAAATGCCTTTTGTTGAGCAAGTGGCAGTAATGATGACTTGAAAGCATTGAAATTGTTGGCAGTTTTCTTCCTTGTGTAGGGAGTTTATAGAAGAATATTATAGAATCTGATCCTATATACAATACAAAAAGAATGTTATAAAAACATATGGGGAATTATGTTACCACCTAATTCTAACCCATGGTGGCACAGTGGTTAGAATGCAGTACTGCAATTTGGCAGTTCGAATCTCACCAAGGTCAAGGTTGATTCAGCCTTTCATCCTTCCAAGATTGATAAAATGAAGATGCAGATTGTTGGGGGCAATATGCTGACTCTGTGAACCACTTAGAGAGGGCTGTAAAGCACTATGAATTGATATATAAATCTAAGTGCTATTGCTATTACTACTTTCAACCAACTTCTGTTGACTTCACAATAATTCACCAAATAATTTTATACACATTAACCCAGAAGTAACTTCCATTGTTTTCCTCTTCTTTTTCCCTTAGATTACAGCTTAATCTCTGTTCTATGCCCTGCATATCTTTGCTTTTCTGAGACTGAGTTTTGTTTGTTTTTTGGTACTGAAACTCCCCTTTCAGGAATGCAATAAAACATGTCATTTGCTCTGCCTAAGCTTGCTTTCTAATTGTAAAGTTGGGACAAGTTTCATTTATTAAAATAGAACCCCCCACCTTTTTTTAGAATAACATGGTTTAACTGCTGCTAGCCCCCAAAAATGGTCATTAAAGTATACTTAAACTTTCTACATTGTGTGATTCCCCCCCCCACAATCCTTTGCTTCAGGGTGGGGGTCGGAGGGGACTGATTGGAGCTGAGCATTTATTGGCTGGATGCCCTTCCTGATGCCTACATGGAGCTCACAGCAGACAATTATTCCTTGCACCCAGAGAATTTCTACATTGTGTAAAATAGGCCAGATAAATACAGTATATGAAACCTTTCCTTTGAAATTCAAACTACCTACATGTTATAGATCACCTCTTTCTTGAAAAAGACTATAGTGTTCCTAAGTAGAATGCATGTTTTGTCCTTCAGCAGTTTTATTCACCCATGTTTTAAAGGAAGTTTCTGAGTCCCTTGATTTTGGAAACTGCCAGATTTATTAATATTAACCAAGTGATGTGAACACATTGAGTTAAAGCCATAAGAATGTGTATGGCATTTTTATACATTACAGGATTGGGCTGATTCATTGACCACCAATTTCTATGCTCTAACACTTTCACTGTATTAATGTTTGGATTCTTTTTTTAAAAAATGTTTGACAACTGCCTGAATATAGATACAATTTGATAATGTGGCAGATTTTCCAAATAACACATATGCATTGAGGTTGCTTCTTTGTTGGAACTTACAGAATTGTGTATTTGAAATTCACCCAGAAAATACTGTTTCATGGACTGTTCAATTGTTAAATAGCTTTATAGCTATAGCCAGTTTTTGTGCTACTGAAGCTAATTGCCCCACTATGACTCAATCTACCCATTCAGAGATATAAATATTAATGTAATCCTCTGCTTGAACAACTTAGCTCAGTTATGATAGATTTGCAACTGTTTCTGGCCTAATAGATTGCTGAATCAATTATCTCTGCATCTCATGAATTTTATGATTGCTTGACAGAAAAGTGAAAAAGTGGTTGAGTACAACTAGAAGTGTCTATACATTTTATGTCATTTGATAACTAATGAGAGTTGGTTGGCAAACTATCTAGCAATGAGTACAACTTTGGAACAATAGGTTTAGGAATAGTTCATTAGTGAGAAAATCTATCTATCTTGATGGCATATGATCAATCAATCACCTTTTATTGATTCTCCAGTGTATTTGATATTATTCCATCTGGTAACATTTGCCTGTAGACTGGTTAAAAACAACAACAACACTGTATGAATGGATCAGGTAAATGCCATTCTATCATCTGATCTCATAGATATACAAGTCATCAGAGGTGGTATTCAGCAGGTTCTGACCAGTTCTGGAGAACCGGTAGCAGAAATTTTGAGTAGTTCGGAGAACTGGTAAATACCACCTCTGACTGGCCCCACCCCCATCTATTCTCTGCCTCCCGAATCCCAGCTGACCAGGAGGAAATGGAGATTTTACAGCATCCTTCCCCTGGAGTGGGATGGGAATGGAGATTTTACACTATCCTTCCCCTGCCCATCAAGCCACACCCACCAAGCAATGCCACACCCACAGAACCGGTAGTAAAAAAATTTGAATCCCACCACTGCAAGTCATGTCTGAAGAAGGTAAATTTGGTCTGAGAATAACTAGAAGTGAAACAGATAAGGTTTTCATAGAGACACAGAGTTTTTATTGATTGGGGAAAGCAGGAGGGAATTGAATATAAATAACTGGCAAGAAGATATTGTCTGTGGACTTGGAAAAATGGAGATAACTAAGAAATCAAACTGGGTTTTGGCTGGGTTTTGGCTGTTGAATGAATGCCAGTTCCATTTCAGTAGTTCAAAGACAACTGAAGAGAAGAACTCTGAAGAGGAAGGACAAAAATGAACTTCCCCTTTCAGAGCTGCAATTTCAGTCATCCTAAATTGTAGGAAACCAGTTGGGCTCATTTTATAGTACTCCTGTTTAGGTCAAATTACTGGTTATCAGCTATTTGTCACACATGTTTTAAGGGCCTTTTCAAAAGGGGCCTGAGTGGCACAGTAGACTAAGGCACTGATTAACATTCAGCTGCCTACAATTACTGCAAATTTTAATCTCACCAGGCTCAAGGTTGACTCAGCCTTCCATCCTTTCTAAGGTAGGTGAAATGAGGACCCAGATTGTGGGGGCAATAAGCTGACTTTGTATAAATATACAAAAGTATGAAGGCTATTGCTTAACGCATTGTAAGCCGCCCTGAGTGTCCAGAGAAGGGCGGCATATAAATCAATTTTTTAAAAAAATAAGGTAAAAAGTTAAACATATGTTATATCTAGTGGACTCAGTGTCTTATACTACAGATATGTCAATGCTGGATGAATTATATTCTGATCCTTTAGTGCAGTGAGGCACTATTGTGAAGAGGGAACAAACAAGGTTATTATTGCTTGTATTGACTGAAAAAGGCTAAGAAGTCTATATTTTTTCCCTTCGTTGTTGTTGTTGTCCTTCTCTCTTAATACTGCAATATCTTTTGGCACCATTATATGATGTGCCACAAGGACAGGAATCTGCCTTATGTCAGATCAAATCATTGATTTATCTAGCTCAGTATCATCTATACTGACCAGCAGCATCCTGGCAGAGATTTAGATGGCCTTTTGTCATCTGTACTTGAGGTATTTTCTTTGAAAATGTTGCTTTTTTTACACACACACGCCCAAAAATGGGACACTGCATCTCTTCCAGCAAGTTGAATTATACAATTTTATGAACAGAGATGTTATTCTCAAACTAAAAAGTAGATTGTTAAGAAGGCCAAATAATGCTCTATTGATTTAATTGCCGTTCTTTTACTCAAGTGCTATTGATAGCACTTGATATCACTGATATATATAGTGATATCTCACTTCATCTAGCACTTCATCTTGATATAGATAGATAGATGACATGGTGGTTCAGTGGCTAAGATGCTGAGCTTGTCGATCAGAAAGGTTGGCAGTTTGGCGGTTCAAATCCCTAGCGCCGCATAATGGAGTGAGCTCCCGTTACTTGCCTCAGCTTCTGACAACCTAGCAGTTCGAAAGCATGTAAAAATGCAAGTAGAAAAATAGGGACCACCTTGGTGGGAAGGTAACAGCCTTCGACATTTAGTCATGCCAGTCCATGACCATGGAATTGTCATCAGACAGCGCTGGCTCTTCGGCTTAGAATACTGGTCATATTTAGAGGTAGCATTATTGAATTTAACAAATTTGGTGATAAAATGAATGTGGGTGTATTTTTTGAGATGTCTTTTGCTGATACTGAGAATTGTAGAATGATATGGCAAGGGACTCGGTGGCTCGGTGGCTAAGACACTGAGCTTCTTGATTGAATGGTTGGCAGTTCAGCCAACCAGTGATATCGCACTTCATATAGCACTTCATCTTGATATAGATAGATAGGTGATGTGGTGGCTCAGTGGCTAAGACACTGAGCTTGTCGATCAGAAAGGTTGGCAGTGCAGTGGTTCGAATCCCTAGTGCTGC
The DNA here is from genome assembly GCA_012654045.1 of Ptyas mucosa. Taxonomy (NCBI): domain Eukaryota; kingdom Metazoa; phylum Chordata; class Lepidosauria; order Squamata; family Colubridae; genus Ptyas; species Ptyas mucosa. The sequence continues at coordinate 49,978,826 of WNWU01000003.1, forward strand.
GTAATGGGGTGAGCTTCCATTACTTGTCCCAGCTACTGCCAACCTAGCAGTTTAAAAGCACATAAAAATATAAGTAGAAAAATAGAGACCACCTTGGTGGGAAGGTAACAGCGTTCCATGCGCCTTTGGCATTTAGTCATGCCGGCCATATGACCATGGAATTGTCATCAGACAGTGCTGGCTCTTTGGCTTAGAAATGGCTCATCGGCTTAGAGCACTGCCCCCTAGAGTCGGGAATGAGTAGCACATATGTGCGAGGGGAATCTTTACCTTTTTATTGATAGAAAATAGAAATGGAAAACAGACAAATGCCACCACAATCATTACAGTAAGAGACTGCTTTGCAAAACACATGCAGTATATATACTTAACAATACATCATGATTACAGCCTATTTTTTGATGTCTACGGAACAGGCATTTTGCAATGAAATCTCATATTAATGTCCTATCAGAGCTGAAAGGTTTGAATCTGTGTCCTCTAAGAGTCTTAGATGCTGTCACCTGGATTAGCAGCAAGCTCTTAACTCAGAAAATACCTTTGCTAAAGCAAAAGACATAAAACAACCCTGGTTTAGACAAATCCCAAAACTGTTAGGTCATTTATGTTCATGAAAACCATCCACTGTCACACAAAAAGAGTTCCATCAGAACACCGTACAGCAGGGAGAGAAACCACTGTAGCACCCAGCAAAGAGTGGAGAGCAGGTACCAACATAAACAATTCAGGAGGAATGGGTACCCACAGTCATTTGTTACAAGATGTCTGTGCAACACGGTGGGGAAGCAAGAAGAAAGCAAAAAACAAGGCACAAGACCAACTAATATATGACACACCCTGCGATACATTAAAAACATTTTGTAAGCAGTAGAACACAGCTTCCAAGAACTGCAAGTGGGCATCTCAGACCACCCAGAGGCTATCATAGGAGGGCAAATTATGCACTGTAAAGATTGTTTGGAGGTGGGAGATACTTCCAATGTAATCTACTACTACTCTGTAATCTACTCTGCATGGATTGCCTTGTGACTATGTAAGACAAACGGGGAGGAATCTAGCCACCAGACTTCAGGAACATAAGCGAGTAGTCAGGCAAGGAGACCCAAACTCATTGGAAGCCTCACATTGCAAGAAACAAGGACATAAGTTCAACTATGTGGATACTAAGATTGTTGGACAAACAGGCACAAAAACAGCCAGGGAAATTATTGAAGCCTGGGAAAAAAGGCCCATCATCAATCAACAGAAGTGCTGATTTACCCCCACCTTATCAAGTACTTAAGAGGTGGGCGCTTGGCAGCATAAGGAAACAACAGACAGATGACTTAATAGCCAGCCAGAAACACCCCAATCTACATCTAAAAAGCTACCTACAACAGCCACCATTCACAGCAGGGGGGTCAAACTCAATTTCATTGTGGGATGCATCAGGATTGTATTTGACCTCGGGGGCCAGTGTGGGCATGGCCAGTGTGGGCATGATCAGCTTGATGTCATTCCTGTAGGGAGCGTCTGCGGTGGCCTGAGTGCTCTGCCACCAGAAATGGGCTCCTGAGCTCTGTTTTCAGCTGTGATGGCCTCCTGCTGCCCTCTGCCAGTGAAAACAGAGCTGGGGGGGGGCACACGGCCCCTGAGCTTCATTTTTGCTGGCAGAGAGCAGCAGGAGGCCATTGCAGCCAAAAACCATGCACAGCCCCTCCTGAGCTCCATTTTTGCTGGCAGAGGCCCCAAGGCCAGTCCTTTGCTGTTTCTAGGACATCCCCGCAGGCCTGATCTAAGCAACCCATGGTCCAGATCCAGCCCCCAGTTTTACATCCCTGATATGAAGTAAATACCACACAGAAAACAACCCAAAGCACACAGAGAAGTTTCCTGAGGATGGGCTCCAGCATGAGTCCAAAAGCTTGGAAGACAAAAACCTCTGGTTCCAGTGACTGACCCAGATTGGATCCTGTAAGGAAATCAGCTGTTCTACAATGTAGGCAGTCAATTTGTTCTTTGGTAGAAACAGACAGTATTCTGTTAATTAGTCTATTAGAGTCATCCACACTAGGCAAACATTTAACCTTAAACATTTCAAACTGTTTACAAGTTTGGCAAATATTGTCAGATTTTTGTATTTATTTAAAAGTTGCTACTTAACACAGGATCACTTGCCAAGGGAAGGTCTCCACTGCATGTATTCTTTGGAGTCTAGAGAGCCTTTAATTTAGATTCCTTCATTAAGCAGAGGTTTGGATGTGACAGTCTTAATAAACCATTCCAACTCTAAAAAATGTTGCTTTTATATCCTCAGATTTTCTTGTTAGTAGATTAGGGTGTTTTTTTTTTTAAGTGCTTAAAAGAAATGAAACTATAAAGTTTCTGGGAGTCATTTCCCATTATATTTCACCATTTTATTCATCCCATCATCACACAGCTTTTATTCCTTGTTCCTTGCTCTTATATTCATTATGAGCTAAGTCATTGTATCAAAATCTGTAGACATTTACAGTGTCATAAATGCTTCAATCTAGTGTGTGTGCATGTGTACACTGCTGAATTGTGGGCATCAAGTATTAATGTAGCTAAGGCATTCATCCACAAATCCAAATACACAATGGAACCACTTCAGTATTTTTCTATCCATCTTTCCTACCTACACTTCACAACTGGGAACAAGTAAACACTTGTCTGAATCTCAGACTTAAATATTCTTTCTTCTCTCACATACTTGCTGTTTTCAAACTATAATTGCAATAGCAATTAGGCTTATATACCGTTCCATAGTGCTTTACAGCACTCTTTGAGCAGTTTACAATGCCAGCATGTTGCCCCCAACAATTTGGATCCTCATTTTATCAACTTTGGAAAGATGGAAGACTGAAGCTTGAGCCCAAGAGGATGGAACTCCAGTCTAACCGCAGTCGAACCAATGCACCACCAGGGTTTTTATGATAATGAAGATGATAATGTTCATATTATCTTCTGGTTCGTAAAGAAAATAGAGAGTAAATTTTATTATAATATAACATTATGGAGCCAGTTATGTGTAGTAGTGATAGTGTAATATAAAGCAATTTAGTGTTGTTACAATTCATTGATTCATTGATTCATTGATTCATTCGTTCGTTCGTTCGTTTGTTCGTTTATTTGTTCATTCATTCATTCATATATAAGTACATAAATATATATCATATCTTTATTATTTTTCTAAATAACTCAAGGCATCTGATGTTATGGCTGAAGATGAGAATTTATTTCCAAGCCAGAAAGATAATATTAGGTTAGTGGATTCAGCTGAATAATTAGTTGTATATTATGGATTCTATGAAGTTCCAAGTGGAAAGAGTGGGTTTTACTTATAACCAGTAACTATATATGGAGTTACATAATTTTCATTCTAAGATATCTGTCAAGAGTTGAAAAAAGCAAAATAAACCAAAAATTTGTATAAATTTGCTTTTGCTTTTTACTTAAGAAGGCAAATATTGAATCTGTTTCAATAATAGATTCAGAGCTGAAGAGGAAAGAGCATTTTATCTGCTCTTTATCAAGGCCTGGAGGCAGGCCTAAAAAAAAATATAACCGCTGGATAAGACAACTGTTCTTTAGGACATATTTGAGACACTAAAATTTACACTGACAATCAGCAAGGAATTATATTCAGTTCTGCTTAAGTTCCTAAATACTGAAATCTGTATTAGCCTGCTGTTACTTTGTTTTATTACCTTGCTCAAGAAGTAACTGAAAGGAAAATGCAAGCAAGACTAATTTTGTTCTCCAGCTGCTTGAGAAACCATGAGCAAATCCACTGAAAGTGCTAGAGTTAAAGAAGCATAAAACTAGATCTAGTTTTAATGGCTAGGTGAGGAGCTTCAGCAGTCAAATATGTGGAAGGAAGGAAGGACTTATGTGCAAGTTCAGGATTTAAATATTTAAGAAAATCTCACAGAACTATTAATTGACAATTAGTTAATTACAGTATTTATAGAGCCAACTTCTGAAAACATCAACTTATGCCTACCAAACAAAACACCTCATCTATAGTTGCCAACTATAAAAACTTTGTTCAAAAGTTTGGTCTTCAAGGCTCTCTGAAAATTCAGGAAGGGCATTTCTTTTTTTTTAAGTTTTTTTTAAAAAATTTTAGACAAACATTTAATAAATCAGTCATTCCTTCCATGGGAAATCTTAGTGTTGTCTCCAAAAATTCTTCTTTTTGTTGCTTCTATCTTCATTCTCACCAAGTCCATTACAATTCATCACTAACACAATATTTTAATTATAGCATTTTTATACATCACTATTAATTTACTTATTTGTATCTCTTTTCTAACCAATGGTAAAATTGATTCCATATCTTAAAGTATTCTGAATCCTCCTTTTCTTTAATCATCAAAGTTAATCTATTCATTTCTGCACAGTCTAATTTTTTTAAAATTACTTCTCCTTCCAAAGGTATTTTCTCTGCTTTCCAATTTTGTGCATAAACAATCCTTGCAGCTGTTATTACATGTATAATCAAATAGATATTTTCTTTAGTAATTTTTTCTGGTTTTAAATCAATACATTGTTGTATCATTTCTTCCAACCACATTTTAATTTTATTCCAATAATTTTTAGCTTCTGAGCATATCCACCACATATAATAATATGAACCTGGTAACTGGTGACATTTCCAACATTTAGCTGATTTATCTTTAAACATTTTTGCCAGTTTCTCAGGGGGCATATGCAGTGGTGAGATTCAAATAATTTAACAACCAGTTCTGTGCCTTAATGATTTATTCCAACAACCAGTTCACCAAACTGCTCAGAAAGTTAACAACCGGTTCTCTCAAAGTGGTGCGAACTGGCTGAATCCCAACACTAGGCATATGCCATCTGTAAAACATTTTATATTGATTTTCCTTATATGCAGTGGATAAGGAAGGGCATTTCTTGAAGTTCAGAAGGAAGAGTGGTCAAGAGCATGTAGTGAGACAGTGTGTTCTTATTTTCTTTCCCCACAAAAGTGTTGTAAATTCTAGCTGTAAATGCCAAAGAAGTCACTTCTATTTGGAGAAGGCAATTCTTCCGGTACATAACAGCTAATTCATAGCAGCCATCATAAATTATGAGTCGTAAAACCTTCCTAGATTGCTAGCCAATGCAGCACTTACAACACAGATGGCCCTTAACCAACTGTAGCATCTGGGCAGCCTTCAGCATAAAATGCACTACAGCAGTTGTTATGAGAGATGCTGACAGTGCATTATGCTCCAGGTAGGGCCACAACTAGTAAACAGACAAAAACCCTTTACCTACCTACCTAGCGGTAGCTGTGAACCTAGATAGACTCCTTATTTGAGACCCTAACCCTAACCCTAACCTTAATCTCAGCTTCCTTATTCTCATTCCCTTATTCCTAAAATCATTTAGACACCAAGTCAAGGTTTGCCTGCTTTGTAAGGAACAGAGTTGTAGGCACAAGCATTTCCCAATCTTTGCATGTGATTGAGGAATATACTGTGCTCAACAAAAGTTGAAGAACCAGAAAGATGCTTGTCCCCACATCCAAGTCCCAATGTAGCTAATCAGTAGGGCAACCAATCATATTTCTGTGGCATATGCACTTGTTGAATGCTTAGACTGCTGCCTACCAGATTATTGAGAATGTTGATAGACATCTCAAAGGGATGTAATGTGGCAATTGCCTTCATTTTTACAACATTATTGCAAAAGAAAGGGAAATATTTTTTTTCTGTTTCTACTTATCAAGGAACTCCATGTACAAGTGCTTCTTGGTAATCCCATGGGTGGAATTTTTCATCTTAAAAAGCTACATCTTAGATATGCACAGTGTACACAATGACTAATTGTCAATGATGGCATGGATAAGAGTCTGAAATCAGTTTTGACCATAAAGCCTGCTACCAATTCTGTCCCCACATCACACATCTCAAGAATAGCTGATATAATTAAAAGTCTTGTTGGTGAACTCACCAAGATTTGCATTTTGACACATAATTCTATTTACTGATCTTCACTGGTCTCCACCATTTCCCAAGTGATGGTTCACGATGTCATCAACAAGCAACAATGGTTGACTTTGCTAGGTTTTTAGCAGTTGCTCAATGGTAGCATTTGTTGGCCTCAGGGTAGATGTCCCAAAAGTGTTTTTTCAAGAGGGCAACTTGGCTCTTCAAGAATGTCCAGTTGCCTTTTGAAACAGCACTTTTGGGACCACTATGGCCTGGATGACTGAGAATCTCCATAGACCTCAGGCTAGATGTTAACTGTCCTTATAAATATACCTGCACAATTTTTTAGGACCCATATTGTCACTTCACTTTAGCATACCAAACGTCTCACTCTGAATAGTAAGAGTGGGGCCACAACAGAAGCAAAATTAATATCATTTCATTTAAATGTACATTTTATTTGAAGTTAAATAACAGTTCTTTATTTAATATTTTTTCTTCCAACTATGATAATAATATTTACAAATTAGTAAAAACTAAGACTCTTAGCCCTGTATCCAAAACATTCAGGAGGCTTATGTGTCCCTAGGAATACAGATGTGTACCTTTATTGTAAATTCTCACCTGTGCCACTTCTTTCTTTTTCTGTAATACACTACAGTATTGCAAAGTGCTTTATGTGGAAGCTACAGATCATCCAGAATGGGGTGGCACAAGCAAATATGGGTATGTCATGGCATACTTGGATGTCACCATTGCTCAATCAGCTGCAGTGATTTCCAATTTGCTTCCACATACAACTCCTTTAAAGCCCTTCATGGCACAGAGACTGGTAATTTGAAGGACAGCCTATCTCCGATTGTTTCTGTCTGTCCAGTGAGATTGACAGAATTGATGGATTTCAAGTCCCTTTGATTAAACAATACATCTATCATGACCTAAGAAATGTACTTTGTCTGTTGTGGCATCTGCCCTCTAGAAAACCATCTCCCCAAGATCAATACAGCTTCCATCTTGATGACATTTGGAAAGTCCTTGAAGACTCAGGCTTCAGTTAGGGTGGGTATTGAGTCCTTGTTGGCTGCTCTTTTTTCTTAATTGTATGTTTTCTGGACATACATGGGTCTTTTTTTGTTTGGTTTTATGGGTATTTCTTATTTTTTTAATTGCAAATTGTCCAGTTTCATTTTGTCCAGATTCATTTTGGCCTTGGGCAGCTCCCAAATTTAATTAATTAGTCAAATAAATAAATAATGGCCTTTCCCTCTTTTCTTCTAATACCCAACTCCAGTTTTCTTATTTTCTTCTTATTTCGTCCATCTCTAGAAGGCAGAAATAAGACATTGTCATCTGTTTTGTGTCAGATGGTGTGAAAAGCCATCTGTTAGCTCTGTGGGAAATACTTGGGAGATTCACAGCACTGGAAAGAGCCATTAAAACCATCAAATCCAATCCTTGCTCATCACAGGAATCCAAATAAAAGCATTCATGGCAGATGTTTTGAGCCTCTGATTGAACATGTTTAGTGAAGGAGAGCATAGTTTCTCTCTAGGTAGTTAGCATTATTGTTGAACTTCTGTTGATGTTAGTCAGTTGTCCTTACAATTTAAATAAAAATTGCCTTCCCTTAACTAAAGGTCATTACTCCATGACCTGTACTCGGGAAAGATCTAGACCAGTATTTTCAAAATTGGCAACTTGAAGGTGTGCAGATTTCAACCCCCAGCCAGCATGAGACTTGAAGTCCAATTATCTGAAAGCTGCCAAGGTTGAGAAGCACTGAACGAGGCCAATGAATTAAGCCATTGTTGATCAATGTCTACATTATAAACAAAAGCAAGGAGAACAGGGATAGCCTCATCCTGAATGTGATGTCCAGAAACCCTGATCTACCATTTACCAACTTCCATACAAAATAAGTTTGGTTCAGTTGCACATAAAACATTTTGATGTTATCGGGAACATTTTCCTCCAAAGTATGACACTCTATTCATTCTGGTCTTAGTTGGTAGTTTTCCAAAATATATCTTTCACAAGAAGAAGTGATTCATGCTGTATTGGACATGATCTGACTCCATGGGATTTTACTTACTGAACTGTAAATGCATCAATCATCATCAACAACAACAATAAAATAATAACCAGCTGAATAAAAATAGCTTCCAGTTAGTAAGATGATAGTGTGGAAATGATATAGTTCAATATTTTTGGTTTGATAATAACTGTCTATTACTTTTTCATATTTATTATTTAAATCCAAATAAACAATATGGCACATATTCCCAACATCACAAAACACTGTTCAAAATTGAGAACACAACATGGTATTTTAGAATACTGGTCATATTAAGAGGTAGCATTATTGAATTTAACAAATATAATGATAGAATGAATATGGGTGTATTTTTTGAGATGTCTTTTGCTGATACTGAGAATTGTAGATATGGTAAGGGACGCAATGAGGGACGTGGTGGCTCAGTGGCTAAGATGCTAAGCTTGTCAATTGAATGGTCGGCAGTTCAGTGGTTCGAATCCCAGGTGCCACGTGATGGGTGAGCTCCTGTTACTTGTCTCAGCTTCTGCCAACCTAGCAGTTTAAAAGCACATAAAAATGCAAGTAGAAAAATAGGGACCATCTTTGGTGGGAAGGTAACAGCATTCCGTGTGCCTTTGGCATTTAGTCATGCCGTCACATGACCATGGAGATGTCTTCTGACAACGCTGGCTCTTCTGCTTTGAAACAGAGTCGGGAACGACTAGCACCTTTGTGCAAGGGGAACCTTTACCTTTACCTTTATGGTAAGGCAGAAAAAAGAAAGAAATAGACTAAACCAACTTTCTATATAAGATACTTACAGATACAAGGTGAATACAAAATAGGCAAACACTACATTTCTCAGTACACATGAATTATGATATATCATATGACAAAAACATTGCTTCTGGTCTATACTTTTGGAAAATATAAGAGATTTTTATTTATTTTCTTTGTAGTCTGTATGTCCTTCCCCAAACTGAGGCCAACATTTATGGCACTGATTTTTGTGTGGACTTCAACATGCATAGTCATCTTGTTTCTGATTTTTAAAAAGAATCGATTTGTCTGAGATGCTTAGAGAAATAAATAGAGGTAAAATACATTTCTTAATATTAATAATAAAAAATAAAATAGACTGCATCCTTTGACAATGATGGATAGGCTTTCAAATGTCCCAAATAGCTAGTCTTGAATGTACTATATATGTGCATGCTTCTTCTAATAGCTCTATATGTCTATTTTATACGCATAATAAATTTAGGAATGTAACTGGCAAGGAAAACTCTATATTGAAGAACTGCCACATCCATACATTGATAATATTTTTATTATGGTTATGAAAATATCTACAGTCACAATTTACCAACTTTGTCCTCAATCATCTCAATTCTATTTCTTTATTCAGCAACAAAAGCATGCTTTTTTTTAAAAAAAAAGAAACTGTTTTATGGGGATAAAAATTATTAGAAGTCAAGTCTATTTGATTGAAATGAAAAATACAAAATAAACAATCCATATGAAGGATTTTAATCTATCAGGGGAAAAATAAACATACAAAATATAGGGTTTTAAAAATTAATACATTGCACTTCAATATTTTGTTTAATGAAAAGCAGTATAAAAGTTAGCATAGTTCTGGCATCTATTTCACAGTTTCAACTCTTTTGTTTTGTTTTTTATCTTATGTTCAGTTGAATGACAAGTTATTTCAAAATATTGTTTGTCTGTCTGATTTAAGAGTCTCTGATTAAGTTGGATAAAGATTAGTGAAGGCTGTGCAGTGAAAGAGATACTATTTGCACATAGTCTTTGCTCATCTCATAGATAACATTTTTTTTAAAAAATGACACTCTACACACAAAAAAACTCACTGACATTTCCTGTTCCTTTGAAATAAATTTCAAAGGCAAATTCTCTTTTATCCAATCGAATGAAAACTAATAAAACAAGAAGTATTTGAATTGTGTGGGTTTATTTTTTTCATTCCTGACTTTTTTTTTTTGGTCATCTTTGCCATTTTTTATTATTTCTTTTGGTCTACTCTAGAAATTTTATCTTGTTTTTAATGTTTTTATTAGTGAACTTCCATGAGTCATTGGAAGTTGGGCGACAGAGGAAAAAAGAAAAAAAAGAAAGAGAGAGAGAGAGAGAGGGAAGGAAGGAAGGAAGGAAAGAAAGAAAGAAAGAAAGAAAGAAAGAAAGAAAGAAAGAAAGAAAGAAAGAAAGAAAGAAAGAAAGAGGAAGGAAGGAAGGTAGAAAAGAAAGAAAGAAAGAAAGAAAAAGGAAGGAAGGAAGGAAGGAAGGAAGGGAGGGAGGGACGGAGGGAGGGATAATTGCACACACAACAATTACAACAAACAGACAACTGTAGAGAAAAATTCCATTTCCATCATGGTGAGAGAGTGTGGGGAGGTTGTGAAAGGGATGGAAAGAGAGCAGCAGGTGACAGGGTATCTCGTATATGGTCATTTGTCCCAGATAGGGAGAAAACTGAGGAAAAGCATCTCAAAGTATCCCAAGTGGCTCTGCTTTAATTAACCCACTCCAGAAAGGTATTAAAACTACACCAATGAAATACAACTTCTTGGTCTTGATCAGCTTTTTGGTGACTCAGGTGGGACCATTGGCTCAACTTCAACTGTCCTGGGCAGCCAAGTGATCTACATCATTATCCAAAAGGATGGTTGTTGGAGAGATGTCAAAGCTAAACAGCTTATAACTTCCTTGTGAATGTGTTGTAGATTGTATCATCAGAAACTTGTACTGTATGCATTTTAAACTATGCATTATAGAATGCATATTTTGAGTGAAAATATGCTAACATGCATATTTATATTATTATTCAAATATTCAGCAGGTTTTTTTAAAAAAAATCCATGTATATTAATAAAAGAATGGGGCAGAATTGATGTACAAAGACGTATGAAATTGACAGACACATAAACTACCAGTAGTCTATCAATTCCTTTACTTCAAGCTCTCAGCAGTTATTTGTCTTTGTTGTGCTATACCTTCATCTTCCCAGACAGAAACCCTAGTCATTTCTCCTGCCTTTCTGCCTTTTGATATTCTACTGCTGCCATTCATATGGGATGGGTGACTGCAATGGTGGGTCTAGATCTGAATTTTTGGCCCTTGAGGATTCATTTTGTTCCAAGCCTGCATCACCTCTGGCAAATGTATTCAATTCAGACGAAGCCAGGATTTCAAAGATATTGAGGTTTTTCAGCCATTTCAACTCAACCAATCTATATATTAAAAAATGCATCTCTCTCTCTCTCTCTCTCTCTCTCTCTCTGTGTGTGTGTGTGTGTGTGTGTGTTCCAGCATAACTTGGAACGCCTCGAGCAATTTCAACCAAACTTGATACACAGGTGCATTACTCTCTGGAAACAAATACTGTGAAGGTAAGACATCCCTAATACCCTTGGTATCTGTGTTCTGTTAAGATGCAGCCTGTTGTGCCTTAAAATGGCTTCTACCGTGCAGCACAATGGAGTTGCCATGGTAACAGCTTCACAGTACTCTACAAGGGGGCTTCCTCTGGTAAGGGAGAAAATCCAACATTAGAAATTACGTTTGGTCCGGACATTTTCAAGAAGGTTTTGATTATTCTTGAGGACCATGGATCAGCTAGCAAAACAACAAAGTGGTATCATTTTACTTGATGCTTCTGGGGACACAGAAAAAACATTTTTAACTAATTTAATTCTAGCTGAAATCAGGGCTCAGGGTAAAGTTGCTGTTCCTGTCTAATACAGGATTGGGATAAGTAAATAACCAGGCAAGCTCGGGTTATCAGCTCATATTTAATAAAAACCTGCCCCCTGGATTTATGAGAGGGAAAAAGACTAGAGAAGCTCTCAGTACCTTTATGTTAACAATAGTAGCACATTCAGAGCTCACAGGTGTCCCATATATCTTCTTGTAATGGACGAAGTTATAAAAACATAAGAGGTTATTAGAATTATCGTCTCTTTAGAAGTGCTGAGGAAAGATTTGTGGGTAAATGCAGGTATTTCCCCCCAAAAAACACTAAAATGCCTAAATAGCAATAGCATTTAGATTTACATACCACTTCATAGTGCTTTATAGTTCTCTATAAGTGGTTTACAGAGTCAGCATATTGCCCCCAACAATCTGGGTTCTCATTTTACTGACTTCAGAAGGATGGAAGGCTGAGTAAATCTTAAGTTGGTCAGATTCGAACTCCTAACAGTGTGACTCCAGACTGAGTTGGAAAAGCATGGTCTGTTTGTCTGACTGATTGTCTCTCTCCCTCTCCCTCTTTCTTCTCTCTTCTCACTGTCATCTGTCTCAGAAAGGTTTTTTGTTTTGTTTTTTTGAAAAGGGAGAAGAAGAAAAAAAAACATTGAAAAAGTAAGTAAAAGAATATTTATATTTGGAGCAATCAATAGAAGTGGGGGTGGGGAGAGGGAAGCAAAAAGTGAAACTAACATAAATAAATGTTGTTGTAACACCTCTTCTTCTCCTAATCCTAATCCTAATCTGGAAATGGTTTTCTTTGCCTACTGAAAAATGCCAACTAATAGAAAATTATTGTTAATTAAAATTATTAAAATGAAAAATTATTGAAAATTGCTTCCAAATCAAAACATCTTGTCAGTCTAGTTTAATGAAAAGAAGGACTAGGGGAGACATGATAGCAATGTTCCAATATCTCAGGGGTTGCCACAAAGAAGCTATTCTCCAAAGCACGTAAGGCAGGGATGAGTTCTACTTACCTTTACTACTGGTTCACAACGGGATCGCACACGTGTGATCTTCTGCGCCTACACAGATTGCCTATGATGACATCCAGGACGGTGGGCGGAGCCTCCCGCCAGTTTTACTACCGGTTCTTGCAAACTGATCTGAACCGGCGACAACCCACCACTGACCCAAGGGCAGGACAAGAAGCAATGAGTGGAAACTAATCAAGGAGAGAAGCAACTTAGAACTAAGGAGAAATTTCCTGACAGTTAGAATAATTAATCAGTGGAACAACTTGCCTCCAGAAGTTGTGAATGCTCCAACACTGGAAGTTTTAAAGAAGATATTGGATAACCATTTGTCTGAAGTGGTGTAGGGTTTCTTGCCTGGGCAGGGGGTTGGAGTAGAAGACCTTCAAGATCCCTTCCAACTCTGTTATTCTATTCTATTCTATTCTATTCTATTCTATTCTATTCTATTCTA
>WNWU01000003.1:49992014-50003960 GCA_012654045.1 Ptyas mucosa
TATTCTATTCTATTCTATTCTATTCTATTCTATTCTATTCTATTCTATTCTATTCTATTCTATTCTTAGAAACTTTCTTCCTTAAGAGAAGAAACTGGAATAATTTATATTTAACATCCAACAAATACTTAGCAGTTTGCCACAAGCTAAGAGTGAGAAGATATATCAATAACATGAAAACCAGTCTGATAGCGCATAGCTTCATTAGTAGTCACACTTCTTTCCTGTTTTACTGTTAGGTCATATGATTATGTGCATCTTAAAAGCCCAACACAGATTAATAGTTTCCTCAATACAATTCATTAGAAAAATTCAATAATGTCAGTACTTAGAAGCTATACCCAGGAGTGAAGTTATCTAAAGAGGATGCAAAATAATGCATATCAAAAGGAACATAGAAGTTAAGTGCACAGTTGATTGCAGAATTTCTAAAGACATGAGCCTTGTTATAGCTTCATTTTCATAGCTCTAGAAATAATAAGTTTCCAGTTTTTATTTTATAGCACATTACATTTTCTGCCACTGCGTAATTATTGATGCTACAAAGAAATCAGCGAGCATTTCTTTAAAATTTAAGAAGATGGAAGGAAATGTCTATCTATGTCTGGATACATTCTGAACAGCAATTTCCTCTGAGTTATTGAAGGATGAAGAATGTACTGTAAGCTTTCCCCAACAATCCAATGCATCTGCGTCTCAGCATTACCTATAGCAACATAAAGTTTGTCATCCACATAGCCACTTTTTGTCATTCCAGGAGGAAAAAAATGCCAGCAAAATTTGTGTCACCTTCACCGTGTGCCCTTAACACACATGCAGAAGAAGGGCATTCTTTGTTGCTGTTTGTACAGCATCTCCATGTGATATTTATTTATTAAAATTCTATCGCCATCTATCACACCAAAGAATCTCTGAGTGGTAAACATAAAGTAAACCCCTGTCCATTAAAAAAAAAAAGCCCAAGCTACAGTAAATCTCTATAAAGCAGGGATGAAATCCAGCAGGTTCTGACAGGTTCTGGAGAACTGGTGGAAATTTTGAGTAGTTCAGAGAACCAGCAAATATCACCTCTGGCTGGCCCCAGAGTGGGAAAGGAGTGGAGATTTTGCAATATCCTTCACCCAGGAGTGAGGAGGGAATGGGGATTTTGCAGTATCCTTCCCTTGGAATGGGATGGGAATGGGGATTTTGCAGTATCCTTTCCCTGCCATGCACACCAAGCCACGCTCACCAAGCCACGCCATGCCCACCAAGCCACGGCCACAGAACCGGTAGTAAAAAAAATTTCTATTCTATTAGGTATTATTACAGAAGGGTATAGCAAAGGGTCAATGTACCTAATACTTCACAACCTAACAGCAGCGAGAATGGTGTATGCACAGTAATGGAAAAGTGAAAACACTCCTTCAGAAAAGGAGGTAATAAGGAAGGTATTAACATGCGCAGAAATGGATAGAGTAATGTTAGAATTAAAAAACAAAGGAGAGACAGAATATCATGACACATGGAATAGATTTTATCAATGGCTGGAAGCATGAAGTGGGAGTCGGAACATGGAAAAATTAGGCTAAGTAGACCTGAAATGAGATATTATATATGTATAAGAACGTTGGTCAAAAATAATTGTATAAGACTAGCACTACGTAAGTTGTATATACTGTATTTTTTAGAGTATAAGACGGACCTTTTTCCCCCAAAAAAGAGGGTGAAAATCTGATTGCGTCTTATACTCAGAATTAGCCCCGCCCAACTTCTCAAACAGAGGTTTCAGAGGCTAAAAGAAATGTCAGAAACGAAGCTTCAGAAAAGAAGCCTCCAAACAGAACTTCAGAAAAGAAGCCCCCAAACAGAGCTTCAGAGGCTTTTTTTCTGAAGCTCTGTTTCAGAGGCTTTCAGAGGCAGGAAAAAACGTTTTTTCTGAAACAGAGTTTCAGAAGTTTCAGAGGCAGAAAAAAAAAAAGCAAGGGACAGAGCTCACAACCAAGGAACCTGTTGCTAAAATTCACCTCTGGGAACAGCTGATTGGGAGTATTCCGGGAGACTGATCCACCTGCCAATCAGCTTTTTTTTTATTTTCCTCCCCAAAAATGAAGGTGCGTCTTATACTCCGAAAAATATGGTATGTATGTTATTTGTCTTTCACTTTGGTTTCTATGGTGGATGAAATGCCAGGATGGTCACACTGCATTCGATATATTTATATGTAAATAATAAAAAATATATTTTAAAAAAACAGAATTCAGAATGGCTTGGATTTGGATCTCTTGTGGTAACACAAGGACTCTAAACTGATGATGCGTTTAACTCTGTCCTCTAATCTGTCTGCTCTTCTCCTGTATAACCATTGGGGACAGGTAACCTCACAGGTAACCTGGCACCATGCCATGTAGGCTTTAAATACAGCCACCAGCATCTCAAGCTGTCCCTGGAAACCTTTTGAAAGTCATTAAGACAATGATCAATGGTTTCCACTGCCTAAAATTAGAATAGTACTCACCACCAATCACCCATTCAAAATATACCAGAGTAGTGTTTATCAAATCTGAATAATCCATCCAATCATCTTTCCTCCATCAGCATAGTAACCTAATGACCATTCAGAAAGTCTCTGAATCTCATAGATACAGTATGGTCACTTGAGGTGTATAGCATGAATGCTGACCCTTCCTAACCATTCTTGAATTTTTCATGGGTGAAAGAATGGGGGAAGATTTCTTGGTCCCACTTCATAATTCTTCCAAATGTTTATTGACCTATCCAACCATTGATCACTAGGGGACAGCAAAGAGTTAAAATTTCACCTCATTGAACTGCCCTCTAGTGACCATCTGGATTGGTGCAGCCAAGATGTAACTTTTAGATAAGTGAAAGTGTTATTTTCTGAAATCACTTTATTGAAATTTATATCAAATCCTAGCATACATTTAACTCTGATCATCCCAAAAAAGTAGAAAAGGGGGAAAAATCTGGCTGTTTGTTAAAGCCATATCTACACTAAGTGACATTCAATGGTTGAGGTTAAAATAGCCTTTGAGAAATGAATGCAAGGAACCAGGACTTCTCCATGAACAGCTGCCACGGGGAAGGAAATTCCCCACTTGGCTCTGAATTACATTTCAATTACATGTTATTAAGCAAGGGACAGTGAGTCAGCTTCAGGGTTTCACACAATCTTGTTGACACACAGACAAGCAAACAAACAAAAAGTCAATTGAGTGAGCCAAAAACAGCAGTGCAAATAAATCCTGAGTCCAGTCACACATCATACCCTCCCAGACTAGTTTTAGATAAACAGTACCTTAAGTTTTTCTTTTTTTAAAAAAAAAAATAGGTACTGCATATGCATTGCACTGGCATAATGGGTCAGGTGTTATAGTATCTTTCCTATGCTATTCATGAATTAAATTGATATGTGTTTTTCTGCTGCTATCATACTTTTTAAGACTTTAAAGAGCTGTTAGTCATCCAGAGAACTCCAATCATTGGATAGATTAATAATTA
The DNA here is from genome assembly GCA_012654045.1 of Ptyas mucosa. Classification (NCBI taxonomy): domain Eukaryota; kingdom Metazoa; phylum Chordata; class Lepidosauria; order Squamata; family Colubridae; genus Ptyas; species Ptyas mucosa. Next base: position 49,995,516 of record WNWU01000003.1, read on the forward strand.
ATCACAATTCACAATAGGGTCCTCAAGGGCAGTGTCAGGGCTCCAAGTAACATCCCCAACGAAATCAAACTCTGAGGCTTGATTTTCCTCAAAGCTAACTTTTATTAGAGATGTCATATTGGCACATCTGGGAAAACCCGAATCTGAGAGCTTCCAGGTTTTCCACACCCAAAAGAAAGTTCAAGACTTGCCCTCTCTCCCACATGTCCACCACACAAACAATCAGTTACTGTCCAGAACAGAAGATACCTCCTCATTCTTCTCCACATTGAGCCTTGACTTTCTATAAAGAATTTTATTGTGACTACCTATCTTCTTCCCTCTATGCAATCCCCCCTCCCAATTTCCCACAGTAGGATTTGAGGCAGGCCCGAAGCCTGAAGGCACAAAGATAGAAATATGGTTTCCAGATCTGACAGGCAGACTCTGATCTTCACCTACTACAGACTTGACCAACAAATCTTTGTGCCCTGATTTTGTGCCCCATTTTCTTCTTTCTTTCTTCAGTGACTTTTTTTTAAGATAATCCTTCTATTTATTAAGCTAGCGCTCCAGGGAAAGAGATAGAGCAATACACCTATTAAAGTAAATGTAACTTTCTCACACAAAAGTGAGAGCTCATCCATTCAGTTTTCTCTTCTGTAAGAATCCCAAACCCCAAGGTAGATTTTAGAATGTAGAAGGAAATAAATATTAAAACATTTTCATAAGTTTTGCCAATCTCTCTTTCTCTTTTATACTGGGAGGCAAATATGAAAGGATTATCTCAATAGGACGGTTAGAAATCGCTAAATGTGTTCCATTTTGCAATGAGATACCAACTGTTTTGCCTCAGGATCAATAAAATTGAGCCAAAGCATAGCGCTACCCTAAGCGCTGACTCTTACGGATGATGTTATAATATAAGACAGCTTTATTTTCTGAGGCAGCCAATTCAAAATGGGGAAATGGTTATGGAAATTATGCAAATGCAAGAAAAGAGCCGACATTACACTGTGGAATGGCTGTGGCAGCTTACGTATAGCTTCAGGATAGCCTGCCATCCAATCTTCTATGAAATCAAGTCCCTCCATTTCAAAATAGTTTCATCAGAAGCTAAGATAATGCCAACCCCAGCATTTATGCCTGCTTTCAATTCTGTAATGAAAACCCTCCATCTTCTCTCCCATGGAAAACCTGCCATTCTCTGCAAGCAGCAGCATGACATGGCTTCAGAGTGGGCCATTTCTGTTTCAATCAAGTAATTAATTCTAGTTTTCACACCAAACTACATTCATTTATTCAAAGCAGAGGCTTATAAACACATTTTACATGATAGTTTATACAGCCACTGTTTGCTTTACTGGCTGGTTGTAGATGTCTTTAGCATCTATTTGCCAGATGCTTGAAAATGTAAAATATTCTTGGCAAGAAAAGAGTCCTCACTTTAACAGAAATTTGTTAAACCTGATGTCGATTGGGAGTCTTTTCTAATCCTCCTTACCACTCTCTGAATTCCTACTCATTTTCAAAGCCATAAACTTTTTTTAAATTAGCAAATGTAAATCTATTCCTTTAGGCCGCACCAAAGAATAAACTAAATTCTTGAAGGCAAACTTGGTGGGAATTTAAATGATAGAATCGGGTGCACTGTTGATTAATTCGTTGTTGAGTCAATGGTTTTCATGAACATCTTGGAAGGATTGATAGGGGAAACTTTTTATATACTGGTAAGGTGACCAACTTTTTTTACAATGAGGAGGAGGACACAAATAAATTGAAGAAAAAAAATATTGTAAATAAAAACTTGTAAATAAAATTATACATATTTGGAAATTATTAAATAGATAATGAATTAATAAAACATGAATTATTGTGCTCACTTGTATATGATTGAATATTCACTGAGAAAGAAGTGAGTCTAATAGGTGCATGTGTGCTGTGTCATGTTTTGGTAAGAAGTAAACAAAGTCACTTGCACACAGCGCACTCTCTCAAAACAATTCTCCTGTGCAGAGCGCATGCATCTCATAATCGCGTCTCACCACACTGTATCAAGCCTTGACGAATCTCATTCAAATACAAATACATCACATCACACACAACGGATTGGCTCAGCATCGATCGAATACCGAGATTTACAGATTAGTCTTCAATTATCAAAAAGGAGGACACTTTTCAAGAGAGGACAGAACTTACAAAAGAAGGACTGTCCTCTCTAAAGGAGGACAATAGGTCACCTTATATACTGGTCATATAACACCTTAGATTAGCGTTATACTTACCTTAGGGCAAACCTTTCTTTATTTCCTACAAATTGCATCCTACATTTTAGCATTCTTCATTCTACATAATTAGATAAGATTTTATACTGGGTAGAGACTGACTGTATCAATGTTTCTCATGAAGCATATCAGGAAAAATATGGAATTTTGAGTTAAAAAATAAAGGAGGAAAAATACCGCTTACGTGTTATGATGTGTTTTTAGTTAACAATAGAGGAAACATTTTCATGAAAACAGAGTTCTCTTTTGTTTTTTGAGAATCACACATTGGGGCTAGGAATGAAGTGGCTACTTCTCAGCTAATTCACATTAAATCATTTCTCCCGAGGAAGGAGAAATTTAGGATTACACACGCACACGCACACACTACTGGAGGCACACCAAATTGACAAAAAACTTTACTTTGCAATCTCTGTCAGAAAAATATGCTATGTATGACTGAACAAACGTGCAATAAATCAAGTTTTCAGTTGGCTTTTGGCTTTGTATGGCTAGGAAATATTTATATATAGTTGTTCCTATATATATATATATATATATATATATATATATATATATATATATATAAAAAACTATATATAGAGTAATCCATCATGGCCATTCTTCCTATAAACCACCTATGATTGTGGAGGCACAGAAATTGTGCAAAATCAACCAGTCAACTAATCAACTTCGAGTCCAAGGCAGTGGTTAAGGCAGGAGACCGTATATCATGGGTATCAAAGTCAAGGACCAGGGGCTGGATCCGGCCCATGGGGCCACCCTGGAAACAGCAAAGGACTGGCCTGCAGTGCCTCTACCAGTGAAAACGGAGCTCGGAAGCCTGTTTTCGTTGGCAGAGTATTTAATCCACCACAAGGGCCCCCTACATGAGTGATGTCAAGGTGGCCACACCCAGCCTGGCCCCCCAAGGTCAAACACAACCCTGATGTGGCTCTCAATGAAATCGAATTTGACACCCCTGCTGTACACCATCCTGATCAAATGGTTCTCCAGTCTATTTTTGAGAACTTCCAATGATAGAGAACCCACAATCCTGGGAAGCAAGCTATTCCAGAGATTAATCATTTTCAGTCAGACAGTTAATTAATTCTGTCTCCAAATTTTATTTTCCTGCCTTTGTCTATCAAATATGACTAGTGTACTGACTGTACTGACTAGTGTACTGACTGAATTGTTTTTTTAACTTAAAAATGTTTTGGTGGTTCTGGTACTATCCTACAAGGAAACCTTCTTGAATTAGACTGTTTATTTGTATTAATTCTTTATTAAGATCAGGTTTTATTTCGTGTATGCTTAATAAAATCAGTCATGATTGTTTAGCTCTCCTAAGTTATTTTAATTATTAAAATCATTGGAAAGTAAGTACAAGTTTAGGTTATCTTCTAATTTCTTTTGTGAAATTTCTACTTCTCCTAGTTGAGATTTCAATGAAAGCATGTTGATGAACACTCAGAAACATTTATTTGTTCAATTCAGTAAGAATTTACTTAAAAGTTAAATGTCACTTTTCCCTGAATTCAAAATGTGTGCCAGCTGTACAAAATCGCATGGGAGAGAGAGAGAAAATTGTGAATAGAAGTGAACTTTTTCTTACTGACTGTGAACTCTATTTTCCAATTGAATGAAACTGGCTTTGAGAGATAATAATACACTCGCAGAGAGAGGTTTAGGCAAGATTTATGTAGGGTACACCAAGCAAACAACCTTTCCCATTAAAATGTTTGTATCTGAAGGTTGAAAACCATACTGTCAAAAAGGCCATTTCATTTTGCATCCCTCTTTAGGGGAACTATTTACAGCAATATTTGGGGTGGAGAGGAGATAAAACTCAGGTATTTTCAGGCTCAGGGGGGAATCCTCATGATCAATGAAGGCAGTAGCTGTAAGCAGTGGGATTTTTCTTTTAAATCTCTTCTTTCATTTATTTGCTGTCTTTGCTAGTCTTAAGGTTAAAATGTATTCTGCATTAAAAACAAAAATAATTAAAAAAAATCTCAGTACATTTGATGGAAATAAAAATGAGTATTTTGCTTTCCAAAGAAGAAAAAGAAATGATGACATGTTTATAAGTGGAATATGGGTTTCCTGGATTTTCTGTACATAAAAAGTATTTGGGGAGTATATTGAACATAAAACATAGAATCATAGGGTTGTAAGGGACCTTGTAGGTCTTTTAGTCCAAACCGTCTGATCAAAGCAGGAGAATTTACTGTATACCATCTTGGTCAAATGGAGGTCCAGTGTATTTATCTATCAATCTCCACTGATAGAGAATCCACAGCTTTGGGAGGCAAGCTATTCCATTGATTAATTGTTCTCACTGTCAGAAAATTTATATGTACTACTCCATCGGATCTCTCTTTAATGAGCTTCCACCTATTACTTCTTATCCTGCCCTCCAGAATAAGTAAGTATATATAGACTAAACTAGACTAGACTAGACTAGACTAGAGTCTAATAGAGTAGAGTAGAGTAGACTATAGACTAGACTAGACTAGACTAGACTAGACTAGACTAGACTAGACTACAATAGACTAGACTAGACTAGACTAGACTAGACTAGACTAGACTAGATTAGATTAGATTTTTTTATTGGCCAAGTGTGATTGGACACACAAGGAATTTGTCTTTGATGCATATGCTCTCAGTGTACATAAAAAGACAAGATACATTCATCAAGAATCATAAGGTGCAACACTTAATGATAGTCATAGGGTACAAATAAGCAATCAAATCATACTGGGAAACAATATCAATATAAATCATAAGGATACAAGCAACAAAGTTACAGTCATGCAGTCATAAGTGGGAGGAGATGGCATATAGCAATAGCAATAGCACTTAGACTTATATATCGCTTCACAGTGCTTCACAGCCCTCTCTAAGCAGTTTACAGAGTCAGTCTATGCCCCCAACAATTTGGATCCTCATTTTACGCACCTCAGAAGGATGGAAGGCTGAGTCAACCTTGAGCCTGGTGAGATTTGAACTGCCAAATTGCCGGCAGCCAGCAGTCAGCAGAAGTAGCCTGCAGTTCGGCACTCTAACCACTTCACTACTGTGGCTTGACATGACTCAGATCCCCTCCTCCTCCTCCTCCTCCTCCTCCTCCTCCTCCTCCTCCTCCTCCAGAACAAGATGGGAAGGTGCTCTCCCACCCAGGTCAAATGGTGTTTAGGGAGCTACTGTAGAACAGCAGAGGGCAAGTATTTGAAGTATTGGTGCCTATCATACTTTTGGATTAAAGCCAAAAGAATTGTCAGCTACTCATGTTTTCAGACACAAAAGAAAAAGTTGCTGTTGAAAAAGTGTATGTGTGTGTGTCTGCATGACAAGTAAAGGCAATGGGGAAGCCAGATTGATATAACAACAGTTTGACTAATTTAATAATAAGTTGAGGAATATATATACAACAGTGGCCAAAATTGTGGAAACCTTTTGGGAAAAGTGCATTTTCTAAAACTAGCTAATAACACTACTTTTTTTGGAGGAGGAGTACCATAAAATTATAAATCAATGGAAAGATAATTTAATCAAGAATGTAATGCAATAACTTCTATGAAGGATTTTCTATTAGAATAGCAGTTACAGTATAAAGAAGAAAAGGGAAACACGTAGAAAAAACGAGATATACAAAAATGATCACGTCAGTTAATACTTAGTTGGGTAACCTTTAGCATGAATTACAGCCTTACAACGTCTTCCCATGGAGTGAACCAAGTCTTTTAGTTCTGCAGCTGTTATAATGTCAAACCAAGATTGAATGATTGCTTCTATTAACTGGGTTTTATTGCTGGGTTGCTTCTGACCAACAAGTTTCTTTTGTCAACTCCATAGATTTTCAATTGGGATAAGGTCTCGGCTATTCCCAACTCTCTCCCCCCCCCCAAAAGTGGTGTTATTAGCCATCAAATCTCAAAAATACACTTTTCCCAAAAGGTTTCCACAATTTTGGCCACTAATGCATGTATGTATGCATGTATGTATGTATGTATGTATGTATGTATGTATGTGTATGTATATATCCTCAATTTATTGTTAAATTAGTCAAACTGTTGTTAATATGAATACTCACACACACACACACACACACACACACACACACATGAATATGAGAATCGTGAATGGTAATCAACTTGATATTATGTCAAGACCAAAGGTTGACCTCCTGGGAATCAGTGAATTGAAATAGGCTGGAATGGGTCATTTCACACCAAAGAGCACCATATGTACTCAAGACAAGAAAATCACAATAAAAATGGAATAGCCTTCATTTATTAATAGAAAGGCATCACCCTCTGTACTCAGATATATAAGCCCAAATGATTAAAATCATCTCTTTAAGTTCAAGGCAAATGAATATTACAATGACCCGAGTCTATGTTCTAACCACGGATGCTGAAGTTAAAGAGCACCAAGGCAGCTTGTAACACCTTGTCGACACAACACTCTTTTTCTATCTCTGTCACACCCACACACATGAACATTATAATAACTAGAAGGATGGGTTGATAACATTGAAAATAAAATAGCATCTGCAAAAAAAAAAAGATTGCCCATAAAAAGGACTGGAATTCATTTTAAAGCAGTAACCATTGGTTCAGTCCTGAAGCATGGAGAACAGCATACTAAAGCTTTATGGGAGAGAAAAGGAAAAGATGCCTTCAGTTCAGGAGCCAGGAATAAGTTGAATAAGTTTTTGCCATTAAGAAAATGGCCCCCACACATAAGCCTTGCAAAATTGCAAAGGAAAAACTGGTTTTTCTCCAGTTTCCAATAAATCAGCGCTGAGCTAAATCAATTCAGTTCTCTTAATCCAGCATCTGACAGAAAATCATCTAAGCCCTGAGCTGTTTTTGAATTATCACAGACCTACCTGCTATTCCCTTATTGTCTACTGAGGATTTCTGAATACTGTAGAGAAGGTTCATCTGTCCTTTTTTGCACAATATTATTAATTCATGGAACATATTTTTAATTTGTCAAAAAAAAAAGAAAACACACACACACAACCCACATTGTCAAAATGGTTGCCAGTAGTTTGGTTAGGCAATCACTTTTTCTAAGTTCTGTAATTTTCACACACACACACACACACACACACACACACACACACACACACCATTGTAAGTTCTAGTTATTTTCCAGTCTGGAAAGCCATGCCATTACTCTGCTAAACACATAATTCCCGCAGCAATGTCTTAAATGCCTAAGGATATCTAACCATGTAGTAGGACTGTATTGCTGTTATCCTTCTCATCTTTCCTACTCTCTTCTCCTATTGGTATCTTATGATTTATCACTTGTTTGTATCTTATGATTTATGATTGTAGCTTATGATTTATCACTTGTTGTCTGTATGTACACTGAGAGACAAATTCCTTGTGTGTCCAATTGTACTTGGCCAATAAAGAACTGTTCTGTTCTGTCCTTTTCCACTCCACTCCACTCCACTCCACTCCACTCCACTCCACTCCACTCCACTCCACTCCACTCCACTCCATTCTATTCTATTCTATTCTATTCTATTCTATTCTATTCTATTCTACTAACAAAGATTTTAGTCTTCATGGTGACTGAAAACTATATGCAGTTTTTTTTTTAAACTGGCTAGCATTCTTCTTCTCTGGTTCCTTTGTACTTATGCATTTAATTCTACACTCTGACTAGATTCATATCTTACATTAAACCAAAACCAAAATATTCTGGTGTTTATTTGAAAACTGAAATAGTACATAAACACAGTTTGAGAGTCTTAGATGCTCTGCATTTCACCCATTGAGGATTTTTAAACAGCACCTGTGCACCTGCAAGCTACCAATTAGATAAGGGCTAGTATATTGAGAGCTTCAACACACTATATGCATAAAAGGATGAATAATATTTAGAGATTAGATGGTCCAGTCAGAAGGGACATTTTTTCTTCCTTATTCCATAATATTGTGGTGATTCTCTATATAACATCGCCCTGCACAGGATTAAAAAAATGTGGCTGGGAGAATATTATTCTAACTTCACTGCCCAGGGTTGACTTTGATAAGTATTCATATGCATGAGGAGTTATTTTCTTCTTTGGTTAGAAACAAAACTATATCCAGCTGCTGCTGTCACTACCACCTCCTCCTCCTCCTCCTCCTCCTCCTCCTCCTCCTCCTCCTCCTCCTCCTCCTCCTCCTCC
>WNWU01000003.1:50003970-50048423 GCA_012654045.1 Ptyas mucosa
CCTCCTCCTCCTCCTCCTCCTCCTCCTCCTCCTCCTCCTCCTCCTCCACCTCCTGTGAAAGATATCACAATGGAACAATAGTGAAACAAGGGAATTCTCACCTATATCTTTTATGAGAGAAAAACTGGGAACCAATATGTTGAATCCAGAGTGAAATACAAGCAATCGGAAATTAAATGAATAAATCCATCTTTATTGTGAAATTATAACAGTACCTGAAAATTGAATGTGGGCTCTACAAATGTTACAACTTATCTGCTTTGCAATGATATGTGAGGTATATATAATTAAATCTGAAATTGAAATCTCCACTACTACTATTACTACTGCTGGGAACATCCACTACATCTAATATACATAATTTATTAATCTGCATTTTGATAGATGAGTGTCAGATCAGCATGCAATGTAGCATTTAATGGATTACGAAATGTTCGCTATTAATATACCCAGTAATTCTTGGCATAGATGCCTTAGATTATATAGTATAAATAAGCATAAACATAAATTTGACTATGTTTTTCTTGGGAGAAAAGAAAAGTTCTTCCACGCTGCAAATGTATTATCCAATTGAGAAAACTGATGGAGTCTATTCATGAATTTGCAATGTTCTTAAATTATCTTGACTTCTTAACAAAATATGTACGCTCTTATGTGCAAAATCCTTTTACCATGATTAATTATTAACCACTTCTTTAAGTCAGGAATACTTCTGCCAATGTTCTGCCATCATGTTTAGGCCTTATCAATGGCTGGCTTGCAACAGGAGTAAGGAGAAAATAATGATATGATACAAACCATTCTTTCATGTCTCCAACATAGCTAGCTAAATTTAAAACTGAAGTCCAATCAGCTGAATGTACTTATAGGTCTTGTAATGAAGAATGTTTGCATACAATTGTACAAGGATGTGGGATACTCAGCACTGTTTTTCATCCACAATCTTCTTGTATATTCCCACAATTTCCACAGGACAGCTGAATACAAGTCTTTATTAGGTCTATGAAGATTAAAAAAACTGAATGGAAATTTCAAGCCAAAAAGACAACAGGAAAGAAAAACAAAATACCTTATATGTTCAGGGTTTATGTGAATGTCCTGCAGGAAATGCACATATACTTATGCAATATTGGCCAAATATCGAGAGCACAATATAAGACTCAATTTCTAACAAATAGAACTCTAAAATCTAATTTTCATGAGCTCTATCATTTCCCAGTTTGCTATATTTCTTCCTGGATCCCTGATTCCTGGGGATTGCGGTTTTAGTACACCTTGGCTTGGAGCCAGCCCAGGAGAAGTTATTCCATCCCAATAAATCATAGGTGAAAGATTTACACCAAGAGACCCAAGCTTGAACTAAGGAGGAATTTCTTGATTGTCAGAGCTATTATTTATTTATTTATTTATTTATTTGGTTAGATTTCTATACCGCCCTTCTCCTTCCGGACTCAGGGCGGTGCACAGCCAACTAAAAAACATTTATATACAAAAATTAAGACAAGTTTTAAAATAATTTAAATAGATATGGCCCATAATTTAAAATCGAATTAAAATCAATATCAAAACTTTAAAATCAGTAACATGGGGTCAGGCCAGCCCAGCTAACTGGAAGAAATGAGTTTTTAGGGCCCGATGAAAAGTCCGGAGATCTGGGATCACTTGTATCTCTGGGGGGAGGTCGTTCCAGAGGGTAGGCGCAGAGAAGGCTCTCCCCCTGGGGGTCGCCAGACGACATTGTCTGGCCGACAGCACCCTGAGGAGGCCCTCTCTGTGGGAGCGAACTGGCCAGTGGGAGGCAGTTGGTGGCAGAAGGCAGTCCCATAAATGCCCCGGCCCTAAGCCATGGAGCACTTTAAAGGTAATCACCAATACCTTGTAGCGCACCGGAAGTCCACTGGAAGCCAATGCAGCTCACACAGGAGAGGTGTCACATGGGAGTGCCCCGTTGCTCCCATAATCCCCGGCGCGGCCACATTCTGCACCAGTTGGAGCCTCCGGATGTACCCCAAGGGGAGCTCCATGTAGAGAGCATTACAGAAGTGATGAGTGCTTGAGTGACCGTGCGTAAGGAGTCCCGATCTAGAAAGGGACGCAACTGGCGTATCAGGCGAACCTGATAAAAAGCCCCCCTGGCCTCAGCCTTTGCATGCTCTTCTAAAGACAGCCGTGAGTCCAGGAGGATGCCCAAGTTGCGAGCCCTTTCTGTGGGGGCCAGTGATTCGCCCCCAATAACCAGCGATGGTACCAGCTGGCTATACTGGGACGCCGGCAGCCACAGCCACTCGGTCTTGGAAGGGCTGAGTTGAAGCCTGTTTCTCCCCATCCAGACCCGCATGGCCTCCAGGCACTGGGACATCACTTCCAAGGCATCGTTGGGATGGTCTGGGGTGGAGATGTACAGCTGGGTGTCGTCAGCATACTGATGGAATTCCACCCCAAAACCACGGATGATATCACCCAGTGGCTTCACATAAATGTTGAACAGGAGGGGCAAGAGGCCTGACCCTTATGACACCCCACAAACAAGGTGCCTTGGGATCGACCGCTGCCCCCTGTCACCACAGATTGCGACCGGTCGGAGAGATAGGAGGAGAACCACCACAAAATGGTGCCTCCCACTCCCAATCCCCCCAACCGGTGCAACATGATACCATGGTCGATGGTATCAAAAGCCGCTGAGAGATCTAACAGGACCAGGATAGAGGAATAACCCCTACCCCGAGCCCTCCAGAGATCATCCACCAACACGACCAATGCCATTTCCGTGCTGTATCCAGGCCTGAAGCCAGACTGGAGCAGATCTAAATAGACAGCTTCATCCAGGTACTGGGGAAGCTGCCGCACCACCACACTCTCAACAACCTTCATGATAAACAGAAGGTTGGAGACTGGACGATAGTTAACCAAAACAGCCGGATCCAGAGAGGGCTTCTTGCAGAGGGGCCTCACCACCGCCTCTTTCAAGGCGGCCAGCAGGACACCCTCTCTCAAAGAGGCATTAATAATTCCCTGGAGCCAGCTTCATGTAACATCCTGGGAAGCCAGCACCAACCAGGAGGGACACGGGTCCAATAAACATGTGGTCGCGTTCAGCCATCCCAGGATCCTGTCCACATCCTCGGGAGCCACAGGATCGAACTCATCCCAGATAACACTCTCAAGACCTGCCTCAGTCATCTCGTCTGAACTAACCCAGTCAGCGGCCAAGTCTTCTTGAATCTGAGTGATTTTATCATGCAGATACTGAACAAAATCCTCAGCTCGGGTCATCCCGCACTCCCAGATGAAGGAAGGAGCAGGTCACCCTAAACAGGGCGGCTATTAAGCAATGGAATAGTGCCCCGCCTGAAGCTGAGGTGCTCTATCACTGGAAGTTTTCAAGAAAAGATTAGACTATTCAGAATGGTATGAGAATTCCTGCATTGGGCTAATCTGTTGGATTAGAACCCCAAAACAACAGCATCATGAAAAATGAGTATGAAATCAAGTTTCCTAAATATGGGCTACTTCCAGAACTGTGGATTGCAATTCCTAGAATCCACATCAATAGCCATGCTGCTGGAGATTTCTGGAAGCTGCCTAAACCCCTGGAAAGATGTCTTTGGAATAGTTTCTAAGCAATACTTTTAGAAGAAAGTCCAGATTAATCTATGCAACTAAAATTGATCTGAAAATATAATTGATAATACAGGATGGAGAAAACCTCTATAGGCAACTCCAATCCCACCCTCTGAGGGCAATATATAAATATATTAAATTTTAATGAGGTTCCATCTCAGTTTATTGCAATCAAGGAACAGAAACCAAGATGGAAACATTGAGGTGAACATGGAATTTTTTTAATACTCTATCATAATATAATTTGCGTTTGAAAAATGAGTATGAGAAGCAGGAAAAATATCAGGGCCTGAGTAGGAAGAAGAGAGGATGCTTAAAGAAAAGGCAAAATAACCCTAGTATGGTAGGAACACTTGGGGCTGTGTAAAAAAACTGGGAAAGTGGCTCCCACAGACCCCAAGGGCAACATGTCAAAAGGAGTATAGAGTATAGGAGTATAGAACAGCTAAGTTACTCTGCAGAGCCTGCAAATTCCTAGACTCAAGTTTAAGGAAGACATACAACTCATAGGGGTGAAGAGTGAGAAGGGATGAGAAGGGTCATATACTGGTATATTCAGCTCAAAGTGGCCAACATACCTATTGTATTTTTCGGAGTATAAGACTCACCACAGTATAAGATGCACCTTAGTTTGGGGGGAGGAAAATAAGAAAAAAGCTGATTGGTGGGTAGATTGGCCTCCCGGAATACCCCTAATCAGCTGTTCCCAGAGGTGAATTTTAGCAATAGGTTCCTTGGTTGTGAGCTCTGTGCCTTGCTTTTTTTTTTTTTTTTTTCCTGCCTCTGAAACTTCTGCAACTCTGTTTCTGGTATACTCCAAAAAATACGGTAATACTCCAAATTTTCCCCAAAGAACAACTCTGTGAGATGAGAGTTGAGAGAAAGTGATTGGCCCAAAGTCACCCAACTGACGTTCATGTCTAAAGCAAGAGTAGAATTCAGTCTTCTGGTTTTTAAGTGACCACCTTGACCACTATACCAGACTGGCTTTCTCATCTTGTTTAGAATTTATTATTAGTCAAAGGCTGATTTTCAGTCTTAATGTTCCCCTTCTGTCAGGAAGCAACATGCCTTGATGCAGGCTTTCAGTGCTTCAGCTTATTTTATATCACACTGAGAAATACACAAAGGAATATATAAATGGGAGAATCGGAAGAAGCTTTTGTGCATTTGCCAAGCATGGGCAGAAATGTTTTCTGGCTATATTAACACATCTGGATGAGAGGTGCTGAGCAAGGCAAAATGAAACAGGTCTATTTCCTTCACTTTTAGAAAAAGAAGACATCAGTGCTTTGCAAAGCAGTTTCAAAGAATTGCTTCATATTAACTTTCATCAAGAACCCCTTTGAAGATTTGCACAGCCCTTCTTCATGTGTCAGGCTCTCAAATCACTATAGATAATTGGTTATGGAGAGAATTCCCTTGCCCAGAAAGAGCCCTCCCTCCCTCCCTCCCTCCCTCCCTCCCTCCCTCCCTTCCTTTACATTTGAACAATTTATTTATTTAATTTATTTATTTAGTTTGTCAAACATGTACAAGATGTCAGATGTAAGTATAAACATGGATATGAACACAGGAAATGGGAACGAATAAATGGGGACAGTAGGACAGGGACCAGTGGTGAAAGTCAGCTGGGTCTATCCAGCTAATAGGACCAACCGCGGGAGGCTCCACCCACCCACCCAGAAGTCAGAACATCACATTTTTGACCCTCTGCTCATGTGCAGAAGGGCCGGTGCATGCATGGAGGAGGTGCGTTTGCGATCCAGTAGCAAAGGTAAGTGCATTTTACCCCTGACAGGGTCAATAGGCATGCTGGTGCACTTATGCACACCCCTTACAGACCTCTTAGGAATGGGGTGAGGTCGACACCGCTAGATAGTCTAACATTAAAGTTTTGGGTGGTCGGGGAGGAAACCACAGATTCAGGTAGTGCATTCCAGGCATTGACCACTCTGTTGATGAAGTCGTATTTTCTGCAATCAAGTTTGGAGTGGTTTACCTTGAGTTTGTATCAGTGGTGGGGTTCAAGTAATTTAACAACTGCTTCTCCGCCCTAAGGATTTCTTCCAACAACCAGTTTGCCAAACTGCTCAGAAAGTTAACAACCGGTTCTCCCGAAGTGGTGTGAACTGGCTGAATCCCATCACTGGTTTGTATCTATTGTTTCCTCATGTATTATTGCGGTTGAAGCTGAAGTAGTCATTGACAGGTAGGATGTTGTAGCAGATAATTTTGTTATCTGCTTAGGTCTACTATGCTTAGGTCAGACCGTAGGCGGCATAGTTCTAGGTTGTCCAAGCCTAATTTCTATTTAAAAAGTCCAATTTCTCAAAATGCATTGTGTTAGGATTCTATAAGATGTATATAATGTTAGAACCAGTTGTCCAGGCAATATATATATACTGTAACTTTAAGCTGTAAATGTTACGTTCTTGCTGAGTCATGCTGTAATGGGATAATGACCAGTTGGGAGTATATTTAAACAAAGTATTGTAACCTGGTCATGTGCTGCTGCTACTGCTATTGAACTGCAACTGCTATTGTGACTGAACTGCTATGAACTGCTATTGTGAAGGAGTTGCTATCTGTTGATGGATCTGCTACCATCGTGGTTTGTTAACCAGAGTGAGTTGTTTGGACTGATTTACTGGACTGATTTATTGATGAAGACTTGGGATTTGTTTATGACTACGCTACTGTTTTTTCCTACGATAAAGTACACTTTGCTAAACCAGTTTTCTTATTCATTGCTCTCAACGTTTCCTTGTGCAGTTACTCTGCTGGTTGGTAAAACAACATCAATATCCTTAACACATTGTAACATTGAAACAGACAAAAGCTGTGACTCAAAGTAAGCCCTTCCCTAGGTACCACTGCTTTGACTGTATGTTCAGCCTTGCATACAGAGGCAGATGGAGGGCTGTTCCTTGGCCCTATTTTCCATAGCTGACAGTTGAAGTTGTCCATTGGCAAGGCTAGCCTGACCAGATGGCCATCTGGTTTTAGTCCCTCCTTCAAATGCCTGTGCTTGATATCTTTACATAATTGTGCATCAAAGACAGCTTTCAACAGTTTAACCAGCATAGGACAGATATTCAGCACAGCCAAGATTTCCATACAAACTTGCCAATACAACGGTATAGGCTTGCAAGTTGTAACACGACAGGCTTAATCAATGTCAAGACAATATATAAAACAGATGTTGTGTTGTCAACTCTTCACTTAGAATCATGAAGGTGGGAGGCATTTTTGTCTTTGATGTTATTCATCTTTTGTTGTTGGTGAATTGCTGGGCTTTATTCAGGTTTTTTTGGCTCCTTCCTCAGCAACTTTGAGATCTCTCTTTGAAAGAAGTCTGGAAAAATAGAGACCTCACGTTATTTATTTTTTTTCTCCCTGAATCACTTTTTCTAGGTATTGGAATCTTTCTCTAGGGGTATTCAAGGAGAACCTTCCAAGATTTGAAAGTTGTCTATGGAAAAATAAGTCAGAAATGGTAGCTTAGGCGTAAACACACAAGAAAGGGAGAAAAATAAGTGAGATATACTTCTTTTTTCATGCTGGAATGTTTTCTCATGCTTGAACAGAGCCTCATGGGTGTCATTGAGAAGAATGTCAGCAAATATACACTGGATATAAAAGCATATCCTTACTCTCCTGGGTAGACAATCATTCAACACTCAACACAGTGGAAAGAAAAAATAATAGAAGCTGTAGTCCATCCTGATATCTTTCACATTTGTCAAGATTCTCTTACACATAATGTAACTGCACATGAACCATTCAGCCCATGTATTATGTTTCAATTATACATCTGTGTATACACACAGATCCACACACACACACACACACACACACTTGCAATTTAATTTTGTCACTTTATTTTATTGTAAGTTTCAAAGCAAATGTGGAAAATGAGCTACATTTGATAGAAATTGCAAATAATCAGACAAGCAAAATTCAAACATGTTTGCATAGTGCTGCAAACAGTTCCAGTTCTGGCAGAACCAATGGGAGGAAAAACAAAAAAAACCAAAAACACCCAGGAATTAAGTTAGCTAGAATGGATTTTCAAAATGAGCTGCAATGTGAAACATGAAATAAAATAAAAACAAAGGGATGATTGTTGTCCGTGTTCTTTTGCAATCATTTTGAAAGATATACAACACAATGTTATGTGATGTTTATTTTTGATTTCTGATATTTCTAGAGCAAAATGCCTGTAGCTTTGCAGCATAGCAACAACCCAGCATTTGAATAAATACTATGAAACCAAAAATTTCCATTCCACGGAAAGGCATGCGTCAGATTTTCTGTACGCCACCTTGAAAATGCCTTCTAATAAATCAGGAACCTAAAAATATTTCTTCCTTGATGGAACCTTAGCGCACCTTTTACAATAACCTGGAAACTTGTGTAAGATGAATTTCCTCTATGTCTCTCAAAATCATAAGATGTATAGTGATGCCAGAATTCAGAATTAATGATCCAAATTTTACAAGGTCAGTGGAACCTGAAGGTGTTCATTATATATACAAGCAGGCCAAGATTAAATCTAAAGCAGGCCTAGGAAAGTGCCAACCCCAAGAGAATCAGATTCTAGGCTACTAAGTTAATAGATACTACCTAGAACAGTGGTCCATAACCTTTTTGGCACCAAGGGCCAATTTCATAAAAGACAATTTTTCCATGGGAGGGGGGGATGCATTTAATTTAATGCCCTTGTGTCAATGTTGACTCCTGGCAACTGCTTGGATAAGTTTGTATAGTTTTCTTGGGTGGATTTCAGAAGCTGTTTGTCTGCTTCCTTTGGCCGAGAGAATGTGATTGGCAACCCTGAAGCAGGACTAGAACGCACATTCTCCAGTTTCTGGCTTGGTGCTTTAACTACTACGCCAAACTGGCTCTCATATGTTTAACAGAACTAAGTAAAAAGCAACATGACTCGCACACAGTTCTGATAAGCTGCATATTAAACGATGCAAAAACAAATGTCAATGACTACTTCAGCTTCAACCCCAATAATACATGGGCAAACAATAGATACAAACTCAAAGTAAACTGCTCTAAATGCGATTGTAGAAAATACGACTTCAGCAACAGAGTGGTCAATGCTTGGAATGCTCTACCCAACACCGTTGTTACATCCTCAAACCAGTGATGGGTTGCTCACGGTTCTGTCCGGCTCTTGCGAACCGGTAGTAAAAGCAGCGGGAGGCTCCGCTCACCTGCCCAGAAGTCATAATGGACGATCTGCGCATGTGCAGAAGGTTCTGCGCATGCGCAGAAGCGTGCACGCTCCTGTTGCGAACCGGTAGTAAAGGTAAGTAGAACCCACCCCGGTCTCAAAACCCCACAGCTTCAACCTTAAATTGTCTACTGTGGACTTCACCCCATTCCTAAGAGGTCCATAAGGGACGTGCATAAGCGCACCAGTTCCTGTCCTACTGTCCCATTTATTTGTACTCATTACCTGTGCTCGTGTCCATGTTTATACTTATACCTGTTATCTTGTACATGTTTGACAAACTAAATAAATAAAAATAATAAAATAAACATTTCCCTTCCTGATCATTGAGAGCTAACCAGCTCAAATCTTAAAACCTCCCTTTTCCTATTTCTGGATTGTCTGAATTTTTGAACAGCTTCTTTTGTCTGTTTGGAGTTAAATTAAGCTTATTTGAAAGAGACAGATGGCTCTTCTGCACATCAGCCTTCAGTTGTTTGTCTCCTGTGCATAAATGCTCATGAAATGAAGCTGGATTTAAAAATAAAAAATTCCTCTCCAAATTTCAATGCTTTCTTTTGCTCTGACCATGATAATGTCTAAACTATGCCTCGTTTGGACTACTGTAACGCTCTCTACATGGGGCTCCCCTTGGGGTGCACCCGGAGGCTCCAGCTGGTGCAGAATGCGGCCGCGCAGGGGATTATGGGAGTGATGGGGCGCTCCCATGTGACTCCTCTCCTGCGCGAGCTGCATTGGCTCCTGCTGGACCTCTGGGTGCGCTTCAAGGTGTTGGTGATCACCTTTAAAGCTCTCCATGGCTTAGGGATGGGGTACTTATGGGACCGCCTTAAAGCTCTCCATGGCTTAGGGATGGGGTACTTATGGGACCGCCTTCTGCCATTGATTGCCTCCCACTGGCCGGTTCGCTCCCACAGAGAGGGCCTCCTCAGGGTGCCGTCAGCCAGACAATGCCGGCTGGCGACCCCCAGGGGGAGACCCTTCTCTGTGGTGGCGCCCACCCTCTGGAACGATCTACCCCCAGAGATACGAGTAATTCCTGACCTCCAGACTTTTCGTCGGGCCCTAAAAACCCATCTTTTTCGATTAGCCGGGCTGGCTTGATTTTATCCTGTTTTTATAATAATACTGATTTAAATTTTAAATTTAGAATTCGTAAATACCTTTTAATTATACGAGCCAAATTATTTAATTTATTTTAAAATTATTTTAATTTTTATATATACATGTTTTATTTTGGCTGTTCACCGCCCTGAGTCCGAAAGGAGAAGGGCGGTATACAAGTATGAATAAATAAATAAATAAATGTCATCTCCATACAATTAACTCACTGATTAGTGGGTTCTCCTGCTTCTTTTCTCCTCGTGTCAGGAAAACAACAATCACTTTTTTTCCCCTATAAGTGGGTCTTTCTGGACATATATACTTTTGAGAAAAAGCACATAGTTTGAGAAAAGTTACAAACAGAAGCAATTTTGACAATTTGCAAGTACAGGTAGTCCTCAATTTATGACCACAATTGAGCCCAACATTTCTGTTACGTGAGACATTTATTAAGTGAGACGTTTGTTAAGTGAGTTTTGCCCCATTTTGGCACCTTTCTTCCTATCATCGTTAAGTGAATCCCTGTAATTGTTAAGTTAGTAACCCAGTTGTTACTATGGCTTCTCCATTGACTTGGCTTGTCAGAAGGTCGCAAAAGGTGATCACATGACCCAGGGAGTCACATGCAATTGTCATAAATATGGGTCAGTTGCCAAGTATCTGAATTTTGATCACATGACCATGGGTATGCTGCAAAAGTTGTAACCAGAGGTGGGATTCACTTACCTTCCCTACCAGTTCACAAATGTGAGCACCCACATGTGCTCAATCTTCTGTGCATGCTCTTGGCTCATGCGCACACCTTCTGCACATGCGCACAGCCTCCAAAATGTGGTGAAATAGGACAGCATTACATCTGAGCAGGTGGACAGGGCCTACTGCAGTTGCCACTACCGATTTGTCTGAACCGGACAGAACCCGCTGAATCCCATCACTGTGAAAAATAGTCATAAGTCACTTTTTTCAGGGCTGTTTTTAGTGCTGTTATCACAAAATGAACTGTTGTAAGTTGAGGACTGCCTGTATAAATAGCGATTGTGTTCACGGCACACATATAACCAGGTCAATTAAAGATGTAACAAACTCACCTTGTTTGGGATAGTTAATGATAGAGGGTTGCAATATTTTCAGCCCTATGAAAGTTCCTTCTGAATCAGGTCTTCAATTAAGCAGGCCATAGTCGAGGAATATACCTATTTGGTAACCAAGATATTACTAGAGTTGATCTAAATATTATTCAGCTGAATTATCAGCTGAAAAGCCAACAGATTTTTAAAAAATAATATCCGTAACTTATTAAACATTAATTATACCTGTTCTAATTCTAGTGTGCACATTACTTTTTTATTCAGAGTCACACTGTGTTTCTTGAGCAAGAAGCTCTTCTGCATCACTCACTAAGCATGGCAGGAAGATTCTTTATTAACCCATTAAGGAAGACATAAATGGATGATAATTGTCTTCCACTTATTACTGACCTGCTGGAAAGGCTGATTAAAATCATGTTTTTCATCTGCTGCCAATACAAACCTTGCCTTTTAAACTCTTTTATGGAGCAGGGAACCTTCTATTGGCTACCTGTAGCTGCCACAGGGAACTTCATCTTTTCAAAATGGAAGAATCTGAAATCCTACGTTGTATCAAAGTGTCACTTCCCATAAATTATCCTTTCCAATGGATGTAACTGATGGGACCAGAGAACAGGGAAGGAAAGTATCTGAAGAGAAAACAGCTCTTCAGGTACTACCCATCATACAAAATTTGCACACACAACCCATCACAGTAGGCAGAAAATATTCGATCCACAGGACTGGGTGAGTGTACTTTTCAACACCTATCCATAAGCCTTCTGGAAGAGCAATGTAGATATATTATAAATGCAGCCATATATGTGGACTAGCTGGACGCCTGTGCTTTGCTACGAAACTATGTGGTCGGTTGATAGACTTAAAGCCTGAAACTTAATGTAGAATGTATAATTCCATAGTACCAGAGCGTATTGATATAAGGCAACTGGCAGTTGGAACAGAGTTATTTTCAGATGGGGCGGGGGAGTAGAACGTCTCAGTCCTTAGCATCAGAGCATGTGAATATAATACTGTATATGAAATATTAATGTTCTGATGGTCATTTCAAAAAATCCTTTCTTAGCAAGTACCTATAGAAGCCAAGAGGAACAAGTGTGCCAAATTTCAAGTTTGTAGGTTTCACGAATTCTGGAGATTTCGTGATAAGTGAGTGGTATTTGGCTTTTATATATATAGATTCGATGTTGCAATGCCTAATCCAGAAAATAGGCTGGATCCTCATTTTACAGGAGGAAGGAAAAGGGGAAATGACTTTTCTGCAATTGCTGCAGAGATGACTGGAAAATTCCTCTGTTTCTGTCCACCTCTTTGTCTGTCATCCATGACAAGTGAAGTAACAGAAAAGAAGCAGAGAAGCAGGTCTTCTACCCATGTAACACCTCTCCTGCATGAGCTGCATTGGCTCCTGTTGGTCTTCCGGGTGCACTTCAAGGTATTGGTTCTCACCTTCAAAGCGCTCCATGGCTTAGGGCCAGGGTATCTACGAGACCGCCTGCTGTTACCGATAACCTCCCACCGGCCAATACGCTCTCACAGAGAGGGCCTCCTCAGGGTGCCGTCGGCCAAGCAGTGCCGGCTGGCGGCCCCCAGGGGGAGAGCCTTCTCAGTGGGGGCACCCGCCCTGTGGAATGAGCTACCTCCCAGAATATGACTGATCTCGGACCTCCGGACCTTCCGTAAGGCCTGAAGACATATTTATTCCATCAAGCGGGCCTAGCCTAAATAAATTTTTTACTGGGATTTTAAATTTTATAGGATTTGGGGTTTTAAATTGGGAGGCCGATTGATTTAATGCATTTTTAATTATCTTAACTTTTGTATTTATGTATCTTAATTTCGGCTGTTCACCGCCCTGAGTCCCATTTGGGAGAAGAGCGGTATACAAATTAAATAAATAAATAAATAAATAAATAAATAAATAAATAAATAAATAAATAAATTAATCTAATCTCAAGAACCATTTTGAGGGATCACACAAATGCCAGGAAGGAAAACCTTCCATCTCCTCAACTGTGTCCTGCCTGTGTCCTTAAAAACATTGCTGGGAGGGCTAATGAAAACCATGGATGACATATACAGTTTGCAAGATGTTGAAAGCATGGTATGTGGCTTTTAAATCCAGCGATATGATGGTGCTTAGAACACCCAGAGCCAATCTGAAAAGTGCCGTAAAAAGAGCAAAGCAAGCCCATAGTTAGAAAGTTCAGAACTTTTTAAAGGACCTGACGAACGTAAGGCATATGTGAAAAAGTATCCAGGCCATTACAGACTATAACCATAATGGTGACCCTATGGCATGTGTGCCACAGGTGGCACGTGGAGCCTTCTCTGTGGGCAAGCGAGCCAACGCCCAAGTCAGCTCCACTGTGCATGCCCACATGCCTCTCATCAGCTGAGTTTTGTGTCTCTTCCAGGAGATGCATGCACATGCACAGGGGTGAGGGGGGTCAGCATGCATGGGGGGGGGGTGCAGTGCCCCCCCACATGCCCCCCCACATGCCCTGCTTTTTGTTCCAGGAGGCTTCAGGGAGGCCTGCTAGCACCCAAATGGGGCATGGGGGGGTGCGGCATGCCCCCCATCCCCCATTTTGGTGCTAGCAGGCCTCCCTGAAGCCTCCTAGGACCAAAAATGGGGTGTGAGTGTGTGTGGCATGCCCCTCCTGCAGCCCATTTTTGTCCCAGGAGGCTTTAGGGAGGTCTGCTAGCACCAAAATGGGGGTCGCGCACGCATGCATGGGTTGGTGAACATGGGGGGTCATGCATGCAGGCATGGGGGCAGGGCCTGTGGGGAGCATTGCATTATGGGTGTTGGCATGCATGCATGTGCTGTTGCGCACATGCACTTTTGGCACCCAAGGAAAAAAAAGGCTCATCATCACTGGACTATAAGGTGCTTCCATCTTCTGTAAGGGCGAGACAGACTTTTTAAACAAGCTGAATCTTCCATTTTTTGGAAGATTCGAGGCATCAAACAGCACCCCTGCGAGGAAATCTGTGCCCCATCCTGTCGAGCAAGTGCTTAGCTTTGATGTTACCTCTGTCTGGAGGATGTTGCGGAAAGTTAACATTCAGAAAGCAGCAGGCCCAGATAATATCCCTGGGCATGTTCTTAGAGATTGTGCAAACAATTTGGCTTGTGTTGTTAACAGATATTTTCAATCTTTCATTGCAGCAGGCAGTCCCATCCTGTTTTAAGACTGCCATTATTTTGACAGTGCCAAAAAAAAGTCTACAATCCCAGGTCTTAATGATTACTGTCCAGTTGCCCTTACATCCTTCATTATGAAATGTTTTGAGAAGCTGATAAAGGACATTATTGTAGCCAGCCTCCCTCCAGAATTTGACTCACTTACCATCCAAATCACTCTACAGAAGATGCTATTTCTTCTGTTCTCCATCTGAGCTTGGTGCACTTAGAGGAAAGAAATACTCATGGACGAATGCTGTTGGTCGACTTCAGTTCAGCATTTAATGCAATAATTCCTCAGCATCTAGTAGACAAATTGGGCCTCTTAGGCTTTAACACTCCTTTGTGCAACTGGATTCTTGATTTTCTTATTTATTTATTTATTTTATTATTCATATTTCTGTGCCGCCCACTCTCCGAGGACTCTGGGTGGCTTACACCAAAGACAGTATACTAAATAGCATATTGCCCCCAACAATCTGGGTCCTTATTGATAGGCCCCAGGATGTGTGAGTTAGGACTAATATTTCTAACACTTTTTTGAGCACAGGTTCTCCTCAGGGCTGGGTGATAAGTCCGCTATTGTTCACCCTGTTGTCCCAAGACTGTTGTGCAAGGTTTTCCACCAATCATATTGTCTTAGGACCGGGCTTAGGGCCGGGGTACTTATGGGACCGCCTTCTGCCACCAATTACCTCCCACCAGCCAGTTCGCTCCCACAGAGAGGGCCTCCTCAGGGTGCCGTCAGCCAGACAATGTCGGCTGGCGACCCCCCGGGGGAGAGCCTTCTCTGTGGTGGCACCCACCCTATGGAATGATCTATCCCCAGAGATACGAGTGATCCCAGACCTCCGGACTTTTCGTCGGGCCCTAAAAAACTACTTTTTTCAGTTAGCCGGGCTGGCCTGATCCTTTATTGGTTTTAGTGTTTGATATTGATTGATTGATTTTAATTGACATGTTTTAAATTCTGGGCCAAATTGTATTTAAATTATTTTAAAATGATTTTAACTTCTGTATTATGTTTTTTACTTGGCTGTTCACTGCCCTGATTCCACTAGGAGAAGGGCGGTATAAAAGTTCAATAAATAATAATAATAATAATAATAATAATAATAATAATAATAATAATAATGTGACATATGCAGATGATACAACGGTTGTGGGCCTTATTCAGGATGAATAATGAGAGTGCTTACAACAAGGGGGTGGAAGATTTGGTGAATTGGTGTAGAAAAAAAATAGCCTAGTGTTAAATGTAGGAAAAACCTAAAGAGATTGTTGTCAATTTCAGAAAAGCCACACACCTCTGTCTATAATGATTCACCTGTGGAGATGGTTAACAGCATCAGGTTCCTGGGTGTGCAGCAGTATTTGGTTTCAGAATTTTTTACTACCGGTTCTGTGGGCGTGGCATGGCTTGGTGGCTGTGGCAGGGGAAGGATACTGTAAAATCTCCATTCACTCCCCAATCCAGGAAAAGGTTACTGCAAAATCACCATTTCCTCCCGATCAGCTGGGACTCAGGAGGCAGAAAATAGATGGGGGCGGGGCCAGTCAGAATTTTTACTACCGGTTCTTTCAACTACTCAAAATTTCCGCTACCGGTTCTCCAGAACTGGTCAGAACCTGCTGAAACCCACCTCTGGTGTGCAGCTAATGAGTAGCCTATCTTGGTCCCTCAACAGTGAGACACTGGTGAAGCAGGCACGGAAACACCTAGATTTTCTGCATCGCATGAGAAAAATACATCTTTCTTCCCCTGTTTTTACCATTTTCTGTAGAGGGACGATTAAGAGCATCTTGTCACATGGCATTACTGTCTGGTTTGGAAGCAGACAGAAAGGTAGTACAGAGAGTGATGAGGATGGCAGAAAAGATCATTGGTAGTTCTCTTCCTTCCATCCAGGACATAGCATATAAGTGATGTTGAGCAAGATCCACAGGATTGTCTGGGATGCTACACATCATCCAGACAACCTTCTGGGATGAGGTTTTGTGGTATCCAAAGCAGAACATCTAGATCCAGTCATAGTTTTGTTCCACATAGTATCAAGCATTTATTTATTTATTTGCTTTTGGGTACCTAAATATTCAACTGTAAGAATCCAGCAAAAACAATTTGGAATATAAAAAGTAAGACAAGACCAGTTCTGTCAAGTCCTAATCGCAGGATTTTGGAGAATTGCACACTGATCCATTTAGAGACCCAAAGTGGATTTGTAGCTACTGTAATTTTGAACTGGGAGTTTTTCAGGTTATGAGGTCTTCACCAACTCATTCGAGACATCTTGGAGAATATTGCTTCATTTTTGTCTTTCTGATAATTTTTAGCTGTCCTTTAAATCCTCTGTTCCTACTGTTATTCAGAACGATTGTCAAGGAACAGCAAATTGTAAACAATTAGCTATTGAGAGAAAAATATTAGCAGATGGCAACTCTTGGCTGTCCTTGACTGATGTAAAAAAGCTAAGCAGAGTTGGATCTACTGGTAGATAGCTGGGAGACCTCCAGAGAATACCATAATCATAGCATGGCAACTGGGTCATTGAAAGTCCTTTCCCCCACCAAAAAAACAAACAAAAAAAAAAAACAAAAACAAAAAACCACCCAATGGCAACCCATTTCTATTTTATTGTCAAGATATCTCTTTCTCTCTCTCTTTCTCTCTTTCTCTTTTTCTCTCTTTCTTTCTCTCTCTCTTTCTTTCTCTTTCTCTTTCCCTTTCCCTCTTCTTCTTTCTTTTCCTCTTCCTCCTCCCCTTCCTCTCTCTCAATCTTTCTTTTTCTTCTCTCTGTGTAACCATTTATTTTATTTATTTATTTATTTGTCAAACATGTATAAGATAACAGATATAAGTATAAACATGATTATGAATACATGAAATGGATACAAAGTAAAGGGGACATTAGGACAGGGACGGTAGGCACGTTGGTGCGCTTATGCATGCCCCTTTTATAGACCTCTTAGGAATGGGGTGAGGTCTACAGTAGACAGTTTAAGGTTAAAGTTTTGGGGATTTAGGGAAGAAACCACAGAGTCAGGTAGTGCATTCCAGGCATTGACCACTCTGTGGATGAAGTCGTATTTTCTGCAATTGAGTTTGCAGCGGTTTACCTTGAGTTTGTATCTATTATTTGCTCATGTATTATTGCGGTTGAAGCTGAAGTAGTCATTGACAGGTAGGATGTTGTAGCAGATAATTTTGTATATTATGCTTAGGTCAGACCGTAGGCAGCATAGTTCTAGGTTGTCCAAGCCTAATTTCAATTTAAAAAGTCCAATTTCTCAAAATACATTGTAACATTGAAACAGTCAAAAGCTGTGTCTCAAGTTAAGCCCTTCCCTAGGTACCAGTGCTTTGACTGTATGTTCAGCTTTGCATACAAAGGCAGGGAACCCAGATGAAGGGCTGTTCCTTGGCCCTATTTTCCATAGCTGACAGTTGAAGTTGTCCATTGGCAAGGCTAGCCTGACCAGATGGCCATCTGGTTTTAGTCCCTCCTTCAAATGCCTGTGCTTGATATCTTTACATAATTGTGCATCAAAGACAGCTTTCAACAGTTTAACCAGCATAGGACAGATATTCAGCACAGCCAAGATTTCCATACAAACTTGCCAATACAACGGTATAGGCTTGCAAGTTGTAACACTACAGGCTTAATCAATGTCAAGACAATATATAAAACAGATGTTGTGTTGTCAACTCTTCACTTAGAATCATGAAGGTGTATTGTGTGTTTGTGTATTATTGTGGTTGAAGCTGAAGTAGTCATTGACAGGTAGGACATTGTAGCAGATAATTTTGTGTACTACACTTAGGTCAGACTGAAGGCGGCATAGTACTAAGTTGTTTAAGCCCAAAATTTCAAGTCTGGAGGCATAAGGTATTCTGTTGCGAGCCGAGGAGTCATCTGAGATCAAGCTGCATATTAAGACAGCTAGGACATCTTCAATTGATATCATCTAAGACAGACAGAAGATTGTCATTACTCACTGATGAACAGGTGCAGGGTTATTATTGTAAAGAATATTTATAGAATTATTGTTTAAGCCTCAAAGATAACACATAGTAGTTTATACGGAGTTCAGTGCATTCTTTGCCATTATAGAATCTGCGTAGCATGCTGATAGACATATTAAATCCTGTAGCGTTCATGCCATTTAGTAAGTACTGTGATTTGAATGTATACTATGCTTTTAAATCTGCTTGATATGCAACAGAGGCATTGGTTCAAATGAAGCCCTAGGAAGAAAGTGTTTTGGAGTCTGCATTGGTATAAGTGGAAAAGAAAGGTTAGACTGCTAATTCTTAGCTCAGATTTCTGTACGGATGGAAAACGATTTGTCCCATTTTGTTCAATAATGTTCAAAATTATTGTTAGCTTTCATGATACTGTAGATCCATGTGCAAATTCATATAGTTATGAATTTGCAAAAGCCAATTTTTCCAAAAGGCAATTGTACTTTATTTCTTTTTTCCTTGAAGACATTTTGCTTCTCATCCAAGAAGCTTCTTCAGTTCTGACTGAATGGTGGAGAATGGAAAGATTTATATTCCTTGCAGTCATCTGGTCGTTAGCACTCTCTCTGAGAGTCATTGAGACTACTTGGAGGTTTATCTGTGCCCTCTGGATCACCTGGAAAGTGCAAATGGGTGTGGAACCTTCTTGGAACTATTGAAACTGATTGATAATACCAATATGTTCCTCTCCATAACCAAGGCTATTTTTAATGGTTTTTCTCATTGAGGAGAGAAGAAAGTTGATTCCAGTAGATGTTCCTGGCTTGGTGGTCTGATCTGATAACTGTACTGTTTATTCTTCAAGTAAATGTCTAAGGAATTATTTATTAGGGATTTGTCAATTTGGAAAGAGAGCAGCTGAGAATTCTGTAAATATTGGTGAGACATGTATCATAAAAGCTACAAGAATTTTTTTTTTTTGCAACAGCAATAAAACAGGCGGGAAGAGGACACTATAAGAAATACTAAAGATCACTTTCATAAAGGAAATTGCTGGTAAGCCAAACAATACCAATTGCAATTCTAACAGAGATCAAAGAAACACTTTAATAATAGTATCTTCTCTTTCCACTATACTCTTGGCTAATACTGATACCTACAAATAATACTATTTTTCTTAGCTTTCATGTTGCCATTGCTTTCTCGCTATTTTAACTTCTAATAAATAGATTTGTTTTTCTTAATCAAAGACACCAATGTTCTTTACTCTAAAGTCCCAAGTGGTAAGTCCCATTGCAATTTTATCTGATGAAAGAGGTTGTTGGGATAGGAAAAATGTACACTTATTTTACTTATTACATTTCTACATCGCCTTCCTCCTGTAAGTGACTTTGGGCAGCTTTACAGTAAAACCTGCACTAGAACAATCTCATCTAGGATCAGTACAGCAGAGGTGGGTTTCAGCAGGTTCTGACCGGTTCTGGAGAACCGGTAGCAGAAATTTTGAGTAGTTCGGAAAACCGGTAGTAAAAATTCTAACTGCCCCGCCCCCATCTATTCTCTGCCTCCTGAATCCCAGCTGATCAGGAGGAAGTAACCTTCCCCTGGATTGGGGTGGGAATGGAGATTTTACAGTATCCTTCCCCTGCCGCACCCACAAAGCCACGCCCACCAAGCCACACCCACAGAACCGGTAGTAAAAATTTTTGAAACCCATCACGGCAGTACAGGTAGTCTTTAACTTACAACAGCTCACTTAGTGAACTTACTTAAAAAGTAAGTTATGGCCATTTTTCACACTTATGACCATTGCAACATCCCCATGGTCATGTGATTTATATTCAGATGCTTGGCAACCGATTTACATTTATGATAGTTGCAGTGTCCCGGGGTCATGTGATCCCTTTTGTGACCTTCTGACAAGCCAAGTGCAATGGGGAAACCAGTTTCACTTAACAACTGTTTTACTAATTTAACAACTGCAGTGATTCACTTAACAAATGGGGCAAGAAAAGTTGTAAAATGGGACAAACTCACTTAACCAATGTTTCACTTAGCAACATGAATTTGTCAAGACCCACTTGATGGCACATAACCAATCAATTAATCAGGCAATCAATGTTTATATCACCATGGGATCAGTGGTGGGTTCCTCCCGGTTCCACCCAGTTCCACCGAGCCGGTAGCAGTGACAATATGATGTCACCAAACTGGTTCTGCCCCCCTGCCCTTCCCTGCATTATTCTTACCTTTTATTTGCCCCCACCCCAATCTATTGCTGCCTCCTGAGTCCCAGCTGACCAGCTAGAAGGGAAAAAAACTGTTTAAACTCTTGCCGCAGGGGTTCAAAGGGCCGCCCTACAGTTGATCAGTGTTAAAAGAAAACAAATGAGTAGACTGATGCCTGTAAAAATAAATGGGTAGACCAGTGCCTGCAAAAATAAATGGGTAGACTGGTGCCTCCAAAAACAAGTGAGTAGATCGGTACAGCTCTGCAAGCACTTAAAAGTCTGGTAGACCAGTATTTCTGCTAAATCCTAAAGAATTGTCACATGACCATCAAGCCACGCCCACAAAATAAGCCATGCCCACAGCACCGGTAGTAAAAAAATTTAGAACCCACCCCTGCATGGGATTCTTATACAGTACTTTTGAAATGGTCTATGTTAAACCCTAACTCTAATCTCAACTTCAAGAAAATTCCATTTTCTTTTCTTAGAAAATACAAATATGAGCTGGACTGAATTTTCAGTATTTAGATTCCTCCGGACTGCAACAAAACACGTTTATCTTTCAAGGAAATCTACCCCATTATCTAAGAACTGTCATTCTATGTCACCATAAGCATCTGTAGAAAACTAATGGCAAAATATATTTAACTTAGGTATGTTTCTATAGGATATATGTTACAAAGCAATATATCTAGAGCCGCGGTGGCACAGTGGTTAGAATGCAGTACTGCAGGCTACTTCTGCTGATCACCGGCTGCCAGCAGTTTGGCAGTTCGAATCTCATCAGGTTCAAGGTTGACTCAGCCTTCTATCCTTCCAAGGTTGGTAAAATGAGGACCCAGATTGTTGGGGGTAATATGCTGACTCCGTAAACCACTTAGAGAGGGCTGTAAAACACTGTGAAGTGGTATATACTGTATGTCTAAATGCAGTAAGCTTATAACAAACCCCTCCCTCCCCCCAAAAAAGTCCAAGATATGACAAAATGTTTGCACTCTTAGAGATCTCAGCACTTGGAAAATCCAGTGCAGCAGTCATAATAATAGGATTTGTACAGAAATGTAATGAAGATAAGTTAGCCGCAGTTTGGCAATCAGTACTGAACAGTTTGATGAGTGGGTATGCATATTCAATATGATATGATCTAAGTAATGGAAGAATTAAAAAAATAGCTGTTAGATATAAATAATGCCTATGAGATTCATTGATTTCCTACTTATTATTTTCCCAGCAATTATAACATCTGCCAATATTCTGTGAAAAATATCTCACAAAAGGCTTCATGTTCCAGGAAAGTTCCTATTCTACTTGTGGAAAATTTCTCTCCACTATTACGGAGACTCCTGTAGGTGTCTCTGTTGCTCTATTGTTTGTGACGACAGTTATTATTATTATTATTTTTTTAAAAAATATGCATCTGTAATGCATATGCAAGTGACAATACTGGGAAAATGTCAACCATGAGAAGTTTCATTGATATCTAGCTTCTCCAAGAGAAGTATCAAGTTCAATGTTGGCCGCTTCTTTTCTTGTCTGCTAATTAAGGAATCAGACACTCTGTAGAGATTCAATTTGTAAAAGATCAACGGCAGAAGGTTGGTGCTACCGAATTTTTTTTCAGCATAATGATGCACTGTGTGGATTATCTTCCAAGCACAGAAGTGCAGGACAAGAAATGGCGATGTTCTATCAGGCCTCACGACAGCAAAGCTCTGGGGGTCTTTATCTTAGCTGTTTAATAAATCCTTAGAGCCGTGATGGCGAACCTATGGCATGGGTGCCACAGATGGCACATGGAGCCATATTGGTGGGCACGCGAGCTCAGCTCTGGTATGCATGCGGGCGCCAGCCAGTTGATTTTCAGGCCTTCTGGGCCCACCAGAGGTCAGGAAACACACTGTTTCCAGCCTCCGGGGGGCCTCTGGGTGGGGGGAGGCCGTGTTTACCCTCCCCAGGCTCCTAGAAAGGCTCTGGAGTCTGGGGAGAGCAAAAAATGGGCCTACCGGGCCCACCATGCCATCACATGCCAAAAGCGGGGGGAACACGGGGGGGGCATTGAATTATGGATGTGGGCACACATGCGTGTCACTCCACCACGCTCCCCCCACTTTTGGCACGCGATGACAAAAAGGTTAGCCATCATTGCCTTAGAGACTTCCTTAAAAAAATAATAATAAAAGGCTGTTGGAATCAATCAAGCATATATCTGTATAGTACAAGCAGTTACTTGAAGGTCTGTTACTCAAAATCCAGATAAGTAGCTACCTCATCAATAGCAATAGCACTTAGACTTATATACCACTTCATAATGCTTTTACAGCAGTTTACACAGTCATCATATTGCCCCCAATAATCTGGGTCTTCATTTTACCCACCTCGGAAGGATGGAAGGCTGAGTCAACCTTGAGCCTGGTAAGATTTGAACTGCTGAACTGCAGCTAGCAGTCAGCTGAAGTAGCCTGCAGTACTGCACTCTATCCACTGCACCACCTCTGCTCTTATCAAGTAGTTGAATGTAAGATGAAGCCACAAACAGAGGTTTTCAGAAAGTTATGTTTGAATCATGCCTGGTACCTCCAACACATCAATAAAAAGCTGTTTTTATGTTTTTGATATTTTATTTGCAGAGTTCCTCTGTGGAGACGAATGGTTTTAAAATCTGATAGATAAATAAATAAATAAAATTTAAATAATAAAAAGAGCTCCTGTGTCAAGATAATTTTAAATCAACAGTACACGATGATAATCTAGGGCAAGGATCTGAAGACGCAGAATGAAGCATCATTTCCATTGATGATAACAAATGCAGAGTGGTGTTAGTAAAGCTATTTTACACTTTCTATTGAGAATGATTAAATGAAGGCTGACCTATTTCCCAGATATTTGACCAATTAAGCACGAATATGCTTAAAATATTAAAAAATGCCATTAAACATGTCCTATCTTTTACTGTTTCCAAGTGGACAGGTAGTTTGGTAATCTTTAAAGAAGCAATTACCGTATATACTCGTGTATAAGCCGACCCGCATATAAGCCGACTCCCCCAATTTTATCCCCAAAAACTGGGAAAACTTGTTGACTCGCGTATAAGCCGGGGGGTGGAAAATGTAGCGGCTACTGCTAAATTTCAAAATAAAAAAAGACTGGTCAAAAGTGCGAGGACCTGTCAGAAATCACTTTTTTCAGCCCTCTGGGTAGTCCTTTTGTGCACATGGGCTACTCAGAGGGCTGAAAAAGTAATTTTTGACTGGTCCTCGCACTTGTGACCAGTCCTCAAACTTACGACTGTCCTCACATTTTACGTTTTTGCCCTATCTTGTCACCATGGTGAAGAGAAGCAGTTGTGAAATGAGTGACATGGTTTTAAGAATGCTGCACGGGCATAAATGTGAGGATGGTCATAAGTATGAGGACCAGTCAGAAGTGCGAGGACTGGTCACAAGTGTGAGGACCAGTCAAAAATAACTTTTTCAGCCGTCTGAGTAGTCCATGTGCATAAAAGGAGTCCATGTGCATAAAAGGAGAGGGAGGAAGAGAGGAGGAGAAGAAGAAAGGAAGAGGAAGTAGGGAGGAGAAGAAGGGGGGGAAGAGAAAGTAAGAAGGAAAGAAAAGAGGTGGTAGGTTTGAGGAGAAAGATTGCTGTACAATAAAAAAGATGAAAGGGAAGAAAACCAACTCCAAACACATATAAAGATATTAAGATAAAGAATGAATTGTTAAACTTTAAAGAATAAAAGAGAACAAATATGAATAAATAGCAATAATTAGAAACACACATACAAACATACAATGTATTTTCTTTGAACAGAATATTCAGAATTTAAACAGTGTTTAGTCATTTCACTTAAATTTACAATTTCTATATTTCCTTTTTGCCATATTTATTCCTCATCTATTTTTTAAAAAACCAATATTACCCTTCATTCTCATCTCTAATCTTAATCAAATTCAATTTTTCACTTCTATTCTATATTATACCCCTTCCCATTGTCACCTATTTTTATATCAATCCTCACATTGCTTAATTATGTAATATTACAGTTGTTTAATACAAATTCAACATTTTAATATAAATCAATTAGTTATATAACTATCTTTTTGTATATTAATCAATATGAACATGAATATTCCAATTATTTCCATGCAATCCAATTTCTTACAAATCAGTTAATTATATTTACCAATAATAATAAACCAAATAATTTCCCCCAATATTCTTCCAAACCACAACTTAACCATTTCTGCTTTCAACACAATATACAATTAATAATATCTCAATTATTACAATTCCCTATTTAAATAGAGCTTTTTTTTCTTTTGTGTTTTAAAATCTTGAACTCCCCTCTTTTGCCAGTTGCCATAAATTTCCCATTGTTTGCACCAACCTTTTTTGATGAGGAAAAAGAAAAGAAATGTGCCTTAGCAAACAGCAAAGCCAACAAGCTGTTTCGCTTTTGGTTTCAGCAGAAGGAGAAAAAAAAATATGCTGTTTGCAGCAGGCACCTTTTTGCAGGCGGCACCAATCTTCTCATTTGTTTTCTTTTAACCCTGATCAGCTGTAGGGGGGGCCTTTGAAGCCCCAGTGGCAAGAATTTAAAGTTTTTTTTTTCCTCTAGTCATCAGCTGGAACTCAGGAGGCAGTCCCAATAGATTGGGAGTGGGCGGGGTAAACAAACCCCGTTCTCCTGCTGTTTCCTAGCTTGCAGGGAAAAAGTCATTTTTTTTGTGACCCGCGTATAAGCCTAGGGAGTTTCAGGCTGAAAAACAGGCTGAAAAACTCGGCTTATATGCGAGTATATACGGTATATTAGCCATTTGTTCTATCTGATCAAGTTATCTGTTTCTCTTCCTTATCAAGGGCTGTAGGGTAGCAAAGTAGAAATGATTATTCAATTACATTGGTCATTATATTGTCCAAATTCAATCACTGCATATTGTCCTAAAGATACTTCAATACCTGAGAGGACACATTTTGATTAATGTGGAAAACATAAACAGTCTTTTACAAAGTGAAGAAAGGCTTACATGTTTTTCCAGGCACAAATCAGATAATCTGTGCTTACAAAAGCATATATAATAAAAAAAAAAGCATTCAGATGAAGAGAATTGAGGTCCCTCATACAAATCAAACACACTATTTCAAAGGTTTCACAGGAAGAGATCACAATTGGGATTTCATTGTATTATTACATTAAGAGCTCCAGAATACAGGGACAACATTATTATTACTTTTTTTAAAAAATGCTTTTATATAGATCCACATTCATAGAGGTTTATTTCAGTCTGCTGTGTGGGTGCCATCATACTATGTATCTCTGAAGTTTATTACAAAATTTAATTTGGATAGATGGATGGATATATAATAGATAGTAAGATAGATGATAGACAATAGATAGATTAGATAGATGATAGATAGATAGATAGATAGATAGATAGATAGATAGATAGATAGATAGATAGATAGATGGATGGATGATAGACAGACAGACAGACAGACAGACAGACAGACAGACAGACAGACAGATAGATAGATAGATAGAGATAACCCAGTGCTTAAGGTGACCAGTTTCTTCCACTGTAATACCTTCTATTTATCAATATTTCAATAAGATAAAGAAAGGATCTAACTAGTTTAAATTTCTTTTCTTTTCTTTTGGGAAAATCAAAACTTGAGCACAGTCTTTATAGCAGTGATATATCTTTATTATTTACAATATAGATGGAGAAAAAAAATAATTGGTGAATCAGTTTCTGAACCACATAATAACAATATTTTAAAGCATATCGTAAAGGCTGTTAGACTACATAAATCAACATCACTTACTCCTCTACAGACAGGTAAATCTGGTCCAAATCTTCAATTAACTAAAGCCTTCATTTATTTTGCTTTCATTAATGCATGGAAATTTACATTCTACTCAATACATCTCTACTAAGAATTCAGTTTGAACCCGAATACTTTGCAAGAACTCTTGCGATATGCAACACTTATAGCTTTTCATAACCCTTTATGTTACTGCATCCATAAATACAGCAAATGCTTGGCTAACATCATGTGTGTTATTATGGATGCATATTAAGGGTAAATCAACACCTAGGTCAAGATTCAAGGGTCAAGAAAATATGTCACCTTAAATCATCAGACTTCCTTTCCCTCCCTTATTTTTTTTTTAAAGTCATGTAGTACTATTTGCCTTAGAAATGTCAAGTATTCTGAGTTCCCAGCTAGAAAGATAGGTCCCTTGTGTGCTCCTGTATCAACCGATACTTCTGCTGTGGTCGTGTTCTTTCGCTGCAACTGGCAGAGCTGGGATTTGATTTTGACCTGCTGTATAGGACAGGGATAGAGCATATTTCATTCTGTTGACAGGGAAAATGATATTCCTAGATGTAATATCTACAACAAAGGACATTCTTGGCAAGAAAACAATGCTGTATATTTCAGCTTAGAGAGATTTCCCCTAGATATTCATGGCCAATTTCAAACATCAGCTCTTGCGATGTTTATATTTAAAGCAAACCAGATTAGTATTTCATTCAGCTTCAACTGAGCTGTCCTAAGGTGTTTTATTTTAAACAAAACAAAACAATGAGAAGGCACATATAAACAAAATTCGGTCATACTGTCGTCTTTGTGACATGACCTCAGGGTACTAGGCTATAATCACTGTATTACAGTAAACAATTTTGATACACATGGCTACCTATAGATTCATAGATGGATTGACTGCTGCAATGCCCCCTACATGGGGCTTCCCTTGAGGACCACTCGGAGGCGTCACCTGGTGCAAAATGCAGCCACGCGGGTTGTGATGGGAGAATCCCGATACTCTCATGTTACACCCCTCCTGCCTGGTTTGCATTGGTTACCGTTGCCTTCCAGATGAGATTCAAGGTGCTGGTGATGATCTATAAAGCCCTACATGGCTTAGGAGCAGGATATTTGGTGGACCACTTACAGCCAGTAATGATATCCCATCGCCCGGTTCGCGCCCATAGAGAGGGCCTACTCAGGGTGCCGTCGGCTAGACAGTGGCGGCTGGTGGCCCCCAGGGGTAGAGCCTTCTCGGTGGGTGCGCCCACCTTCTGAAATCAAGTCCCCTTGGAGCTCCGATTAGCGTCTGACCTTCGCACCTTCCGCAGTGAATTAAAAACTTGGCTTTTCAAATCCATCGACCTGGATTGATGATGGGGTTTTAAGGGTTAATTTTAATTTTTTTAGATTTTAGACCTTATTTTATATTGTAGCTTGTGTTTTATTGTTGTGAGCCGCCCTGAGTCCATTGTGAGATAGGACGGCATATAAGCCGAATAAAATAAATAAATAAATAAATAAATAAATATACATGTTTTCATTTCATTTATATGTTGTTTAAAAATCACTCTTACGAATAAACTAGTACAGCTGTGGGGGAAACGATAAAAAAATAAATAAATGAGCAATTTTCTCAAAAACTGATTAAACCTGGGAGCCCATAAGATGGTGATGATGATACTTTTCAATATGCTGACACCAAACTGCTGTAAAGCACTATGAACTGGTAGCAGAAATCATGGGCAGTTTTCTTTGCAAGGTTTTCATAAGTGATTTGCCATTGCCTGCTTCTTAAGACAGAAAATGTGATTGGTCCAAAGCAGTGGTGAAATCTAAAATTTGTTACTACCAGTTCTGTGGGTGTGACTTGGTGGGGGGGGGGGGGTATGTGGGTGGGGGGGTATGGCCAATTTTTTTTTTAACTTTTAAAATCATTTTTTCTACAACCTCTTCAGCGAAAGGCTCTGAGGATCCCAGCTGAGTTGCCTGATCGGCAGAGGCTTTTTTTCTTTTAAATGCCTCTGCCGATCAGGCAACTCAGCTGGGATCCTCAGAGGCTTTTAAAGTATTCTTTTTCTACAACCTCTGAAGAGGTTGTAGAAAAAATGATTTTAAAAGTAGAAAAAAAGCCTCTGATGATTGTGCAGCTCAGCTGGGTATGGGGGGGGTGGGGAGGCAAGGATTTTTGCTACTGGTTCTCTGAACCACCCGCTTCCATCACTACCAGATCGGGAGATCCGGTCGAAACCGGGAGCATTTCACCCCTGGTCCAAAGTCACCCAGCTGACTTTGTGCCTAAGGTGGGATGAAAACTCACAGTTTCAAGGTTTCTAACTTTAACCACAACACCAAACTGACTCTTACTACGCTATGTTAGACTATTGTTGTTCCTATGTTCCAATATGGTCACTTGATTACAGGTAGTCCTCAACTTATAACAGTTCATTTAGTGATGGTTCAAAGTGACGACGACACTGAAAAATGTGACTTATGGCCGTTTTTCAGAGTTATGATCTTTTCAGCATCCCCATGATCATGGGATCAAAATTCAAATGCTTGGCAACAGGTTCATACTTATGACCTTTGCTGTGTCCTGGGGTCATGTGATAACCTTTTGCGACCTTCTGACAAGCAAAGTTAATGAGGAACCCAGATTCACTTAACAACCAGGTAACTAACTTATCAGTGATTTGTTTAACGACTGTGGCAAGAAAAGTTGTAAAATGGGGCAAAACTCACTTAACAAGTGTCCCATTAATAACAGAAATTTTGGATTCATTTGTGGTGGTAAATCAAGGACTATCTGTGTATTTTCTACATGTATACACTGTAATGTTTAAAGCAGTGTTTCTCAACCTTGGAAGCTTGAAGATGGGTGGACTTCAACTCCCAGAATCCCCCAGGCAGAATGCCCCAGTCTGGCTGGGGGATTCTGGGAATTGAAGTCTACCCATCTTCAAGCTACAAAGGTTGAGAAACACTGGTTTAAAGAGTCACGAGATGGCTCTAGTGTCACTAATATCTGATCTTCACTCAATATTCCCCCCTATAATTAATTATATTAATATAATGAAAAGCTAATAATAAAAATATTAACACTTGTTTCTAAATATTGTTTTTAAACTTTGTTGTAATTCCCTCAGAGTCACTTGTTTGTAGGATGGATGGCTATATAAATATGACAAAAAATCAAAAATTAAAAAAAGGATAACCAATGAAAAACAAAAACAAAAAAGAACACAGCAGGATGAGTACCTTTATTGGTTAATGATGAATGATTTTGGCAATGTCACCAATGACTAGGATATATAGAAAGGCCTATTAGGTAGACATTGTAAATAAGGTGCTTTTTATGTTATGGGAGACTTGTTAAGAACCTTAACTGGGTCATAAAATCCTTAGCAATTTAGGTTTACCGAACTAGTTTTGAAAAAAAGGAAAACCCAAACCATTAGTGAGAACAGAGTGTTTTAGGCTTCATTAGATGAAACAGAGAGAGGGAATTGAATGCCAGAGTTCAAAATAACAAGAAAAAATAGACTTAGTCTAAAATCAGGGGTGAAATCCAGCAGATTCTGACAGGTTCTGGAGAACTGGTAGCAGAAATTTTGAGCAGTTCGGAGAACCGGCAAATACCACCTCTGGCTGGCCCCAGAGTGGGGTGAGTATGGAGATTTTACAGTATCCTTCCCCCTGGAGTGGGGAGGGAATGGGGATTTTGCAGTATCTTTCCCCTGGAGTGGGGTGGGAATGGAGATTTTGCAGTATCCTTCCCCTGGAGTGGCGTGGGAATGGAGATTTTGCAGTATCCTTTCCCTGGAGTGGGGTGGGAATGGAGAGTTTGTAATATCCTTTCCTTGCCATACCCACCAAGTCACACCCACCAAGCCACGCCCACCAAGCTACACCATGCCCACCAAGCCATGCCCACAGAACCGGTAGTAAAAAAAATTGGATTTCACCACTGTCTAAAACCAAAGGGTAAGCAAGCAGAAGAATGGTTTAAAAGATAAGTAAATGTGGGAATCCAGAGGAAACACATAGGAAAAGAGAAATCAAGTGATCTGTACAAACTGAATAGCCCATGTCACAAGAGACCTAATGTAGGCCTTGGGATCCTAGCTGAGTAATGAACAAATATACTTTAGCTACTTAATCAATTTCTGGAATTTCCAGGTTTTTTTTAAAAAAAAAAATAGATAACACATGGTATGGAAAAGGACCGGCTATAGTGAATCAAAGCAATAATACTGGGCTTAATACACCAATGGCGTACAATTTTTATATAGCTCCATGTATGTACTTGAAGATAAGACTAATCATGCCGATGAATAAATCTGACTTCTATTCTCTCTCACACACTGCAATCCACATAAATGTGTTCTATTGTTTCATTCAGTACGAAGGTCTTTCAACTGTCTAAGCAATGTATGTAACTGCCAGTCAGGAGAAAAATCTCTTTCATTAACAATGTACCATTATACTGGTGGATACATTGGAAAACAACTGTGTAAATCCAGATTGAAAATGAAAGATTATTTAGAATCCAGCTGTGCTACATTCATGTCAAATAATTTTCCTTCCTTCCTTCCTTCCTTCCTTCCTTCCTTCCTTCCTTCCTTCCTTCCTTCCTTCCTTCCTTCCTTCCTTCCTCCCTCCCTCCCTCCCTCCCTCCCTCCCTTCCAATATATTTAAAGAAAAAAGATATTTACTGATAGAATTATTCATGACAATAGTATGAAAATAACAACAACAACGATGATGATGATGATGATGATGATGTGATCACAAAGCAGCTGAGCAGACCTTGTGAATTTTGAATTTGCATTCCAAAGATACAACCTAAGACAGGTCTTCTCCTTTCTTCTCAGCTTTGATTTGAAAATAATTATAGGAATACAGTCCAGTAAATATCCTAAATCAAAATAACAGGTGATTCGACTATAGATTCTACAGAGCAACAGATTCAGAAAAACAATATGCCTCTGGCTGTTTATTACAAGTCTCACAAGTGAGCCAGATTAACAGTAACACCCATTAGGAGCTTTTATGTTGGTTTTTTTTTTTAAAGAAATAATTTAAGTAGTCAGGCTAGAAATACTACATTGGTTAAAGTAAGCAGATTGTATTCAGGCACTGCCTGATTATACACCACTGACCTTTAATAAAATAGATTTGCCAACTATTACAACTAGCCCAGGGGTGGGTTCGTCTTACCTTTACTACCAGTTTGCAATGGGGCCGCGCACACGCTCTTCTGCACAAGCTCTTCTTCATGACATCAGGGTCAGTGGGCGGGGCCTCCCACCAGTTTTACTACTGATTCTATAGAACCGGTGCGAACCCGGGGCAACCCACCACTGAACTAGTCTGATTATATAAAAGCTCTACAGCAGGGCTGTCAAACTCCTGGGTCATGGGCTGGATGTGTTGTTGTTGTTGTTGTTATTATTATTATTATTATTATTATTATTATTATTATTATTATCAACTTATATGCCGCCCTATCTCCATAGGACTCAGGGTGGCTCACAACAATTAAAACAAGCCAATAAAAACATAAAATAGATACATAAACAAATATTAAAACCCGTTAAAATAATTGAAAACCCCCTCAGTCCAGGCTAGGCGCCGCGAACAGCCATGTTTTTAATTTTTGGCGGAAGGTGCGGAGGTCAGGAGCAGCCAGAGCCCCAGGGGGAGTTGATTCCAAAGGGTGGGTGTGCCCACAGAGAAAGCTCTACCCCTGGGGGCCACCAACTGACATTGTCTAGCTGACGGTACCCGGAGCAGGCCCTCCCTGTGGGAACGCACTGGACAATGGGAAGCTGTTACTGGTTGCAGATGGTCCGCCAAGTATCCTGAGCCTAAGCCATGTAGAGCTTTATAGGCCATTACCAGCACCTTGAATTGCCGAAGGGCAACCGGCAACCAATGCAAGCCGTGCAGGAGAGGTGTTACATGAGAGTATCGGGATTCTCCCATCACAATCCATGCGGCTGCATTCTGTACCAGCTGAAGCCTCCGAGTGGTCCTCAAGGGCAGCCCCATGTAGAGAGCATTACAGTAGTCAATACGGGAGGTGACTAGCGCATGTGTAACTGTGTGTGTCATGTGCTGGCTGTGCCTACGCCCGGTTTAGAAATGGAGAAAAAAGTTTAGCAAAGGAGAAAAAAATCCCGACACATCACATGATGCCACTGTGACAACATGAGTTTGACATCCCTGCTCTACAGGAACGCAGTAAGGGTAAAATGCAGCTCCTCTGTACACTACTCTGTAGTATTTTTACTGCCCATAAAACTTTATAAAATTTACTAATTGATTGATTGATTGATTGTGTGCTGTCAAGTTACAACATAGAATAATAAACCTGGAAAGGAACTTAGAGGTCTTCTAGTCTAACCCCCTGCTTGAGCAAGAGACCCTATTCCATTTCAGATAAATCGTTGTTCAGTTTCTTTTTGAAAACTTCCAGTGATGGAGCATCCACAACTTCTGAAGGCAAAAGAGCTCTGGTGGCTCAGTAGACTAAGGCAGTTATTAACATCCACTTACATCTGCTGCCTGCAATTACTGCAAGTTCAAATCCCACCAGGCTCAAGTTTTGACTCAGCCTTCCATCCTTTCTAAGGTAGGTAAAATGAGGACCCAGATAAACTGACTTTGTTTAAATATACAAAAGTATGAAGGCTATTGCTTAACACATTGTAAGCCGCCCTGAGTCTCCGGAGAAGGGCGGCATATACTGTAAATCAATTTTTTTAAAAAAAAGGT
The DNA here is from genome assembly GCA_012654045.1 of Ptyas mucosa. NCBI lineage: Eukaryota > Metazoa > Chordata > Lepidosauria > Squamata > Colubridae > Ptyas > Ptyas mucosa. Next base: position 50,037,009 of record WNWU01000003.1, read on the forward strand.
ACTCTATTGGTTGATTGCTTTCACCATTAGGAAATTTCTTCTTAGTTCTAGGTTGCTTCTCTTCTTGGTTAGTTTCCAGCCATTGTTTCTCGTCTTGCCTTTAGGTGCTTTGGAAATTAGTTTGACTTCCTCGTCTTTGTAGGAGCCCCTCAAATATTGGACCACTGCTATCATGTCTTCTCTAGTCCTTCTTTTCATTAGACTAAATACACTGTAAACATTCTTTTGTTTTAGCCTCCAGCCTCCTAATCATTCTTGTTGCTCTTCTAATATGATAGATTTTATTCATCGTGATCTATCCCTAACCTATTTTTAGGTCTCCAATGATAGACTCATTGTCACTATAATTGAGACCTTCTACCTTGCTTCTGGTTGTCCTTTGCTCCTTTTTTCCACCTTCCCCAGCATTGGAGCCTTCTACGGAAAGCTGGGTCTTTACAAAATATATTTGAAATGGGATAAGTGGGTTTATTTCTCCATGGTATTCTCTGGAGTCTTCTCTAACACCAACGTTGGAAAGTGTCAATAGTCTTCCCATCCTGCATCTTCAAAGTCCATGCAGAGTAATAGGGATAAAAAAAAAATCTAGTTAAAAGTTATTTTCCCCTGGGGGAATAACATAACAAATGAAAAAGTGTTTATTTCCTTCAAACATATGGCCTTTCTTTAGATAGCTATTTCTTGTATATCTACTGCCAATTTCCAAAATAGCCATTCATGTTGTTAGGCAGAGCGCAAGTCTTCCGATAAACAACTGTGGGTAAAAAAAAAAAAAGAACATTATACTAATCTCTTCTCATTTGTAAAGTTTCTAGGGGCTTTTCCCCTTTTCCCAGATGTGTCTCCCAATTTGTGCATAGCAAGGCTCAGAGTCAATGGGGACATTATGGTGTGGGCTCTTGCAATATTCCAGATGGTATTGTTAATTAATTGAGAAGGAATATCCAAATATTGATAAGATGTATCGTCGTTCAACTTGTACCGTTTTGCTTCCTATGGACAGTATTATGTCTTCATTCATGTCCTATAAATAACATAAACTCTGGAAGGTCTGTAATCTCCTATGGCCTTCTAGCTTTAGACCAGCTGTTCCATTTCATGGCCTGAAGCCAGAGACAGAAACACAAAGTTGTAAAATTGTCTGGAGATCACAAAGGTTTGGAAGACAAAATATAAGTCATATTCTTCAAACCGCAAAGGTTGTACAAAGGAAATCCAACAGAAGGTGTTTAAAAGGGTCAGAAGCCTTCTCAAAAGCAAGGTATCTGTTTTCACAATAAAGCACAATACTGAACCACAGAGCCCTAAACATCCTTTCCACTGGTTCTGTTCTGAAAAACTAATTCAGATGGCCCATACAGAACACACGGTGTATGTTTTTGTGTGATTGCAGAGAAGTCCTGTTCCTGAAAATCTTCTATCTTGTACTACCTTTTCTCATAAGATCTCAGGTGAGAACTTCAACATGTTCAACTACAAAAGAGGTTATACTTCCTGTAGTCCTGTATGGATCAGCTTCTGGAAATCTTTTCAAAAGCTTTGTTTTGGGCTTCTTCCTGGACTTTTCCTCCTGTTACTGGAAAAAGATATTTCTGTCAGTGGTGGGTTTCTACCGGTTCGCCCTGCATGGGGCGAAGCAATAGCGTCAGCGGCGGCAGGAGGCTCCGCCCACCCACCCGGATGCTTCCGCGCATGCAAAGAAGTGTTGCATGAGTGCACGCCCATGAGAGAACCGGTAGCGACGGATTTTGAAACCCGCCCCTGATTTCTGTCTATTGATTCACTCTTTGTGTTTTAAAGCTTTTTTTTTTTTAATGTTTATTCCTGGCCCCTTTTCTTAGACCAAGTCATCCAAGGGACAAAATAAACTTATAACAGCAATAAACAAGGACATACACTATACAATTCGTGTGTGTGTGTGTGATGAGATACTTATATAATATATTCATGATTCGACTTGTAAATTATTTCCAAAAACAGGAGAAAACCCAAAAGCACAACCAATCGTAAACATAAATTAAAGCCAATAAAAAGAGGTGTGTTTTCAATTTACTGCATTGAATTTTAATCCTTCTTCCAAATCATTTGTATTTAAACAAACAGCATTAAGGAAAGGAATAGTATTTTGTCAATGAATACATGTAGTCCATCAATGAAAACATCTGATAATCAAATCACAGTATAATAAGTGCTATTTTTAAATGCTTCTCTTTTAGCAATTGGCACATACTTGGCAGGTTCTCTGATATGTTAATGATTGTTTGAACATCTTTTTTTTATTTAGTCATTTAAATTATGTATCCTTCATTATTTTTCTATTATATTATATATTCTATTCTATTGAGTTTCCCTCCTGAAAGCCTTTGGTGACTCTGTAAAACAAATTTAGGATTTAATTCACTGTTAGGCCAAGTAGGTTTTGTGTGTGTTTGTGTATGTGTGTGTGTGTGTATGTATGTGTGTGTGTATAGAGAGAAGGGAAGGATAATACTTCACTCCTGTTTGGCTACACAAATTGTGTCCTACTGAAGAAAGCAATATTTTTCCATACCATTTTGTTATCTGGAATGCCAATCGTGTCCAGTTAAAAATCTGGTTTTGTTGTTGTGTTGTCATCATTGTGCCTTATAAATAAAGGAAATTAGGCAATATGTTATAATTTCCAATTTCATTGCAGTTCCTTTTTCATAATATGTTTTTCATGGGTCAGATTCACTGATGGTTTCAAATGCTTATTAAATATTCCTTACAAAGGGCTATGAGCAGTGGTTAGAATGCAGGACTGCAGGCTACTTCTGCTGACTGTTAGCTGCAAGCAGTTCAGCAGTTCGAATCTAACCGGTTCAAGGTTGACTCAGCCTTCCGTCCTTCCAAGGTTCGGTAAAATGAGGACCCAGTTTGTTGGGGGCAATATGCTGACTTTGCAAACCATTTAGAGAGGGCTGTAAAGCAGTGTGAAGTGGTATATAAGTCTAAGTGCTATTGCTATCAGTTTTGGGCTGCAAATTCCAGATGGCAACCAATATACAAAATCTTAATTTCTTAAATCCTAGTCAGATGGATTTTTGCAGCCCAGTTCTAAACGTTTGGTAAACAAGAATGAAAATGATAGAAGCATGTCCCCAAAGTGTTTTTTTTTTCAAAAGGCAACTGGACTTTGTTTTTTGCCTGGAAGACATTTCACTTCTCATTCAAGAAGCTTCTTCAGTTCTTTTTAGATGAGAAATGAAATGTTTTCCAGAGAAAACAAAGTCCAGTTGGCTTTTGAAAAAGCCCCTTTGGGACAACCATGAGCTGGATGATTGAGAATCTCCAAGACATGATAGAAGCATATTTTTATTCATCTGTCCTACACATGCACGAAAAATTATACCGCAAAGATAAAGTTGTTGTAACTGTCAATAGCCTTTCGGGATTTCAATGCTGTTGTTGGCCTTTCAAATAAGTCTTTCAGACATAAAAGTATACTACAATTCAGTTTACATATGCCATTTTGTATGAGAACCTAAAACCTTTGTGTCTTTCATCTCACAGCAAGACAGCTTAATTTTAGTGATATGTACTTCAGACCAAAGCTAATTAGGATTCTGTGCAGTCAAATGTAACCTCAAAAATCTGATCTAATATTAGAAGTAGATTTTTGCCAGTTTTTTATAGCTGCATTATAATGTTCACCATATGGTTCACCTAATCATACACCATATTTTTGTATTATGTCTCAATCATCTGGCAGAAGTTTTATTTTGTAAGCATCCATTTTACTATTCAATATTTTGAGTCTAGAATGGGGTAAGTCAGAAGATGATGATGATGATGATGATGATGATGATGATGATGATGATGATGTTGATACATGCCAAGGCACAATACACAGCAAAATAAAACCTAAGTTGTTACAAAATTTGATCCAATAAAATTAGTTCATAATAAATGCAGTAAGACTAATATACACAAGTAAAACAAATGAAATACAATCAATAATACGTAACAGGATGCCCTATGATTCTGCAAAGTGCACATTTATCCATAATTTATACAAAACAAATGTTATCACGAAAACTCCCGTCTTAATGAAAGTTGGATAAAAGAACCAAACCTTGCACTAATCCACTAATCAAATAAAAGGGATTTTAAACTCTAAGCTTACCTCTCAGTTGGTTTTCAAGATCAATTTAAAATGTTGCTTCTTTTGACCTTTACTTTAACCTTTTATGACACTGGGCATCCATAAAAAATAATGATAATCAGTGATTTGCTTAAAATTTTTGCACTGTCATCTAGTTAACGCATAGCATGCATAGATCAAGTTATTTACAATTCTAACAATGATCAGTCCAAAATGAGGGTATAAGGAAAAGAATGAGAGCAAATAGATAACTTGACCTGGTAATTTGAGCCAGTCCCATACTTCAAATCAATCAATATGACTTTAATCAGGAATACAGGGTTAACCTTACTGAACTTTTCTGCATGCACACGTTTTAAATAAGAAGATATTCTGGAGGAAAAAAAGTGAGATTATGTTTTGTTTTAGTTAAACATGATTACAGGTAGTCCTCAATTTAGAACAGTTCATTTAATTACGGTTCAAAGTTACAGTGGCACTGAAAAAAGTGACTTATGACCATTTCTCACACTTATGACTGTTGCAGCATCTCCAAGGTCACATAATTTTTATTCGGCTGCTTGACAACAGATGACCTTTATGATGGTTGCAATGCCTTGGGGTCGTGTAATCAGCTTTTGCAATCTTCTGATAATCAAAGTCAATGGGAAAACCAGATTCACTTAACAACCATGTTACTAATTTAACAACTGCAGTGATTCAGTTAAGAAATGAAACAAGAAAAATTTTAAAGTGGGGCAAAATTTACTTAACAAATTTTTCCCTTAGCAACATAAATTTTGAGCTCCACTGTGATTGTAAGTTGAGCTCTACCTATACTAAATGGTGTACACCTTTACCATACCATGTTATTATATGAATGATCAGTAATGTTCATTCATCAACAAATGGATGAACCTGCCTTGTCTCGGATCTTCCTCGGGTATAGTTCAGCATTCCTTATATGGCATCATTCTGCATCTCTTGTGGTATCTGCCTTAATTCCTTCCCTCTCTAGATGCAACCAGATCACTGGGAGCATATCTTTCCTTGGTGATTCTCTTTGTACCTCTTCTCACCACATGCCATAGTTGCAAATTTCAATTTTATCCCACTATTTTTTAAAAGTATTCTGATAATCCTTCAGCATTTAACAAGGCATTCCCACAATGTTCAACCAGTGTATTCTTCACAATTATCTGTTGACATCTCCTTCTAGTTTGAAAGCCACATCATGCCTCCTGCATTTGTAAGGAAATAATGATACAAAGACAAATGCATTATTTCCCTACAGTATATTATAGCTTAACGTATCAGATGAATCAGGTCCACATTTTTACATTTTCTTTCCATTGTAGAAAAGGTTCTGTGAATTTTGAAAATTCCTCAGCACAATCAGTATGACTTTCGTCTTTATGTTTCAATGGAGTTCTAGATCAGGGGCCCTCAAACTTTTTAAACAGAGGGCCAATTCACAGTCCCTCAGACTATTCGGGGGCCAGACCAGCTGGGTGGGCATGGCTAGGTGGTCATGTGACTGAGTGGGTGTAGCCAATTTAGCAGTCCAAGCAATACACACAAATTAAACTTTAATTTATTATGCTCCTGAATGTGGAAAGCAGGTTAGTAAAGGGCTGCCTTGGGGTGTGTATGAGAGACTTCTGACTCTCTCTCTCTCTCCCCCCCCCATATCTCTCTCTCTCTCTCTCTCTCTCTCTCCAGAAACTGGCCCGTTTTTGGTCTCCAGAGGCCTCCACACACCCTGTTTTTGGCCTCCCTGGCCTCCAATACCTCTTTGTTGCCCCAAAACAGGCCCATTTTTTTGGGGGGGGGGTTAGCTTCGTGGTCCTGTGCAGGCTGGATTAATGGCTTTGGTGGGCCGTATCTGGCCCGTGGGCCATCGTTTGAGGACCCCTGTTTTAGAGGGAGGGATAGAAACAGACATGGCAGATACAATATCACAATTCAAGTCCACTTCTTCGTACACACAGATAATGTTGATACATGTACAAAAGGGATGGACGTACATTGCCATCTTTTGCAATGCAGCTTGTGCTGTATGTGATTTAGTCATTTTGTTTCCTTTTATTAAATTCCTACAAAATTTAAAACTGTTCTCAATCCTGGAGTGAAATATTCAGATTTGGAGAACTGAAGCAGACATGATATATTAATATATGGTGAAATGGATAATGAAACATGATGATCCCCTTAAAATGCAGTGCATGCTGTGGTAAACCCTTTCCCCGACTCAGGTTTTCAATTCTAATTTTGCTCAAGTTTTTGAAAATGTGGTTGCTTGGTTGGATTTTGTCCTTTTTAAGGATTGGCAATACTCCCTTTTACTGGAGAAGTGTAAAATCTGGAAATGCTTTATAAATCACCAATTGTACTCTCTTAATATTAAAAAGAAGAAAAACCTCCCAAATGGTTGCACCATAAATGAATGCTAAAATATTGTTTGAGGAGTTAAGTCAGGGGTCCCCAAACTTGGCAGCTTTAAGACTTGTGGATTTCAACTCCCCAAATTCTCCAACCAGCATAGCTTAGCATAGCTGGCTGGAGAATTCTGGGAGCTGAAGTCCACAAGTTTTAAAGCTGCCAAGTTTGAAGACCTCTGAGTTAAGTGAAAAGACATTTGTCTCCTCGCATCTGAAGAACACAATCACCCTTCAGACATGGCTGTGTAAAGTGAATTTGCACAATGTTTGCATGCTTGTGTGTGAGTGAGAGAGTGTGTGTATTCCAAATTGATGTATTTTTGAAGGAAACACAGATATTGCAAACAAAAGTATCAAGTGAAAAGAACAGCTCTAGTGCTTCACCTCAACTGACCGACATGGCTTCTGCAAAAGCAGGGAAGCCACATTACACAAAGGTAATCAGTCCCAGATTGACTCTTCATAGATTAGATAGCATCACATCTGCAACTCAGAGCAGCATGTCAAGAGTAAACAAACTTGCTTCACGTACTCTGGGTAAATAATACATGTTGCATTTAGAATGCCTGAATGTTTTGTAGCCCACGTTTCAGTAGCAGAGAAAGGAAATGTCTGTTATCTATGTGACTTGAAAATTAAAGCCCAATTCTTACTGTTTAATCAAATATACAGTAAGTGTGATTATGCTTCATAGATTTATTCCAAAGTAAGTAGTTGTGTAGTTCAAGAATAAGATAGGAACCCAAAATGCATGAGAAATTCAGTGCTCCAGAAATTTTAGGTAATTCCAGAGGTGGGTTTCAGCAGGTTCTGACCAGTTCTGGAGAACCAGTAGCAGAAATTTTCAGAGAACCAGTAGTAAAAATTCCGACTGCCCCTGCCCCTATCTATTCTCTGCCTCCCAAGTCCCAGCTGATTGGGAGGAAATGGAGATTTTACAGTAACCTCTCCCTGGAATGGGGAGGGAATGGAGATTTCCCTGCCATGCCCACAAAGCCACACCCACAGAACTGGTAGTAAAAAAATTTAAAACCCACCACTGGGTAAATCTGTTACTTTTGGAGCTGTAGATAAAAGGAGAAACCTACATCTTCCCAAAGTTGCTTTTTCAAGAGGCAACTGGAATTTTGTTCTTTTTCCTTGAAGATGTTTCACTTCTCAAAACTGAAGAAACTTCTTGGATAAGAAGTAAAATGTTTTTAAGGAAAAACAAAATCCAGTTGCCTCTTGAAAAAGCAACTTTGGGGCAACCATTGAGAAGGTGGATTCACATGCAAAGCAAAATCTGTATCCAGATTTAATTTTAATTACACACACACACACACACACACACACACACACACATACAATACTTAAAGTCCAGCCACACAGGGCAATAGAGATGATTTAAAGAAGACCAGAATTTGTGAACACCAGAGAAAATGTTCATGTGCTTAGCGATGCTCAAAAGTCATGTATCAAATGACTATGAAAGTATTTAGAAGAAAGTGGCAACCAGTTCAAACATTTAAGTAATTTATATAACAAATTGTTTATGGGGCTGACTTTTGGTAAAAGCTATGTTTGTGTAGACAATGTAGACAAGAGAGAGAATGAGAAATGTTTTCCTTCCTTAGAGCAACAGAAAACTTGGCAACTCCTTGCCTGCTAGAAATGGCTGACTTTGATCCAACAGTGGTTCTAGCCAGTGGTGGGTTTCAATTTTTTTTACTACCAGTTCTGTGGGTGTGTCTTGGTGGGCGTGGCATGGTTTGGTGGGTGTGGCAGGGGAAGAATACTGTAAAATCCCCATTCCCTCCCAATCAGCTGGGACTTGGGAGGCAGAGAATAGAAGAGGGCAGGGCCAGTCAGAGGTGGTATTTACCAGTTCTCCAAACTACTCAAAATTTCCGCTACCGGGTCTCCAGAACTGGTCAAAACCTGCTGAAACCCACCTCTGGTTCTAGCTAGAACTGGATACGTTATTCTTTGCTTCCCTTTCTGCTTCCTTCACTCTCTTTTTGACATCACTCTCTTTCTTCCCCCGGTTCCCAAATGAGTGATACTGTCTGAATCCAGAATTGATATATTGCAAAAGGTTTTTGAAAGTAAATTGTGGTGGCCCACTCTTAATTTTCAAATTACCCACCCTTTTCTATTTTGTGATGAGACAAACAGCTGAAAAATGGCTCCTGATTTCATCTGACTTGATTTATAGGCGTATGTTTTTCTGTAATATTATAAATGGTAATATTGTCTCAAGCAAAACAAAGCTGTTGCCTATTGCTTTTATTAGTACTCTAAGTATTACACTGAGAAAAGAGGCTGTTTACATAAATAACTTACAGTGTGTCTGGTGGAAAGAGCTCTCTAATGAACAATATCCTTCAGATGATAAAATAATGGTTTGCCAACAGACACCAGATGGTTATTACAGATGAAGATTTGCATTCTACCAATGTCAACAAACCTGGCTGTCACACTCAATAAGTTCCTAACACAATCATGTCGGTATGCATCTACTTACAAAACCATCAAATGCATCAACTGTTCTAGTCAGACCCAGCTAAGCAAAGCTTTGTAAAGATTAATCTTAAACTGGTTTTTCTTTTTTTTAAAAAAAAAGGGGGGGGAGGGGTAAATCCTTTCAGTCAGCAGATCATACTGGAACATCACACAATAAACACATTTAATTCAAGGCCAGTTGTTAAAACTGCCAAGCTGTTCTGCAGCCTGAATTCTATAAAATAACCCTGAATTCTATAAAATCTTCATGTACAATTTGAGGTTCACTGCTTCTGAATATATAGATCGAACAACACAATTTCAGTGATAAACTTTCTTGCCTCTTCTGTACATGTTCTCTTTTTAAAAGAGGATGAAGAAAGGGTACTCAGTCTACAATTATATGTTTATATAATTTTTATTTTTATTTATATGTTCATAATATTACATAATATTACATATATACACACACACACACACACACACAGTGTGTGTGTGTGTGTGTGTGTGTGTGTGTATGTAGATTTTCACGGGTACAGGTATGCAAATGTTGGCATATTCGGGTCTTTTCCCATGTAAGATTGAGAATATCTTGGTGACATTTTGACGAGGTCCCACTCGTCATCTTCCAGCCGGTGTCTTCAGCTTCGTGCTTGTGCGAGCAAAGCGTGATCGGAGATGCCATCTCTCCATAAATACTGGTGGGGAGGTGTGGAGTGCTGGCTGTGTTGTTACATCTTGATTAGTAGATAGAATTGATGTTTGCAGATTAGTTGGCTGTTTCATAACATCCTATGTGGCCGAGGTCCTAGCTGTGTGCCCATTAGCCTTTTGTGTTGTAACAACCTGGGTAATGGGTTGTGTGGTAGCATCCTGAGCTTTACTGTTGTGACATCCTGAGTCCTGTGCTGCAACATCCTGGGTAGTTGGCTGTGTTGTAACATCCTGAGCTTTAGTGTTGTAACATCTTGAGTTCTGTGATGTATTGTCTTGCCCTCAAGCAGTCGCATTCACAACAAACCATTTTATATCAAATTTATATTTGCTGATAAAGAAATAAACAATGGTTTGTTGTGAATGTGACAAGGGTTTCTGGATGGGAGCTGAAAGGTGAAAGGGAAGCAGTATGCTCCCTCTCATATTGGGGTAGACCAGGTGCTTCGACAGAAAAACATTTAATCTCTCCCCTGGCTCAAGATGATAAAGGGAAGAGAACTTGTGGCTCAGAGGTTAATACAACTGCCTAATATGCAGACAGCCCAAATTTGAATCCGAGTAAGGGTATGGCTAGCTGATGAGAGCTAAATAGCTTGAAATATATCTATACTAGTCTCTCTTTATTTCTTTATCAGCAAATATAAATTTGATATATATTTCAAATATAAATTTGATATATATAAACCCTTTAAAAAGATTAGACCCCTGCTTAATAAAATCCTTTTTCTTTGCTTAAAGTACTTGTGGCTCATATTTTGGTGTGGATGAAAAAGCCCCTATATAAAGAAACTGAGCATTGTTCTGTCAAAGTCAGAGACTAAGTTCTTCATACTACTTAGATGCCCAACAGATGAAGCCTGAAATTTCATTTACTTCTGTTTGCTTTCAAATCACATTGCTACCTCATATTCAGATTAATTGCTGTTGCAAGTTCTTTTTTGCAAATATTATTACCAAGCCCAGCTTCATCGTAATACTTGTGCAGTTGTCTTCTGCTGCCAGAATGAAAAAAATGTGCAATTGTCTTAAATTTCCGTCTGTTCCTTTCAGCCCATTTTTCTAACCCATCAAAATCATTCTCAATTTGCACTAATTAGAGCTCAGAGTTTGATTTAATAATCTCTTTGTTTTACAACTTTACACATAACTCCAAAGTGTTACAAGCCTCCATCTCTCTCACTTTAAAAAAAAATGTTTGGGTGGACAAATCTCTATATGAATCCTTCATAGTGACACATATATTTACCTAGCACTAATCTTATGGATGTGTGTAAACAGCATATCCCTGGTTACCTGACTCATGACTGCTCAAATATCTCAATTTTCTGAATTCTGATTCACATGATATAATGAACCATAAACCAATGATACAGACTATATTCTATCATACATCAGTCAACACAATCTTCATGCAAATATTTTCTCATTTGTATACTTTTTCACCCAGTGATTATTTTAAAATAATGTCACTATCAATGTTATTATGATGATTGTCTTCATGTAAAATCTTTATAAATCCATCTGACTCTGAAGGAGGAGGAGGAGGAGGAGGAGGAGGAGGAGGAGGAGAAGGAGAAGGAGAAGGAGAAGGAGAAGGAGAAGGAGAAGAAGAAGAAGAAGAAGAAGAAGAAGAAGAAGAAGAAGAAGAAGAAGAAGAAGAAGAAGAAG
>WNWU01000003.1:50053174-50086976 GCA_012654045.1 Ptyas mucosa
AGAATAGAATAGAATAGAATAGAATAGAATAGAATAGAATAGAATAGAATAGAATAGAATAGAAGTGTGATTGGACACACAAGGAATTTTGTCTTGGTGCATACACTCTCAGTGTACATAAAAGAAAAGATACGTTCATCAAGAATCATAAGGTACAACACTTAATGATAGTCATAGGGAAACAGTAAAAAAGGCATGGGTGTTTCCCCATATAGCTCTGCCTTTCTGAATTTTGTAATACAGTTTGTAATTCAAAAGACATACAATGCAGGAAAATCAAAGTCCAGTTGCCCTTTGAAAAAAGCACCTTTGGGACAACCATGACCTGAATGACTCAGAATCTCCATAGAAAATGTATATCTAAGGAAATCTGTACACAAAAATATCAACATAGTGGGGGGGGGGGGGAAATTCAGGAAAGAATGCAATACATTTCAGATAATTTAAAATTCACACATTACAGAGAGGGTTACAAAAAAACAAACAAACCCCCATAGATTTCTTATCAGATTCATAAACCAAAATAGATCAAAATAACAAAACCCTCTAAAATTAAATTGACAAAGTTGCCTATCTTTAGTAGTGAATGATCACAATAGATTAACAAATATATTTATTTTTGTGGCTATTTTGTTTTCTTTCTTCGTTAATTTCATTGGCACTATCTTGCAAACATTATACTTGCTGCATTAAAAAAAGAAATCTTTTTCCCAAGCGTGTTTTGGTGCACGTTTGTTAAGGTGTATATTGAATTTCCAAATGGATCTCAGTCACACTGGTACAAATAACATTGTAAGTAGGACTACAATTTCCGGTTGCTAAGCGATGCAGTTTTAAAGCATAATGACACACAACGGCATCACTTAATGATGGAAATCCTGGCACTCCCCATTATTATTAAAGATGGTTTGTCACACAGTCAGCCAGAAGTTCAGCCTAGATTTGTCATTTTTGTCCACCTATCAAGTTTTTCCTAAGGACCTGGGTAGCCAGATGTGGATGTTTGATGAAGTTAAAGATAGCATTGCAGGATATAAACTGTTCTGTGTAAAGGTGCCTTTTGCAATTGACTGAAGGTGAATTTGTCAATGCCGATTGTATTCAAGTGGTCCTCCAGTTGTTTTGGGATTACACTCAAGCACCTATTACTATTAATACTACATTTGCTTTCTTTTGTCATTATTATTATTATTATTATTATTATTATTATTATTATTTAATCTTTAGTGAGATTCATAGCCTTTGAGGCTGGTTAAAAGCTCAGCAGCTCGAGTCCTAACCAAGGACCTAGGAACTGTTAAGGTATTGTCGGAGGATGTAAGCTGTTCTGAGTAAGGTGGTTTTTTGTAGAGTCAAAATGTTCAAGTTCGGTAAATTTAGGATTTCTAAATAGCGGGGTAGCCCTTTGGGTATTGCTCCAAGGGCTCCAATTACAATCGGGACAACACATGTTTTCTTTTTCAGTCGCTCAACTTTAATTTGCAAGTCCCGATACTTTATGATTTTTTCTTGCTGCTTATCTTCAATCTATGCATCACCAGGTATTATTATTGCCAAATCCAGTCTAAACACCTGTCTAAGTGTGATAAATCATCATCATCATCATATATCCTTTTAGTATTTACTAATATTTTCATTATTTCATTATCCAAGAGCCTTGGATAGTACAGTGGTCTAAAGCCCTGTTATTAACATCAGCTGCCTGCAATTATTGCAGGTTCGAATCTCACCAAGGCTCAAGGTTGACTCAGCCTTCCATCCTTTCTAAGGTAGGTAAATTGAGGACCCAGTTTGTGGGGGCAATAAGCTGACTTTGTATAAATATACAAAAAGTACGAAGGCTATTGCTTAGCACATTGTAAGCCGCCCTGAGTCTCCGGAGAAGGGCGGCATATAAGTCAAATTTAAAAAAAAAAATTATTTGGATCTATGCCTTCAGTGCCTCCGAAGCTCTAGAACTAAGCCAGAAAGGTTCTTTCTAAAGCAGAGTGAGTAGTTATAGACCACTTCATGATAGCCATTAAAAAAAAAAAGACTCATGACTTTATTTCAATATTTCAAATGTACACATTGGCATGGGAAAAGGTTGATTTCTCCTGTACTAAGGAGCCAAGACAGAAAATAAGCCAACTCTTGCTAAACCATTATCACCCCAAATACTGTCTGCTTTTTGCCAATACGAAAAAAAAGACTTGCTGATCTGTACAAATGGTTTGATACATATTTATGGTCTAAATCAAATTTACTTCTATCCCTAGAATATATGCAATAACCTTCAAAATGCAACTAATGTCAGACCATTGATTGCTGAAGTTTTTACTGCACTTTGAGGACATGAATAAGAGAGACTAAGATAGAAAAAGAGAGATGAATATGACCAATGAATAAATAACAGGGTAACATTAGATGGATGGCCTTAGCTGATCTTGAAATGTGAATTGGGTTGGCCTTGGTTAAATCATGGGGGAAAAGAATATCCTGAAAATCACAAGGTTGTTGCCTAAGCTGAAACCTGCAAAAATATTGTGGAAGGGAATGGCAAACTAATTATGTAGGTTAACACAAGGATCTCTTCCTGATTATATAATAATGATAATCAACTATTAAAGCATAATAAGAGTAAGGTTAAAACCTATGAGACCAATTATAAGGTTAGCCTTTGTCCTTGGTGTCTTGTCAGCCTTTTTTCACTTTCAGCCTGAAGGTACAACAATTTTTTCCTATGTAAGCTTTGTGATTTTATATTACAGTAAAGTCTACTTCTCTTTTTAAAAAGATTGATATATTTCATTGGGAAAGGAACCGAATGCATGATTCATATTTTCTTGTCCCTGTGGTATATGTGTGTGCCTTATTGCATGGAACAGATTTTGTTTTATTAAATAATATTTTTGCCATTTCACACACAAATTGAGCATTTTTTTTAATGCGGTAGTTTCTAATACATGGATGATGGTTGCAAAAGCTATCTTTACCAGCCGAATCATTCCTCCCCCATTTTACTTTCTCAGTAGAATTTGTTAAGGAGATTCTTGACTCATAACCGATGTTGTAGGTTTTTGAGCAGAGTACCCTTTGAGTAAATGCATGAAAAGTGACTGGGAGTGGTTGTGAACAATCACAATCAACATACAAACATACTGAGTTGTAGCCTTTTACTTTTAGAAAAAGTAAAACAAAGTCCAAAAACAATTCAAGTCATACGCAGATAAGATGAGAGTTAAAAGATCAATCCAGGGATATTTCAAGTACAAAATCTTCTTACCAGTTGTAGTCATACACAATAAAACAGTTCTTCTTGAGTTTCAAACAGGAACAAGTTCAATTTCAAAACATTCAATAAATAGTAAAAAGCAACATGTAGCTATGTTCAAACAGTGATCATGCAGAGACATCAGGTACAGAGTTACAGCAAATAAGCAGGTAAAATGGTGTAGCATCCACACAAGCCATGATCCTGACTCCCCTTAAGTACATTGGCTACAGAGCTTAGCCAATCAGGATACAGGATGATGCAATACAGTCTTAAAGCAATATAATACCTTTCTGACTGCAAACATACATTGTTGGTTTATATATTGCCTGATGAACTAGTTAGACAAATAACCATTTCCTAACAGGATTTACTGAATATATCCAATAGTAACAATTTTTAGAATTGCTTATTTTTCCTTTTTAAGCATATCGATGTTGCAGTTGCTAATAATATTCCACTATTATATTTATTGTTAGTTTTATTTGAGTATCCAGTATATTACCTTGCAATATTTCTAATGCTTTCCATCCATTGTACATGTGTTTGAAATGGGAAAGATGTAAGTGTAAAAAAGGCAGCACCAGAAGCAATGGATGGAAAGTAATCAAGGAAAGAATCAACCCAGAACTAAGGAGAAATTTCCTGATCGTGAGAACAATTAATCAGTGGAATGACTTGCCTCCAGAAGTTGTGGGTGCTCCAACACTGGAGGTTTTTAAGAAGAGATTTGTCTGAAATGGTACAGGATTTCCTGCTTGAGCAGGGGGTTGGAGTAGAAGACCTCCAATTTTCCAATTGGAGGTCCCTTCCAATTTTGTTATAAGAAATGTAGAAATGACCTTGCAAGTGAGGAAACTTTAAGGAGTGCACATGTATGATATGGCAATACATTCCATGAAACTTGATTCTGTTTGGTAGAAGGTGAGGCAGATTTAATGGTATATGAGAATGTCCTTGGAAGACAAGAAGAAGGCCCACAATGTAGGCAACTTGTAGTTGTGCTTCTTGTCTGGAGTCCCTCAAAGGGCTAACATCAATCTCTTTTCAACATTTCAAAAAACTAAATAAATCCTGCTCTGGGATAAATGTAATCCTCCCTTAATGACCTGCTTAATACTTAGTAACTTTTTGAAGTTTTGACTGACCTTTCCCCCAAAAGCCACTTATGACCTGATTCCAGAGTTCTGATGGTTGAACATCACACTTGTGATCACATGACTGCATTTCAGGTATTTAGGAACCAGTTAACCTTTATGGCTGGTTGCAATGTTCCCCATTGCATGATCACGATTTAAAACAAATCCCACCTCCCCCAGTTTCTGGCCTTTTTGTTTTTCAGCAAAAAAAACACCCATAGGAATAAATATCTATGGAGATTGTCAGTCATCCAGGTAATAGTTGTCCCCATTTTTTTCAAGAAGCAACCGGGCTTTCTGGTTTTTCTTTGAAGAAGTTTCTCTTCTCCTCCAAGAAGCTTCTTCTGCTCTGATGGGATGGTGGGGAATGGAAGGATTTATACTCATTGCAGACAGCTGGTAATTTGCATCCTTTCAGCAAGTTGTTGAGGTCACCTGGAGGTTTATCTGTGTTTCATGGTCACCTGAGTAGTGCAAATGTGTGTGGAGCCTTCTTGGAACTGTTGAAAGGACTGTGTTATAGACTAGAGATAGATGATGTCATACCCTTCCCCCTCTGTTGAGAAAGGGCTGTCCAATAGATGGCCTCTTTAACCCTTCTTTCAAACCAGCGGTCCTCTCTGTCCAAAATATGGACTTTGCTGTCTTCAAAAGAGTGGCCTTTGTCTTGCAGATGAACTGCTGAATCTAGTCTTGATGTTGTGCCGTGCACCATTGGGACCCGTAGGAATACGTGAACATGCTTAATGTCTGCGGTATTCGCCTAACAAGTTCTGCAAAAATCAGACCCGATCATAAGATTCACTGGACTTACAGCCATCATGACTTACAATAGAAATCATTACAGTCATAAATCGAGGACTGCCTGTGCAATATTCCTTTCTTCCTACATCTCTTAGTTTTTCCTGCTTTTCTTCTCCTAACAGTCAAATTCTCACTCTACGCATTCTATGCATTAGTCATATTCTGCCCTCATTGGACTGTTTTGTTTCTTCAGGCTGCAAAAGTAGCAATTGTCAAGACTGAATCACTTCTTCTGAGCTTCTATCACTCTTAAACTGTCCATTCAAAGGAGAGGAGGGAGGGGGAAATGGAATGCTATCATTTTGTCTATGGACCGTGAGAGCCTGAACCTCACCAAGATCACTATTGCAGGTGTTAGATGGAGACATGGACTGTTCCCATAACAAAAGGAATGTCTGCCTCTATGATGCTTGCTTGCTTTCAGCTGCCATAGTAAAGGGAATGGGGAGGTATAATGGGTATTTGGGAGGGGGAAAGTGAGCTGGTGGAGATGTCTTGTGAAAAGGAGGAAAACTCTCACTGTCTTCATAGCAGCTGCAGGGAGTGCTGATAGCAGTCAAGGTCAACCGTTCCGGCATACCAGATAGATGGGACCACCTGAGGAAGCACCCCACATGACACCTTGGGGAGATGTTGATTGGACATACAACTTGGGTCCTTGGGGGGAAGGAATTTGGGGATGCTTTCAATATGTAATTTTCACGCCTATTGCAGACTTTCCTTTCCTTTCGTTGCATTCAGTTCATACTCAGTAAAAGTACCTTTCTCTACAAACATGGAGTCTGTACAGTTTCTTGAGTTTTGAACAGAGGCACACCTGACAAGGAAGTTTTATAATTGCACAATGTGAATACCCAGAGGTGGAGACAAAGGGGATCTCTTGTTTAACTAAGTGAGCCTTTGCACGGGAAAACCAGAGCTCATTTTGTTTCTGCAGTTTCTGAGATGGTGTATCCAATAAAGTTATACTTTTGGAAATTCAAAGATCCCGAGTGGCCACTTCATTTGGGTTCGCTAGTTGGACCGTTGACATTAATTTCACATTAAGGAAGCGATAAAATACATTTCTTAGGTTGGAAGGGGGCAGTAGTCTATGTGATAAGTTTCCTCTGTAAAATATTTTGCCTTTAACCAAGGCAAAGGTGAATATTTTTTCTGAGAAAAAAGACCAATATGGATTTTTAGCAGCCTAACCAAGGACAATGCACTGAGAATAATGAAGACGGCCAAGTTTTATTTACATTCATGCTAACTTTATGAAACATGTATAAGATGATTGCTATCCAGTTTTGGATAGAAAAATGCCCTCTGTTATTTCATATTAAGAATTGCAGCTTTCAGAAATTACTGGTGATCATACCCAAGCATTGCTCTTATACCTCAGGCTATTTATTTGATTTCTGTACACATATCTTTTCTTGCTAGTATTCTACGGCTATTTTGGTTATATAATTAAAGTATATAAATTAATACAGGCATTCTTTCAGTTTACAATTAAGTGTGCTGTGAGATTTTAGCTTTTATAAACAGTGGTACACGCACAAGCAGAACCCATCAATGGGTTCTATGACTACTTTTGCAAACTGGCAAGTTTTTTTGGGGGGAAAAAAAACCTCTTATTTTTCTTTTCTTTTCCTCTTTTTGATCACTTCCATCTATGAAAAAGCATCTTCAGGGGAGAAAAAACTGATGCTGTATAAGATGTGCCTCATTTTGCATAAGAACTTTGTTGGGCACATTCTCCAGATCTTTCTGCTTTTCTCAGAGAAAAGCACCTGTAGTTCTAGAAGCAAATAGATATTAGAAAAGATGAAGCAAGTCCTTACAGTCTATCATTTTTATTATTATTTAGTTTTCTGTATTGGGGAGATGTGTTGTTGGGGTGATGTTGGTGGTGGTGGCAGTGTGTTGGTGGGATGGAGAAGGAGAAGGAGAAGCTAGCAACAAGAAGAGGACAAATCTTACATTGCTAAATTGGGCAATCGCAAGCATGCCCATATTTTTAGAAGGAGAAATAAGAAAAACAACTACTGAATTCTGGGGGAAAAAAAACCCAGAGCAAAACTGTTTATTAATTTGTCTCTATTCCAGCTGTAGAGTTTTTCTAAAACAGTTATGTGAGCATACTTTGGGGAAAAAATGGAAGTCCTTGGACATTTATGATAATTGCAAAGTTTGTAAGTCATAACCATTGCAAAGGAGTGTATATGTAGTTGCTGCTGCTGCTGTATCACATCAACAAAAATAATTGTTAAAAAAAATTAGAGAAAAGTAACTTATTTTGTACCTTGGTTATTGTTAAATGGAGGTGATTGTCTGGAGTATTCAGAAGTTTGATTTTTTTTAGTGTTTTTTTTTTTTGAAAAGGCTTGCCATTGCCTACTTTCTAGGGATGAGAGAGTGTGACTGGCCAAGGTCACCCAACTGATTTAATGCCTAAGACAGGAGTAGATCTCCTGGTTTCTAACCAGGTGTCTTACTCACTACACCAAACTGACTCTCTAAGTAACCATGGAACTGTTGATAAAGGCTGCATCGTCTCCAAGGAATTGGTGGAACTCCCCTTAAAAATTGTTCCTCTTCAAGTCATACACCTGTTAGGGAATGGCTATTGCTTAACTGGTTGGGTTGGCAATATATATAAACCATCAAAACATGTTTGCAGTCAAAATGTAATGTATAGCTTTAAGACTGTAATGCTGTATTGCATCATAATGTATTCTGATTGGCTAGCTCTGTAGCCAACGTCCTTAAGAGGAAGCTTGAATTATGGCTTATTTTCCTTATTACATTATTATTGCTACCACTGCTCCTCTCCGCCTGTTCTCTCTGCATGATCACTGCTTGATCATTGCTACTTGTTGTTTTCTACTGTTTTACTGATTGTTTTACTGTTGTACTTGTTCCTGTTTGCAACTCCAAAAAGAACTGTTTTATTGCATATGACTACAACAACTGGTAAGAAGACTTTGTTCTTGGAATATCCCTGGATTAACAATTAAACTATTTTTATCTGTGTATGACCTGGATTGTTTATTATACTTTGCTTTGCTTTTTCCTAAAAGTAAAAGAATATCACAACTCAGTGTGTCTGTATTGACAGTGCTTATTCATAATCACTCTCAGGTGTTTTCTTATATGCAAAACCTTGCTACTCAAGGGTTACTCTGTGCATATTCCTTAACAACTCCCATAGCCAGAACAAAGCTTTCAAGGAATTCCATAATTCTAAATGGAAAATCCAAAGGAGAACAACTAGACTACCTTTGAAATTGGAGTAGTACAATACTAGGGCATATAAAACTTTTGCCAGACCTATCGTTGAATATTGCTCACCTGCCTGGAACCCTCACTGTATTTCAGACATCAAAACAATAGAAAAGGTCCAGAGATATTTTACTAGAAGAGTACTCAAATCCTCTGCTCAAAATAAAATTCTCTATGCCACCAGGCTTGAAATTTTAGGCTTCGATA
Organism: Ptyas mucosa; assembly: GCA_012654045.1. Taxonomy (NCBI): domain Eukaryota; kingdom Metazoa; phylum Chordata; class Lepidosauria; order Squamata; family Colubridae; genus Ptyas; species Ptyas mucosa. The sequence continues at coordinate 50,061,845 of WNWU01000003.1, forward strand.
GCCTTGAACTACGCCGTCTACATTCCGACCTAAGCTTAGTACACAAGATTATTTACCATAATGTCCTACCTGTTAATGAATACTTTAACTTCAACCATAATAACACAAGGGCTATCAATAGATTCAAACTCAATGTAATTTGCTCTAATCTTGATTGTAGAAAATATGACTTCTGCAATAGAGTAGTAAATGTCTGGAACACCCTACCTGATCCTGTTGTTAGTCTCTCTAACCCTTTTACCTCTCATGCCTTTTACCTTAAACTTTCTACTGTGGACCTTTCAGGTTTCTTAAGAGGTCCTTAAGGGAGCGTGCATAAGTGCACAAGCGTGCCTACCGTCCCTGTCCTACTGTTCCCATTTATATGTACTCATTTTTGTATGTGTTTATGGCTATGTTTTGCTTATTTATATCCTTTTATCTGTGCCAATTTTTTAATGTGTCCATGTCCATGTCTGTACTGTTACTTGTTTCCTTGTACTTGTTGACAAACAAACAAATAAATAAACAAACAAATAAATAAATAGCCATTCTTCTGTTACCACCTAGCATTCTTCTTTTTTAAAAAAGTCTACATTGGATCATAAGCCATTATGCTATATGTGCAGAGGTTGTCTATATGTACTAGACACCATTTGGCTGTTCTGATCATCCATTTGGAATACATTCTGTAATTCCATTAGGAGTTGCAGCTAGAATGAGTTCCTTTTCTTCAATGTTAATGTGATTCCAGTCAGTTGCCAAAGAGTGCCCTTCAGCTGCAGTGGCATAAAACGGTAGCTAAATCTTATCTACAGGATAAAGCTTTTAAGCCTGAATGGAGTTCAGCTACATCAAATTCAAATTTTCCATCTTGTCTTTTCTAAAACCAATCTTTCTTTCCCTGTGCAATCATTACTGTGCTTTCATCCACACATTTGCCCGCATTGTCTGCATATATAGAAACAGTCTTTGTATACTATAAATCATGCTGTGCCCATCTATCTATCTATCTATATATATTGCATACCACTTCTCTTAGCAAAGTATTTCCTTCTACGTATCTCACATCTTCCTTTCAACTGTAATTCTTATAAAGGAATGTGTAAAATATCATGGAGGCAATTTCAAGACTTCAGAATTGACAGGATTATTTTTATTTTTCTTCCTATCTTTTAGACTTTTCTCGGTGCAAGCATCACTCATTTTTATTTTGAAAAATTATTTGATCAAAAAATCCCACAAAGTAAGCCATTTTTCCTCTCAACCTGAACCACAATGTATGTGTATTCAGAAGTAAATGCATAGATTTATGAAGTTTGGGGGCCTTTCCCACTGGACTGCAGTCTTACATCTTATCTATTCATGCAGAGAATGTTGACTCTAAGAAGTTATTAATTATTCCTTTGTGCAGTCAATCAATCAATGAATCAATGAATCAACTATTCAAAGCCTCTTAGAATTATAGGCTACCTAATAAGTTTCTTTGCATGTTTTTTTTTTTTTGTTCAAGAGATTAAATTCCTGAAAGGAAGGAAAGAAGGGGGGGGGGGGGAAAGAAAGAGAGAGAGAGATTTAAATAACCAAATATTCCTGGTTCTATATTTTAAATTTAAGTGCAGTGAAGCAGATCTATGCACAGGCTTCTGAAAGCCAGTGGAAAATATTAGACTCCCCATTTCTCTGATTTCAGATGTTAATTATCTGCTCATAAAGTATTCAGCAATGAAATTTCTGGTGTTCTCATATAATTAATAGTCAGAATAAATATACATTTGTTGGTGAGTGATATCCCTCTGGGATTTCCTCATTTTTTTCCCCTCCTCATCTTCCAGGATGTAATGGGTCCAATCATCACAAAAGGCAACAGTCCACTTTACAACAAATGCAAAGCTTTACAGAATAAAATCTTGAATAGAGTTGCTCCTTTAACACATTTCTCAGTGCCAATGCACCTAATTAGAGATACACATCACCGATCAGCACAGTTTCCCCAATTAATGTAAGCCGAGAGGTTATCTAAATTAGTGATCAGGTAGTTACAAAAGTTATCTTGTAGCTTCTTGATTTCAGATGGATTTTGCAATGTGAAAAAAGACAGCAAGAGAATAGCAGGCAAAAGTCAAAGTAACAAGCAATAGGATAGAAAAGCTCTTACACACTTCATGCACTTCCTCCATACATTTCTTTCAGCTGACACACAATCTTTGTCTTCTATTTTACTGCCAGACGTGTTGGATCTGGGTGCCAAATGAATGTGTTTGTGTTCGTATGTGTGTGTATACAATTTATGTTACCTATTTTATGCCTAAAGTGGGACCAATTTTATGTGGAAAAAGTATTGTGCAAGGGTGCCAAATAAATGTTTCTGTTTCTATGTGTGTGTGTATGCAATTTATGTTACCTATTTTATGCCTACGGTGGGACCAGAATTCACTGTGATTGGCCCAAAATGACTTAGCTGGCTTTCATGTCTATGGTGAATTTAGAATTCATGATCTCCAATTTCTAGACTGATGCCTTAATTAATAACCCAAACTTTTCATGGAAATATTTATTACATTTTAGAATCTTAGAAGGCACTTTGGATAGTACTTTATTATCCTTTGATCCTTGGTACCGTGTTTTCCCCAAAATAAGACATCCCCTGATAATAAGCCCAATCGGGCTTTTGAGCACATGGCAAGAAGGCCAAGTGCTTATTTCAGGGTTCAAAAAATAAAATAAAACAGGGTCTTATTTTTGGGGAAACATGGTATTTTTATCTAAAAGTGATCTCCTGATCTTTGGAATGCCATTATTTCAGTCAGTATTCAGTTAACATGATGTCCTATTGTTCCTTTGTCTTCAGGTGGACTGAATTAAACTGAGAATTAATCACATAGTTCATTAATTCATTATTCATTATGATCATTAGAAAAGGTCATTTGCTAGACAAGCCTGCAAAGAAGTTACTTTCCTTTCTAATATGGATTGTTTCTAAGTTTCTTCCTTCTAATACATCATGTCAATAGGATGTATCTTCTATTTTGTCCTATTTGGGAGTAATTATCCATTTTTATTTCAATGACTTTTTTCCTTTCTTTCTTGTTTGGTCCACCCACTCCTTTTGACATTAATAAGCTTTGGTGTCACAGAGAGGAGGGTGAGGGAAGATATTCTTTCTTCATTAGTTGATCTATTGGCTTAGCTACCATAGGGACCAAAAATCAACAGGGCCTCTGAAGATGACCAGCTTTTGGAGTATTCAAGCTCAAAACAAGTTAGTGACAGAATAGAATAGAATTCTTTATTGGCCAAGTGTGATTGGACACACAAGGAATTTGTCTTGGTGCATACTCTCTCGGTGTACATAAAGAAAAGATACATTCGTCAAGAATCATAAGGTACAACACTTAATGATAGTCATAGGGAACAAATAAGCAATCAAATCATATTCAGAAACAGTCAATAAAAATCGTAATGATACTAGCATCAAAGTTACAGTCATACAGTCATAAGTGGGAGGAGATGGGTGATAGGAACGATGAGAAGATTAATAGTGCAGACTTAGTAAATAGTTTGACAGTGTTGAGGGAATTATTTGTTTAGCAGAGTGATGGCGTTCAGGAAAAACCTGTTCTTGTGTCTAGTTGTTCTGGTGTGCAGTGCTCTATAGCATCATTTTGAGGGTAGGAGTTGAAATAGTTTATGTCCAGGATGTGAAGGGTCTGTAAATATTTTCACATGATGATAATTCTACGGCAGAATTATCTTCCTATTACCAACACAACTGAACTCTACTGTCCGCTTTGACTACCGAATTGCAAATCTAGTGGAATCCTAGTGCAGCTATTGAACTCAGTGTTTGTATTTCTATTTTTGTATCAACTTTCTGATAAAATGCATCGTAGCAGTGCACACTAAATCAAGACAGAAAAGAATAAAGCTATAAAAAACAACAAAGCAACTAAGCTACTCTGCCATTATTTATTATTTAATCCTTTTTCCTCACACCTTTTTTTTTTAACTTCATTGCAAATTGAAGAATCTGACTCTTTAAAAAAGGCTATAAATCAAAAGGGAAGAAGATGCCAAGGTATGCTAGCAATACTTTATGCCGATTCAGCAGCCCTCTTCCGAAAAGAGCTGGAAAGTGCTTTTAAAACAAACTCTTTAAAATGCTATAATGTAGTCTACGGGGATTACATTACTGATGTGTAACTTTCATTTGAATGTACAATGGCTGTGTAGGGAGGGGTGGTTGGACAGTTAAATCTGCTGAGATGGAAAAAAGGTAGATCAGAAACTACAGTAAGCTGAACTATTGTATAGTTCAGTTTATAGGCCATAAGCTGAACTATACAAGGCAAGCAAATTGATTTCTAATGATTTAACAGCGGTGGCAGATAAGCTGCCCCCTTCCATTTGTTTATTAGGCTTTGTAAATGGAAGGTGTAGGTTGTTAGGGTGGTTTATCAGTGATTGTGGGGCAGGAAGAAACAAATTTCACACTCAGCCATGTAAAAGACTTTGGGCCAGTTTCTCTTTCTCTCAGCTCAGCCTACAGAGTAATACAAGCTCAATTGTCCATGAATTTTCCAGTCCCCTTTTTAAACCATGCAGGTCTATTACCGGCACTCTGTTGGATGACAGCAAGTTTAATTATGCCCTGTGCAAAGAATTTATATTTCCTTTTATGAGTTCCAAAGTGAGAGAGGGAGTAAAACTTACTTTGCATATACTGCAACATTTATTTTCCTTTGTTATACCTCTCCTTATCCTCCTTTACTGCTGTATTCCCATTTCTTCATAGGCAGAATCCTATTTTAGCCCCTCAATATTTTGGTGGTGTTTCCTTTCAGAATAACAGAATTGGAAGGGACCTTGGAGGTCTTCTAGTCCAAGCCCTTGCTTAAGCAGGAAGTCCTACATCATTTCAGACAAACGGTTGTCCAACATCTTCTTAAAAACTTCCAGTGTTGGAGCCTTCACAACTTCTGGAGGCAAGTTGTTCCACTGATTAATTGTTCTAACTGTCAGGAAATTTCTCCTTAGTTCTAAATTGCTTCTCTCCTTGATTAGTTTCCACCCATTGCTTCTTGTTCTACCCTTAGGTCAGTGGTGGGTTGTGCCCGGTTCAGACCAGTTTGCAAGAACCGGTAGAATCAAGTTTCCTTTTCCACTTATTTCTCATGCTTTTCCAGTATAGAACATGTTGCCATTTGATACATGCACACTTCTTAAAGCTCTACCTTTAGGCCACCGCACCTCTCAAAGTGAATATATGAATGATGAACATTAATGATTCTATAATTCTATAAAAGAAGCACCTGGACTAAATGACTTTCAAACCTTTTTCATAACTTTCAAATCCCAGGACTACCATTTTTTTGTAAACACAAACACACTTCATTTTTTCCCTCTTAAATCAGTAGCTTCATCATTTATGCAGTCTTGAAAGTATCCTTAGAGGTTTGCATATATTATGCAGATTTTATCAGTTATTCATTTTTACAAATTAATGATTTAACTAAAAATACAATGATACACACACATTCACTCATAAAAGAGAGAGAAAGAGAAAGAGGGTGAAAGATAATAAGTTAATCTAGTTATTTAAGAATATTAATGCACAGGTGCAGTGAACTGTCTGCATCAAATACAACTTCTGATGATATCATGGATTTATTATTGCATTTTCCTTGGCAATGATATAGAAGTAATTTCAAGTTGCCTTCTTTTTAAATGTATTTCAACATCTCAGAGATTTCCTGGTTGTCTCTGAACTGTCTTGTTTATGTTCTATGATCATGCCTCGTCAGTTAGGTGCTGCCACTTAGAATTAAAGACAGGATACCACTAGAAATTTCACAATAATTCAGTTAATATTTGTTCATTGAAACAAATATCTATCCCAATGCATGCCCAGTGCAAAATGCAATGCTGTGTAATATCTCCCAATACTATTGTCAACTCAGTTGCATAACTAATTACTAGTAAATTTTACTTAAGAGAACACAGCTTATTCTCATGAAAGGATGTTAGACTTAATAGCAATAGCAATAGCACTTAGACTTATATACCGCTTCATAGTGCTTTATAGCCCTCTCTAAACGGTTTACAGAGTCAGCATATTGCCCCCAACAATCTGGGTCCTCATTTTACCTATTCTCGGAAGGATGTAAGGCTGAATCAGCCTTGAGATTTGAACTGCTGAACTGCAGCTAGCAGTCAGCTGAAGTAGCCTGCAGTACTGCACTCTAACTACTGCATCACCTCGACTCTTTTTAAAGAGTGATATGGAGGCTGAGATAAACATTTAAGGTAAACATCTTACAATTTAAGCACCTGTCTCAAAATTAAGTTGGTTGCAAAAAAAAAAGAATGTGTATGAATTTATGTGTGCATAGACATGATTGTGCAAATATATACTTTGAAATTGTAGACATCACAATACTTAGCCTACTTGCAACTCAGACAATAGAACTAGCAATTGCACTTAGACTTATATACCATCTTACAGTGCTTTACAGTCCTCTCTAAGCGGTTTACAGAGTCAGCCTATTGCCCCCAACAATTTGGGTCCTCATTTTACCCACCTCAGAAGGATGGAAGGCTGAGACAACCTTGAGCCTGGTGAGATTTGAACTGCTAAATTGCAGGTAGACAGCAGTCAGCGGAAGTAGCCTGCAGTACTGCACTCTAACCACTGCGAGACATTGCAGCTCAATACATTTAATTCCCTTGCTATTTTATGAAAAACAACAGATTTCTTTTTTAAAAAATTAAGAAGACATTAAAACGTTATCTGAAGCAAGCAAACAAACAAACAAAAATCAAGCAGTATGCTTTGAAAATCTATGTTATTTTACTTTATAAAGTATATAAACTGAGCAATCCCCCTGATATTTAGTAGATTGGGCAGAGATATCACAGAGGATATCTTGAGATCTTGAATTTTTAGAAATAATTATTTCTTGTAAGATGTAAGATTAATGTGGCAAGCTTGGGATAAGGGCTCCCATCTTCAGAGACTGATAATTAGATAAAATTAGAAGTCAGTACTATGTTACATAGCAGTAAAGTTCTTCTTACTTGAATCAAGGAGATCTAGGTTCAGATCCATCCTCAGGCAGAGAAGTCACAGGATGATTGTTGGCCCATCACTCTCACAAGATTTTTACTGTGGGGAAAAAAATGAAAGGGAGAATGCCATGAATAAGAAATCAGGGACATAGACGCCTAATAAATAATAAATAAATAAAATTCTGCCTAAGGGAGTTAAAATGCATTTAAAATTTACATTGAGCTGTCTTATTGACAAAACGTACTGACAAAACCTTTGCTTTAATTCTGTTGCCATCTAAAGAGTGAGAGAGTTTTGTGGAGTGATCTGTAATTATTATTTTTATCTCTAATGCTAATGTAATTCCCATTGATTGAACATTAGATCAGCCATGAATTTTCCTCTACACAACACATACAGACACACAGAGACACACACAGAGACATACACACGCACACCAAAGATCAAGGTGGCCTCCAACAGGCTGGTATTTCTCAGTGCCTTGAACAACTAAATTTTCACTTGGACTTGTTTGTTTAAATCTTTTTTTACTTCTTTGTCCTTGTTTTTTTTTAAAGTTTTTTATTGATTTTACAACAACAACACAACACAACATACATAACAAAAACACATAATATGCGTTTCTTTTTACATATCAGTTTCGTTCCTCTTACTTTCTACTTTATACATTCCCCATTTTCCCCATCCTTTATTATCATTATCATCCCTTTATATCTAATTTTATTCATTTACAATATTTTACACATTTGTCATGTTCTCCTCGCCATCATTTATTCACATTTACTTTCCCTAATCTTTGTCCTTATTATTATATGGTTTTATTATCTTTTCCCTATCTTTTCCTGTTTTTTTTAATTTATTAAAATACATGTTTAACTTGTGAGGTAATTGATGTTCAAATTTAATAATTGGGGCAGTTATCCACATGCCATATGGTAGTGATTCATATGCCATTTGGTATAGGAACTTGTCCATATGTTTTATAGGATATGATCACAAAATCTTGAAAGCCTGATCCCTCTTATACCAGTCAGAGTCAAGGCAAGGCAATCTTATGAAGTGGCGCAGTACTGCAGTGGTTAGAGTGTAGTACTGCAGGCTACTTCTGCTGATTGCTGGCTACCTGAAATTTGGCAGGTCAAATCTCACCAGGCTCATGGTTGACTCAGCCTTCCATCCTTCCAAGGTTGGTAAAATGAGGACCCAGATTGTTGGGGGCAATATGCTGATGCTGTAAACCTCTTAGAGTGGACTGTAAAGCACTGTAAAACAGTATATAAGTCTAAGTGCTATTGCTATTGCTATCTTGATTTTTTTCTTTCCGGCTTCTCATGACTTTTGAAGGCAAAGCTAAGGTTTTCATAATAGCATCTCTGTGCTCCTCTACTTATTCTAGGAACCAAGATTTTGGTCTTTCATTCCACAATTTCTCCCCCCTTTTCTAACTCCCTCGTTGCCACCCAAATTTGCCTCAAGGACTGTTTGGTGGCTCTTATTTTAATTGCTAAGGTTTATGGCAGACAGTAAACTTTCTTTGCAGCCATCTTAGTTGAAAAGGCTAATGCAGCCTGTAACCATCAATATCTGCTATATTTCCTGCTTCTTGATAAGTGAAGTAATGAGGTTCAGGATGTAAAACCATATTTCTGTCAAGTCTTGTATTGTGTAGGAAACTATTAATGGATTAGCTTTCTTAAATCATTTCTGTTTCACCCAAGCCCCAAATTGGACCATATTTGGTTATTAATATTTGCACCTTATCCAACATCCCCATATCTCTATGGACTATAGGGGTCTTCACTGATTTTTCTGTAGGAAAACAGTAAGTAGAGCCAGAAGGTGGAGTTAAGTGAGTCATAAGCCTAGTGTTATTACATCCCCACAAACAGTCTAAATCCAATCCCTCTTAAATTCCATTAATCCTTATCTAGTGGTGAGGGAGAGGGACAGGAAGGAGAGGGAGGGAAGGAGAGGGGGAAAAGGAGAGGGGGGGGAGAGAGGGAGGATATTTATATGCCACCCAGAGTAACATTTTTGTAGAGATGGATAGCCATATAAAAATGATGTATGAATAAATATTTATTTCTTTTCATTTATTTATTTGTCCAACTTATGTGACCACCCATCTCAACAAGTGACTCTAGGTGGCCATATAAATTGGATAAATTCATCTCTATTTGCTATATTTGCTATCATCTGAACAGTCCAATAGTTAGCATTTAGTTAAACTAGCTTTCTTCTTTCAGGTAATCATTAGTTGTCCTCCTACTACTTTGCTATTTATAAAACTTTGCTTTGGAATAATAGGTGTCATGAACTCATCACAAAATTATTTGGAAAGGGAGAGTCCAATTAGTCTCCATCACAATAAATTAACCTTTGCTTAAGCAGCAACATTAATCAGTTCATTCACTCAAGTGTTCAGAAGCCAAAATCAGGATATGAATATGACTTTTTTTTAATGCAAGAGATAATCAAGAAAAATAGCAGTGCATAGAATGAAATTGTGACAATCATTTTCATAACAGGTGAATAATAAAGCAAGCTTGTTTTGAAATACCACATTATTATTTATTTGTTAATTTATTCATTTATTTACACATAGACTACCAGATATTTTAATTGGATTTGGTATTTTAATGATTGGAATCTTCCCAAGAATAAAGATATTATTATGATATAAGTGCTGTTTCAAGTAATACATCTCATGGTAAATGAGAGAAATTGAGTTCTATCCATATCTATTGTGTTCAAGTGCTTATGTAATTTTTTTGTTATAACACCCAGTGCTGGTATGATTTAAATTATCTTTTGGGTTTTTTTTTTCTTTACATTTGCTCAATCTCTATCTAAAAATCTTTACATTTCCCTATTTTTTCTATTAGTTTCTCATTGACCATTCTATATCCAGCTACCTCAGTGTTAATTCTTCATACTTGTTTCTTTTTAACTATAATCAGGTCTGTCTTTGAGCTAAAGATTTATCAACTTGTATTTTGAAGTCCCAACTACTTTTTCAATATTATGATTCTCTCTGTTTTTTATTGCTGATAAATTATAATTCTACTCCAATGATAATAAACCAAGGAGGCTACCTTATTGTGTCTTTCAAAACACTTTGCCACTGCAGTCTTCTTACATTTACATATTATTCTTTTTTTTCACAAACAGATTTACGATCTTGATATTCTTCCCCCAATCCCAATTTTAGCTTTCATTTCATTTATTTATCATCAAGAGCTGAAAATATACATTGGTCTGTGTTTTCTTCATTACCTGCAGAGCAAGGATTAGAACAAAAAACAAATTCAGTAAATGTTGACCAGTGAATTCTGAATAATCAATTATAGTTATCATTTAAATTTTTGTAGCAAGGCTTCCTGAATGCATGTACCCCTGGCATCTGTGCATAAAGTGGTGAGGATGACAGAAAAGATTATTGGAAGTTTTATCCAGGACATGACATATAAGTGCTGCTTGACCAGGGTCCACAGTGTGGTCCGGTATACTTCACATCCACTCCATGGCTGGTTTTCTTTACCTTCTGGGATGTGGCTTCACAGTATCTGAAGCAGAACAACTAGATTTTGTAATAGCTTTATACCATATAGTATTGAAAACGTTAATTCTCAAGACTCTGTTCTGACCTAGGCTCCCTTAAAAAGCAGGAAGCAGGAACTGGCCCTGGCAAAACCTCTTTTATTTACACGACCGTGAATTACTTTCATTCACAGTCAGCAAGGTTTGTCCAAACAGTTTTTCAAAGGAATATTTCTCAACACACCTTATCTCGCTTGGCAAGCTGCCACGTAACTTGTTTCCAAATGCATAATAAGGCAAAACTTGGCACAGAGTCTCTTAGAGTCACAAACAGAACTTTCCACTCTTGAAACTATCGAACTAACAAATTGTTTCCTGCAAAAGCCCCCTCCCCATTTGCTCTTCTTTCGTTTCCTATGGGAGGGATCAATCATCTCCAAGTTGACCCTGCTTTCTGAGTTGTTATTGTCTTCTGGCAGCTCTGTGCATGCACACACTTGGAATGGGCTCCAGCTGTTCCTCTGCCTCCCTGCTGTCTATCTCCCTCTCTGCCTCCGATGCAGAGCCCACATCTGAGCTTTCAGGACTGGCCCATGTTCCTCCCCAACCTTCTCGCTGTCTGACTATGCTGCCAGCTCTGCTGGCCACTGGCGGTCCACAACAGACTCCTGAGAATAGACTGTGATATACATACATACATACATGTGTGTGTATGTGTGTGTATATGTATGTGTATGTGTATGTGTATGTGTATGTATATGTATATGTATATGTATATGTATATATGTGTGTCTGTCTGTCTGTCAGTCTGTATATGTATGTATGTATGTATGTATGTATGTGTATATATATATATATATATATATAGAGAGAGAGAGAGAGAGAGAGAGAGAGAGAGAGAGAGAGAGAGAGAGCTCATATGTGTGTGTATATGTGTTCTTTTGAGAGTGGGCATCAGAATTTCATTTGTAATGTGTGCCAGTGTGTTCACAGATAATAGTGATGCTAAAGGTTATCTTATCCTATCCTGAGTATACTACCGGTACTAACTGCTAACATCTCTCATTCACTAGACCTATGTATGTGTGTATAAAATATGTTCAGAAAATACAGGCTCACAAGTGGTTTTAAAAGGGGGATTATATCATCAAGATTTAATAAATTATTTGTATGCTATCTTTCATCCTGCAAGTATGACAGATATCACATTTAGATAGGAAGTGCTCTCCAAAAAGAATTGGCAGGAAAAAGTCTTTTCTAGTGTAGTAGTTTTGCATTCACAAGATTTATTTTTATATGGGAAGCATTAAAACTATAATCTTCCAGTTGAATCCAAAATATAACAAGGGTCACAGTTGCAATAACTTTCCTACTTATATTGTTGATGCTTTTATTCATATTTTTTCTTGCAAAGTATTGAGCTTTTAAAAGTTTCCAGCAAAGTTCTAGACTTAAATAGCTGAGTTGAATGTAGTTTGGCATAACTCTTTAAAAGTTGGGCATATCTGGTTCCTCTCTAATTATAATTTCTACCTTCTGCTTTTAGTATGAAATAGAATCTCTGCCTCTGATGACCCCTTTACATTGGCAGAGTTTGTTTTTTATACTATTGCACAATCCTTCAAAAATGGAAGAAAGGTTAGAAACTTCAAAAAAAAATCATAGGTTGAGCAAAAAATATGATTCCTAGAATATACAGCAGTCTGATTTATTAATTATGCAATAAAGATAAGCTTAATTTTAATTAACATTCTAACTCATATTTGTTCTTCCTGCACTACCAATGTGAATTTGTGTATACACATATATACATAAATACTGTATTTTTCGGAGTATAAGATGCACTGGAGTATAAGACACACCTTAGTTTTTGGGGAGGAAAATAAGAATAAAGCTAATTGGCAGGTGGATCGGCCTCCCAGAATACCCTCAATCAGCTGTTCCCAGAGGTGAATTTTAGCAACAGGTTCCTTGATTGTGAGCTCTGTGCCTTGCTTTTTTTGCTTTTTTTTCTGCTTCTGAAACTACTGAAACACCATGTCAGAAAAAACTTTTTTTCCTGCCTCTGAAAGCCTCCGAAACAGAGCTTCAGAAAAAAAAGCCTCTGAAGCTCTGTTTGGGGGCTTCTTTTCTGAAGCTTCTTTTCTGATGCTTTTTTCAGCCTCTGAAACCTCTGTTTGAGAAGCTGGGTGGGGCAATATTCGGAGTATAAGATGCACCCAGATTTTCACCCTCTTTTTTGGGAGGAAAAGGTGCATCTTATACTCTGAAAAATATGGTATATATTTGCCGGTACACATACACACATATAGAGCTATATCCCTTATAGATAAAGAATGTTTCAAAATAGCATTGAATAATAGAACTCTATTAGCATGAATATTAGGATTTTTTCCAGTTGGGCGCATTTGACGAATAGTATCCATTGCATTTCATATTCATTTGAATTCCTTTTAAAATAACTTAGTGATATTAATAAAAGAAGACTGTGTCTGCCTGAATAATTTCTTCAGACTAACAAGTCTAAATAGAAATAGTACTCATTTTTTTTCCTTAGGACATCCTGGCATAGCTTTATCTATTTATCTATGAATTTTGGGTTGATATATTTGTATATTAATATATACCTAAGCAAAATATATTTCTGGATCTTATGGCACAATATTTAGAATGCTGTATTGCAGGCAAACTCTGACCACAGTCAGGAGTTCAATCCTGACCAGCTCAAGGTTGACTCAGCTTTCCATCCTTCTGAAGTCTCGAAAATGAGAACCCATATTGTTGTGGGCAATATGCTGAATCTGTAAACTGCTTAGAGAGGGCTCTAAAGCACTATGGAGTGGTACATAAGTCTAATTGCTATTGTTATCACTATTATGTTCCTAATATGAGTACAATGCATAGTAGTAGACACCACTCCAGTTAATATTCCTTGATGGACTCTAAAAGAATTACAAGATTAGCAATATATTTTAATAGTTTTTAATTTTTGAGATGCTGCCAAGTCTTGTGAGATTTTGGTGTTCTTGTGTAACATCCCATTTTTAAAAAATGCAGGCAGGAGTTTATTAGTTTGGGATACACTATGTGAGATAACTGATAACTTATAAATGTTTGAACAGTTCATTAATTTAATGTATTTCATAATGTGGTGTGAGAATGCATACACTCCCTCTTCTTTTCACTATAAGATTTTAACTAACTTAAAATCTTAAGTTAAAAGAGCTGCAAGTGCAGTTTGGTAATCTAATCAGAATCTATCACGTGGAAAGAAGGAAGTGTTTAGCTAGACTCCAGAGGACATTGAAAAACTTGCTCAGAAAGGGAAGAGTGATAAAATCAAACCTCTTTATTTAAATGACAGAAGAATATCCTGTGCTTTGATTTACCTTCCTGGAAATTTAAGGGGGGACAGGGCCATCTGTTTTGTTTCAGCTCCATCTCTGCACCTGCGGATTGGCGGATTCAGCACCAGACTGAGGAGAGGGATCCCTAACTGTTTTAATCTAACAGAATTGCATGGGAATCCTCAGATCCTACTTTCCTTGTCTTGCTATCACTTTCCTTTCAATAAAAGTATCCTTTTGAAATGCTAAGTACTTCAAGAGAGCTTTACTTTCTTGATCAGAGGGGAGAGACAAGTCCTTACAGCATCTCTTTGATCTCCTGGATGGATGGACAGATGGATAGTGGCACAAATGGAATGCCAAGGACAGTTCTAGAAGAGCCCTTTGAGTGGAGTAGAGAAATTTAACTGAGAGAAGTAGAGTTTGGGGACTAAATTCTTGGCAAGAATATGAAAACATGAAGCATCTCTTTATTAAGACTGTTCTTCTTGTCAGCACTGCTTTGTTTTTCCTACTTTCCCACTGAGCAATGCATGGCCTTCTTTTGCAATAAACTACTAATGCAAACCTTGTACCCATGTCCCACGTTTTTATTCTTGGGAGACAAAAATTGTACAGAGGAGGGGCAGGGAAAGAAAGTGATATTGAAATATGAAGTCGTCTGCTGCAACAAGCAACATACAATTTTAAATCCACTTAATGGCAAAGGCACCGATTAAAGGCTGTGGTTATTTTCTCAATGATTTTTTTCTCCTTTAGGTCAAATTATGTAAAGTGTGTATATTAAGACTGACAGTTTAATCAAAATTACCCATATAAAATTAGGGAATACCATATTTTTTGGAGTATAAGACGCACCAGAGTATAAGACACAGCTTAGTTTTTGGGGAAGAAAATAGAGGGAAAAAATCTGCCTACCTATTCATCTGGCTTGCATCCTTACTCTGGTCAGCTTCAGCACAATAGTTTGCTGGTTTTTTATATCCTGCTTGGGGATAAAAAACAGCTTCTAAGGCATAGCTGAGAGAAAGCAGCAATGAGAAAAGCAGGCAAAGCACAGGGGGTGGGGAGAGAGATTGCTATACTCGGCTAGTGCCTAGTTAGGGCTGAAAAAAAGCTTCTAAAGAACAGCTGAGAGTTGGAGCAAAGCATGGAGATCCCTTCACTTGCAAGCACCTTGTTAGCGCCTCGTTAGGACTGAAAAAAACTTCAAAAAAGCTACATTCAGAGTATAAGACACACCCAAATTTTCAGCCTCTTTTAGGGGAGAAAAAGGTGTGTCTTACACTCCGAAAAATATGGTAGTTTACTAAGATGGGAAGAAAGTTAATTCTTTGTTAATTCTAACTGATTTCACTTGTGCAGTCTCTGAAAACATTCAGACACAGTTAATCCTATGTTTGGGGAAAAAATGTTTTGTGTTCCAATGCATTTATCTTTTAACAGCACCATCCTTCTAATCCCTCACCTGGACATATGAGTGTATTTTTTAGAAAAGTAGATTGAAGAAGGGAGTTGTCTTTAAAGCGATCCCATAGACATGGAGCAGAGAATGTTTTCCTGATGCTCCATTACTGGGCAAATGTACAGTCAAGCAAACCAAGCAATGCTCTTTCTAAGTGCCTTGTTAATCAAAAGCAAATATATAAAAGAAAAGCTAGCTCCATCAAGAATTCTACAAATCCTGGTAATTTCTGGAAATATGGAAAAATGTGCTTTCTGGAGTAAATTAAGGAGTGAGAGATTCAGTAGTGGATTTCAATTTTGTTCGCTACTGGTTTGCTTGTGGGCGTGCATGCGTGTGCATGCGTGCTGCTTCTGTGCATGCGCAGAGACATCCAGGTGGGTGGGTGGAGCCTCCCACCACCATTGCTACCAATTCGCCTGATCTGGGGTGAACCAGTAGCAACCCACAACTGGATGGATTCTGTAAAAGGAATCTTAGGTAAGCCTCTCCTGTCCCAAACTAGTTGAGGCTTAATTCTAACTTCATTGCTCAGAAAATCCCAGCAATTTCTAAGAATTCCAAGTAGGTATAAATAAGTTCTGAAAAAAGTGATAACATCTGATAATGTCAGTCTGTGGTAGACTCTTGGACAGTTGAACATGGTTACTGGAGAAGAGTTTGAGCTTATTGATCCGAAGACATTATCAGAGTACTTGGGATTGTGACATGGTCACCAAGGACAAGGATGTCAAATTTGCAGCATCTTGTTGTCGTCACATGATGTTTTGCAAAGTTTTTTCCATTTTCGGAGCTGGGGTGGGTGTGGCCTGTGCATGACACATGCAGCCCATGGGCCACCAGTTTGACACCCCTGACCTAGGAAATTAAGGTCTCAGGAGAAACAACATATGGTTGGATCTTGGTAGTAGTAAATGTAGGAGATAGTTTTTCCAGCTTCTAAAGAAGTGATGTTCCATCCCACCTCAAGAAGTCATCCCTGTATTCAACAGTACTGAATAATTTTGGTCCAGCCTCCAACTCCCTTTTTTTATGAAGGTGGTTGAGAAGATGCAACTCCAGATGGCTCTAGAAGAAATGGAATATGAGAACACTTTTCAATTGGGTTTCAGACCAGAATATAGTATTTGGACAACATTGATTGATTTTTTTTCCTGCTCCTTTTGTCTTGTTCTGAATTCTGATTTGACTATGTTCATATTTCATCATGAACATAAAGGGATTGTAAAATACAAAATCCCCCCATGGAGCTTTCTTCACAATCTTTCGCATTATTCCAAGTGGGGCATTCTCAGGGGTGAAATCCAGCAGGTTCTGGCAGGCTCTGGAGAACCGGTAGCAGAAATTTTGGGTGGTTTGGAGAATCGGCAAATACCACCTCTGGCTGGTCCCAGAGTGGGGTGGGAATGGAGATTTTGTAATATCCTTCCCCCAGGAATGGGGAGGGAATGGGGATTTTGCAGTATCCTTCCCCTGTCACGCCCATCAAGTCACACCCACAGAACCAGTAGTAAAAAAATTTGAATTTCACCACTGGGCATCCGTGATATGAAATGGGGAGTTGAGAAAGTGGGAATGGCAGAGGAATCTTATTTTTCAACTGTGTGCATGTTAAAAGAGAGGGCCTTGTTTGTGTCGCCATGCCTGCCATGTTTGTTTGCTTGCTTGCTTGCTTGTTTACTTTCCCTGAAGATGTCCCTTTGGGGCATCAGATTCGGGGGGTGGGGGAGGAGAGAAACAAAACAAAGCAGAGGGAACAATTTTTTCCAAATTTCTTTTGGTGTCCTGTTAAGACCTTTCGGGCTCATCCTTTAATTACTCCATTCTGAAAAAAATAAAAATAATGTATATATTGGGATTAGAGTCAGAATACTGCACAACATAATGAACACAATGAAGACTAACAGCAGTCTTAAAGTCAAGAACTGAGGTCTATCAGCATTGGATATTTCGATTGCCAGCCTGTTAAGGAACATTACTATCACTATCATTCTCTATTTTCTAGGTTTGATGGAAAAGAAATATTAACTCTAAAGTTGCAGTTTTGGCTTTGTTCTGTATTTATTTTATTTTCTCAACTTAATTATTTATTTCTGTTAGTTTTTATTTTTCTAGTGCTCAACCTACAACAGTTTATTTTTCACACTTATGGCTATTGCAGCATCTCCATGATCACGTGTTTTACATTCAGATGCTTGACAGCTGGTTCATATTTATGACGGTCACAGCATCCCAGGGTCATATGATCATCTTTTGTGACTTAACGACAAACGAAGTCAATGGGGAAGCCAGATTCACTTAACAACTATGTGATTAATTTAGCAACTGCAGTGATTCACTTAACAAATGTGACAAGAAAAGTCGTAAAAGGGGGCAAAACTCACTTAACAAATTTTTCACTGAGCAACATAAATTCTGGGCTCTGTTGTGGTCATAACTCGAGGACAATCTGTAAAGTTCTTTGTTAAAAAAAAGAAAGAAATGCATTTCATTTAGGAGAAAATAATAGCATTATCTTCAAGTGAGTGTTAGATGAATAAATATGTATTTCGGCTGAGGAATCAAGATGTCTGCTCTTTTGGTCTCCGAATTTGCATGGGTAAAATATTCTTAAAGATTCAATTTCTTTGTCTAGCTAATTTGTCTATATTTTGTTTTACTCTAGAAGCTAATGACCAAGGCTATTTCTGTTCTGATTCTGTAATACATATATTGAATAGAAGATACTTGGTCTTTAAGGAGAATTAAACAATATACTGAGAAAGGTCTTCTACAAAGAATAACCTTTACAACCTGAATATCCCCCGTGAGCATTTGGATTATCAGTTAGTGATAATTGGTGTTTTCAGCAAGATAATTACTTCTGAAACATATGACAGGTGGTATTTGGCAATCTGTTCCACCTCAACGCAGAGGAACTTATCATGAGTCATACAGAATCATTCAGCTGTTGAGTGGTCCCAACCTCATCTATTCTTGGGCATCTATATTTTTATATGCATTACTTTGTTCTTTAAGAAGAATACAATTTATCACCTTGGTGAACTTAATTTAAGGTCGCTTTTGTACCATCTACTCATATCTTGTAATAACACCTTCATCTTTAGCACCAAGCTTGATCAGAATCTGCAGGGTCAATCAGTTGATTTCAATTAATTTTCTTGGGCATATAAACTCTCCAAATGAAATTGGCAAAGTAATTAGTGCAGTTATTTGGCAAGTGACAGAAGGAGCTTTACTTCTGATCTATACTCCAATCTTTTTTTTTTCTGAACTTGTTATGGGTGTTCATGAATAGTATGTTTGTTTGTTTGTTTGTTTGTTTGTTTGGGCACCTGCTCCAGATATAAAAGCCTGCAAGTTTTCTCTAGTACTTTCTTCATAGTTAGAGTCATGTTGATGGCTGAGGTCCAGACAAACAAATATGGAATTGTATGTCATTATATATATACATAATAACTTGTAATAAAATTAATGGAGGAGCTTTATCAAAACCAAAATGGAGAGTTATTTAGAAAGTTAGTCACAGGAATTTCTGATCTCTGAATGCCTTTGTCTTTTTCTAGATAGTGCTAGATGTCATTTGGGCATCACAGACTTGTAAAAGACTTCCATAAGGACATTTTTATCAATTCATACACTATTAATATTCCTCCACATTCTCTAATATTAATTAAAGAAAGGGAAAAATTGAGGATCAAGACAGGATGAGACCAATTTTACTTTAGAGAGATTTTTTTTAAAAAAATGTT
Organism: Ptyas mucosa; assembly: GCA_012654045.1. Lineage (NCBI taxonomy): Eukaryota > Metazoa > Chordata > Lepidosauria > Squamata > Colubridae > Ptyas > Ptyas mucosa. The sequence continues at coordinate 50,080,997 of WNWU01000003.1, forward strand.
TCCGCGAAAGATAAAATGCAAAAATGGAAGTGTTGGGAAGAAATGAGGTTAAAGCGAAAGAAAGAAAGAAAGAAAGAAAGAAAGAAAGAAAGAAAGAAAGAAAGAAAGAAAGAAAGAAAGAAAGAAAGCAAGCAAGCAAAAAGGGAATGGAGAAGAATAGAAATACAATTAATAAATCACTAATAAGCATTGTTCAGTGCAGAAATCCAGATGAAGGCATTCTCTATCAAGGTTTATCCATTCTTTGTACAAAGATATCCAGTTTCCCTAGGAAATTAGTATCTTGGACACATTGCTCTTATTCTTAGGAAATTTAATTCCTATAACTTATTCTTAGGGGTTAAAATATATATAAAGATTGCACTGGAGAATTTGGGATAGTTTACAGAGCTTCAGGCTTACTTTCAGAGCATAAATATTTGTTTACAAAAGATATCCCTGTTTAAGTGAAGGAGTATTCCCAACAGTAGACTAACTTCAACATGTGATCCCAGTGGGCAAAAAAACAATTTGCCAAGTAAGAAAGTATGTATTAAACACTGTAAATCTGGCCAGGGGGCCGTGTCAAAGATCTTCACCACCTGGATGAAAGGCACAGTGGTTCATTAACTTAATGATGCTGGAGATGGCCAGAGGTTCGAGCCCTAGTTTTACATGGTGGGTTGAACTCCCATAACTTGCCTAAGCTTTTGCCCATCTTGCAATTCAAAAGCATGTTCTATGCAAGTAGATAAAATAGGTACCACTTCAGTGGGAAAACAAGTTCTGTGCAGACAGGCAGATTCTTGATGGCTCTGAACTTTCCTATTGTGGTGTACACTTACCTTCCCTACCAGTTCGCAAATGTGAGCGTGCGCACACGCTCGCTCACTTCGTTCACATGCGCCACCTCTGCGCATGTGCAGTAGGCCCAAATTACATCTGGGTGGGTGGGCAAAGCCTCCGCAGTCACTGCTACTGGTTCGCATGATCCGGAGAGAACCGGCTGAATCCCACCACTGTGTTGTACGCTGGCGAGGCAGCTCCTTGTAGGAGGGAGTCTTGGGTGATGCTACAGCAGGGGTGTCAAACTCAAGGCCAGATGCAGCCAACAGGGTGCTTAGATCTGGCTCACAGGACTGCCCTAAAAACAGTGAAGGCCTGATGTGCCTCTGCCAGTGAAAACAGAACTGTTTGCAAGAGGCTGTCTCAGCCAAAAATGGAGCTTGTGAGGGCTGCACATGACCCTCCCGAGCTCCATTATCGCTGGCAGAGCACTCAGGCCACCACAGACACTCCCGACATGAATGATGTTGAGCTGACCACACCCACCCTGGTCATGCCCAGCCCAGTCCCCTGAGGTCAAAGACAAACCTGATGCGGCCCTCAATGAAATCGAGTTTGACAGCCCTGTGTTATAGAAAGAGCCACTCACCTTTCTCTCTAGTGCAAAGCCAGCTTGCCCTTCTGTGGCACACTTTGGGAAGCATGCAAGCTTTTTCTATAACAGGGCTGGTAGCTTGGCAAGCTAAACTACTGCTCTGCAAAAGTACTGTGGTCTCCTGGCTGCTGTAACAATGCCAATATGCTAATAATAATAATTACCTGGATAGAGCTGGCCCCCTTCATATTTAGCATGGAAAATATAGTGTTTTCAGTAAAATTTACCCACTTAGGTAAAGATAAAGATTCCCCCTCGCACATATGTGTTAGTTGTTCCTGACTTTAGGGAACCAGCGTTGTCAGAAGACGTCTCCGTGGTCATGTGGCCAGCATGACTAAATGCCAAAGGTGCATGGAACACTGTTACCTTCCCACCAAATGTGGCCCCTATTTTTCTACTTGCATTTTTTGCGTGCTTTCGAACTGCTAAGTTGGCAGAAGCTGGGACAAGTAACGGGAGCTCACCCTGTTACGCGGCACTAGGGATTCGAACCGCTGAATTGCCTACCTTTCGATCGACAAGCTCAGCGTCTTAGCCACTGAGCCACCACATCCCTACTTACCCACTTAGTTTTGTGGAAAAGCTGGGTTTAACAAGAAGTTGATGATAAGAGAATCAGAAGTTAACATCAAGAGATACCATGTGAAAATTACCATTGAGGAATGCAGTTTCCATCAGATTGTGATGTCCCCTAATTAACTTCACTAATCAGATATTTTTACTTATGTGGGCAGAGTTTAATTGTGCATACTTAAAGGCTTTTAAACAACCCCACTTTTTTCCCCCTTTCTATTGACCTGATCATTAAGACGATAGAGAATCTTCCCACTCATGGATCCACTGACCAAAACATTTCTGTAAGTGTAATGACTTAATTTAATTCCTTCTGAAGTAATCATGCATGAATATATATGATGGTAAACTTAATTTCCTCATGCAAATTCCTAGCATCAGCAGCCAAAAAGCACCGTTGTTTCAGTTTTCAAATGCTCAGGGAAGCTGAGGCTGATTGGGAGAGAGAAGGTATTTTGGAATATTTTTTTCCAATTGTTGTCATTCAGCTAATTCATTTGCTCTGTTGAAATTGCCCTGTTGAAGCTAAATGGCATCCCATGAACCAGTGATTAGCCTAAATCATGAACACTCAAAAGTCTGAGTCTTGTATGACAGTGTCACCTAAATCCATTCCAAATGTTGATTAGTGGCTTGGAAGAAGCACTGCCAAATATACATTTAATTTCTCATTGCACAAATACATACTGTAGGTTTGTCAAATGCTCTTCACGACATCGATGGGGTATAAATTGGATTTCATGGCAATTTTCTACTTAAAACCATTTTACAGTGCTTTTCACCAAGATAATATTTAGCTTTGGCTGCAAACACAGTTGTACCTGATATTCTAGATATAGTTAACTGTCTGCAATTTTCCTGAGTAGAATATTTATGATTTGTTGTAGGAAAAACTAAATAGTACATTGTAATAGTGTGATGTAAGGTAACTAGGAGCAATGGCCACTATGATAAGATTTTTGTGTGTGTGATATCATGATGGGATATATACAGATTCTCCATACATTTGGTTTTAGAACAAAGGACATATCTACACATTGAGACATACCTATAACAAAAATTTATTTAACCCATAGCCACAGATCTGCAGTCATAGTGATTGCAACAGTTTTCCAAAATGTTTGGAACACCCCTATTTTTAGAAATGGACCATTCTGGTTGCGAATAGCTTTTGTTTTGCCACCAATAAGAGTATATGCAGCATCGTGCTTATATAAGTTATTTGGTGTTTTCTTTAGTGGCATTTGAATTTGAATTGCAGTCATTTTGACCACAGATCTTTGTTAACATATATATTTTTTTATAATGCTGAGGCCACGGTTTCTGCCAAAAAGAGTGCAATTTGTTGACCCAAACTTCCAAGAAACTGTTCTAACATGGTATGAAGAAGCAGAGAGTGATCTGAGTGAAGCGGAATCAGATTGCAATGAAAATTTTGATGAGGAACCCACCACCGCCACCAATTCTGACATCAGCGATGATGAAGCTACTGATGAAACTGATGACCTGGTACAATCTATGTCATACAATAATTTATATGGCAAGAACAAATTCAAATGGTCTTCTGCACCTTTTGGAAGCAATAGATCCAGAACCACTAGTCACAATATTGTAGTGCAGTTACCTGGAGTACGGGTTGCAGCTAGAGCAGTCATTATGACTTCATGTCTGTAATAGCATAGCAAATACAAATAGTATGTCTGTGATTAAGGGTTAAAACCATTTTCACAACCACATGCTTCAATCTTACTGTATTTGAACAAATACTGTAAAGCTGTCAGCCTTCCCAGGCAGATAAACAGACTAGACTAGACTAGACTAGACTAGACTAGACTAGACTAGACTAGACTAGACTGGACTGGACTGGACTGGACTGGGAGGGGTGGGGAGAATACTTTATTGGCCAAGAAATTAAAAGACTATATTAAACAGAATCATGCAAGTCTGAAAATACAAATCTCCTGCCTTCTACTTTATAGTCTGAGAAGTCATGGATGGCTCTCTTCTGTGCTTCTTTTTCTATCCATCATGCAGCTGCAGGCTATGTCCCCTCTTATCTAACTATCCCTTAGCTTCTTTCCCAGTCTCTCAAGGTCTTTCTCACAGACCATTAAAAGGGTTCATTTATAATAGATGTGTGTTAAAGAGTATCTTTAAATAATAAGGTGCTGATAAGTTTAGGTAGCTCAATCCTAATTAAAGATTTATCTCTAATTTGTCTTTAAATGCATTTTAATTAGAAAAAATTAATCAGCTCACTTATGCAACCCTCTAGCTGACGTTTGAAGACATCTTGTAAATATTCTTTAAATACATGTCCTAATCCTATCCACAGTATCTACAATATTATCATGCTGAGTTCTTTTAAAATTATTCTTAGTTTTATTTATGTTTCTGTAATAGTACTTTAGGTAAAATTCTGCAGAGCCTCTTAACCAGCCGCTATCTGCTTCTTTTCAATAAACAGCCTGATCTTTAATTTCCTACTGATATTCTCACTTACGATATTACTTTAGAATGGCAATTAATTCTTACTGTGCTGAAGGTGCATTAAAAACTGCATGATGACAATGGAGATATAGAATAGTACAGATTCAGATGCAAATAATGAATTCAGCATGCAATTATTTTGAATAAAATTCATAATGTTTCCTTCTTTATGCTAAACACACTCAGTTCTTTTAACTGTTTTCTTCATAGGGTTTTGCCTCCAAAGACTTCCCATCTTTGTTCCTCTTCTTTGTACTATATCCACTTCCTCAGTATCTGTCCTAAATTGTAACAACTAAAAGAGTCAAATGCCATGATCCCAAATCCTTAATTTCTACCCACACCAATACCAAACAGCACCAGTTCAATTGTTGTTGTTGGTTGCAAAGTCATGTCTGACTCATTGCAACCCCATGGACTACGTCCTCCAGGCCTTCCTGTCCTCTATCATCTTCTGGAGTCCATTTAAGCTCACACCAACTGCTTCAATGACCCCATCCAGCCACCTCATTCTCCGTCATCCCCTTCTTCTTTTGCCCTCAATCATTCCCAGCATTAGGCTCTTCTCCAGTGAGTCCTTCCTTCTCATTAGGTGGCCAAAGTATTTGAGTTTCATTTTCAGGATCTGGCCTTCTAAAGAGCAGTCAGGGTTGATCTCCTGTAGGACTGACCAGTTTGATCGCCTTACAGTCCAAGGGACTCACAGGAGTCTTCTCCAGCACCAGTTTTATTTTTGCAATACAAAAATCATCGGCCACGCTACCATCCACCATGCTTGTGAGTTTATTGAGGCCTGGAACTCCACAAGCAATTCCATCAACATACATTTAAAATTTAATAAATACAAAAACCAAAACAAACATTGACCTATAACCAGACTGTGAAACCCTCAGAATCCAAATCAACCACACAGCCAACCAGAGACACCACCGACCCTCAACCAACCCAAACAATTCCCACCACCAGCATTTCACCTCCCAATGACCCTGACCTGAGATAATCTCCATATCACAAGACTCACTGCTGATATATCCAAGACCTGTCACAAGACCTTTACTTGATATACCCACACCTGAAGCCCTTATAAACAGAACACTGACATTGATATCCCCTAAACACCACTGAAGATGTTTCCTAGCCTGGTACCAACCCACAAGCTTGAAGAATGAACTTTTACCCTCATCCTACACCTGAGCTACAGATATCTGCCACTATTGCAAAACTGCTGACAACCTGTATCATCTGGTAAACAATCAGAGGACAAATTACCTTTGTTTTTTTCATAATCTTCAGACATATTGTTCTGATGTTGCATTCTGAGTATTCAGTTTATGATTTTAGATAGCTTTGTGATGTTTATAGTTTGTTCTATAGTAGTTTTACTTCCTGCTTTTAACTGCTGTGGGCTGAAATACATAGGTAGGTTAGTAGATAGATAGATAGATAGATAGATAGATAGATAGATAGATAGATAGATAGATAGATAGATGGGTA
>WNWU01000003.1:50087076-50097935 GCA_012654045.1 Ptyas mucosa
TGGATGGATGGATGGATGGATGGATGTACGGACAGACAGACAGACACATTCTTTTTTTAATTATAAGTAATTTATGTTGAAAAGAGTGGAAGAATGCACGCTCTAGTGTGTAACTTAATTATGAAGTAGCTAAGAATGCTGTGTGAATATCTGTCTTTCAGTGTCTAATCATTTTATGGCCTGCAATCATCCTGTCCTCCCACATCTCTATTATGTTTCCCAAAAAGTCCCACAATTTTAAGTGGCCTCTTGCTAGGAGGACTTTTGAGAAAAGGAAGTAGGGGCAACCCGGAATATTTTACAGTGATAGATAGAAAAAAAAATATAAATCTGTAGTATATGCAATCATAAAACATCTTCAAGATTTCTAAACCATGTGAATGAGATAGCGACACAAGAAATTTCTTTTATAATGAATTACAATTTTCTGAAATTGGAAGATAGATTTTGGCTTGGTTTTCATGTAAACATAGACCCAGGTTGTAGAGAATAAAAGAGATCCTAATTGTAATACCTGCATCTTGTTTGGCTTCATATTATAATTACATTTGCTCAGGGATATGGATTAATGAAAACAAGCTGAGTCTCTAGGTAATTTCTCTTTTATTCTATAACAAGAATTTTATTTTTTCCAGGCTTTTCTATGTCTTACGAGAATATGAAAGGCATCAAAGAGTGTCATTATTAATTAGACCAATTTACACTCAGTGTATCAAGATTCCTTATATATCTTGATACATTGCATATAAATACCTGTGTATGTGTGTTTTCTATTTATTGAAGCGAGTTTGAATTAATTAGGATTTAGTACAAGGAGTAGATATGGGACAAGAAATTTGTGCATGTTCTAATATAAAGACATAAAAATTGTAAGCATCTGCATAACTTGATGCATCAGAACTTCAATCAGAACAATATTGGCTAGTTTTATTAATTCTATACATTTACCATATTTTTGAAATAATAAATAAATGCTTCTGTCTCTCCTCATATCTCTTCCAAATTATTCTTACAATTTTGACTAAGGCCCATAATTTCTTTAAATGGATTATTGTTAGGAATACATCTGAGTTTGTTAAGGCTTTTTCCATATATATGTAACATATAAATAAGATTTATTCCTTCATTTGTCTCTTGATTCTAGGCAACTTGTTCCATGGGAGGTAAAACAATGTGTTAAATGAATGGGCAACAAAGATATTAAGAACTATTAAATAAATTCATAGGTGCTGTCAAGTGAAAATGATTAATCAGTGGAACAGTTTGTACTCCTTTTGGGTGTTTCATCACTGGAGGTTTTCAAGAAAAGATTAGACAACCATTTGTCCAGAATGGTATAAGGACTCCTGCTTTGAGCAGGAGGTTGGAGTAAAAGACCTCAAAAATCCTTTTCAATCCTATGATTCTATGAAATAAGTCCTAAGGCTGTTTTTTTTTCTATGAAAAGCTGTTTATCACCCATCTATCTGTTTGTTCTGCCTGTCCTGTCTGTCTAAATGTCTGTTTGCCCCATCCATCCATCCATCCATCTATTATCTATCTATCTATCTATCTATCTATCTATCTATCTATCTATCTATCTATCTATCTATTATCTATAATCATCTATCTATCATCTATCATCTATCATCTATCATCTATCATCTATCATCTATCATCTATCATCTATCATCTATCATCTATCATCTATCATCTATCTATCAACTATCTATAATTATCTATCTATCTATCTATCTGTCGAGCGTCAAGCAGCACTCGACATCAGAGACCTGAAAACGCCAGTGCAAACCACGCTTCACAAAAGGGGGGGGATTATAGGGCTCACAGGTGCTGGTGATGGTGAGAGATCCTTGCAACTAGGAGTTTTTGAGCACGGGGTTTACTGGGGTCGCGCCAGCTGTAGAAACTGCCCAGCACTCCGTGAAGACGGCGACACCGGAGGGAAACGGGAGGCGGGATGATGACGTTGACACTATGCGACCGGGAAACGACTGGCGGGGGATTTAAAGAGGCATGGAAAGCCCCGCCCGTGTTGCTAGCCCATAAAAGCCCGATGGGCTAACCTCCCAACAGCCACGTCTTTGAATTGCTTTGCATTCCGGCTTGGGAAAAGAGCTGTTGTCACAGAATAAACCAGGATTCTCCTCGGCTGAGCGTCTCGAGCGTGTTTCTTGGGCGTGCCTGTGATCGCGGACTGTCAAAGGCCGAGACTAACTAACTATCTATCTATCTATCTATCTATCTATCTATCTATCTATCTATTTTGTTCTTTTTTGTAGGTCTATATGTGTATTATTGTTTTAGCCAGGGTTTTTCCTACATAAATCAAGATGTTTATATAGCCATAGTTCAGTAAAATCCCAATTCACTATTTTCTAGGCTTTATCAGACATTAACCAGCATTGTGCTGTCTGTTGTAAGACTTAAGGGAGACTAAAAGAGATCTATTGCTGACTTATTTGTCTTCATCAGTTAGCCACACCATAAGCCACCCTTATGACTCGTCCCTGTAACGGTCAAATATTTATTTTGTTCTTTTTTTGTAGGTCTATATGTGTATTATTGTTTTAGCCAGGGTTTTTCCTACATAAAATCAAGATGTTTATATAGCCATAGTTCAGTGAATCAATCTATCTATCTATCTATCTATCTATCTATCTATCTATCTAAGACCTGTCGCCCAACTCTCCTTCCACCAGAAAAAGGTCAGACATTCCCTGTCCATTTTCTATTTGCAAATTAGGACCCTGTACTGCATTTTGACTGGATTCGTGAAACAACTAAATATAGGCAGAAGAAAGAATGAGAATACTCTTATGATGCCCTTTGCTGATTTCTTTTCTTTAGTTGCCAAATTTGGCTTATGGAACATTTGCATATTTGACTGACATAGATAATGACAGGGAGCAATATGTTCAAGCTCACTTTTCTTTCACCAAGCATTAATGACTGTGGTCTCAAAGCAGCAAGAACACTGTTAAAATTTATGACAGTTTAGACAAGGTAAAGTAAGGAAAGATCTTGCCTAATAACTTTGACCTATAGAATCGACTGAGAGACCACAATAGCATGGGTATTTTTGTGGCAAGCTTGGTTATTGCTGATGCCTTGAGTCTTCTGATGACTAATTCCAGAGTAGGTTCACTGAACTTTTTGACATCCTTTCAGAAAGAATGTCAGGAAAAGTTGACAGCATAAATGAGGACAGTGTGTGTGGGTTGGCCAAAAGTGATTCTTAAGATGAAAAAAAAAAGTTTAATAATGAAGATAAACATTCTTATTCTGCTTATTTCTTTCTATACTAGTAGTAGACAATCTGTGGTTTATGAATGATGTGGGAGAGGGAAAACAAGTCTGTTGCTTTGTAATTTTGAGATATTAGTATCAAATTATTAATGTATTATCATCTTCTGTTTGGTTGCTGGAGAGTTAAGAAGAAAGGATCTGGTGGGATATATTCTGCACCATCAATTGGTTATTGAAAGCATGGATAGTATAACTTTTGAAAAGTGGATTACATTATTACTATGTTCATTTTTTTCCCTTCTGTTCAATCATGCCTGATTCTATAGATCTTATCTATAAGGTGGCTTTCTCATTTATTGCTAAATACAATAGGGGAGTTGAGGTTATATGGATTTTATCAATGAGTGCCAATCAGTTATCTAAAATATTTTTAAAAAGTACTTCCTGTTCTTAATTTACAATCTAAAATGACACAATTCTGGCAGAAAATAAGATGAAGAGGGGAAAAAAACCAAAACAATTTAAATGCATCCTTTAAAAAATTGTTTATCAATCCACAATGATTACTTAAGAGATTCTTTTTCCAAATTTCCAACAAACAGGTTGCAACTCCACTGGAGAGAGAAGGATTATTTGGGTCTCAGCAGGTAATCTCCCTCTTATAGGATTCTCTAGCTGAGTTTCAAGAGCATTGACTATAATTGAATATGTTAATCTGCTGGACATCCTGTACAATCATCAAGAGTCAGTGGCATGGAGTTTCAGTGATCTATACTAAATCAGCAATTCCAGTTGATAATCATGAAGGGTAGCATTCAAAGCTATGATGAAGCACCACCAGAGTTTAACCAGAAAGTCCCATTGCCTCTTGAAAAGGCACCTTTGGGACAACCAGAGTTTAATGCTTTATCCTACAATATTCAACATCTATAAGAAGTTGCTGGGCTAGTTAGCAACCAGTGTGGAGTAAGATGTGATTGGAAAGGACCTAGGAGATCTTCTAGTCCAGCCCCCACTCAAGCAGGAGGCTATACAATTCTGGGCAAATGACTGTCTAGCTTCTTTTTGAAAACTTCCAGTGATTGAGTACCCACAACTTTCAGAGACAAGCCATTCCATTGTTCTCATTGTTCTCATTGTCAGGAAATGTTTCCTTAGTTCTAGGTTGGATTTTCATTTAATGATTAATTAAAGATTAATGATCTTCCACTTCTTGTCTTTCCCTCAGGTACTTTGGGGAATAGATTGAGCCCTTCTTCTCTGTGACTGTTCCTCAAGTACTGGAAGACAGCTATCATATCACTCCTAGCCCTTTCCTCCTTTGTTAGACTAGACATACCTAGTTCCTTCAACTATTCATAGAAGGTTTAGTCTCCAGACTCTTATCATCTTTATTGCTCTTCTTTGCACTCTTTCTAGGATCTTTTTTTTATTGTGGTGACCAGAATTGGTTGCAATATTCCAAGTGTGGCTATACTGACCACTGAAATTACCATATTTTTCGGAGTATAAGATGTACCAGAGTATAAGATAAGTATAAGATGCCTTGGTGGTGCAGCAGACTAAAGTGCTGTTAAGTAGCACCAGCTGCCTGAAATTACTGCAAGTTTGAATCTCACCAGGTCCAAGGTTGACTCAGTCTTCCATCCTTTCGAGGTAGGCAAAATGAGGACCCAGATTGTGGGGGCAATAAGCTGACTTTGTATAAAAAAGAACACCACTTAGGGGGGCCAGAAAGCCCTACTAAGCAGGTATATACAAAAGTATGAAGGCTATTGCTTAACTCATTGTAAGCTGCCCTGAGTCTCCAGAGAAGGGCGGCATATAAATTGAACAAATAAATAAATAAATAAATAAATAAATACATACATACATACATACATACATACAATGCACCTTAGTTTTGGGGGAGGAAAATAAGAAAAAAGCTGATTGGCAGGTGGATCGCCCTCCTGGAATACCCCCAATCAGCTGTTTCCAGAAGTGAATTTTAGCAACAGGTTCCTTGGTTGTGAGCTCTGTGCCTAGCTTTTTTTTTTTTTTTTGCTTTTTTTTTCTGCCTCTGAAATTTCTGAAACTCAATTTCAGAAAAAACTTTGTTCTCTGCCTCTAAAAGCCTCCAAAACAGAGTTTCAGAAAAAAAGCCACTGAAGCTCTGTTTGGCAGCTTCTTTTCTGAAGCTTTGTTTCTGATGCTTTTTTCAGCCTCTGAAACCTCCATTTGAGAAGCTGGGCGGGGCTACATTCAGAGTATAAGACACACCCAGATTTTCACCCTCTTTTTTGGGGAAAAAAGGTGCATCTTATACTCCGAAAAATACGGTTATTTATTCCTGTACAACTAGGGCTCACAGCCCCATGAAGATAGTGCTCTGGATTTGACCAGAACACCTTGGAGAGACCTTGGTGACAGTATCCCATGGTTTGACAAACATTCCTTTGGATTATTATCATGCATTCTATGGGCAAAACAGAGCCGAGGTGGCGCAGTGGTTAGAGTGCAGTACTGCAGCTACTTCAGCTGACTGCTAGTTTAGCAGATCAGCGGATCAAATCTCACCGGCTCAGGGTTGACTCAGCCTTCCATCCTTCCAAGGTAGGTAAAATGAGGACCCAGATTGTTGGGGGAAATATGCTATTTAGTATACTGTCTATTGGTGTAAGCCGCCCAGAGTCCTTGGCGAGTGGCGGCACAGAAATATGACTAATAAAATAAAATAAAATAATAAAAGCCTTTGGAGATGACCCAAAAGCTGCATTTGATTTTGAATGAATACTTAGATAGCTGACATGTGAGTTCCATCACTGCAGGGTCACCCCATTTCTGCTACACTATGATTTTTATTGCTGTCAAACATAAATTAGAAAATATTGGTAATAAATGAAAGTTTTCAGATTCAATCTTTCATATGTTTTCCTCTTCTCACGTATCATTGTAAAATTTATTTCAAATAAGATATGGAATTTATTTATTCTGAATCTAACATAATTTTAGGCACATAATTAAGTGGAATTTTTGTAGATGACTAAAATTTGTATCACCATTTTTTAATTTACTGGTTTATATCAGTTTGTTAACTTTAGCCCCTTGGCATGCAATGTTGGTATTTTAAATAAAGATGAGAAGTTTAAATTTATTCCATGTTGACATCAATATACTTAATATTGGAACTATACTTAATCATTATACTTAATTGGAACCAAAGTTTTATAAACTACAATTCTATAGCAGAAATAATGTAGTCTTTTAGAATAATTTTGTGTTGATAAATTGCCAAGAAGAAATGCAGATTGAATCAATATTGCATCTAGAAAAGTGAACAACCATAGCTACAGGCAGTGATAAAAATGTACATATAATTACCGATTTACATACATTATCCCTGAGTTTTACTTGTCATTTTGAGATTATTTTGACTGATTTGGACAGCTTGATTTTAGGGAGAAATAAGATATAAAGGAAGGTGAGAGGATTATAGAAGGATTGAGGTGTGTTTTACAAAGTTTTATTTTTAAATAATATTTTTTCCCAACGTTGACAACTTTGTAAGAAAGAAAAACTATTGCCCCATTATATGATAAAGAGAATAGTATTTCCTGCTAAATGTGTATGAAGAATAAAATATGAAATAATGGAGCAAGGGCATTATAATTAACAATCATAATAGAATTAGAATAAAATAAAACATGGAGAACTTATAAAAATCCATATGGAACCTTTATGAAGAATTAAAATATCAAAATATCTAGCTGGTATCCTGTTTTACCTGTTTACCAACTTTCTCACACATTCTCACAAATGGTCTAATATATTCATTGAAGATGAATGTGTTCTGGAAACATTCTGAATAATGTTTAAACAATATTGTCTGTGTTGGGTTTGAATCACAGACCAAAAGGGGAGAGAACAGAATCAAGACAAGTATAGAAGCCTCTTTGTGTCATGTATAATGAACAACTTAGATTCAGTTGAAATATGCAGAATATTTATTTATCAGAGAAGAATGTTCATTGATAAAGAGTAATATGTAATGACTTACTGCACTAGTTTGATGGCACTGGAAAACTTATTGGTGTAAAAGAGACAACAGTGTGATCCTCATCTTGGTAACCTATTTGGTGGAATGGGGGAAAGGGGAAGAGGAGAAGGACTTCTTTTTCTCTTGGGACTAAATTCTTTTTGATCATAGCTGAAAACTTTGCAGAATATACTGGAAGAAATGACTGGCAGAAAATTTGATTATTCTCCTGGGACAGAACTGGAATAGCAATTGTCAAAGTAAGAGAGAAATCTTTGATGCTCTCTTATGATACCAGATTCAACAGGTAGCTGAGATCGTTTTCAAGAGATAGGCGCCATACTCCTGTGAAGGAGTTTGACCATTCAGTGATCATTAGTCTCTCAAATGTCATAAGATTAGAATTATGGAAGCAAGGAACATGAAGAAAAGAACTGTAGGAGCTTCTAAACCTCAGCCATAAAGGAAGATATGTCCCTGTCTTGCTCCAGGACAGAGGCTATACCCAAGGTATGTTGGCTATTTTGAAGAGAATCTGTGGTAACATCAAGAATGAGGAGGATTACTCTAATCAAAACAAAACTACATTTAGGTTCTAGGGACAGACTTTCACAATTCATCACATATGTGGAAAAGTATTATCTCCGATAATGTTTAATGAAAATGGGAATACAACAATGGCCAATAAATTAGAACCAGAAAGCCTTTGTGAGATTGCCAAGATTGTCAGGAAAGAATGTAGTTTTTTCTTCCTTCTTTATACACAAGAGAAAAAATTAAAAGGAAGGAGATAGTGGTCATGTCACTTCAAATAGATATAACAAAGAGCTTTAGGGGATCAGTTTGGAACATGGAATAGTGTGTTTAGAGGTGCAAGTATCTCACAAATATTTGGGGAAAGTTAAACCACAGAATTCAGGATATAGGTCAGGAATAAGGGGGGGATTCTCCTTTGCGATTTTTATGGCCAAGCATACTATCTCCCAAATTTCTATAACATAGCTCCAATTTTTACTTCCATGTTATCTGGAACAAAAGAGAAAAGTAGCTATGTCAAAAGAGTTTGGAAGAAAAGCCCAGAGAAGGACTTAATGTAATAAAAATTTGAGGTATCATTGGTGAGACTGGAGGCCTTAGTGTGCGCTATTCAAAATGGTTAATCAACCATTCTGAATTTGCGATCCAATACAATTTGAAGTTAAGTCCGATTCAATTTTTTTTTTCTGATTTAATTCAGACTCCAAATCAAATTGCTGAATCTAATCAGTTTGGACTTTCTAACTGATTGGGAGAAAAGAAATATCTCTGTGTGCAGATATAATTCAAAATGTCCAAATCAATTTGGAGGCATGAAATTCAGTGTGATGATTTGAAGTGACTTGTCAAGTTAGCTTAGCAACTCAATCAAGTTCTGCTAATCAAGTTAATATTTTTGAATATATTTGTGTACTTTTATACATTTCAAATGTACATTTTGTACATTTCAGTTTTATGTTCATCGAACAAAGTGGAGTGAAATTCTGAGTAAAACACTCATAATATCACATGAACATGATCCTAAGAATATTTATTAGTGCAAACTCCACAACAATATTTTTGGCTTAAGTTAGAAGCTTCTGCTGCACAATTTTCACCCAGAGACAAAAGCAACTCTATTATTTGAGCCTGGAAAAGTCTGGTAATTCCTATGGAGAAACATTATCAGTTTGAATGGTACAATAAGGTGCTAATTAATATTTTGATTACTATTTTTAATAGTCCTGTGATCATGCTAGCACTGAGGATGAATGGTGTCTACCAAGGACAAACAGAAGCTCATTATCTAGTGCTCCAATCAACTAAAGTATGCTGATTTTACAAACACCATCCTTACAAGTGGAAGAACAAAATGATAAAATATTTAAGTTGATGGAAAACACATAGCTCACATCTGCATTGTCACTTGGCCAGGCCTTCTTTACACTTTGGATACAATTTGCATCGTTGCCCTTGCCAATTTCAAGCCCCGCTAAGTTTTCTTATTAACATGATAAATTATATGTTCAGAATTAAAATACTCAATTCATTAATGTCTATTTAGACAGCACAGAGGTCAGTGAAGCCTTGTTGGCTGTACAAAGGCGAGACCAGATAAACACAGAAGAGTGTAGCAGAGTAATGGAGAATTCTTCTTTCTAAGACAGCTGCTTGCTACCAAAAACCATTGTGTACTTTATCACCCCAAAACAAGGACAGAGATTATTATACCTTCGGTGTACAATTGGCAGATATATAAGGAGGAAGAGCCACATTTTTTAAAATTTCTATTTATATATTATCTTCAAAAATTCTGAATTCATGACAGATCTACAAGTGGTGTCTCTGACACATTTTAGCATGACCCAGTGCTTCCAAACCAAGCAAATCAGTGATGGGTTGCCCCCGGTTCGGACCGGTTCACAAGAACTGGTAGTAAAACCGGTGGGAGGCCCTGCTCACCACCCTGGATGTCATCATCAGCGATCTGCGCATGCACAGAAGCAAGGCGTTCACATGAGCGAAGCAATCACGCACACGTGATCCCGTTGAAAACTGGTAGTAAAGGTAAGTAGAACCCACCCCTGAAGCAAATGGAGATTAATTAGAACTCCATTTAGTTATGCATGGCCAGAGATGGCATCCAGATAAAATAAAATCTGTTTACATTTACATTCACCTGGCTTTTAAAAGCAGCTGCTACTGCAGATTAGAGTCAGGAGAGATAGCAATTTAGTGGGTTAATGCCATTATCCTTGCTTTTGACAGGACACCAGTTGGCAGAGGAATGTGAGACAGGATCTTCTTCTACTAGTGAATAGATTGTAAACGGTTTGGTGTTTGCAAGAATAGCAGTGGTCCAGGTCTCCTGACATAGTCCAAATGGAAGGAAAATTGTAGAACAAAATTAGAAATTGGGACTGCTGGTTTTGCCTTTGTATTGATTCTATTCATTAGGGCTTTGGAGGAAACAATTCTTCTTCTAATTAGTGGGATCAATAAGAGTGACCTGTAAATAATATCTGATCTATCTCAAAATGGAGATCTGATCTATCTCCATTTTGAAACATCAGCAGAGGTAATGTAGGTATATGATGATACACCCATCAAGATGTCATCAGAAAAGCAACATACCGTATTTATCGGCGTATAACACGCACTTTTCCCCCCTGAAAATAGGGGGCAAATGATGTGTGCGTGTTATACGCCGATATAATGTTAAGAAGGGGGGGGGGGTGCAAACAGCAGCTACCTCGAGCAAGCCACAGGGCTCCGAGTTGTTGGAGAAGCGGGAGCAATAGCAGCCTGGACTGCGCTTTCAGCGGGCAAACAAAGCTGCCTCTGCCACGAGGAACTTTGGAGAGAGAGGGAGGGACTGGCTGTGGCCGTTCTCGCCAGCTAAGAGACAGGCTGCTCCCACAGCTGCCCCCGCCCCCGCCCTCTCTCTCCAAAGTTCCTCACGGCAGAGGCAGCGTTGCTTGCCTGCTGAAAGCGCAGCTGCCACTTCTCCAACCACTCGGAGCCCTGCATAATAGCGCTGCGGCTTGCTCGTGGTAACTGTCATTTAGACTCCCCCCCC
>WNWU01000003.1:50113125-50141582 GCA_012654045.1 Ptyas mucosa
CTCCTCCTCCTCCTCCTCCTCCTCCTCCTCCTCCTCCTCCTCCTCCTCCTCCTCCTCCTCCTCCTCTTTTCAGTTTTAGAGAATGTGGAAGCACCACCAAGCTAAAACGTTTGGGGAAAAAATGTTTATTGCTTTGTCAGTCAAGTATTTCACTTCTTTTTTTTTTTAAATGAAACTTTATTCATTGTTAAAAACATTTAAAACATATAAGTTTCTCTTAATCAAAAGACAAATTTACATATACAGTACACAACTTCACCTACTAACTAATTTCCATTATTATATATACATTTATTTTATTTATTTTATTTTATATTAAATTTATAGACCACCCTTCTCCCTGAGGACTCAGAGCGGTGTACAGCCGGAATTAAAAAACACATAATATAAACAATAAGAACAATTAAAAATAGAATAATAAATTTCGGCTCAAATTAAAACTACCAATCCCCATAAAATTTAAAATTTAAACTTTAAAATATAAAATACTGCTTAAGC
The DNA here is from genome assembly GCA_012654045.1 of Ptyas mucosa. Lineage (NCBI taxonomy): Eukaryota > Metazoa > Chordata > Lepidosauria > Squamata > Colubridae > Ptyas > Ptyas mucosa. The sequence goes on from WNWU01000003.1 coordinate 50,113,624, forward strand.
CAGCCCGGCTTGTTTGAAGAGGTAAGTTTTCAGGGCACGACGGAAGGCACTGAGGTCTGGGATTTTCCTTATCTCAGGGGGTAACTGATTCCAGAGGGTAGGTGCCCCCACAGAGAAGGCTCTCCCCCTGGGGGTCGCCAGCCTACATTGTTTGGCTGACGGCACCCTGAGGAGGCCCTCTCTGTGGGAGCGCACGGGTAGATGGGAGGTGGTCTGTGGCAGTAGACGGTCCCATAGATAACTAGGTCCTATGCCATGGAGTGCTTTAAAGGTTATAACCAACACCTTGAAACGCACCCAGAAGATCACTGGGAGCCAGTGCAGCTCGCGCAGGAGTGGTGTTACATGGGAGCGCCACGTTGCTCCCATCACTACCCGCGCGGCCGCATTCTGGACCAGTTGGATATATACAGACATACAGTGACATGTTTCATTTTCTATTCCTCTGACAGTGCTGTTTTTGATTGTGTTACTTTCTTCTAAATTTCATCTCTACTCATTTCCCTTCCTCTGGTTTATCCATTGGTACCATCTATTCCATACTGTGTAATATTTTGAGTCCTCCTTGTCCTGTAACTCTAAAGTTAGTTTGTCCATTTCTGCACATGTGTATATTTTTTGTATTAGCTCCTGATTGGTTGGCAATCGATCTATTTTCCAAAGTTGTGCTAACGCTAATCTAGCTGCCGTGATTATGTGAAGTATTAAATATTTTATATCATTTCTAATATTTTTTGATCATTTTTTTATTTTTTTATTAAGTATTTCACTTCTAATTTCACATATCTAGTGATAAAATAAAAACATTTTCTAGTGACCTCACTTAACGATACTTCAGCAAGTGGTAAAGGCACTGATTACTTATCACCAGTTATGATCCCCAATAAAGAGTTTTATGGGAAAGATGTTTGTTGTTTGTTTGGAACACAAAAGATAATTTCCCCTTTTGCTGCAAGTCAGCATAGGATCTGTTTAATAGAAGCCTTGTTTGTGGCCGTCAAGTCATATTGATTCCTAGTGATTCTCTGGACCAGCTCCTCCAGGTTTCTTGACAAGATTTCAGAAATGGGTTTCCATTTCCTCCTTCCTAGGGCTAAGAGGGAGTGACTGGCTGAATGTCACCAGGGGGGAATAAAAAATTATGCTCTAATTTCTAGTTAGGTGCCCTAACCATGATATCAAATTGGCTCTAATAGAAGTTTTAGGAGACATTATGGTGCCATGTCAAAAAGTAATGGTTTGTCATATTTGGTAACTTGAAATGAAAAAGCATCAACTTTATCTAGATTATTCTAATATTAATATTAGAAAAATTGTTTGTTTGGGGTATTTTCTTTATTGATTGTACTATTGATGGTATTTGTTTCTTAGAACAATCAGTTATTATATCCTTAACCTATCTTCTTATTTCACCTACAAATAATTGGCATGTCTTAAGCACTATTATTTCCATTTTTTACAGTTCTTCCTAACAGAAGAGTCTCAAGCAATAAAGTATAGCAAGCATGTTTATGGTAATTGCCTATTAATATGAGATAATTTTACTATCTTATGTTTTATACCTATTTGAGAATATTTATAATATTGTGCAACATAAAAGCTGTACATTTCAGTAAAAGAATAGCTTTTCCTTTGCTTATCCCTTTTTAATTTTTTTTCAGTAGAGTAATCTGAAACTATTGTAAAAATAAATCTATATTTTCTCCTTAAAAGGCTAAATAGATATTAATAAACACTAGGACTAGGTTGCATTTCTTCTTTTTTGTTCATATAACTTCAAGAACACAGAGTTCAAACTGTTCTTAAAGTTTAAAAAAGTAGAATTAATTAGAAGGTTTTCTTTTCAAATTACAATGTACTGATGACTAGCAAATGTCTGGTGACATAAAGTCTCAAAATGGTTCTATCACTGCAGTGAAGGTAAGCAGAAAGACTGCACTATCTAATACAGTCCATTTGAAACCTTCTACACACAAAAGCATGTGCGTAGAAAAATAGACAACCATAGTATTTACAATAAAATTAAGTGACCTAAATAGACTATATATTATTCATTGTCTGGATGGTTTACAAAACTATGGATTTTTTAATTTGAGAGGAAATGTGAGGAATTGTGTTTCCCTAATGGTTAGGTGACCAACTTTTTTACAATGAGAAGGAGGACACGGGTGTGTGTGCTGTGTCGTGTTTTGGTAAGAAGTAAACAAAGCCACTTGTGCGCGGCACATTCTTGCGTGCGGCACACTCTCTCAAAACAATTCTCCTGTGCGAAGCGCATGGTCTCATAATCTCATCTCGCCACACTGTACCGCGCCTTGACGAATCGTCATGTCAAATACAAATACGTCACATTACACGCAATGGATTGGATCGGCATTGATCGAATACGGAGATTTACAGATTAGTTTTCAAATATCGAAAAAGAGGACATGTAGGAGGACACTTTTTGAGAGAGGACAGAACTTACAAAAGAAGGACTGTCCTCCCTAAAGGAGGATGATTGGTCACCTTACTAATGGGATTGACCCACTCCATTTATGCAGACAGAAGGGGCCTTGTGCAATGCCATCAGTCAAGGAATTTTGGCTAGTGGGATCCATTGGCGAGAAGAGCCATTTCTGCCATGGCTCCTCGCTTTAAAACATCCACCACAGAAAATAAAATCAGTCACCTTTCTTTTAGGAAAGGACTTGAAATCTGCCAGTTGACATTGGGTCCTGAAGGAGAAGCTGTTGGCTGGAGGTGATTGGTATACTAACAGAGAAGGCACCTCACCTCTATCCTCCAAACCCTTGTTTGTTTTAATTTCTGTAATTTTAATCCATTTTTATATTTATAACCATTTGAGGGTTTGTTTTCGCTTGAGGTAAGCCACTCAGACTTGCCTGAACAGTGAGGTGGGCAGCAAACAAACAAACAAAAATATAGATTTTTAAACATCTGAAAAAAGAGTGGTGTTTTGGCACTCACATGGGCTAGATTTAGGCTTTTTAAATTTGCTTTTTACAACTTTGTTCATGTGGAAAGGGTGGCAACCTCTCAAATATTGGAATATACTATCATGCCCCCCCAGTCTTTCTTTTCTCTAGATTAGCCAAACCCAAATCCTGCAACTGTTCTTCATATATTTTAGTCTCTCCAGGCCTTTAATTAATCTTAATTGCTCTTCTTTGCACTTTTTCCAAAATTTCAATATCATTTTTGTAATGTGGTGACCAAAACTGGATACAGTATTCCAGGTGTGGCCTTACTAAGGCTTTATAAAGAGGTAGTAATTCCTCACGTGATTTTGATTCTATGCCCTTTTTATACAACCAAAGATTGTATTAGCTTTTATGCCTGTTGCCACACACTGCTGGCTTATATTTAAGTGATCATCCACTAGGATGCCAAGGCCCCTCTCACAGTTACTGTTTTTGAGCCAGGTTTCATCTAACCTGTAACTGCACCAGTAGTGGGTTCTACTTACCTTTGCTACCAGTTCGGAACCAGTGCATGCTCGCTTCACTTGCGCGAGGCGCTTCTGTGCACGCGCAGAGCATCCATGATGATGTCCAGGTAGCCTCCCGCCGCCACCACTAATGGTTCACCTGAACTGGGGCGAACTGGTAGAAACAAACCACTGACCTGCACCTTTGGGTTTTCCTGCCTGAGTGTAAAACCTTGCTTTTCTCCACATTAAATTTCATTTTGTTGAATAGGGCTAAACATGTAAACAGCACAGTGGGTTATTTTAAAATGTTCTCTCTTATTTATCTTTAACGATGTCCATCAGCATATCAAATCACTCAATTTATACTCCAACCAGCGTTCTTAATACACATTTTTTTTGACACTGCACTACTGTTTTACTTCATCTCACTTAATAGCTAATGCCATCTATTTGAGTACATTTTAAATGCAAACATGCTGGTTGATAGTTTACCCTTTTGCACTTTTAAAGGCAAGCCTTGGCTGATGTTTGAATGTATGTTCTAATTATTTCCACAAGGTAATTCTTATTTACTGAGTTGTGTCGTTATTCTTCATGTTAAAGAATCCTTTAATATGAGGATAATGTTCAGCCATATATACTAGACTCTAATACTGGAGAAGTGAGAAAGTTCAATCTTATAGGCTTGCCGTTGTGTTGGTCTGTCCATCATCTATCTCTCCTTCCTTACTTCCAAATCACATAAGCATAATATCATAATACCTTACTTTGTCCCCTTCATATCAATCAGTTCAACTGATTCCTTCATAGCCTTCCAATTAAAAATATTAATATGTCACACCCAGAATAGTAAATCTGATCAATGTGAATATACTGGTTGACAGCTGCTAATTTATTCCATCAGTTTTAATCCATTTCTTCTTTATGGTTTCCCCCAAAATTATGCTTTTGAATGGAGCTTTCACTAAAATAAATATGTGACATATATTTTTCCCAATGTAATATGGTAACAATAATAACAAAAACAGAACCTTTAAAAATTGTGGTTATTTTTTAACCATCCAAGTTTCCTTTTGTATGCTCAGTTTGTGATGATGATAAACATCAGCATACCCAAAAAAATAAAAATAAAAAATCATGCACTGTTTCCTCCCAAATACAGTTTCTATGTTCCCCAAAATTAAGATTATGCCAACCATCAAGAACAATATGCCTATTTGAGTAGAGACTGTAACAATGGAAATGTCTTTTCAATGTGCGTGTTCCCGACTTTTCCTCCCCAAATCCTTCAGTAGACTTTGTTGTTGTTGTTAGTTGCAAAGTTGTGTCCGACCCATGGACAATGTTCCTCCAGGCTTTCCTGTCCTCTACCATTCCCTGGAGTCCATTTAAGCTTACTGCTTCAGTGACTCTATCCTCATTCTCTGTCGTCCCGTTCTTCTTTTGCCCTTAATCTTTCCCAGCATTAGGCTCTTCTCCAGTGAGTCCTATAGCACTTAGACTTATATACTGCTTCACAATGCTTTACATCCCTCTCTAAGTGCTTTACTGAGTCAGCATATTGCCCCCAGCATTCTAATCACTGTGCCACCATGCCTGATGTATCTTTCTTATCTAACAAGCTGCTTTACTGCAGTGTTCAAATCCAAATAATTGTTTAATTAAATTTTCTGCTAGAATTTCTATAAAATAAAACAGAATTTTCTAACAAATAATCATCCCTGTTGTGAGCAAGATAGTGAATCCTATCATCTCCCAACCCTCAAATCCATGAAAAAAATTCTGTCCCTCACTCTTCTTATAGGAAGCAGCCCTCCAGAACATATATGGATGATTTTCCATCCTCTCTTTATTCAGAGAGTTTTCGAGCAATCAGTCTACTCATCAGTTCTTTGGACTTTGCTGCAGTCATCAAATTTACTTACACAGAGCTGTCTTCAAATTGCCATACATCTCCCAGAAGTCCATTTCCTGTTTAGAAGAAATATCTAAATGAGATGCTTTTTTTTTATGACAGAACAAGCTAAAATAAAATATGAGTATCAATGCTAAAAGACTAGAGAAAACCATTTAAAATATTTCTCTGTGAATTGCTAAATTGCAACACTATTAAATAACTATTAAAGGTATAAATAAAGAAATTGAGCTTCAGCCAAAATACCTTTATTCCAATTCTCAATTACCCTTTCTACAAAAAATAAAAAAAAAATAAAAAATAAATTAAGCCTTGCAGCAAAAATGTCACAAATATTGATGTGGGCATTAGTCCTGGTGATATGGAACAGATCAGAACAGAAAATAATTAGGTGATTCTCTTTCCCAGTTGATACTTTCTTCCTTCATGTTTATAATAGCACTGGGTGGGCAAGAAAAGTGGATCTACAGAGCTATAATTTCTATTCCATTTTCATATTAAGTACTGAGCTCTTGGTAACAGAGAGTCGATGCTTTATTTCTTTCTGCATATATTACACTCCTTGGCAAAGTAGAAACTGCAATCTAGGAAGAAGATTCTCACTGTGTGAAGTATTTCCACTGTTTATGTCAGTCGTGTATCTGAGAACCTGGGGGCGGGGGAATGTACCCCTTGTGCTTTGATAGCTCTCAGTGATTTTCAAATTTCAAAGTTGTCAGAAGTGGGCAATTTGCAGAAAAAGAAAGCAACTGAGGAATTCTATAAATAAGGAAGAAAATGTTGCAGAGAAAGAAGGGAGCAGCGTCTCTAAATATATCTTTATAGCTGGCTTCCTTTTTGTTTTTAAGTAGAGCACCAGGTATTTTTTCCTTATGAATGGAATTTGTTTTAATTGGTCTGCCCCAGGGTTGGTATTCACTTACCTTCGCTACCGGTTCACAAATGTGAGCCTCCGCACATGCATAGAGCATCAAAAACGGGACGTGATGAGGTCTTGGCGGGTGGGCAGAGCCTCCTGCAGCCGCTGCTACCAGTTCACCTGAACCAGATAGAACTGGCTGAATACCACCACTGGTCTGCCCTATGTTCACACAGTTCAGACAAAAGTACAAAGCTGTCACAGGTTCTTCTTTTTTAGCCATACTCAACTGGATTGACTAAGACTTAAGATAGGCACAAAAACACTTATTCCTGGATTTGGGTATTTTTTTTAAAAAAAAAAATCATCAATAAATAAAACCTTTTTTGATGCCAGATCATTTAAACTTCAATATTCATTTATAGCTCATTGTTAAGGATTTCTTTTTTTAAACATTTTTAGCAAGCCATATGAACATTTAGGTTCTTTTTCTCTGGAGTTTCTACAGTTTTTAATAGATTGATTGGTTGTATAGCTGATGGTGAGGTAGACTCCTCCTAGTGATGCTGGATACTGTTAACCCACCAGGATGGTCTGAGCTAAATACAGACCAAATTGACAGGCCCAGGATAAAAGCTGGTCAATCAGGTTTTTGTTGTTGTTGTTGCAACTAATGAATCTACAGCCATATACCTTCAAATTGCATACATGACCTTGATGCTGCATTTGATCATATAAGATGGTCTTTGTCAATCCCAAAAGTGATCCCTCTACCTGCAGAAATAATGAGAGGAGGAGGAGGAGGAGGAGGAGGAGGAAGAAAAGAAGAAGGAGGAGGAGGAGGAAGAAGAGGAGGAGGAGGAGGAATTGATGATGATGATTGGTTGTACAATCAGCCAAATGTATTTAGATTGAATTTGGCATTTTTCTGATTCTTTCCCAAGGACCTGGAATTTGCAGATGTTGTTTGATGGTATTAAAGGTATTTTCATAGGATGCAAACTGTTCCATGTAAAGCTGCTTTATTATTTATATGTGGGCAATCTAAAGTTAGATTCATGGTCTCAGAATGGTGGAAACTTAACAATTTAAGTCCTAACAAAGGACATAAGAATTATTAAGGAAGCATCAAAGAATATAGGCAGTTACAAGTAGGGTGGGTTTTTTAAAAATAAAATTAGGTTGTTCCGGTCTGATAAATTAAACATTTCTGGCTATTGAGGTAAGTCCTGTAGTATTAATTTTACAACTCAAGTCACAATTGGTATAACATCAGATTTCATTTTCCATAAGAATTCAACTTTGCTTGGCAAGCCTCAGTGTTTTGTAATTTTTTTTTATTGCTGTTCCTCAATTCTAGCATCACCTCGATGCTTGTTTGTTATGTGTTTAATTTTTGCTTTCATACGATTCGTTGGCAAACTTGTTCTTGAGCCACTAAAACTAAACCATTCAGTTTCCTTCTTTAACACACCTGATTTTAATCCACTCTCTGTGGGCTTTTTGAGTAGCATTTCCTTCTATATCCTTCAAGTATTGACAACACATTCACTTCTTCTTCCAATTAATAAATCAATTTTCAATTGTTTCTTTTCTATATTCAGCCTTCATCTTTATTGTTTTCAAGAGCTTTCCTTGACCGACTTCCTTCAACAAGGTTTTTGACTTTTCTTAATGTAATTAATTAATGCAATTAATCAGGCCATGCTTTTCTTTATCCAGTTTTTTTCATCTGTAGGAGACCCCTGTCCCTTCAGCTTTTGGCAAATCATTTTTTTTGCTGCAAAGCATGGTACGTTGTCTTTTTCTTTTGTCTTCCAGTCCAAGTTATTAAGTTTCATTTGGCTCCAGTCCATTATTCTGGCTGTATATCGTATAACAGGGAGTGCCTAGATATTAGTTGCTTTAATGATGTCTCTACCATTTAGCTTTGATTTCAAAATTTTCTGAACTCATTTGATATATTTGATAGAAGTATTTTCTTTGACTTGATTCTGTAATGCATCAGAAGCTTCCAAAATTTCTTTGTAGCCTTTTTTTTCTGGTGTTATCGCCTTTAACAAATCTTAATTGTTAGGCTGCATTCCATCATCTTCAACAATTTTGACTGCCTTTATAGCTATGGTTTCATATTTATCAATGCCAAATCACATTCTAATATCTTTATTGAATTATTTAGTGTTTTTTTAAAAATAAGGAATCTAGTCCAGCTTTTGTTTTTCCAAATTATTTTAAACCAATCACATAGAGTAAATTGCAAACTTTTTACTCTTTTATTTGGCCAATTCATGTCCACAGTTTGCCTTGTTGAAAATTATTGCCAGTGGAGCCATTGATAATACAAAGGGTATAGGTATGATGTATCTGGAAAAGACAAGAATGGTGAAAATCCTGTTTAATGTAGGCTCTCTGTTTCAAAAAGTAATTATAGCTTCCTTGACAGATATTCTGTTTAAAAGCCCCTAGCAGCAGTAAACCTACCATCTCCTAAAGCATTCTCTTCTACCATCTAGTAGTTTCTCCTAACCCTTAATCAAAATATTTCCTTCTATTTTCATCCATTGCTCCAAATCTTGCCCTCTGGAGCTACAAAAAAAAAAAAATCCTCTTTGTCATCTGCATGACAACTCTTCAGGTATTTGAAGAACTCCTCTTAATCTGCTCTTCTTCAGGCTAAGAATATCTATCTCTTTCAGACATTTGTCACTGAGGTAGAACTTTCATCATTCAGGCTGCTTTTCTGTGCATGAAACATGCTCTAATGTTTCAGTATTCTTCTTAATATAGTACAAAAAAATATTATGGAATATAGCATCCAAATGCAGAAAAGCTATTTATATGCATCAACTTCTGGGAATGATAAAGAATAAAGAAACTGTATTTGCTTCTAATCATGACTAGGTTGATATCTGGATGCTACAAGGAAAAGAATCCAAATTGGATAAGCAAAATCCTTCCATTCCCACCATCCAGTCAGAGCTGAAGGAACTTCTTGGATGCGAAGTGAAAGTCTTCAAAGAAAACAAGAAAGTCCAGTTCCCTCTTGAAAAAGTACCTTTTTTGGGACAATCCAAATTATAGCATTTCAGAAATGAATAGTCATCCAATCTCTTGATAAATATATTTCAGGAAATGGAATTTATCCATTTAATTAATAATAACTTACACTTATATACTGCTTCATAGTCTTTACAGCCCTCTCTAAATGTTTTTTTACAGAGTGAGAATATTGCCCCCAACAGTCTGGGTCCTCATTTTACTGAACTGGGAAGGATGGAAGACTGAGTCAACTTTGAGCTGGTCAGAATCAAACTCCTGGCAGTGTGCAATACTGCATTCTAACCACTGCACCACTATGACTCTTTAGCACTGATTCTGCTGCCAACCACTTTTATCTTGATAAGCCTTTTCTTAATTTTAATCATGCTTTTTCTTAATTAATGTTCCTGTAATTTAAATGTTATTCCAGTGACAAAAGGCAGATTGTAATCTTCCATGCAACATCTTTTCACAAATAAGAGTGCTATTATATTCTCAAGGTTAAATATACCAGTTCCCTCAAACTCTTCATTTCATATCTTCTCATTCTGGTTATCGTTCTTTACAATTGCTCTAAATTTTCTTAATCCATCTTGAAAGGTGATGTGTCAGACCTAGGATTTGAAACAGAGTTTGAACAATGAGGAATAGAACTCTTATTTTCCATGATTTGGTATCTATACTTCTGCTAATGTAGGATAAAATTACTTTTGTATATTGGCAGTCACATCATACTGCTATAAAAATTATCTTTTAAAATACCAGATGAGACAGGTAACTTGGTATGCAAGACTGATATCTAGAAGAATATTAACAGTGGGATTTATCTAGAAGAATATTAACAGTGGGATTACATTCTGGAACATATAGCAGCCTCCATTTGATTCACTGAATACTATTTTGGAATTCTCTTTAGGAAGGTGTCAGGGTTCCAAGTAATACATCCATAGCAAACAAAACTCCAAGGCACGTAGATTCGTCAAAGAATATTTTTACTGGATTTATTATATTGGCACAACCTGGTGAAAACAGACTCTGAAATCTCCCGCAGTTTTCACCTAATTAATAGTAAAAGTTTTCCCCCTTTCCCAAACAATCAGTCACATGGTCCAATCAAGGTGCCATACAGTTGTGTGGTGACTTCACTCCTCCTCCTCACCATCTGTGGGAATGTCCTTGGTTCCCAGGAGAAAGTATTTTGTTTTGGCTACAAAACACCAGCTATTTCTATTCCCTCCTCCCTATCCCTCAGCTCCAGTGTGGCAACACTGAAGCTTCAAGATGGCTTCCGCCAGGCCAGCTTCAGGATTGAAAGCAGGATTTTAAAAATTGTAATAGTATATTGCTGGAAGAGATCGACAGAAAGTCTGGTTACAGGAAATAGGTATGTCTAGTCCAATGAAAAGAAGGACTATGGGAGACATGAAAGCCGTATTCCAATATCTAAAGGACTGCCAAATTGTTCCACAAAGAAGAAGGGTTCAACATTTTCTTCCAAGCTCCTGAAGGCAGGACAAAAATCAATGGATGGAAAATAAACAAGTACAGAAGCAATTTAGAACTATGGAGAAATTTCCTAATGGTGAGAGCAATCAACCAATAGCCTTCAGAAGTTGTGGATGATCCATCACTGAAGGCTTTCAGAAAGAGACTAGACAACAACTTATCTGAAATGGAATAGTGTGTCCTGCTCAAGCAAGGGGTTGAACTAGAAGACCTCCAAAATCCCTTCCAACTTTATTATTCTATGTACTATGTTCTAGATCTACACCAGTCCTTCGTAAATTATTTTTAAAAATCAGCCCAACTTACATCACAGTTAACTGCTGCATCATTTAGGATATACTCTGATATCTTAGTTGAGTGCTAGCTGACAAAGGAAATGATGAAAAATATGAATAACAATAATAGGTAATCTTTATTATAGTCACATTATTTTTTATTTTTAATCCCAAAACAGTGATGATTTATGGAAGAGAAGAAGGGCAATCTGTCAACTCCACACAGTGCTTATTTTATTTGTCTTTTTGTCTCTGTTTTCTGAACTGTTTGTTTTATTTTACTGTACCTTTGATTTAGTCTATCTCACTTTATTTCCATACTTTACTGTATTTATCCTACTAACCTGTTACTCTACCTGCTGCAATGGGCAAGGAATAAAGACATAAAACCTTGAAATCAGCCAAGGGAACAAAACAGTTTAAAATTAATGAGCTGCTCATTACAAAGGCTGCCACTGAAACTTAATCTCCAGGAATCCAGCAAATTCAGTGAACAGATTTGAGATGCTTTCCCAGCAATCTGATGAAGCATCAGGCTTTTTTCCTTGAAATGAAGACGACAGACTCCTATGGAGTGATAATTTTCCAGAAAACATTGTGGCCAGTACATGTGGCGCCCTCCATGAAGATAGTATTTCTACTTATGATCCTAATGAGCTTTTTAGCTGATAAACTAAATAAGGCTAGAGCTGTAAAAATCTTCCTCGGATTTTCTGGTTAAATATTATCTTGTTCACTTTCAGCTATTAACAGCTATTTTTGTTGAAACTGACAATCTAAGGAAAACATTTCAGACTCACAAATGCCCTACATGAGAAAGACCAATAATTTATATTTTCATTCTTTTCTCTTTTTTTGAAAAAGTTTTTATTTTTTTTCTCATTAAATGTACAATTTCTTATCTAACATACATATTGTCTTTTAACTTTCATACTAACACAATCTTCATCCTAAATGATTTAAGTATATTCGGGGTTGCTTTTCTACCATTTCATCTCCCTTGTTTTACAACAATCCTTCTTCTCCCTCTCCTCTCTTTCCTTTCCCTCCCTTCTTCTATCTACTCGTCTACTTTCTTCTTTCCTCCTCTTTCTCCTTCTCTACTTCCCCTTCTTTTTCCCCACACCTCCCTTCTTCCTCCCTTCTAACCTTCTCTCCTACTCTTGTTTCTCCTCTCTTTCTTCCTCTCCTTTTCCCTTTCTTCTCTCCCTCTCACTCCTTCCTCTCTTCTCTCCCCTATCCCTCTCCATTCTCTCTCTATTGTTGTATTCATTTTCAATTTAGTATTTTCACAAATACTTGCATTCTTAATGAGGACACTGGTGGAATTGTGGGAATTTTGTGCTACAATGTATGGCTTGCTCGTGGAATCCTTCAATGCAAAACTTCAAACCAAGAAGCTAAAATAATTAGTAACTTGTGTATTTGTTATCTGTTTGTTATGTCAAGGACTTGCTTTTCATTTTATTTATAATGAAATGTGTTTACAGGATTAAAGGCTGAAAGATATATTTAGACGTTGTTAACAAATGTGTAGGAAAAATGTACAATTTTGTTCCTTCTTCTCATGATTCATTGATTAATTAATTAGTAAATTCTTTCTTCTTTCTTTCTTTCTTTCTTTCTTTCTTTCTTTCTTTCTTTCTTTCTTTCTTTCCTTCCTTCTTTCCTTCTTTCTTTCTTTCCATGTTCTACTAGGAGTATCAATATTCTATCAATCAAGTTGTTTAAATCATTTGAGATGAAGGAGGAGGAGGAGGAGAAAGAGGAGAAGTAAAACTGCAGAATGTCATTCTATTCCATTTGGTCCAAGTGGATTACAGGTGCTCAAAATGTGAATACTATTAGTATTACAATTGTCCAATTAGAATTTGGACAATTCTAAATGTATGGTATTTTAAATTGACATTTAAAGAGCACTTCTAAGATTATTGGTTATTTGTATGGGATTTTGAATAACGACATAGAATAGTAAAATGGTTAAAACTTTTCAAGAATATTAAGTAGTTCTTATGACTGTGAGATGAATTAATTCAACATTTTTTCCATAGTTAGAGATATCTCAGAATGTTCAGAAACTGTTGGCTGTCATCTTCATTATGCTGAAAGTTACAATGAGGCCAAGTACATTTATGCACATTAGAACCTGTACCTTTTAATCCAACATTTTAACAGTTGCTTTGGGAAGAAGAATGGAGCTTACAATGTTTGAATATGTGGACCTTCTGGTGCTGAACTGACAAACTGTTAAAGATAATAGCAATAGCATTTAGACATGTATGCTGCCCAATAGGGCTTTACAGCACTTTCTGGGTAGTTATATTGCCCTCAAACAATCTGGATCATCATTTTAACAACCTTGGAATGATAGAAGGCTGAATCAACCTAGAATCCCATTGGGATCAAACTCTTGGCTGTAGGCAGTTCACCTGCAATGCTGCATTCTAACTACTGAGTCACTAGGGACCTTAGATGCAGGTCACAGGTCCTCTGATACGAAGTCACCAATTCCAGTCCATTTCATCTTGCTGAGCCTCAGGATATCCATGTTGTATCTTGACATTTCTACTTTGCTTTTCTTCATGATTTAATACACCCGTGATATACATATCTTTCCACATCAAATTTCCTTTTGCCCCTGATCACATCACTAGCTGAATATTTTTGCAGCTGTAATCCAGCCATATAAATAAGGATTACTGCTATTGGTATTTACCCTCTGTTCTTGCCCAGGAAGTTGTTTTTCCCTTTGTGTAGCTCATTTTCCACTTATGATGTTGACCTTGCCTTGGTTATGAAGACAATTTGTGTAAGGCTCCAAAACTGAAGAAAGACACATTGGGATTCTTCTAAGCAGTTTTCTTTATCTCACCAACAGACAGAAATCTTACCAAATTAAAACAGACCACTTGCATTTCTAAACACATATTCTGAGAACTTCTAGGGTGTATTGACTCTCTTTCTCTCACACAAATTTCCCTGTCTTTTGCGCCTCTGGAATGCACTCCCTCCTCCTGGTAATCCAGACTACATTCCACCACAATGATATTCTTTTCAACATGCTGACGTAGTTTACCATTTTCTTAGATTATATATAGATTGCTCCTGAATCAGTGACTCTATTTTGATTATTTATCTCATAATGTCATTCAGAAAAGGATGTGATTTGCCTATTGAGCACAACACACACTTTCACATGATCCTCTCCTGTTTTTACACTGATGTAAATAGGGAATAAAACTGACCTCTGAGAAAAGTCATTACTCATCTACCACAGAAGAGGCTGATAAAATATATTGCTTCATGTACAGTGGCAAGACAACTAGTATATAGAGGAAAGAGTTGAGATGATTGCTCAAATTCTGTCAGTTGAAAAAGTCCCTTCTTTGTATCCAATGTGTCCTGATCACGAAAATATTACATCATACTAGCAGATAAATCAATAGGAGTCCCTAAGGTGGTGCAGTGGTTGGAATGCAGTACTGCAGGCTACTTCTGCTGACTACTGGCTGCCTGCAATTCGGCAGATCAAATCTCACAAGGCTCAAGGTTGACTCAGCCTTCCATCTTTCCAAAGGTGGGTAAAATGAGGACCCAGATTGTTGGGGACAATATGCTGACTCTGTAAACTGGTTAGAGGGGGCTGTAAAAGCACTGTGAAGAAGTATATAAGTCTAAGTGCTATTTCTAAGTCATTCTTTTTTGTCTTTTTGTATCCAGGTGCATTCAGAACTATTCTGCCTATATTCTACCAGCACTAGTTTCAACCGGTGATTTCAAAGAAGATGGTCTATCATAGCATTTGAGAAATCTTCCTGAAGCTTGTAAACACAACTGGAAAAATAGTGATTGAACATGGCTGGAAAAATAGGATCCTGGTTCCCACCAACATTAGTTTCAATTTAAACCTTCACAAAGACTGGAATCATCTTGAAAATCAATTTTCCAAAGTGCTGCCCAACACTACCTAATTTTAGCTCAAGGATGATGAGGAAATAAGTTACTGGGCCTAGATAAATGCTGAACATCAAAATTAACTTTTTAACTAAAACTCATCCGTCCAGTTATCAATAAATACAAGACACTGCTGTCTTAGGAGTATGGTCCCGTGCTCAATCAAACAATATGAATAATATTATTTTTGAAAGACAAAGGCCAGAAAACAAAAACTTTGGAGATACAAGTCTGCCTGTGGAATTTTGAAATAACCTTTGTGGGATAACATTTTAAAATATAGATATCAGCATTTGCTTCTTTTCCCTTGGCATTGAAAAAGCAGCTCCTTGTGAGGTATTTCTAGAAAGACAGAGACTATATCTAAAAATATCAGATATAAATGGATGCTGTTTCCATAGCAGCAAAGCCTCTAGGTGTTCCTTCAAATACCCATACCTGTTGTGACTGGAAAAGGTAGGGATAGGATTACTGTTGCACTAATGCATTTAGACAGCAATCTATATATACTTACCTGAAAGCAAGCATGACTGAAATCAAGGGAATTTAATTTAGGTTTGTACCTTTTCTTAACAGTAGTAAATTGAATATATATGAGATGAAGTGTTTTAACTTTACCTTGATAAGAGGGAAACCATAATAGAGGCTTCTACTATATTAAGTTAAAAAAAAAGCTTATTTTACAGTATATCGTTTAAAAGACTAATTTAGAGAACTGGGAAAACAAAACAAGAAAATGAACTTTCTCACATTAATCAACTACCACACAGATATTCTAATATAGATATCAGGGTAGTCATACTTAAGAAAGTTTAAAGGCTGACGGTATAAAGTGGAAGTTGAATCATATTTTTTACTTTTGTTTTTTCTGTTATGGTGGGCTCTGACTTGTAGTAAGAGGGGGAGACTGACACTGAGCAGCCAGAACTATCTCCAAAACAACCAAAACACAATGAGCAACCAGCTAATGCACCACCACTGATCCTCTGAGTAGCAGAGGAGGATAGATAAGCCAGTAATCAACAGCCACAGTGGCTGTTTCTCTCTGAAATTGAGGGTGTGGAATTATTGTCCCCTCCCAAAGACAAAAGCCTGGGAGGCTGCAAAGAGAGTAGGACAGAGGTCTTCAAACTTGGCAACTTTAAGACTTGTGGACTTCAACTGTGGACTTCAATTCTGGGAGTTGACGTCCACAAGTCTTAAAGATGTCAAGTTTGAAGACCTCTGGAGTAGAGCATAACTGCTCACACAGGAGTCCCACCTCACTAAATAAGCTACACCAGGGCTACTTTTAGCTATCCATTGATGACAACCATCAGTTAACTCCCATTCCATGCGCCTTGACTCATGCGCCTTAACAACTCTAACTTTTAACCTGGACCAACTGATAATTTTGCTACAAGCTCTGACCTTTGGACTCTGCCTAAACTATTCTCCTTTGTGTTGCTTTGATATGAAACTCTTGTAAGCCAAACTTGCTCACTTTTGGGAAGAACTTGTCTCTGTATTGCAAACTCATTTAGTTAAAAAAAAAACTTGTCACAAATTTGTGCATATGCTTGATTTGGACAGAATATTTTCTGGCAAATTTTCTTCTTGAATGTTACATACAAGAAGGTTTCGTGTATGTAACATTGGTAAAAACTTTGCATTTATTTTATTTATACACTCTCATTGTTTCCTATACTTTCACTTTTGCTTTTTTTTCTGACCTTTTCCTCTGTCATTCTCTCTCCTTTGCATAGTTCTCATTGAGCCATTCTAGTGATTTTTTTAAAAAAAGATGTTTTGAATTCTTATTATAAATCTCAAGATTCCCAAGGTCTGTAATACAGAAAGGTCATGGATTATACAAAGCTTCTCTTCCAGAGACACCATTTTGCACATATACATTATTTTTTCACACCCTTAATCATGTAGAATACACACTAACAATAAGAGTTTGTCCCCTTCTCAAAAAGCATCACCAGACCTAACTATACTGGATAATTCATGTTTAGGGAAGATCGATGAGAAGGTGGTCATTCAATAGCTTCAGAGGCTTCTAGATAAGTGTTTTTCAACCATGATAACTTGAATTGCTAATTACTTCCTGGCTCAACTTAAGGTACTGATAGTATAAAGTATATATAAAGCCCTACATAATATGGGACTTTGGAAAGAAACCTCTTTGACTGTTTCCGCATCCACATTCAACAAGGTCCACAGAAAACTAATAAAGAATATCATCTGATGGGATGTAGGATAAGAGCTTTTTCTATTATGGAGTTTGCCCAATCCATGCCCCCAAGAGCCTGGATTGGCCATGCCTTTCAAAACTCTATGAAGATATAGTTTTATTTTCATGTTTAGGGATCTAACTGTGGTATGGAGTCTGCTAGTTGTCTGTATTAATTATGATGCCTGATGCCATAATCTCCTGCTGATTATGTTTTATGGTTTTAATTTGGTTCTATCTTTCTCATTGTTTCATATTCTCTTTATTTTGTTGTTGGTTTTAATTATGTAAACTGCCAAATGTCACACATATGAGGTGGATGACTATCAGGGGTGAAATCCAGCAGGTTCTGACAGGTTCTGGAGAACCGGTAGCAGAAATTTTGAGTAGTTTAGAGAACTGGCAAATACCACCTCTGGCTGGCCCCAGAGTGGGATGGCAATGGGGATTTTGCAGCTTCCTTCCCCTGGAGTGTGGTGGGAATGGAGATTTTGCAGTATCCTTCCCCTGCTACGCCCATGAAGCCACACCCACCAAGACACATCATGCCCACCAAGACATGCCCACAGAACCAGTAGTAAAAAAAAAAAATGGATTTCACCACTGGTGACTATGTAAATTGAATAACGAACAAACTAGCAAATACATACCAATAACAATCACAACCATCTTGCCTAATATTGGGATTATATAGGTCAGGATATATGTAACCTGGGGCTTGCCAGCATCTTTTTTCCTATACATGGAAATGAACTTGTATAGCTATGTCACTTTGTATCTGTTGAGATGTGACAATTATAATTAAGGTGATTTGGGCTACTTTTCTTTATAGCTAGGTTTTTGATCCAGATCTTTAGCCAAAGTTGCAAAGTCCTTTTGCAACATTGTACTTTAGAAAAAGTATGATTTGCTTCTTGATTAAACAAGGGGAGAAAAGAAGAATAACAATTCAAATAAAGGTAAGGGTAAATCACTGGCTTCAATGATAAGGTGAGACACACTTATAACATATATCCATTATCTGGAAGAAGACTGATGTAGGAAAAAGTCCCTGATAATATAATATATTGCATCAACTCAGAAAGCTCAAACTGCCCAAAGAGCTGCTGATTCAGTTCTACAGAGGAATTATTGAGTCTGTAATCTGCACCTCTATAACTGTCTGGTTTGGCTCTGCAACCCAACAAGACAGACACAGACTTCAGAGGATAATTAGAACTGCAGAAAAAACAATTGCTACCAACCTGCCTTCCATTGAAGACCTATATCCGTGATGGCGAACCTATGGCACGGGTGCCACAGGTGGCATGTGGACCCATATCGGTGGGCACACGAGCTCAGCTCCGGCACACATGCATGTGCCAGCCAGGTGATTTTCGGGCCTTCTGGGCCCACCAGAAGTCAGGAAACACACTGTTTCCGGCCTCCGGAGGGCCTCTGGGGGGGGGAGTTGTTTTTGCCCTCCCCAGGCTCCTAGAAAGGCTCTGAAGCCTGGGGAGAGCAGAAAACAGGCCTACTGGGCCCACCAGGCCATCATGTGCCAAAAGTGGGAGGAGCATAAGGTGCAGGGTGCATAGAATTATGGATGGGGGCACGCTTGCATGTGACCCCACCGCGCTCCCCCTCCTTTTGGCACGCAATGGCAAAAAGGTTAGCCATCACTGTTAACTGCACGAGTCAAAAAGAGGGCTGTGAAAATATCTACAGACCCCTCACATCCTGGATGTAAATTGTTTCAACTTCTACCCTCAAAACGACGCTATAGAGCACTGCATACCAGAACAACAAGAAACAAGTACAGTTTTTTTCCTGAATGCATCACTCTGCTAAACAACTAATTCCCACAACACTGTCAAATTAACTACTAAGTCTGTATTACTATTCTTCTTCTCAGCCTTACTAGTACCTATCTCTTCCCACTTATGGCTATATGCATGTTGCTTGTATCTTTACAACTTACATTGTTTTTATTGTTTCCTAGTATGATTTGCTTGCTTATTAGTATCCTATGACTATCACTAAGTGTTATATCTTATGATTCTTGACAAATATATTTTATTTTTTCTTTATGTATACTGGGAGCATGTGCACCAAAGACAAATTCCTTGTGTGTCCAATCACACTTGGCCAATAAAGAATTCTATCTATCTATCTATCTATCTATCTATCTATCTATCTATCTATCATCCATCCATCCATCCATCTATCTATCTATCTATCTATCTATCTATCTATCTATCTAATAGAGATTGTTGAGTGAGAATACTCTGGGTCCAAAGAGTATGATTTGATGGTTCGTACTTCCTTTGACATGAAGTAAGAAGTCTTTCCTCCTCAACTTAATCAGGGTCTCATAACTCCAGAACAGATGAAGGGACATAGCTCCAATCCCTAAAGGAGCCTTCTTTTCTGTACACTATATTTTCTACGAAAGGAAGTTATGCTCATACTAAAATAAGAATTCAATAAATTTCAGAAAGAAGTTATTAAAATTAAAAGTGGGATACTGTTTATGTGTTCTGTTTTTCTTTTGAGATTTACATTCATCAATGGGACAGACTCCTTTGTTGAATATGTCATCTCATTATTTCTTCAAATAAATCAGTTCCCACAGCTGCTTAATATCATTTTTCCCTTGCAAGTGATGGTTCTCAAATGAACGCTCATATATTCCAGCAAGTAGTTATAATAAATGGGAGAAATGATATGCGATGGGAAGATATCACTAAATACTGGCAGATGGAACTATATGAGTCAACAATCATTGGCAAGCACCAATATTTCTTTCTGAGTTCATTTTGACTTAAAGAGGAATGAAGTGCCTTGCTTAATACCTGAGACAGAGACATAGATTATTTATCTATTTAAAAAGTAATGGGCCCATCCATTAAGTTACTTTCTCCAAGTCTTTGGAATCTGAAAGTGCTATATCTCCTATCTGAGCCTCAGCAAGTCAAGACTGCCCTCCTACACTCATATACCTTGAAATAACTCCTTAAAGCAGTGTCCCCAACCTTTTCAGCTTGATAGACTGGCAGGAGGGGGGAGAAGATGGGATGCTTCTGGGTTCCATTTATGAAAGCAGCGGGTGCTCACCACTCATGCAAATGGATGCAAGCACCAGAGCCTACCAATCACATTAGTGGAGTTGTGTACGCACTTGCACGCCGCTTGTGCGGTCCAGTTCTGAATAGACCATTACCCAGAGGTTGTGGACCCCTGCCTCAAAGAATACAATGGAAATTATAACTGAGCAAATATATAGAGCAGGGGTCCTCAAACTTGGTAGCTTTAAGACTTGTGGACTTCAACTCCCAGAATTCTCCAGACAGCATACTGTAGCTGCCAGGTTTGAAGACCTCTGATATACAGCATCACTGAAAATCTATCTTTTCTTATATTTCATCTTGCTATGTTGGGTTCATTACCAAATGAAGACACAGTGAAAAGGACAAAATGAATATTAAGAATTATTAGAAGAGGGGCTAAAAATAAAACTAGAACTACCATAAAGCTGTTATATGACTATTTGCCACTATCATATTTAAGGTATAGTATGCAGATCTGTCATCCTGCCTGTAGAAATTTGTGAATATTCTAACTGAGTGGGTTATTTTTTATATTCTTTGAACCTAGATGATGGGGAGAAAAGTTCAAAACTACATTTCCTTGAATCAGACCTATCTTGAAATTTCTTCCCTATTAAGATTTTCCCTATTAAGGTTTCTTTACAGTATGTTTATATTTACCTGACGTAATACAATTCCAGACTTGCTTTCAGAACCTCCAGAATTAAAAGCAGCCTATCAATCTTATAGTTTCTTGTAGTTTTAGCACTTTTAGATGAATGATTCAAGGCTAAATGATGGTTGATGCAGGTATAGACAAGGATTCATCGCATTAGATGGTTGAGATGTTTTCTTAAAATGATTTTTATGTTATAATTTCAGCAGCAAAACTCGTCTTGCAGACTCAGGGAAATATACTTTCCCACCCACTTTAATAGAGATTTTTCTTCATGTTCTCCATCATTCAATTTAACAAAAGAACATTTGCTTTAGAAATGTTTGCTTTCAAAGGAGAGAAAAAATTCAGTATGGGGTTCTTATATCAATTTAGTACAAGTTAGTGTTTCTCCTGTCTTTCTTGTATAATTATTTTTATTTATTTATTCAATTTCTATGGCTGGCCATCTCAAACAAGTGACTCTGCTGATTACCTCACTACAGCATTCCACTGTTCTATTACATGTCAAAAGAAGGAATTGTGAAGGAATCCTTATCCTTTTCCATTAATGGAGACTCCTGTGTCCACTAATACAGTATGTAGTTCTGTCTATGGAAATTCTCGGTCATCCAGGTCATGTGCATCCCAAATATGCTTTTTCAAGAGACAACTGGACTTTCTGGGTTCTGTTTTTTGTTTTTTTGAAGACATTTCACTTCTAAGAAGCTTCTTCAGCTCTGAAGAAGCTTCTTGGATGAGAAGCAAAACATCTTCAAAGAAAAACCAGAAAGTCCAGTTGCCTCTTCAAAAAGCACCTTTGGGATGTAGTTCTTTCCTCGAGATACTATTGAAAAATTTATCCATTTAAGAAATTTACTGGTACCTACTTTCTCCGCCCACACAGTTGAAGAGATAATTTTACAGAGGTGTTTCTATTTCTAGAAGTTAATGTGAAGGAGAAATGAAAATCTTGCCAAGAAAACTGCAGGGTCCTATCCAGAAAGTCACTAGGAGTCAAGACTGGTTTGATCACACACAGAGAGAAGATGAAAATGCCTCACAGAGATTACATAAATAATCTCTTCTTAAAATGTTGGGTAACAGCAGCTTGGCACTTTGAAGTTTCCCCACCTATCCAGGAAAAGGACAAGTAAGCTTCTATGGCAAAAAGAGCAAATTTAACAGTTGGAGAAAGGAACACCAATTTGCCTTTTGGTAAATGGGCATATTGTGGTTGATCACAGCCATTGCAGAAGCCATTTTGTGAAGAGATTAGTCACCCTTCAAGCAGCTTTTGTTATATGTGCTTTTTGCTGTCAGATTCCAAATGTCCCTCAAGCTCTTGAAAGAAATCTACCTCTATCTGGAGCAGAATCACTACACCTTAAGGGCGGTGAACTTAAGATCTCTCTTTTAGATGCTTTATTTTTTCAGATTCTGGCAGCCTCTGTGGCCAACTTTAATAATACTAATTTATGAAATTTATAGGCTGCCTAACTCCTAGGGACTGGCTGGTTTACAATTGGTATAAACATTTTAAAACAAAGAACAGTATAAAAACACATTTTAATAGGGCTACTTTTAAGCCCCTTTAGTTATTGTTTATAGGATGAGAAATTACCTGACAGAACAATTAATCAGTGGACGTGGCTTGCCTTCAGAAGTTGTGGCAGCTCCATCACAGGAGTTTTTAAAGAAGAGATTAGGCAGCTATTTGTCTGTATAGGATCTCCTGCTGAAGTAGGGGGTTGGACTAGAAGACCTCCAATGTCTCTTCCAACTTTGTTATTCTGTTAAATATGCTTTATTGGTCTGAAACCAACAAGCAAGCAAGTAAATACAGAGGAAATGTTAACTTGTTCCAAAATCACTGACAGTTGTGTAACTGAATGGTGTAAATGTTATACACATGGTAAACCTGGCATCGGGTTTGTTATCTGTAGCTCAAGTCAAATCAAAATGAAAATTGAATTCCCTATGTACCATGGTGACAAATTATATTTCTGTTTTATTAGGGGGAAAGGAACAGAAAGCAAAGTCGACTTTCAAGTGCACATTGGCCCTCTCTGGGCCAAATTAAAAGGACATTGGAAAATTTGGATCGATTTTCTGTTTTCATTGTTATCTTTTGAAATAAAAGACACCCTGGGAAATGAAGAGAGGCTATGATTTTGATCAAAACAAAGGGACTAGAATGTGGTGGTGACACTTAACCCCTTTGTCCCAGAGGTGGGTTTCAGCAGGTTCTGACCAATTTTGGAGAACCAGTAGCAGAAATTTTGAGTAGTTCGGAGAACCGGTAGTAAACATTCTGACTAGTCCCACCCCCATCTATTCCCTGCCTCCAGCTGACTGGGAGGAAATGGAGATTTTGCAGTATCCTTCCCATGCCACGCCCACCAAGCCACGCCCACAGAACCGGTAGTAAAAAAATTTGAAACCCACTACTGCTTTGTCCATTTTAAGATCACAATTTCTATGCCCACCCCCCCTTTTTTTTGAAAAAAAAATCCCAGCCTTTAAAAATATATATATTCCAGTATTTTTCAGAGTTTTGTTGAACTCTAGAGTGCCAAAATCTACCCTACATTTTTTTTTCAAAAGCCTTGTTCCTCTACAAAAGAAGCTTCAGTTTTTCTACTTTATTCTAGGATGGGTTATTAGAGAAGGACCAAACCATTGATCCTGGCAGAAACAGTTACCCTTGTTTGCTCTACTCTAAACTGATGAAGATAGGAGAGATCTTCAGTTAAAATGGAAAGATGCAACCATATTAGACAGATGAAGAAACATTTTTTTCCCTTCCAGGCAGCTGAACAGAACTGTCATTGCACCATTAAATAAGGAGTCATGATTCTGTCAATCATTTTGATTAGAACCCAGCCTTAATGACTTTTAATTCTAATCTCTGAAGTTATAATTGCTTTTTCTTTTAAGCTTTTGATCAATGCAACAAAGAGCCATTATTTGGTATGCAATGAAGACCGTCATTCCACAGTTGCTAGCCAAATAATAGAAATAGCTTTTCATATAATTGTAGAAGAACATGCAATCAGAGGCACAGCTACCAAGCCTCCAGCTGTGCTTTTCTCTCTGTGTGAAGGTGACTTCTGTCTCTATCGTATATGCGCATAGGAACACTGTTAATTGTCACAAAAGGTACCGGATGTTTAAATTTACGTTGGTGTATCCACAAAAGAAGCCATGAGCACTGGATTAGTTGATGCTTATAAAGTCCTCCATAAGGATAGCCCCACGTAAAACACCTCATAATTCATTTAGCCCTCAGACAAAAATAAAAGATTCTCCAAAACAAAGAAAAGGTTGGAGCAGAAATATGGAGAAGCTATTTAATTATTTATGCTCAATTTTGCATTAATGTGATTCTGATTCGTAGTCATTTTTTTCCTTCCTATTTTTTTTCCTCATTAATATGGCTACAACTGATCAGCTGACAATTAAAGTATATATAGCTATATCAAGACACAAGAAGTCTCACAAGATCAGGGTATATCAATATGTCATTACAACAGCTTTTCCCAAACTGGTGCCTTCTGTGTGTTGCAGTTGCAACTCCCAGAGGTGTTGCAGTTGCCACTCAACAACTCAACAACAATTCCCTGTCAGTATAGCTAATGGAAAAATTGGCTTGCAATTCTAGGGATTAAAATCTCAGCAGCACGTTGAGGACGCTTGGTTTAGCAGAACCTATTTTTGAAATATGTATTCCTCTATATGTATCCATCATCCAAATACACTACCGTACTTAATGTGTATTTAATTGATATTATTTATGAAGTGATGAAATACATATGGTGAAGCCAGACGTGATACCACTGTGGATAGCCAGCAGCCTATATGTCAAAACGCCAATTGCAAGAAAGAGCAATCCATTTTTTAAACAACTTCTGCAAGTAAATTCCCAAGTGCCTTTTTTTCTTCCTTTCCCCGATGCTGATATTAAGCTACCAGCAACAACAAATGTTCTGGTAGTCAGTCTCTTCCCTGTGGTTTAGCTAAGCCTGTTACTTCTGGGAAGCAAGGGAAAGTAGTGTTCTCTTTTTATGAGTCTTATACGAAAGGGAGTCTTATACGAATATGATGTCCTATTGCATGGAAACAACATTCGTCTGTATACCACCCACAGTTACTTAGATAGTAAGAAAGGCAGAACCTAAATAACACAAACAAATAAAATTTGTTTGTTTGGAAGTGCAAGCAAACCCTGGGTTCATACTACCACATGTGGTGGACATGCCCAAAAGCAAAAAAAAATACTGGACCAAAGTACGCACTGGGCTAGAAAAAATGATTATGAGGGAAAAGCACTGTTATTATGAGATTACTATTAGAAAATACTATTATCATTACGGTTATGCTTACTACTCAAAAGAACTGTAACCAGACAACACACTATCTATATGGATTTTGAATATGTTGCTCTTTTTTATTTATATTAATAAAAAGATTTTTTTTAAAAAAACATAACAAATAAAATAAAGCAAGCATACGTGTTATTCTGCTTTATAGTCCATTTCATGAAGATTTCAGTCAGGGACCATTAATATTACTTTGAGTGTTGGTAGAAAAGCTGGCCCAATTCGAAATAGACCATGGTCTGGTAATGGGCTGTGGCCCAGGGGTTGGGGTTTAAAGTATGCTGTTTAAGATCTGCATTGATTTTTAGAAAAGGGGAAAGTGTGGTTTGATGGGCAGATACAGTAAAAAAAAAAAGATAAAATAAAACATCAAGGAAGTGAGTTCCATTGTTTTTTTTTACTAAGAACAAAGTGATTTCAAGTACAGAGGTTCTTTACCCAACAGGGAATCTCTTTATATTAAGAAGAACTGAAAAATAAATTAAAACTAAAACAGCAGTCCCCAACCTTTCTGGCTTTGTGGACCCCGCAGCAGCAGCTGCGGTGAGGGGGGGGGCATCGTTTCACACACATGCTATTTGCACAATTGCTGCTTCACATGTACACCCATCCTCTACTTGCACCAGGCTGTGGACTGGGGATTAGGGACCCCTGAACTAAAAGACAGGAAAAGGATAGACGCTACTACATGTTTTGGTGACATTGGTACCACACATTGTATGTCAGGGGTGTCAAACTTGTGTCATCGTGGCGGCATCACATGACGTATTATGACTTTCTGCCCCCCCCTCGCTAAACCAGGTCTGGGCATGGCCAGCACGTGACGCATCCGGCCCGCAGACCATGAGTTTGACACCCCTGTTATATGTAGTCTTTTATTTATGACCACAACTGAGGCCAACAATTCTGTGGCTGAGCAAGACAAGTTGTTAAGTGGATTTTGCCCCATTTTACAACCTTTCTTGCCCCAATTGTTAAGTGAATCATTGCGATTATCATCGTGCCCCTCCTGCGTGACCTGCATTGGCTACCGGTTGCCCTCCAGGTGAGATTCAAGGTGCTGGTTATTACCTATAAAGCCCTACATGGCTTAGGCCCAGGTACCTGATGGACCATCTGCAGCCAGCGACAGCTCCCCATCGCCCAGTGCATTCCCACAGAGAGGGCCTCCTTGGAGTGCCGTCGGCCAGGCAGTGTCATCTGGCGACTCCTAGGGAATGGGCCTTCTCTATGGGCACACCTACCTTATGGAATCAGCTCCCCCTAGAGCTCCAGGTGGCCCCTGAGCTGCGCTCTTTCCACCATGATCTTAAGACATGGTTATTTCACCAGGCCGGATTGGACTGAACGGGTTTTTAAGGGGAGTTTTAATGGTTTTTAATATATAATATTGATTTGTCTATTTTATTGCTGTGAGCCGCCCTGAGTCCTTTTCAGAGAGAGAGCGGCATATAAGCTTAATAAACAAATAAATAAATATTAAGTTGGTAACATGGTTGTTAAATGAATCTGGCTTTCCCATTGACTTTGCTGGTTTAAAGGTCACAAAAAGTGATCACATGACCCTGGGACACTGCAACTGTCATCAGTAAATGGCAGTCGTCAAACATCCAAATTTTGATCACATGACCACCAAGCTGCTGCAAAGGTCATAAGTGTAGAAAAGGGCCATAAGTCACTTTTTTCAGTGCAGTTGTAATGTTGAATGGTCACCAAATGAATGGTTATAAGTTGAGGACTCCCTGTAGTTCTGTTCTTATGATATGTATAAGTATAAATATCACAAGCTTTCATATAGGCATTCAGCACAAACTCTAGTCATTACTACTTTATTACATATCTCAGCTGTTTTCTTCTGCCAATGGCTAGTTAAATTGATACCCCAGTGTGAACAAAGACACAGTCATTTACCTCAAATCTCTTTTCCCAGCCCCCCTGAAGGAGTTTTAATTGCCCTCTGGGACCATCAATAATGCATCTTCTTTAATGTTATTATGTGAGTCAGGATACAAAGCAGAGAATTGTAAGGACAAAAAACTCACGCTGGAGTGGGAGGAAAGATTTTAAGAGAGTTAATTTATCTGTAATGGAGAATCCATGTTGCAGGCACACTCAATCTTTTCTTGAAAATAGTTAAAGAGCCTCCTATGGCTTCTAGAAAATGTGAGTAACACGACTGAAGAAATGACACATACTAATGCCACAACAACTTTCAATGTTCTCAGTGTGGAAATGAGCCAGTCATCACTGTCTCTATAGAATGGCCATAATTGTGTAAGATAGTGCTATGTTTGGTAAGCAAAAAACTCTATGCATCGCCAGGCAGATCTGGGAGAAAATAAACTTTCTGAAATCTTGAAAAATTATTGCCTATTTTGTCTATGGAGATTCTCGATCATCCAGGTTACGGTTGTGCCAAAGGTCCCATTTCAAGAGTCAACTGGACTTTCTGGTTTTTCTTTTGAAGACGTTTCACTTCTCATCCAAGAAGCTTCTTCAGCTCTTGGAGCTGAATAGCTGAAGAAACTTCTTGGATGAGAAGTGAAACGTCTTCAAAAAGAAAAACCAGAAAGTTCAGCTGACTCTTGAAAAAGCACCTTTAGGAGTAGAGTAGAGTAGAGTAGAGTAGAGTAGAGTAGAGTAGAGTAGAGTAGA
>WNWU01000003.1:50141982-50164969 GCA_012654045.1 Ptyas mucosa
TAGAATAGAATAGAATAGAATAGAATAGAATAGAATAGAATAGAATAATTTTATTTCTATACCGCCCCTCTCCTGCAGGAGTCGGGGTGGTGCACAGCCAAGTAAAAAACACAATACAAATATCCCACTTAAATTTAAAAACTTATTAAAATTATTACATTTATGGCCAAAATTTATTTAAAACTCCGAATTTAAAACTCATTTACAAAGATAGCTCTGCTTGTCAGAAGAGGAGGGTCTTGAGGGCACAGCGAAAAACTCGGAGGTCAGAGATTGTGTGTATTTCCGGGGGCAGTTTGTTCCAAAGGGCAGGGGCTCCCACAAAGAAGGCTCTCCCCCTGGGTGTTGCCAGCCGACATAGTTTGGCCGACGGCACCCTGAGGAATCCCTCTCTGTGGAAGCGAACTGGTCAGTGGGAGGCTATCGGTGGCAGAAGGCGGTCTCATAAGTGTTGCCTATTTTTTTAAAAATGCCATAAAGTAAAGAGAAAGAGAAAGAAAGATGCAGTGGCTCAGTGGCTAAGGCACTGAGCTTGTCGATCAGAAAGGTCAGCAGTTCGGCGGTTCGAATCCCTAGCGCCGCGTAACAGAGTAAGTTCCCGTTACTTGTCTCAGTTTCTGCCGACCTAGCAGTTCAAAAGCACGTAAAAATGCAAGTAGAAAAATAGGGACCACCTTTGGTGGGAAGGTAACAGCGTTTTGTGTGCCTTCGACGTTTAGTCATGCCAGCCACATAACCACGGAGATGTTTTCAGACTCTTCGGCTTCAGTGTTGGCTCTTCGGCTTTGAAACGGAGATGAGCACCACCCCCTAGAGTCAGGAACGACTCGCATGTATGTGCAAGGGGAACCTTTACCTTTAAAGAGAAAGTAATACATGACAATTATATTGATAAACATGTAAAAGCAATTTAGTTTCTGAACAACAATCTTATCCACACTTGGACTATTTGTAGCTGTCAACAATACTGGATTATGTGGATTTATCCAACACTAGCCTCTAATGTGGCTTGATTTAGCTCAATTAGAAATACTACAGCAGGAGCCCAAAAGCCAGAGGAGCTCTAAATGACCTCTAAAAGATATTAAAAAATCTATTTTTTTGCATTCATCTAGTGGTCAATTGGTTTTTTGCAGCTTGAATATGGTAGTTTGAGTTTAGCATAAATGCATTTTGATGCAGAAATTAAGATTTATGGCTTTACGTTATGCATGAAGCTTTTTTTTCACACAAACTGGGTGAAATTAACTATGGCTTAATGTGATGAGTGTGATGAGTGAACCTAGAATATGCAAGGCTTCTTTCTATTAGAACTAGACCATAGCAATAAGCTGAATTTGAAGCTTGAAATGAAGAGGATTATCAAAAGGCATAATATTATAAGATTTGATAAGAGTCTGTTAAAGTGATGCTGATTTTGACTTGACTCAATTACAAAGCAAGTTATATTATGATAGTAATCATTTCCAGTCAAATCTTAACATTCCTTCCATAGTCTTTTATTTTTTTCCAGTGGTTTAAAGAGCTGTTGTATTTTGATTGCTATAGACTGTCAGAAAGTGATCTTCATATTCATGCTGACATATTTTTTTCATTTTTGATGAATAACCACAATAGCATTTATTACAAACTGTTTTGACTCATCCATCCTTAAGCAAATTCCAACTGTTGCCTGCATTCTTCTTTGAGGAAAGAAGTT
This sequence comes from Ptyas mucosa, assembly GCA_012654045.1. NCBI lineage: Eukaryota > Metazoa > Chordata > Lepidosauria > Squamata > Colubridae > Ptyas > Ptyas mucosa. Next base: position 50,143,682 of record WNWU01000003.1, read on the forward strand.
ATATATTACAATAGTAATATGATGGCATGCTAACAGCCAGTAAAAATATAAATCTGATTTCAATGGCTGAATGGAAACAGCCAGTTGATAAAGCCTTCATTATAAAAAAAATATGATGAAACCTATACTGTAGTTACAAACCAAATTTGCTTATGGTATAAGAGAATGTACTTCAAGCCAGGGGTGAAATCCAGCAGGTTCTGACGGGTTCTGGAGAACCGGTAGCAGAAATTTTGAGTAGTTCGGAGAACCAGCAAATACCACATCTGGCTGACCCCAGAATGGGACGGGAATGGAGATTTTGCAGTATCCTTCCCCTGCCATGCCCACTAAGCTACGTCCACCAATCCACACCATGCCCACCAAGCCACACCCACAGAACCGGTAGTAAAAAAAATCTGGATGCTTCAAGCATACATACCTTCCTTCATCTACCTTAGTCTCCATCATCTAGGTTAACCTATTTAGTACCATTTGTAATAAAGCACGCTTGAGATATGATAGGAATTTTGAACAATTTTAAATGGGCTGTTATATTTTAAGTAGAAATTGGAAGATCTGTTGGATTCAGTTTCCTATCTCTTCAAATTAAATTCAATTTCAACCTCCATTAAAGTCCTTTTAAAATATGTGTGTATATTTGTACATATGCACACATCTATTTATTTTTACATATAATCTCAACTCACATCTATTCATTATATATTCACTATATATATCAGTTTCTTTTGTAGATTCAGCAAAGCATCCTTTTCTAAATCATTCTTTTGGTTATCAGTTGTAAATCCACTTTTGATACAATCTCTATCTTGCAGATAACATTTGTTTTACAATTGACACTTCTTCAATAACATTTTCTGGGCATAGTCTGTCTATAGAATCAGGCTTCATTACTGACATTGTTAATATTGTTAATATCTTCTGATTCCCTTTTTCAAAATTCTCCTTTGGTATTTTTATTGTTATAATATTTTGCACACCTTGTAGGCCTGTATATCTTTCCTCTTTAGTCTCTTCTAGTGTCCAGTTTTTGAAATCATGAGATTGTTAAATAGTTTGTATTATTTTTTTATATATATATTTAAAATATAGTAAATGTGAAAGAAAAAAAAGAAAGAGAAAAGGGAGTAGAAAAAAAAAACAGAACAGAAAACACGAAAAGAAATATAAAGAAATTGCTTCTTTCCTTTCTGTTGTGGATTATGCATACATTTCTAATAAAATGTGTCTCTAATTCCTCTAATTATAATTCCTTTTTTTCTATAACCTATTCTTTTTAATCATCAAAACCATAAGTCACAAAATAATTTTCTTTTTTCCACAAAAAGTTCACAAGCGATTTCCAATAATTAATGAATGTCAACAGACAGAAATCATAAAATTCTTTATTTATGTCATGGCTTGTAAAAATAAAACAAGATCTTTTTCCCACGAGAAGGGAATTGTACTTTATAATTAAATCCAAAATCTTATTATAAAAGTTGATATATTCCAATGTTATCTGAACCCTCAATCCATTGGAACTTTCTAAGATCAAAATCTTACTTAGCTTTTTTATGTATCTCAGATTGTTTAAATTCTTACACTTATAATTAATTTTCCTTTTGTTCAGAATTAACTCACCCAGCATTTTCAAACTTGTCATTCCAAAGTTCTCCAGTATCTTAGAACTAGTTAATGAGCAATTCCTCATTAGTGATTAGAAAGTGAGATTTACAAATTTATATCTCACTTTCTCTGCTGTGGTTGTGAGCAAGATGTTTAATATCATCATCTTCAGGCACTCAAACCCCCAAAACTGTCCCAAAGGTGCTTTTTCAAGAGGCAACTAGACTTTCTTGTTTTTCTTTGAAGACATTTTGCATTTCATTCAAGTAGCTTCTTCAACTCTTCAGAGAGCTGAAGAAGCTTCTTCAAACCATATTGGATGAGAAGCAAAATATCTTCAAATATCAAAAGAGCCTTGGATAGTACAGTGGTCTAAAGCCCTGTTATTAACATCAGCTGCCTGCAATTATTACAGGTTCGAATCTCACCAAGGCTCAAGGTTGACTCAGCCTTCCATCCTTTCTAAGATAGGTAAATTGAGGACCCAGTTTGTGGGGGCAATAAGCTGACTTTGTATAAAATATACAAAAGTATGAAGGCTATTGCTTAGCGCATTGTAAGCCGCCCTGAGTCTCCGGAGAAGGGCAGCATATAAATCAAATTAAAATATATATATATATATAAAAAAGTCCAGTTGCCTCTTGAAAAAGCATCTTTGGAACAACTATGACATGGATAACTGAGAACCTTCATAGACACCTCCAAAATTGCTATTCAGTTGTCTCATCATAGGAAGTACCCATATAGACTAGATATGTAAACACCCTCTCTGTTTGCAAAGAGATTCCAAGGAAGTGATTTCTTCACCATTTCCTTGGTCTTTGCCACAATCACCAGCTCCACTTGTGTAAAACCATCTTCAGTTCCCCAAACCTTTCCTGGAAATCTATTCAGATTGATTTAATTTAATTTATTCAGTTTAGGCTCTACCTATAATGGCAGGGATGAAATCCAGCAGGTTCTGACAGGTTCTGGAGAACTGGTAGCAGAAATTTTGAGCAGTTCAGAGAACCAGTAGTGGAAATTTTGAGAACTGGCAAATACCATTTCTGGCTGGCCCCAGAGTGAGGTGGGAATGGAGATTTTGCAGTATTCTTCCCCTGCTATGCCCACCAAGCCACACCCACATAACTGGTAGTAAAAAAAATTGGATTTCACTACTGTATAATGGCATATGTAGCTGACCTGAAATTTGTCATTTTGGACTTGCAAGATGATGTTAATGGAACCTTAAAATAAAGTAGAATTAGTTCATTTAGTTACATTTCCTGTTGGCTTACCTGGAAGGACTGACAATGCCTGACAATAAGAGAATAACAGAGTCTGAAGGTTCCTTGGAGATCTTCTTGTCCAACCCCCTGCTCAGGCAGGAAATCCTATACCAGTGATGGCTAACCTTTTTGCCATCGCGTGCCAAAAGTGGGGGGAGCGTGGTGGGGTCACATGCACGCGTGCCCACATCCATAATTCTATGTGCCCCCCCATGCTCCCCATGCTTTTGACACGTGATGGCCCATTTTATTTGCTTTCCCCAGGCTCCAGAGCCTTTCTAGGAGCCTGGGGAGGGCAAAAGCAGCCTTCCCCACCCCCCCAGAGGCCCTCCGGAGGCCGGAAACAGTGTATTTCCTGACTTCTGGTGGGCCCAGAAGGCCCGAAAATCAGCTGGCTGGTGCACGCATGCGTGTTGGAGCTGAGTTCGCGTGCCCACCGATATGGCTCCGTGTGCCACCTGTGGCACCCGTGCCATAGGTTCGCCATCACAGTCCTATACCATTTCAGACAAATGATTGTCCAATCTGTTATTAAAAACCTCCAGTGTTGGAGCACACAGAACTTCTGGACGCAAGACGTTCCATTGATTAATTGTTCTAACTGTCTTTCTCTTTAGTTCTAGGTTGGTTCTCTCCTTGATTATTTTCCATCCATTGCTTCTTGTCCAGCATTCACATGCTTCATATTTATGAAGGATTTTTTTTAAACAGAAGAATTGAGGGCAGCTAACCACACACATACACACTATCCAGCATAGAGCCCAACATCCTAATTTGATGCTTGAGAGAACAGCAAAGAGGGAGCCATCCGGATTTCCAATGAAATCTTATTCCAGAAGTAGGTGTCACAAAGAAAAGGCAAGCTGTTAGGTTCTGATATATGACATTGTTTAATTGGAGTGATTTGGAGCATACCTCCTTGAGCTGAACTTTCCATGGAGTTTTCAATATGATGTTGTCAACATTTTTTTTTTAAATTTGATTTATATGCCGCCCTTCTCCGGAGACTCAGGGCGGCTTACAATGCGCTAAGCAATAGCCTTCATACTTTTGTATATTTTATACAAAGTCAGCTTATTGCCCCCACAAACTGGGTCCTCAATTTACCTACCTTAGAAAGGATGGAAGGCTGAGTCAACCTTGAGCCTTGGTGAGATTCGAACCTGCAATAATTGCAGGCAGATGATGTTAATAACAGGGTGCTTTAGACCACTGTACTATCCAAGGCTCTTTTGGATTTTGACTTAATCTTGGTTTCATGCAAACTCCTTTGCTTCAATCACCAAATGCAAGATAAGATTTATAGAATGCAAAGAATGAATGGCAAAATTAGATGACCATTTCAACCCAGGGCTGGGTTCTACTTAGCTTTACTACCGGTTCGCAGTGGGGCCACGCACACGCTCTTCTGCGCAAGCACAGAAGCTTCTGCACATACGCAGAAGCGTTTTGATGACGTTGGGGTCTGTGGGCGGAGCCTCCTGTCGGTTTTACTACCGGTTCTATAGAACCGGTGCGAACCGGGGGCAACCCACCACTGAGACCGGCCCTGATATGATTTGAATTAGAGATACAAAGTTCAAAAAGGACATGCTTCAATTTCTATTTGGTATACAAGACCCAACAGTGAACTGATTTACTTGAAGCTGCTTTGAAATTCAAGCTTCACTAGAAGATTGGTACGCAGATTATAACTAAGAGGTATCAAGTTTCCTGCAGACAGAAGGAAATGAAAGCAGTAGGAATGCCGATCCCTTTCAAGGTATTAATGCAGTTGAATCACTTCAAGAATATCATAGCAATACTGTCAGCGAGTTAAGTTGCATTTTTTCATCGCTGCCATAATCAAAGAGAAAAAGAAAAAAAAAACCCGGAGCTAGAAGTACAGTTTGAAATTTAGTGCTTGGCATTTGAGATATTGTCCTTCTCCCCCTCCCTTAATAGATAGGGTAACCCAGGTGATGAAAGGAGGGGGACATTCCTGTGATCTGAAGTAGTGGGCAGAAGAGACTGACTTGGAAGATGGCCAATGGGCATTGAGATATTGTGAGGCAGAAGGGGAGGGGTTTGGTTTCAGAGAATCAGTTTTGGCTGCATATGAGTTTAGGTCAGATCGTAAATTCTTTAATAAATGAGAGATTCATCAAAGACTTTGTGTTTGAGAATGAAATTTATTTGAGATTACGCCGAAACCTGACAAATACTTTTTTGAAATATGCTTCCTGCACCTCTTTGAAGGCAAACATGAAGGGGAAAAAAATCTTATGAAATTGTATCGCTTCTGATCATTAGACTTTGTAGTGCCAAGAAGGTTAGTAAGGACATGCATGGACTTTACAGGGTGGTCTCATTTGTTTCAGTACTATGGCTTGGATCATCACTATAATGTTCTATTGGCACAAGAGAGCAAAATTAAGGCTCATTGTTGGCCATATTCAAGATGATGAGAAAGAGTGTGAATCTGAAAAAAAATCTGAGCTTGCCTACTGGATAAGAATTCTGATTGGTAGAGTGTCAGGTTACGATGTCATCTCCAGTGCTGACATAGAGTTTAATAAGCTGATAAAATTCATTGGTTGGTTACTGATGTCAGTGATAAAGAGTGTACCGCATTACTCAACCCTTTCATTTCTGTGTTGTCTAAGGAGCAAGTAGCAATAATACCACAAAAAAAGAAAAAAATTCAAAAGTTATGGAATACTTAGAAGTCACTTGTTTTGATTCATGGGATTGAAGGAGATCCCGACTCTTATTTTTCCAATTTGCTTTGATGGGGAAATTCGATCTGAGGTTTAGCAAATCAAAGCATTCCTTCAAAACATTGCGTAGCTATAGCACCTATATTAAAATGCTAGCAAAATAAAATCAGCTTTATTAAATAGAAAATAAATAAAAAGAAAACACAAATATGTAGGGTAGGGTATGTATGTGAAAGAGAGAGAGAGAAACACACACAGAGGTAAAGAGACGGAGATGGCTTAGCTCAACACAATAACAAAATAATGTAATGTTTATAAAACCAAGTCTTTGGCAAAATGTTCCATAATATCTAAGAAGGTCCTCATAATAACTTCTTATATTTCACATTATGTTATTTTTAACATTAAATGAAATTCTTATAGGTAAAAGGTAACGGTTCCCCTTGCACATATGTGCTAGTCGTTCCCGACTCTAGGGGGTGGTGCTAATCTCCGTTTTAAAGCCAAAGAGCCACGCTGTCCAAAGACGTCTCCATGGTCATGTGGCCAGCATGACTAAATGCCAAAGGCGCTCATAACACTCTTACCTTCCCACCAAAGGTGGTCCCTACTTTTCTACTTGCATTTTTTACGTACTTTCGAACTGCTAGGTTGGCAGAAGCTGGGACAAGTAATGGGAGCTCATCCCATTATGCAGCACTAGGGATTCAAACCGCTGAACTGCCGACATTTCGATTGACAAGCTCAGCATCTTTGCAACTGAGCCATTGCATCCCTCGAAATTCTTATAGAGGAAAGCTATTGAGTTCAAAAGATGCTATGTACTATAAGAACTTAACAGAAAGATTTGGGATTTCACTTTTAGTCCAGATACTACTATATCATGATAATATAGTGCTGTAGTACATAATCTTGGATACATAAGATCTGTTCCAAAGCAACTTATTTGTTGTAATGGAATGTGTGGATGAACTTTGGAAATGAGAAGAAGAGATGCTGCTTAGGAAGCAATCAGGTAAGAGACACAAGCACTCCCAATAACTTAATGGTCAGAGAAAGAAACAGAAAGAACCTGCCCTAATGGATCAAGCAGTTAAAAATGGTAGGAGGAAGTTTTATACTTTAAGACTTGCATGATTCTGTTAAAGTAGCCTTACAAATGAAGCAGATTTAGTTTGTCTAGTTGTGTTTCTTATCTAGTTTACCTGGGAGGGGGTGATATTTGCAGAAACTTCATAGCTAAGATAAGTTAGAAGCCAACTGGACAAAGCTCAAAGGGTTAACCAGAATGCTGGGTTGTGATGTTGGTTGAGGAGCAAAATGATGAAGTTAATACATCTATTTTTCTTTGCTTTCTTAATTATTCTGTTCTATATTATTGGATCCTGAATTAGATGTGTATAGTCAGTCCTTAACTATTACTGGTGAGAACTTTATTTATACTCCTCCCTATATATGAAATAGGACGACATGATGAGAAGAAGAAAAATAGAGTGAATTCTAGAATGCTGACAGTGTTTACATCAATAAGCAACAACAACAAAAACATGAATTATTATGTTACCTGAAAGAAGTTTAAAGCTGTTAACTCTTGAGGAAGTGTATAAGGAGCAGCGGTGGCACAGTGGTTAGAGTGCAGTACTGCAGGCTACATCTACTGACTGCCAGTTGCCTGCAATTTGGCAGTTCAAATCTCACCAGGCTCAAGGTTGACTCAGCCTTCCATCCTTCTGAGGTGGGTAAAATGAGGACCCAAATTGTTGGGGCAATATGCTGATTCTGTAAACCTCTGTAAAGCACTGTATATAAATCTAAATGCTATTGCTATAAGTCCTGGGTGATATGACCTCCTCTACCTGAACCCATTCTCTACCTGGCTTGAATGAGCTGTCCAGGAACCAGGAATGTGTCTAGGTGTGATAATTACCTCATGATGTGAGGAGATTCCAGAAATCTTGAATATGATCAAGTATATTACTCTTATTTAAGAGCCCATCTTGTATTTAGTCATATTAGATAATAACAATTCAGACTTCAATCTTCTGTTTTTAGGGAAGGTTGTGAAAAAAATAATAATTGTGGAATGACAGATGATTCTGAAGATTTTTCAGTTAAGGTTCAAACTTCATAATAAGATGGAGAATGTACTGGTCCCTCTTATGACATATGGTGACACCTAGATGGGGAAAGCAGAATCCTATAGGCCTTGATAGATCTCTTGATGTCTTTTGATAGAGACAACTATATTATTCTACAAACATTCTGCCTATTCCTGAATGGGATATTCCAATCAACATGTAAGGGGAATAATAAGTTCATCCACCCATATTGGAGTATTTTTCTTCTTCAGTGTAAAACACTTGTAATAAATAAAATCTAATATATATTTGTCTTCAAGAGGGATCACACCACCAGCTGCTTCTATATTTTTTTCCACAACGGTTTTATTTTTATTGTGCATTGTTGCAGTGATTTACCTGTTTTATATCAATTAGATGGATCCTACTTTTTTCCTCTCTCTAATTTCTCTCCTTCTCTTTTCTGTTAGCTGCTAAATAAACATTTAAACAAACCTCAGAATTTAGATTGAGTCAGGTTGCTAATGGGAAGAAACCACAAGGCTTAGAAGGAAGAAAACATTCCTGGAAGAAAATGACACAGATAATAGTACTCCAGCATTAAATCAATTGTCTTCACATTTTAATTGCAATTTGTTGCCAACATTCCTGCATAAATGGCAGTATGTTGAAATGATGGTGCCAGGAATGGATTATTATTCACAAAGATAGAGTGCATTTGAAAAAAATACATTAAAAGTGAATATGATAACATTATTTCAGTAGTTGAAGGGGTATCATGGAAGGGGTATCTCCACCAACTTAAGAGTGTAAAGGTAGAATAAGCATCTTGTAACAGGCAGGCGGATTCTACCTGAAATTTACTGAAACTCTTTTTTTTATTATAAAAGTTTTTATTGGTTAAAAATAAACAATATTATCACTTACAATATGTGGAAGATAATATATATTTTCTTCCACAAAGAAGAAGAAGAAAGATAATATATATTTTCTTTTTTCCATATACAACAGATCTTCCCTTATTAAAATTTCAAATTTAACAACCGGATTTATACAAAAATATCAGTTCAGTATCCAGAGTAATATTAAAGTTTACAAAAATAAGAGATATCATAAAAGGCACAAAGTAATAGATTCCTCCCACTTCGTCATTTCTTGGTTCTAGATCTCAAGGTTCTGGCCTTAGCACCCCCTCCTCCCGGACCGCCACGGCCTCGCCCGCCCCATTCCTTGATCATCTGGTACCTCCCCTTCCTCGGTTCCTGTATCTTCACCCTCTAGGAGGGTCTTATGTTGCTCCAGATAGGCCTGAGCCTCCGCCACACTATTAATTTTCTTCCTACTGCCCTCCCAGAAAATCATCAAACCTTCCGGCATCAACCACCTGAAGGCAATTCCCTTAAGGTGCAATTTATTTGATAAAAAATAATAATTTCTTCTTAATTCTCGTACCTGTCTAGGGATCTGCTTCAGAATGGTGACCTCCTTGCCCCTGTGTATCAGCGCCCCCGATCTTTGAATTCTCAGTATTTCATCTCTTGTTTCCCTTCTCACAAATTTAATGTGGACCTCTCTTGGGACACTATGTAAAATTGCATATTGTGAGTTTACTCTATAAACTAGATCCATATCCCATCTCATAAAGTCCAAATCTCTTTCAGTAAATTCGCCCAACAATTTAACCATCACTTCTTGCAGATCTTCCTGGTCTACCTCTTCCACATTTTGAAACCTGAGAAAATAAGACATTCTATCCAGCTGCGAAGTTAAAATTACATTTCCTCTCATTTCTTCCCTCTTCTGGATTGCCCGCACCTCCCCCTCCAAACTTCCCACCTTTTTCTTATTCTCCTCTGCCACCTGTTGAACAGCAATTAAATCTTTTTTCATAACTACAATTTCAGATTTTATTTCCAATTGCCCTTTTTGCAGGTCATCAAGTTTATCAAGTTTGAGAAGCTTCTCGTCCAACTTTGCCAATTTCTCCAAAAAATTTTTCATGTCACCTGTAGCTGGTCTTTGTCCTTTAGCAATCTTGCAATAATAAAGAATGAGAGGTCCTCAGGTAGGCACAAGCATCCAGAAAGGAGAAGTCTCTTAAAAATCAGCACTGTTTCCTCCCGATCCACCAGAGGGCGCTCACAGGAGCAACGAGTCCGGCTTGTAGAGTAGGTCAAACAGGAAACCAGAGGTGGGTGATGTCATCAATCGTGTACAAAGAAGCAGGAAATCAGGCCCTGGCCATGACTCTCCAACAAAGGGGTGGGGCCTCTAGCCTCCCTTCCCGAATTCCATCTCCATCATTCTCCACAAAAAATCAGCGAGGTAAGAGGTCTCCTTGTTTTTTCCTCCTCTTTCTTATCAGCCACGGCGCCCTTCCCAGCTACAAGGGGGGGAAAACTTCGCCCCCCCTCTCACTCGCAGGACGCCTTGTCGCTTCACCAATCAAGGTCTCTCCTTTTCTACTTATTCTCCGGCCTGCATCCCTTCCTCTTCTGATCGCCTCTTTGCCTGCTGCCTTAATTTCGATATACACCGGGTCCTACAGGCACATAGTCACGGAACGGCCTTGGGAATGGCCACTGCGTGCCGCCCACACTCGCCGGAGCCTCGGGCGCGCCAGCATTGGCCGTCCAGCCCCTGGAATTGAGGCAGGGGACCCCTGGCGAGCTGCCCTTAACGGCGGATACCCCAAAACCAGCCCCGAGGGGCCTCCAGGCGGGGGGATTCAGACGCTGGAGCAAGAGGTTACCCAGGCAGCATCTGCTGCCATCCGGAACCGGAAATGAGCCTCTGAAACTCTTAATACAGCAGTGGACCAATAATCCAGAAACGGACTTCTCTATTCCAGATGTATTCAAATTGAGGCTGAAAAGAAATTTGTTGAAGGTACCTAAATTTGATTCCTGCTGTCATCTCAGGGATTGAAGTCAGCACCCTAAAAGTCTTCTTCCATCTGTTGAAGAAGGAATGAGAGAGAAAGCCAATGAAAGAATAATACATCATTACTTGTCCCAGCTTCTGCCAACCTAGCAGTTCGAAAGCACATAAAGCATGCAAGTAGAAAAATAGGGACCACCTTTGGTGGGAAGGTAACAGCGTTCCGTGTGCCTTTGGCATTTAGTCATGCCACATGACCACGGAGATGTCTTTGGACAGCGCTGGCTCTTTGGCTTTGAAATGGAGATGAGCACCGCCCTCTAGAGTCGGGAACGACTATCACATATGTGCGAGGGGACCTTTAACTTTTTAAAAGAAAGGATGGGTAATATTGACTGTCTATTTTTTCCCCTTTACTAATATTATTCAGAAGAATTATCTTGCACTGTGTAATATCAGTTTTTATTCACTTTGAACCAAGAACAATGGCTTTCAAAACTGGTTTGAAAGAAGAAAATAATTTCAGTTAAATTCTCACAGGAAGAGCGAAACATCCCTGCTTTTCTTTTGTCATAAAGTAGATTAGGATCCACGTATTTGCTTTGTTTCCCATTCAATTTCACTTATGGGACTTTTTCAGAGTAGGAAATAAGTAGAGGCTGGCAGGGAGAATTCAGACTGATGGAAAGATGTGTAAATAAAAAAGAACCTTTCATTGCAGTCTGGCCCTGTTTCCCCAACAGTTTAATAACTATCAATTAATTAATATAATTCTTAAGCAGACATGCCCCATCTTAGGAAAAGAAAGTGCCACAGATTGTTATGGAGGGTGACCATTGGTGTGTGGGAAATAACCCATCCATGCAACTAATCCAGAACTAATCCAAGATTCTTTAATCTTTACTATAAGAGCTAATAGTGCTTACTAATGATCCCCATTCTCCATAATAAATAAGAATGTTATTGATAGCATGATGCATTCAGAATTACTCAGTCTGTTTCATTATGAGGACCCAAATTGTTGGGAGCAATATGCTGACTCTGTAAACTGTTTAGAGAGGGCTGTAAAGCACTGTGAATTGGTATATAAGTGTAAGTGCTACTGCTATTATGGCTCCTATAATTATACTGATACTTTCCCTGTACTACACAGATATGACCAAGTCTTTCTACCTAGCTGAATTTCATTCAACATTTTCATCATCATATATATTTGAAAATATTGTGTTGTTGTTCTTGTTTCTTTTATTGAGATAAAAGAGTATTAAGATATCCATTGCTTTCATGAGGATATTTTCTATTCTAATAAAGAAATGTGTTTTACATGAATATTTCTGAAGCTCGTCTTCTTTTAGGTTTTTTTATTTTTTACTATAATTTGACAATCCACTTGCCATAAAGAATTTTATCATCAGAATAAATGTATATTGAAATAAAATCTAGGCAACTGCAGTTAATAATAAGTATTCTTGTCATATTTCAATAACCAAGAAAATAGACTCTGCTTGATTACATTTTTTCTCTAGATAATAATTAGATAAATACATAGCCACATTAGGGCCATTCCTCAATGAATAACTCATTTAGACAATATTGAAAGAGAGATGGGTTTGCTGTTCTATTACTAAAAGCAGAATAGTATCCCAAAGTTTACTAACACCAAATTACATTTAAATAGTTTATAAAATAACAACTGTAGTCACTTTATTCTCTTTAATGTGTCCTTTAGAGAGAAATTCATTCAATAGCATTTGATTTTCAGATGTAAGCTATGCAGATTGCTATGCCCTTTTATGTTTTGCTCTGCTATAGCATTATTAATTACTATTGGGGCTTAAGCTAGTATAAATGGCATGCAGAGTAAGACAGCTTCTTTTGTATGCACCTGTTTTAATTGTTCCCAGCTTCAGCGTGCTTTTTCAGCCTTGAACTTTTCTATTGTAGCTTTACAGTGTTGGCCCTCTTATCTAGCTTTTCATTTTTACGAGATGACCTTCCATAGTTCATACTGAAAGCACTGAAATGTTAATATTTCCTAAACTAGTATTTTGGGTGGAAAGAAAAACTGTTATGTAAGATAAGCAGAAATGTTCTTTATAATTTATTTAATTAGGATGAATACTATTTTCTGCAATTTGCATTCTGAAAGCAAAATAGTGTAAGTACATGCACTGTGTTTTATTCAAATGGTTCAATAAAACCATTTGAATAAAACACAGTTCACATTCAGCAAAAGGAAATTGGTCCATTGCAATAGAAATAATAATGCAAACCAACCAAAATCATGCCAATCATACATTAATCTCCTTTATTTTCAGATATGTTTTCCAATCACTCTGAAAAGTTGCGATATACCATATTTTTTGGAGTATAAGACGCACCTTTCCCCTCACCTGAAAATTTGGGTGCATCTTATATGCTGAATGTAGCTTTTTCGAAGCTTTTCTTCAGCCCTAACGAGGCGCTAATGAGGCACTAGTGAGTGATCATCCCAGCTTTGCCTCTCCCTCGTTTCTCCCGCTGTGCTTTGAGTGAAGCGATCTCTATGCTTTATCCGACTCTTAGTTGTTCTTTAGAAGCTTTTTTTTCAGACCTAACTAGGCGCTACCCAAGTGAAGTGATCTCCCCCTTGTGCTTTGCCTGCTTTTCTCATTGCTGCTTCCTCTCAGCTGTGCCTTAGAAACTGTTTTTTAGCCCCAAGCAGGGGATAAAAAACTAGCAAACTAATGTGCTGAAGTTGACCAGACTAAAGATGCTAGCCAGATGAATACCTGGTAGGCAGATTTTTTTCCCCCTATTTTCCTCCCCAAAAACTAAGCTGCGTCTTATACTCCGGTGTGTCTTATACTCTGAAAAATATGGTAAATCTAACTAATACTGAAAGTACAGCCTCCCTTGGCCATCTGGAATCAGCTACCTCCTGAGGCCAGGACCGCTCCCACCCTATTGGCCTTCCGGAAAATGGTGAAAACCTGGCTTTTCCGGCAGTCTTGGGGCCATTGATCTCACCACTGCAATCTTGCAAGATCTGGCCATGAGCGGTGTGTATGGGTTTATAACATCTCTTATTGTATATTATTTATACTGTTTTTGTTGTAAGCCGCCCAGAGTCCTCGGAGAGTTGGGCGGCATCGAAATACGAATAATAAATAATAAATAAATAAATAAATTGAGAAACGTCTCTTGTTAAAACACTGGAACTTTTTTTCTGTGTGACCGTCTTGGCAACTAGATTATTTTAGATTAGTAGATCTTTTTCCACTTGTGAAGATAATTATTGTGACAATAAAATGGATCTTGAAGGTCAAATATGGCACCCGGCTAAAGAGTATGGTTAGTCATGTAAGAAATAAATAACATTTACTTAGATCACAAAGAGACACTAGTTGGATCCATGGATGTACCCTAAGGAATTTCTCTCAGGTTTGGCTAATTCAAACGCTTTGTAGACCAGAGATTATTGCTATATATCTTGGCATTTCTGTCTGTGAGGCCTAGTGCCTTCTGCAGATGGTTTCTGATTCAGACACAGAGATTGTAAGGATCGGGGTGAATTACATTAACTAGTACTGCATCCAGTTTTGTAAAAAAGATATTGAGGCTCTAGAAAGAATGCAGAGAAGAGCAACAAAGATTATTAGGGGACTGGAGGCTAAAACATATAAAGAACTGTTGCTGGAACTGGGTATGTCTAGTTTGATGAAAAGAAAGACTAAGGGTGACATGTTAGCAGTGTTCCAATATCTCAGGGGCTGCCACAAAGAAGAGGGAATTAAGCTATTCTCCAAAGCATCTAAGGGCAGGACAAGAAGCAATGGATGGAAACTAATCAAGGAGTGAAGCAATCTAGAACTAAGGGCAAAATTCCTGACAGAATAATTAATCAGTGGAACAACTTCCTCCAGAAGTTGTAAATGCTCCAACTCTGGAAGTTTTCAAGAAGAAGTTGGATAACCATTTGTCTGAAGTGGTGTAGGATTTCCTGCCTAAGCAGGACTAGAAGACCTCCAAGGTACCTTCCAATTTTGTTATTCTAATACTTCTAGTTAGCTTTTGTCAAGCTCAGCAATTGTTCTACCATAGGCCTATGAATTGGAAAGGAATGCCAAACATAAACAAAAAAATTACAGTTACAATATTGTCTATAAGAATATATCCCACCTACCATCTCCCTTAATATGTGTCCCTTAACGTGTCTCTTTGGATGAAGTGGATATAATAAAAATGTTTATCGATACATTTAATCCAAGCAACATATGTTTTTAGCTTCTGTGCACCTTGATGAAGGAATTCTATTTTCTTTTGTTGCTTCTATCCGCATTATATGCAATACCAATGGCTATATGACTGCATTTTTTTTTTTTTACACATAAAGCATCTGGCAGCTCCCAAGTGCATGTGGGATTATCTGTGACAGAAAAATAAAATGTGCCATGCATAGCAATAAAAGAAATCAAATTCCTCCAGTGCAATCTAATTTTGAGTAACATCTGCAGAGCAGTGTTTGAAATACAACTTTAGGCTCAGCGGTTCATTAGGATATGACAGCATCAGCCACAAGAATACTTGCCCAGTCCCCATAGAGACTTGTAATAAGAGTAATGTTTACCAGTCATGCTCCAATACCAACAGGTGTCAGCTACAATAAACTGCCATCTTCCTGAAAAAATGTTCATGTGGAAAATATTTACCGGTATGTTTTTTTTCTCTACCCCCCCCCCCAATCTAATACTGTGTTCCCCCAAAATAAGACCCTGTCTTTTTTTTTAACCCCAAAATAAGTGCTTGGCCTTATTTTCGGGGAGGTCTTATTATTTTGGGACGCGTGGAGCAAGATGGGGCTCCTCTTGCTGTCTTACCTGATTTCCAGCTCTACGTTTAAATATTTTCAGGGAGGGCTTATTTTCGAGGAGGAGGCTTATTTTAGCACCTGATTGGGCTTATTATGAGGGGATGTCATATTTTTGGGGAAACAGGGTAACAATGCTGTCAACCCTGAAGCTGACCTGACCAAAGCCATTTTTGACTGTTGCCACACTAGAGCTGAGGCATAGGGAGGGGAGGGATTTGAGATAGAGGGGATTCTGGCGAAAACAACGTATTTTCTCTTGGGAACCAAGGACATTCTCAAACTTGGTTAGAGGAAGGGGGAGTGATACTACCCAGCTGCCAGTCCACACCATGATTGGACCATGTGACTGATTGTTTTGAGAAAGTAGAAAAACTTTTACTTTTAATTAGGTGAAAACTGCAGGAGACTTTAGAGTCAGGTTTCACCAGATATGTGCCAATATATTTCCAATAAAGCTATTCTTTGAGGAATCTACCTGCCTTGGAGTTTTGCTTGCTATAGATCTATTACCTGGAACCCTGACAAATGCATTTTCAGATAAGCATTTGAACAAAGAGCCATTCTCTGAAGATTTTCTCCTAAAAATGCAAATTTTGGTAAATGTTTCAGAGGTTAAGCCACAGGCCTATGGCAATTAACTGGAACTATCTTAGCAAAATCGTTAAAGCAAAATATTAAAGTAATGGACAATTTTTCTACTGAAGGTAGCAAACGATGACAGCACTGAAAGATATTGGCGGTGCTAGAAAGAGCATTCAGAATACCTACCTCACATCCAAGGTTTCTGACAAAAATTCTAAGACTAGATCCGATTGATGGGTTATGGGTGTGATTGTTTATGAAATTCACATTTCCTGAAAATGGGGCTGAAGCAGGGGTGAAATGTTCCTAGTTTGGAGCAGATCGGGCAATCCGGGAACGATTGTGGCAGGTGGTTCAGAGATAGGGATGGGATGGGGGCACGAGGCTGCACCCACTCACCCGGGTATCATTACTTCCTGCTTTTAAAAGGTATTTTAAAAAAGGCTCTGACGATCATGCACCACAGCTGTGATCACCGGAGTCTTTTTTTTTTTACTTTTAAAAGCATTTTTTTTACAATCTATTTGGGTGAATAGGTTGTAAAAATATGCTTTTAAAAGGTAAAAAAAGGCTCTGATGATTGCAAGGCACAACTGTGATTGTCAGAGCCTTTTTAAAACCTTTTAAAAGCATTTTTTACAACCTATTCACCCGAATAGATTGTAAAAAAATGCTTTTAAAAGATTAAAAAAAAGGCTCTGACGATCGTGCGCCAGAGCTGTGATCATCAGAGCCTTTTTTTTAACCTTTTAAAAACATCTTTAACAACCTACTCACCTGAATAAGTTGTAAAAAATGCTTTTAAAAAGTAAAAAAAAAAGTTGGCCACGCCCACCCAGTCACATTAACCCCCCCACACACCAAGCCACACCCACATAACCAGTAGTAACAAGTTTTACATTTCACCCACTGGGCTGAAGTGAGAATTTGGAGCTTAATGCAATTCAGACTGAGATTTTGAAGGTAACAAAGAGTGATATCTTAAAACAATTCTTGATTAAGACATAAGCTATAAAAGAGAGAAATCAAAATGCCTGGAGATTTTGGGACAGAATGGAATAAAAATAGAAAGGAGGACATTAGGTAAAGGTAAAGGTTCCCCTCGCACATATGTGGGGGGTGGTGCTCATCTCTGTTTCAAAGCCAAAGAGCCAGCACTGTCCAAAGACATCTCCGTGGTCATGTGGCTGGCATGACTAAACACCAAAGGCACACGGAACACTCTTATCTTCCCACCAAAGGTGGTCCCTACTTTTCTACTTGCATTTTTTACGTACTTTTGAACTGCTAGGTTGGCAGAAGCTGGGACAAGTAATGGGAGCTCACCCCATTATGCGGCACTAGGGATTTGAACCACTGAACTGCTGACCTTTCGATTGACAAGCTCAACGTCTTAGCTACTGAGCCATCCCTCATAGGAGGATATTACACTTGCCATAATTTCATCTTTTGATTTAATTGAAATAATGCTTTAACTATCTCAGCTGCACCTCTTTTAAGATACAGTATAAGAGAAGATGAAGAACAGCAGAATAATTGTCCACAAAGAAGGGGGAAGGGGTGAGGAGGAGGAGGAGGAGGAGGTGGTGGTGGTGGTGGTGGTGGTGGTGGTGGAGGAGGAGGAGGAGGAGGAGGAGGAGGAGGAGGAGGAGGAGGAGGAGGAGAAGGAGGATTAATTAGTCTGAACCAGAGCAGAAAATCTTAAAACCTTTTAAAAATTACAAAAACCATTTCGAAAGTAAGTTCTTCTGAAATGCTTCTTATATTTGGATGGGAAGGTTACAAGCATGGTACATTAACAAGTTTGGCCTCTCCTGGTAATGACATCTTAATTTTTTAAAAGAAACCTCTGCATTATCACTACTGAGTTTATAATATACTATGAGATAAATATGTAACTCCTATTCTAAAGGGTATCATAATAATAAGCACAATATTTGAGATCCACTCGGTTTTCAGAAAGGTTAAATACCACTTGATCATAGAAGGAAGGAAACCTGTGCAAGACATGAGATTCAGAAAATTGCTAAATTGATTTCAAATCTCTCTGAAATTGTTCCTAGGCACCCGATTTGATTTATCATTTTTAATCAATTGGAAGCTATGATTCAAAGATTTGATTCAAACTGACAATTTGGATTGATTGCATTCCAAACATTTATAGCTTCGCACAAACCTAAAAAGGAGAGAAACAGCTGCTCAACTCTTAACTTTCCAACAGGAATACTTTAGCGTTCACACTGAATTCAATAAAGGAGCTGACCTTGAGTTTAAGAGAACATTTCCAAGGAAAGTTAAGATTGTGGGATGGAGGAAAAGAATCATCTTCCTTGTTTACTGTATTTTCACCAAATCTAAAATAAGGAAATTATTTTGGGAAAACATCTAATAAATTTGAAAAAAATGTTACTTGCACTGTTATCTGTGTCAAATTCAGAAGTTACTGTATTTTTCGGAGTATAAGATGCACTGGAATATAAGATGCACCTTAATTTTTTGGGGAGGGAAACAAGAAAAAAAGAATTCTACCTCTGCCTACCAGCATTTAAGGTGACACTGCTTTACACTGCCCTCCTCTTCCTACTGCAAGTGAGAGGTGCCTCAGAGATTCGGCTGGGAAAGAGGGCGTCGATTACTGAGAAGTTGTTTTCAGGAAAACCTATCAGGGTGCTCCTGCAGGGACTACTCGATTTCCCTGAAGAGACCCCTTGCATGATCTCAGGGGAGGGTTGGGGCACAGCCTGAGGAACAAGCCTCTTCAGGACAGTCTGGGGGGGGGGAATCTGCCTGATGGCTTCGGCGAACAAGGCGGACCACACAGTCCGCAGCTGGGGCCCCCCTCTGGCCGCCCAGCGGGCAGCTCAGGGCAGACCATGATAACTTCACTCCCACAATGTGAGGAGCCGCCGCTGCCATCACCTAAGCCCTTTCCGTGTCTGGGAGCCCCTAAAGTGAAATGTTCCTCCTTTCCAGCTACCGCTGCCCGTTGGCCCAATGGAATTCATAGAGCTGCTTTTCAGGTGGTGGCTGGTTCCCCTGCAATGTGCTTCTGAGAACCAGGAAGGAAAGCATTTTCAGGAGGCAAGCGCTTTGCATAGCAGGGAATGGGGATGGGGCAGGGGTGAAATGCTCTCAGTTTGGACTGGATCACCCGATCCGGTAGCAATGGTGGCGGGTAGTTCGGAGAACCGGTAGCAAACATCCCTGCCCCCCCCCCATGCCCACCTGACCCGCACAATCATCAGAGGCTTTTATTTTAATTTTTAAAAGCATTTTTTTCTACAACCTCTTCCAGAGAAAAAATGCTTTTAATAGTTTTTTTAAAAAGCCTCTGATGATCACGCGGCTCAGCTGGGATCGTCAGAGGCTTTTAAAAGCAGGTTTTTTTACAACTTATTAGGCCGAAGAGGTTGTAGAAAAAATGGTTTTAAAAGTAAAAAAAAAAAAAAGTTGGCCATGCCCACCTAATCACATTACCCCCCACCAAGCCATGCCTACAAAACTGATAGTAACAAATTTTAAATTTCACCACTGGGGTGGGGGTGGGGGGTTGATCGATCATTTGAAGGGGAGGAGGAAGATGCACACTCTTAACTTTGTACATGTCGTGGTCGGTGTTGGAGGAGGAGAATCAGAGGAGCTGGGGATGCTGATGCTCTGGCCATCTCCCCCCCCCCCCACACACACACTCAGGCTGCCCTGGATAAGATCACCACCATCAAGCGGGTCTCAGAGGACATAGCCAACTATTTCTACAAGAGATACGGGGGAGGACCCAGGCTGACAGGGGGGAGGGTGCCATCCTGGATGAGGCTGGCTTTTCTCCTCCCTGAATCCAAAAATGGGGCATGCAGCTGACTGGAGCCACTGACCCCTTGACCGCTGTTTTGAGGAGGTTGCAGACGGCTTTGTAGTACTCGCTAAGCTGGCTCTTCAGCCTCCTGGCATCCTTCCCCTTCTTCAGTGAAAGCCCACTGCAAGGACTGCGTGGTGTCGAAGTGTTGGGTGCTGTAGTTGAAGAGCCAGCTTAGCGAGTACTACAAAGCCAATTTCTACAAAAGATTGAAGGGAAAGTGGATAAAGCTAAAACCTAGTAATGGCTTACGACTGGAACATTTAAAAAAAATAAATTGAAGGCTTCATTTTGGCTGCAGAAAAGCAACTTATTTGAATTAATGCAAGTAATGGGAAAACTGGTGGGAACATAAAGTTGAAATAGTAGTTGAAAATAAACTAATTAGGATATTTTGAGATTTCTAATTACAGACTGACAAAGTCTTGACTCATAACACATCAGATATAACTGTGTTTGTAAAAAAAAGAAAAGAAAATGTGGATAATTGATGGGGCAATACCAGGGATAATAGAAGCCAAAGAATTGAAGATCACAAACTATCAAGATCTGAAAATCAAAATTGAAAGATTATGGCATAAACTGTCCCAGTGGTTATTGGCACACTGGGTACCATATAAAAAAAATTTGAACAGTACTTAGAAAATTTGTACATTGCCAAAATTTTCATCTGTCCTTTGCAAAAGGTCACACTGCTTGGATCCACACATATACTACGACAATACATTACAACATCCTAGTTTTTTGGGGGGGAAATTAGTGCATATGAAGACCAGCATCAGCTAAAGAACTAGTAGCTACGATTTCACATTTTTGTGTATATAAAATAGAATAGAATAGAGTAGAATTGTTTATTAGCCAAGTGTGATTAGACACACAAGGAATTTGTCTTGGTGCATACGCTTTCAGTGTACATAAAAGAAAAGATACAAATTGAGAAAGTTATGTTCACAGTAAATATAAGTCATCAGAGAATTTCTACCTTCTATGAAAATATTGCATAGATATCAAAAACAGTGTGTTCCAAAATATTTAGTCTGTAACTCTACAGATACGATTTCCAGGGAATAAAGCCTCACAGAGTAGGAAATATTTCTGAATAGGAATTGATAGGACTGTATTGCTGACGTAGGATTGCACCATTTGTTTGTTTTTTAAATAATCTCACAAGTTTATCTGCACAGGGATGTTTTCTTTTTATTTCTGTCTTCATTTTTTTAAATTCAAAAAAATTAAAATACAAAACCCCAAAATAATAAAATAAAATAATGAAATAAAATAAAAGTAAATAAATAATAACTATATAATAATAACTTAGTTGATACCTAGGATACTGGCAGCAACCCATATCAACCATCACCGCTAGTCAATGATATTTGTGATACATTTTTATATGTTCAGTTGACTGAGTTTCATGTTTAATGAATAAAAGAGATAATAATAATAATAATAATAATAATAATAA
>WNWU01000003.1:50165069-50175990 GCA_012654045.1 Ptyas mucosa
GAGGAGGAGGAGAAGAAGAGGAAGAAGAAGAAGAAGAAGAAGAAGAAGAAGAAGAAGAAGAAGAAGAAGAAGAAGAAGAAGAAGAAGAAGAAGAAGAAGAAGAAGAAGAAGAAGAAGCAGAAGCAGCTGCAATTTCTTGATGTGTTATCTAAAATTCTTGGACATGGTACCAAGTGCCCCGATGACAATGGGTATCACTGTTACATGTTTCATCCATAGCCATGTAGTTTCGATGGCCAGGTTGTGATATTTCATGATTTTTTCCAGTTCTTTTTTGGAGACGCTAGAGTTGAAGAAAAAGAACTGGAAAAAAATCATGAAATATTGTGACCTGGCCATTGAAACAACACAGCTATGGATGAAATATGTAACAGTGATACCCATTGTCATTGGGGCACTTGGTACCATATCCAAGAATTTTACAATACACATCAAGAAATTGCAACTTCCTGAAATAACACCAACGGAACTGTAAAAAACTGTGCTACTCGGAACATCATATATTTTAAGAAGATACTTGGTTGATGCCTAGGATGCTGGCAGCAACATGCATCAACCATTAGCACCAGTCAATGATATTTGTGAAACATTTTAAAATGTTCAGTTGACTGACTTTCATGTTTAATGAATAAAAGAGAATCATCATCATCATCATCATCATCATCGACAGGTTGTACCTGCCAAGAAAAATAGGGGGCAGAGGACTATTGCAAATCCATCAAACTGTAGAATAGGAAAAATGAAGTTTGAATGATTATGTGAACCAAAGTACAGAAAAATTGCTGCAGGCTGTGGAAACAGAGAACATTATAAAAACAACAGAAACAAAGGCAGAATATAAGGAAAAACAGCTGGATGACAGATTAAAACCAGATGCAAAACCAAAGCTTTGCATGGACAGCACTTGAAAACATTGAAGGAAAATGTGATGACAACTATACATGGGCATGGCTTAAGATGGAAACCATCAAGAAAAAAACAGAAGGTTTAATACTCACTGCTTAAGAACAAGCACTACAAACTAATGCCATGAAAACAAAGATACAAAAATCCACCAACAATCCAAACTGCCGACTTTGCAACAACAAAGACGAAACTGTTTCACATTTAATATGTGAATGCAGCAAAATCGCACAAACTGAATACAAAACTAGACATGACCGGAACACAAAAAACTGTGCTACTCGGAACATCATATATTTTAAGAAGATACTTGGTTGATACCTAGGATGCTGGCAGCAACCCATATCAACCATTAGCACCAGTCAATGGTATTTGTGATGCATTTTTGAATGTTCAGTTGATTGAGTTTCATATTTAATGAATAAAGATAAAAATAAATAAAAATAAAATAAAAAAACATGCACAGGAATGTTTTCTTGATGTCATATTGTGTGAAATTTGAAGTTTGGAATTTGGAGCCTTGGATTTGCTTCCAAAGAAACATATCTAGAATTGGGTTGTAAAGCCCATAAGACCATTATTTAGAAAGACATTGCAGCTGAACCATGCTTAATCAGGGGACTGCTAGCTATCAGGTACCTCATCTGCGTATCATAGGAAAATCAATATAGAACCTAATTAGAAAAATGAAAGGACACATTTGTGTTTTATTTGCTGGCAGACAAAGCTCTCAGACTTTCAACAGACAAATGAATAATTAAAATGCTAGGAAAAAGATGAGTCTTGGCAATGCGACTTGAGACACATTTTAAACAAAGCAATCAAATCGTATTTCCCACAGGAGCAGCCCATGATCACTGAAAAGAGATTATTATAAACAATTGAACAGAGATGTCAAGAAACTGCACCTGACACGCACTGGAATGAAATATATTTTTGTTCATTTTTATATTTATATCTATACATACACACGGAGAGAGACATTTTGTTTTATGTGTAAAAAGACAGAAATAAAATGTTTAGGATTAAAAACTGCATGTTTATCCTTTTTATGTATTTCTAATTCTTTATATAGAGAGAAAGGATTATTCTACTTTGGAGTGTAATTGCCTCATGGTTCCTGTACTGCACACACACAAACACACATATCAAAATTAATATCAGAAGCAATTTGGAAGCCTGAAAAAGATACAACTGAACAGATTTTCTAAAAGATGAGAGAAAAATGGCCAATCATAGTGTTAGTTTCATAGCCATGGAAGAGGGGAAAAATGCCTCCTACTTGACAGCTAGTATGTCTCCTAGATGATAGCAAGCACATATTTAAAAAAATGACTTCTCCCACAGATTGAATAGCTGGGCAAATTGACAATGGGACAGCCAGTTCCCTAGGCATTTTAAAAGAATGTATGGCTTTAAAGATCAATGTCAACAGGTTAACATGCTAGTAAAATAACGTTTAGGGTTATCCAATCAGATTAGATATCTATACAGAAAGGAAGGCACTAGATCCGTGATGGTGAATCTATGGTACGTGTGGGCACGCAAGCTCATCTCCGGCGAGCCTTCTGGGCCTACCAGAAGTAGGGAAATGGGCCATTTTCGGCCTCCAGAGGGCCTCTGGGGGTGCGTGGGGAAAGCCGTTTTTGCCCTCCCCAGACTCCTAGAAAGGCTCTGGTGGCTGGGGAGAGCAAAAAATGGGCGTACCGTGCCATCACGTGCCAGGAGCATGGGGAGTGTGGGACCATGCACATAGAAATATGGGTGTGGGCACACGTGCGCGCATCCCCCCTCCCCCCGCTCCTGGCACGCGATGGCAAAAAGGTTAGCCATCACTGCACTAGATGTTCAACCTGTCTTTAGAA
The DNA here is from genome assembly GCA_012654045.1 of Ptyas mucosa. Classification (NCBI taxonomy): domain Eukaryota; kingdom Metazoa; phylum Chordata; class Lepidosauria; order Squamata; family Colubridae; genus Ptyas; species Ptyas mucosa. Next base: position 50,167,838 of record WNWU01000003.1, read on the forward strand.
GAGACTCTGGAATAAGAATGATTGCTAATGCACACAAGTTAACTGAGAAAGCTAAAGAGTGCCAGAAAGAAATCAATGTTGATTTCTTGTGTGCTTGATACACACACACACTATATATATATACACACACTATATATATATATATATATATATATATATATATATATATATATATATATGTTTTCTGAGGTTTTCGCGGGTGTTTGTATGTAGGTCTTTGGTTATTCGGGTTTTCTCCCGCGTAAAATTGGAAGTGTCTTGGCGACGTTTCGACGAAGTCTCATTCGTCATCTTCAGGCTGGTGTTCTGGTGTTAACACTTTGAAACCCAAGCTCTAGAAAAATCGGATCACAAACCCAAACTTTGGCTCAGATATGTAGATGACACCTTCATAATCTGGCCACACGGGAAAGAAAAACTGGACAACTTCCTCACACACCTCAACAGCCTACACCCCAAAATACAGTTCACCATGGAAACAGAAACCAACAACCAACTTCCCTTCCTGGATGTCTTAGTCTACAAGAAATCCAATGGCTCCCTAGGACACACCATCTACCAGAAGAAAACACATACAAACCGCTATCTGCACGCACTCTCACACCACCACCCAGCACAGATCAACTCCGTAGCCAAGACACTCATCTCCAGAACAAAACGCTTAGCTGACGAACAACACCTACAAACCGAATTACACACTCTCACTAACGTACTAACATCCAACGGATTCCAAAGAAATAAGATCACCAACCTAATTCAAAAAGAAACCCCCACTAAAATCCAAGACAGGGAACAAGAAAACGGCAAAGCCCTCCTTCCATACATAAAAGGCACCACAGACAGAATTAGCAAGATCCTCCACAAACACAACATCAAGACAGCATTCTGCACAAACCGAAAAATATCCACCATCCTAAGAAACCCCAAAGACAAAATTGAGTTAGAAAACCAAGGAGTATATGAAATCCCATGCACTGCTTGTCCCACCACATACATCGGACAAACCAACAGAAGAATAAGTGCACGCATTGAAGAACACAAGAACTCAGTCAGAAAAGAGGAACCAACTTCTTCCCTGGTCCAACACTTTAAAGCCACAGGACATGATATTGACTTCAAAAAGACCAGAACTATCGCCAAAACTGAACACTTCAACAACAGAATAATCAGAGAAGCTATCGAGATAGAAAAACGCCCACACAGCATGAATAAACGAGATGATACCTCCCGCCTACCAACCATTTGGAAACCCGCCCTTAGTGACAAACGAGTCCTTAACACAAAGAATGACACCAGACCCACACTCACGAAAACCACACAGGATATCACCACCACACTTCCACGCAAAAAGCAAACCCAGGCCCACACCGATGATGAGACACGACCACAGACCAGAAGCCAAACCAAAGCTGCACCATTGACCAATTTAAACCCCTCCAATCCATACATGAAGCAAACTGACACCCACCACGAAGATGTGGCACGACCACGAACGCGAAGCCAAACAACAGCAATGCAGCTCACCAGCTCAAATCCCCCTGCAACTCAGAGTAACCCGAGCACAGCCAAGCCCCCACCCAAACAGAGCACACCCCCAGCCAATCAGAGCACAGCCAACCCCCCATCCAATCAGAACACAGCCATGCTCCCACCCAATCAGCTCCCACCCCCACTGGCAGTTAAAAGGAGGAAACAGCTGCGATCACACATTGCTCCTGGAAGCACGAAGCCGAGAACACCAGCCTGAAGATGACGAATGAGACTTCGTCGAAACGTCGCCAAGACACTTCCAATTTTACGCGGGAGAAAACCCGAATAACCAAAGACCTACATATATATATATATATATATATATACAGTATATACGCAGTAGTTAAAAAAAGCTACCAGTTCCTCTGAACTGGTATTCCCAATGATCAGCTGTGCCGCGAGATTTAGCTTTGCTAGAAAGCAGGAAATCCTGCTTCCTAGTGAAGCTAAATTGCATGGTACAGCTGATCCCCGCCCTCACTCTTCTACTTACCTTCCCAAGCCTACTTTTGGCACGGCCAGCGAACCTGTAGCAAACCGGTTCAGATTTCACCACTGACCTGGGCAGGTTTAAGTCTTTCACAATGAGTCATAGCACAGACCCAGCATTTTACTCCTGTAAAAACAAGAGGCACCATTTCCCCCCTGTGGCTAATATATCTTTGTGGTATTATATTACATACAATTGCTTCTGTCACCTCTCCTAATTAATTAATCCAGAGTATTGCCAGCTAACCATAACTCTGATGCAACTAATTCTTGCCAGTGATGAGAGGCATATTTCCAGGAAGGTCTGAGCTTCATAAGCAGCTAGGCCAGCCCTCCTGGCACGCTTGAAAACTCAGAGATCAAAAGAAACAAAGTTATAAAGGCAAGCCAATGTTCATTCTTCTAAGTCCTGCCCAGTAGTCAAGCTTTGCCAGTATGTTCCATCCACCCTGGCAACCCCCCATAGCCAGAATTTAGGAGCCAATCTGACCAATTAGCTCTGCCAATACAGAAAATCCAGAAATCAGAAGTTGAAAAATGCAAGACATGAACTGGAAGCTGAATCACAGCTCAAAAACCTGCATTTTAAAATTGGAGTACGATCTTTTATCTTCATCTCATTCAGCCAAGAAGTGAAGGAGCTTTAGGCATTTTGAAGTTATATTATAATTGAGGGGAAAGCCTTTTTTAAATCAAATCTTAAATCTCAGAGCAGCTTGAATTGAATCAGTTTGCCATCTAATCTTGGATCCCAATCTGAAATCAAATCAGGTCCTCTTTGAATCTCAGAATTCCAATGCAAATCAAATCAGGGTTGATCCAACAGGTCTATTACTTTGCATATTGATGCTGCAGTTGCACACATACTGTAATTAACTGCAAGTCATTTCTGTGGAATTCAGTGAAACTTGCCTTCGAATAATTATGAATAATGCTGGAAATCTGCAATCTTATACTTATTATCTAGAAATAAAACTTCATGATCACATTTTCTGGTAAGCAAGGACAAAATTGTATTTTGCAACTGCAATTTCACGAATGCTTGCAAATCAAAGAGATGCTTACACTGATTTTCTTCTAATTAGCATGCATAGACTCCGACTTCAAAACTATTACATTTTTAATCGACTGATGCACAATAAAACATAAAACACACATATGATAAGGGAAAATGAGTTTCTACTTGTTTTACTTGTCCGCTTGCAGAGTTATCCAGAATCAGGTAGCATAAAAATTTAACAATGAACAAATAAAAATATTCTGCCGTCTATACATGGGAGATCAGTTGCTTTTCTGAATGTACTTTATGGAGCTTACTTTGGGAAGAGAATATAGTATGCTATGTAGTAGCATTCATAAAAGTTCTTCCTGTAGGCTGTGGAAGCCTTAAACCACCACTTCAGTGGTGAGATTCAAACTTTTTAACTACCGGTTCTGTGGGCATGGCATGGTTTGGTGAGCATAACTTGATGGACATGGCAGGGGAAGGTTACTGCAAAATCCCCATTTTCTCCCAATCAGCTGGGACTCTGGAGGCAGAAAATAGATTTACTGGTTCTCTGAAATACTCAAAGTGTCCACTACCGGTTCTCCAGATCTGGTCAGAACTGCTGAATACCACCTCTGCACCACTTCCAATTATTAGCCTTGAATTTCTGTTTGTACTTTCTTGCTATCTTTTTATTTAAGGGGGAAAAAAATAGTCTATTGATTTTTGGAGATGTTTTTCCTAACCAAGTGCATGTAAGCAGGCAGCTCATTTATCCAATTTCAACCTTACGGAACTTGAAGTGGTTGCAATCTCTGAAGTCCTTTAATTGGAGTTGATTGTAGAAAGGCCACATCAACTTTAAACACAGATGTCCTCTGACACAGCAATAATAGCACAGCAGAAGTGTCAGAGGGTAAATCCATTGCACGGGAAGGATGGAACGATTGTACAAAACTCATTGTAACAGAGAAGGGAAGGATCGGTGATTGCCCAGAATTTCTCCCCCACTCAAGCTTCAAAGGAACAAGATTGCAGGACTGGCTAATTCATTTTATTCCTCCACCCCCCCACCCCCATTCCAACATATTAATCATATCTTCCTTTTTACATGAGTTCTTTCATATTATTGTATTTTAAGATAGGTTTTCCCAAATGAGCGACTTTTAGGGATGTTAGGCCTTCTAAATGTCTGCAAAATAGCATACATACTTGCAATGTTGTTGTTGTTGTTGTTGTTGTTGTTGTTGTTAGCATTAGTGTATGGCATTGTTACAGCAGCTAGGAGATCACAATGCTATTTGAGAATAGTAGTTTGGTTCGCCTTGCTATAGGAAGTGCCTGCACGCTTATCACGATGCACCACAAGAGGGTGAGCTGACTTCGTACCAGAAAGAAAGATGAGTGGTTTTTCCTGGAGCCACCTCACAAGCGGGTGCTACAACTGGGGTAGTTCAGAGCCATCAGGAATCTGACTGCCTTCACAGAACACCAGCTCATCTCCCCACTGAAGTGGTACCTATCTATCTACTTACATAGAACATGCTTTCGAATTGCTAGCTGGGCAGAAGCTGAGATGAGTGACTGGAGTTCACCCTGCCACACAATGCTAGTGTCACTGTGTTCTTGTATTTCCCAGCTGAGCTGTCATTTTTGGTCTAATAGGCTTACTGTAGTTTTGCCAAGTTTTGTTATCAGTATTAAGTGCGCAAGCGTGCATTCCTTTCTAGCCTCCATTATCACTTCTTCTTACTCCTTTGTTCTCCTGCCAAGAGGTCAGGCAGGAACGCCGGCAAGATGTAGCCAATTAATTAGATAGTAAGAGTTATCTTTATTTTTACTTTACAATAAAATGAGTTTTCTCTTAGAAATTCTTCGGGTTTTATTTTCTTAATGTATACATTTGAGGAAAAGCCTCGGTCCAAACCTCTAAACCAGGGTGCGATTATCCCAGAGCCAGGATGGGATCAATCAACTCCCTGACAGCTAGGGCTCAAACGGCTGGAGCTGAGACCATCTCCAGCATCATTAAGCCACTGAGCCACCACTCCTCTTTTTCAAGGTTGTAAGAATAAAATAAAGGCAGACAGACATACAGTCAGGAGAAGCAAAAGGATTAAGAAGTTTGTACTTAGTCACTATTTTAAAACAAAAATTAGGCAATTCAGTTTAAATTACGTGCAATATAGTGATTTTAGATTGTACCAGGTTGTCTAAATATTTGTTTATACTGACCTGAAAATCAAGATGAGAACTTATGACCTCCCAAATGGCCATACAAAGTATGAACTGATTCTTACATGGACTGGTTTGCAAACTGGCTTTATATTGCCAGCTTTTCATTATCCTTAGAGGAAGTCAATAAGTTGGTCTCAAAACTAAAAATAAAGGAAAGAAAACAAACAAATTTCAGCATATTTTTCTAGAAGCAGGCTGTATTTGTTCAAAACTTTCTGAAATTCAAGGCTCACAATGAAATATGATTAAAAAGCACATAACAATCAGCCAAGTTGATTTGCTCTTCTAAATTAGTATTTCTTCATCTTTTTAGATATGTCAACTTTAAGGCAAACCCATACTTACACGTTAAAGGTGCGGTTTTCCTGTGTTTATGCCAGATTGTCTTAACTGGATTCAGAAAATCCTTTCTGGGCTGAAACCCTTGTGACAGCAGTTTGTAAAGTATGTGTGAAGTATGAGATGCTGACTATGAAGAGAAGAAGACAACCCTGAAGAAGATCTGCAACAAGCTTCAGATATAACACAATCTTAGTCTAGGAAACTGGAAGTGATGAGGAAAAAAAATCAAGGTTCCCTCACTTTAACTAGCAAGAAAGACAGAGACACGTGGTCAAGTTTTTCAAGATACTGTAATTATAGCCTATTATAAAAAGAGCAGAATTCCAGTATTTCTTGTGATGTTGGTTTTCCGACTTGGTCTACCATGAAGACCTGATAGGTTATCATGCCCTGTTTTGCTCTCCTACTTTTCTGACTCAAGAAAGTAGTGGCCAATGGGTTGCTTGCCCCTGCTCTAAGAGATTGCACATGAAACTATCTTACAAAATGTTGCAGATCCTTTAAGTAATTAATAGAAAATAAAGTCTTTCACTATATTAGTTTAATACATTATCATAAGCACAGACCACCATTCATCTCCTAGCAGAACAAAAGTTACTGTCCTCCAGAGGAACCTTTTGAAGGCTGTGATGATTTGCTGTCAGGTTGGTGTTGGCAGGGGTGGGATTCTACCTGTTTGGACCGGTTCGGGCATACCGGTAGCTCCGACAATCATCTGACAGTGAACTGGTTTGCTCCGATGATCAGCTGGGCCCGCCCTGCACTATACCTATCCTTATTTCCTTTGTTTGAAGTCCAGCTGATTGGCACGGTAGTGCGGATTGCCACACCTCAGCTGTTTTATTCACCGGAACTGCTGTTTTCAAATGTACTGCGTGCGTGCGGATCACCCATTTGGCATGCATGTGAAGCGCGTGCGAAGCAAACCAGTTGTTACACTGGTTGAATCCCACCACTGGGTGTTGGTGACTCTTACTAACTACATAGATTTTCTCCATCACAATCTATCACTAACTTGGTCATTCAGGTCTTCTAATGGGGCACTCATCACCGTTGTAAATGAATCTATTCACCTTTCTGTTTGTTCTTTTCTTCTTCTCTTTCCTTCCACTTTTCCCAGCAGAGACTTGGATCTTCATATAAAGTATCCAAAGCAGGATAATTTGAGCCTGGTCATTTGTACCTCAAGTGAGAACTCTGAGTTGATTTATTCAGTGATCCGTTTGTTTGTTTTTCTTGGCTGTGCATGGTATTCTCAGGAGTCTTCTCCAGCACCAATTTTCAAAAGCATCAATGTTCTTTTTATCTCCTGCAAAATGCAACCTCCTCTTTCAAAGAGTGTCACAGGGAATACCACTGATTTCGATTATTTATACTAGATGAATGAGTTTGTGTAGTGGTAGATACACATTTATAAAGAGAGGTTGGGCACTGATTAGCAAGCAATAGAAAACAAACATCAAACTCTCCAAGTTATTTATTTTATTTCGTCAAGCATGTATTAGATAACAGATATAAGTATAAACATAATTATGAATATATGAAATGAATATGAATAAAAGGGAACAAAAGGACAGGGACGGTAGGCACGCTGGTGCGCTTGTAGATAACCTGCTGAAGTTTATTCCTCCCATTCCCTTAAGCATTCAAACATGGGTTGAAAACTCTCTGAGGCCTCAGCTGTCTGAAGCAAGAACTCAAAGTAACACTCAACTGAAATATATAACTAAGGAAACAAATTAACCTGATGGCAGCAAAGTTCACACCAACACACTCAATAAGCCTTCCAGACCCAGCTGTAAGCATATAAACTAGTCCTCATTTGAGTGGGTTCTGGACTCTTCCTTCCCTCTAAATAAGTTTTGTGTGGATAGAATCAGCTTTCTTCTCTGTTTGGGCAATGAGTTGAGTCATGGCAAGCAATGCAGGAGGTAAGGGAGTTTGCTTATACAGGCCTGGTAAGAACAATCCAGGAGCCATTTTCTATACAGGTAGTCCTCTGAGTAGTGACCATAATTGAGCTCAACATTTCTGTTGCTAAGCTTGTTATGTGAGTTTTGCCCCCTTTTATGACTTTTCTTGCCACAGTTGTTAAGTGAATCACTGCCGTTGATACATTAGTAACATGTTGTTAAATGAATCTGTCTTCTCCATAGACTTTGCTTATCAGAAGGTCGCAAAAGGAGCTCGCATGACCTTGGAACACAGCATGGGTCATAATTATGAACCAGTTGCCAAACATCTGAATTTTGATAGCATGGTCATGGGGATGCTACAAAGATCATAAGTGTGAAAAATGGCCATGTCACATTTTTCAGTGCTGTTATAACTTGGAACGGTCACTAAGCGAACTGTGGTAAGGCAAGGACTAGCTATATAGACTTTTCTTATTACATATTACTATATCCACCACACCTGCCTTTTCTTCAGAGGAGTCTTTGTTTAGCAAGTATTGCATCTCCATGCACTGAGTCTATGCTTAGACACAAGGCTAATGTTTTCTTTCTTTCTTTCTTTCTTTCTTTCTTTCTTTCTTTCTTTCTTTCTTTCTTTCTTTCTTTCTTTC
>WNWU01000003.1:50176336-50189420 GCA_012654045.1 Ptyas mucosa
ATCTATCTATCTATCTATCTATCTATCTATCTATCTATCTATCTATCATCTTCTCCATTTAGATCAGGTTGTAAAAAAATAAACAGCCCGATTTCCCATATTTATCCTTTAGTGTTTAGCTTGATTAATTATGTGCCATCAGATACGTTTTAATTACTACATACAATATAGATAGATTTTACTCCATGATGATCTATTCCTAGCCTGTTTTTAGACCTACTAATGATGCAGCTATTGCCACTGAGTTATACACTATAACTGTGTCCATCCACCTTGCTATTGGTTATCCTCTTCTTTCCTTCCAACTATCCCATTATTACAGCCTTGTCCAAAGAACTGGATCTTTCCATAATGATTCTGAAGTAGACTCATTTGATCATTAGTGCCTTGAGTGAGAATTCTGGGTTGATTTGTCTGAAGATCCATTGGCTTGTTTTCTTGCCTGTCCACAGTATTCTTGGGCATCTTTTCCAACACCAAATTCTCAAAGGCATAAATTCTCTTACTAACTTGCTTTTTCAAATCCCAGCCTTTGCTTCTGTAGATTGTCACAGAGCATACCATAGTTTGCATGATTCTGATCATTGAAGGTATAGACACATCACAGCATTTGACTATATCTTTCAAGGCCTTTGTATCTGCTGTGCAAAGTGCTAATTTGTAGTGTATTTGTTGCGTTTCAGTTTAGCTTTCAATAACTTGGATTTACTAAGCGAATACCACAATTAGCCCCATGTTTTCAGTTCCTGTGGTGCTTGGCAGCATAGAGGAGCTGTGCTGATTTACAAATTGTGTACAGCACCTCTAACATTTCCCTTAAAAAGAAAAGTGTTTCCAAGGTTTGCTGTTCAGGATCCTAAGCCATTTTCTCCAGAGTTATAACATATTACACACAATGGCGGGATTCAAATAATTTAACAATAGTTTATCTGCCCTAATGACCATCTGGGTGGGCGTGGCCATGCTGGGCATGGCCAGGGGGTGTGAAAGACAGCACTCAGCCTCCTGCACACCTCTAGGAGCAAAAATGGGCTGCGGGGGGGATCCACCTCCCCACCCCATTTTAGGCCTAGTAGGCCTCCCTGCAGCCTCCTGGGAGAAAAAACGGGCCGGGAGGGTGCACCACACACTCCCACACCCAGTTTTGGGCCAGTAGCAGGGGTGAAATGCTCCTGGTTTGGACCAGACCACCTGATCTGGTAGCGATGGAGGCAGGTGGTTTGGAGAACCAGTAGCAAAAATCCCTGCCCCCCTCCTCTCATGCCCAACTGAGCTGCACAATCATCAGAGGCTTTTTTTTTTTACTTTTAAAAGCATTTTTTCTACAACCTCTTTGGCCGAAAAAATGCTTTTAAAAGTAAAAAAAAAAGCCTCTGATGATTGCGTGGCTTAGCTGGGATCATCAAAGGCTTTTAAAAGCATATTTTCTACAACCTCTTCAGAGGTTGTAGAAAAAATGCTTTCAAACAGCTCTGACGATCCCAGCTGAATTGCCTGATCGGCAGAGGCATTTAAAAGAAAAAAAGCCTCTGCCGATCAGGCAACTCAGCTGGGATCGTCAGAGCCTTTTGAAAGCATTTTTTTACAACCTCTTCGCTGAAGAGGTTGTAGAAAAAATGGTTTTAAGAGTTAAAAAAAATTGGCCATGCCCACCCAGTCACATTACCCGCCACCACCAAGCCACGGCCACAGAACCTGTAGTAACAAATTTTAGATTTCACCACTGGCTAGTAGGCCTCCCTGCACTTATCTGGCAGCCAAAATGAGGCACGTGTGGACTCCTGGAAGGGGCGGGGAAGGGAGGGGCCATCCAGCAATTTAAAAACTGGTTTGCCCAAACTGACCCAAACTGGCTGAATCCCATCACTGACTACATATGTATAGATATGTAGACAGGTATAACACCAGTACATAGCATTCAAAAGAGACAATCGGAAAGGAAACAAGATTAAAACATCTCCTTGCCTGAAATCAACACCCGGAAAAGCAGAGATGAACAAGACCAACAACCAACCTGTAAATAACAACCCAATGAAGGAAATATCAACTCAGCAAACAATCAAATGATAAATGTCTATGGAGATTCTCAGTCATCCAGGTCACGGTTGTCCCAAAGGTGCTTTTTCAAGAGGCAACCGGCTCTCAGAGCTGAAGAAGTTTCTTGGATGAGAAGTGAAACTTCTTCAAAGAAAAACCAGAAAGTCCAGTTGCCTCTTGAAAAAGCACCTTTGGGACCATCAAATGATATAAACAACAGCCTAAGAACAACTAAGGATGTAAGCCACCAAGTACATTCTCAGCAATACTGACAGGGTAAATCTTCTATGTGTATAAAGAGAGCAAACCCCATTCCCTTCTAGCCCTGATGATGATAGTTGGGTAATGAAACATCTGCAAGAAAATAACCAACCTCAAAAAGCACCAAGGACTCCTTATGACAGTGATGGCTAACCTTTTTGTTGTTGTGTGCCAAAAGGGGGGGGAGCGGGGGGGGGGTTGTGCATGTACATGCCCACACCCATAATTCAATGCCTCCACACCCTGCACATGCGCTACAACTCCCCCACGCTCCCTCAATTTTTGCCATATGACGGCAAAAAGGTTACCGGTGGGCCTGGTAGACCCATTTTTCACCCTCCCCAGGCTCCAGAGGCTTTCTTGGAGCCTGTGGAGGACGAAAAGAGCTTCCCCAACCCCACCGGAGGCCCTCCAGAGACTGGAAACAGCCCATTTCCCAACTTCCAATGGGCCCAGAAGGTCTGAAAATCAGCCAGCTGTGCATGCATGCGCACTGGAGCTGAGCTACGGCAACGCTCACAGGGTCCACAGATATGGCTCCACGTGAGACCTATGACATGCGTGCCATAGGTTCGCCATCACAGCCCTATGACATACCTTTTAAAATGGATGGTATGCAGAAATCTGCTCTCTGTATTGAGTTATACACACATACTCATCCCTGCATCCCTGCATAACAGGCCGTGGTAGCATAAAAAGAAGAATGATTAAAAATAAAAGAAAAGAGCGGAATGCTTCAAAAACTGTTATAATTCTGGTTTTTTTTTCCTCTTCAGGTAAAGAAGGAAAACAAGTCAGGAAAAATAGATTCATTCAGTTAAATCATAAGGGAAACCCTCCAAAGGAATTGGACCTCTTGGAGCTGAGTGTATTTGAGTCCTTGAAGTTTAAAAGTAACTGGAAGAAAGCCATATAGACAGTGACTTTATCCCTTATTCTGCAAGTAAGAGATTTTGCAGCAGCTGCAAGGAAATAAAGGTTATAATTGTAAATTAGCTATAAGCTTCTTTGTATTTATTCCATTAATGTTTCAAGTTGGGTCCAGACCACAGGCCAATTTAACATGCATGACACACATATATAATAAGCTCAGGGAGAACATACTGGGAATTTTTATGGGCAATCTATCCCCCTCATCATACAAAATCATTGCACAATAACACGATTGCTACAAGGATGACTTCACTGTTGATAGAATGAAATTACTTATTTCCACAGGTTCATTTTCGGTGTGTTTTCTTCTAGACTTAATATGAGTGGCTAAGCAGCTTATCATGCTAATCCCTAAGGCTAATTTGAGGCAATGGGAAATTCAATTGATGCAGTTGATTTTCTCTAATGCTGTTCCAAATTTAATGGTCACAGGTTTGCTTTTCAGATTGAGTCTTTATTTCAGGAAGCAGTCCTGCCAAACACTAACAGAGTGTGAGATTTGTACATTACTTTTCGTAATCATCACATTCGAAAAAAGATGGTGTCAAAATCTGGAATTGTAAAGACAGGTAGAAAAGATTCTAACCTTGATTGTACAAGTTATTGTTGCAGTTGTTTTAAAATTGGACCTACAGACCAAAAGCAGAAACTCTTCAGATAATTATCACATTAATAACATGTACTTTGACTTTTAGCTGCTGAATATGTAGTCAAGCAGTGTACTTATTAAAATATTGGAAATGCAGAATGAGCTATGTAGTTTGACCCAGGTTAAATGAGATTGAATCTTATTTGCTTGCAGGCCTGCAAGTTCAGAGACTTCCTATATATTCAGTTAGTCTTCAACTTACCATCATTCATTTAGCAACTATTCAAAATGCAACATCTGGGAAAGATGGGAAAAAAGTGACAATCAATCCTCGCATTTATGACCATCGCAGCGTCCCCATGATCAAAATTTAGGTATTTTGCAACTGGCAGGTATGTATGTATTTATTTATTTATAAATACATCGTAAATGTATTTACAATGATGACAGTGTCTCAGGATCTTGTAATAGCCATTTGTGATCTCCCGGTTAGTTTCCCACAAAATCAATAAAGTAAGCTGGATTTGCTTAATGACCACATGTTTCATTTAACAACTGCAGTGATTCACATAACAAGCAGGGCAAAAAGGTTTGTAAAATTGAGCATGATTCACTTAAGAGCCATTTCGCTTAGCAATAAAGATTATGGTCCCAATTGTTGTCATAAATCAAGGACTGTATGTACGTACGTACGTACGTACGTACGTACGTATGTATGTATGTAGATATGCATATATCTTAAGGTTTATGTGACTAAGAAATATCATGAGATGGTGCAAAATAATTTGGATGGAAGAATAGGTAGAGGTCCTTAATAGAAGCTCTATTGCAATATAATTACGGCACAGGAATTTAAGTAGCAGACAAGGATTAACATGTTTATCTTTTTAAATACATCCTTAAGCAGTTGAATAAATACAAGTTTGTGATGGAAGTGTGGCCTCACAGGCAGCAGGATGCCATTAAACAAGAGGTAGCTTAGGGAAGTGGTGCATTAGATACATCTTTTATCTAAGCATGAATATGGCCTATTCTCATTACTGTTTTCTACAGTAATTAATTGTTGCTGCTACAGCAACAAGGTGTTTGAATGTCTCTTGTATACGTATCAGGTTCGATGAGTGTGATTTTCAGATTATTTTTCCATTCCCCCCGCTGATGCGCTATAATGTTGTCCATGTGTCTTCAATCAATTTTACGTAGAGTCACTATTTTTTTTCCAAATGTCTCCATACTTGTGAAATTCCAGTGTGATATATGCTGCAACTGTACCACCAGTGCCCTTTTAATGAAAGTTTCAAAAACCAGTTTGTCATAAGCCATGGCATTTGCTTGAAGGGGAAAAAAAAAAAAGGATCAGTGGACAGAGATGCGGCCTTCTGTGGGCAATCCTTTTTTTTTTTAACATGACCTATGGCTACTTCAAGAAGCATTAAACGAATTAATAATTTTGCAGAGTCTGTGTCTAGGACTGTAGATGTTTAAAGAAGCTATAGAAATTACTGAATGCCAGGCTGATACTTGGATAAAGACACTTTATACCATACTGTCCAGTCTTAATTTATTCCTATCCAAGAATATTGATTTTTGTTTCCATCACGCAAATTGGATAGTTGAATATACCCATTGAGTCAACTGATCATGCACAGTTCCTCATGTAATCAATGTCATGGCTGGGTGAAATCTACTTACCTTCCTTACCGGTTCGGAAGCGCATGCAGACTTTCTGTGCATGTGCAAATCCTTCTGCGCATGTGCAAATCCTTCTGCACATGTGCAAATCCTTCTGCGCATGCACAGAAGGTAAAAAACACATTACTTCCTGGTTAAAACCAGGAAGTAATGACACCCAGGTGGGTGGGCAGAGCTTCGCTCCGCCATCGCTACTTGTTCATCGAATCAACGGCCAAGATCGCTACCGGACCAGGCAATCAGGTCCAATCTGGGAGCATTTCACCCCTGGGCTAAACCAATGCAATTAAGCCATGTCATTCCTCTAGCCCAGTGTTGGCGAACCTTTTTGGCACTGAGTACCAAAATGGGAGCATGCGCATGTGCGCGCGGGAGCACCGGAAACCGGAAGAGCAGCTCCCTGGAACACACGCGTGCACTGGGAAACTGAGCATATGGTTTCCGGTGCACATATGCATGCTGATCATCTGCTCTTCTGGTTTCCAGTGCTCCTGCGCCTGCAAAAACCAGCTGGCCGGAACGCATGTGCGCACTGAAACCTGGAAAAGCAATTTGTCCCCATTGCCTTTACAGCCTAAAAAACTAGGGAGCGCCCTTTTGGAGACATTTGCTCTGTCTACATTCCTTCTGCAGGCCAACCTGCCTCTTATCTGGCAGTTCCCCTGGCTTTGGCTTGTTCCCCTATCTCCCAAAGTCACTTTCACAGACCATTTTAGCAACTCTATTCTGCAATCAGCAAGTGTTGTTGCAAAAGTGACTGCTTTTGATTGATCTTGATTAGAGCCAATGGTTGGGTATTGATTGGCTGAGATATCTCCCTTCACATACGGGCCAGAAATAAATGATGAAGTTTAGGAGCAATCAGAAAAGAAGTATCTTTGGAAATATTTAAGTATATTGCTGACCCAAATCATTTTGAATGACACCTTTTCTCAAATCAAATTATATCAGAAAGTATTTAGAATCCACCATGCCTTCTATATATCAGCAAAATATTTAATTAGAAGACATTATGTTTCAAAATGAATTCTAAATATGCAATACTTCTGTTTTGTGACAGACATGAAAGTATTAGTGGCAAACAACATCTTACACTATTTCTTCTCTTTATTAACTTACATGAAAAATATTAATCATTTAACTGTCAGGAAACAGATGGGAAGAGTTCCCACACTATGCTTCCTTTTGAAATTTGCTATATGTGGAAACAGTATCAAAGATAGTGACCGTGAACACTAGATCAAAGCTATTGGGAATGCTGGCTAGGGGATTCTAGGAACAAAAGTCTTAGAATTAAACTTGCTGAGGCTGAGAAACTCTGCTCTAGATTGTCAGGGTTATCCAAAACTAACCTTGTGGACCACAGAAGAAGACTTATTTCAATTTAAAGGAGATCGATTACATCTTGTTAAAGAAAGAATGACAAACTCTGCAACAGCTCAGAATCAAGAAAGCGAGATTCAGATATTGCAAGATTATTCCAGGAAAAAAGAATTAGTTTATAGAATCTTAATCTCAGAAATTGGATATGTATATTATGGACCTCATTTATCAACAGATACATTCAACCCAAAGACAGCTAATGGCTTTGATCTTAACTGAGTTTTGATTTAATGGAAGAGATGCTAATTGTTGATTTAAAACACCAGGCTAGAAATCAGGAGACCAAGTTCTTACCCTGCTTTAGGCATGGGAGATGTTTGGGTGACTATGCATCAATCACTTTCTATCTCCCCATGACATCAGGCTTGGGTGACAATTTGTGAACCCTGAAGCTGACCTGACTGAAGCCATTTTGACCACTTCAGTGTTGCCACACTGGAGCTGAGGGATAGGGAGGGGGGAATTGAGATACAGGGGAATCTGTAGCCAAAACAATATATTTTCTCTTGGGAACTGAGGACGTTCTCACACCTTGTTTGAGGAAGGTGGAGTGATGCTACCCAGCTGCCAGTCTGCACAGTGATTGGACATGTAACTGATTGTTTTGAGAAAGCAGAAAAACTTTAAATTTTAATTAGGTGAAAACCGCAGGAGACTTCAGAGTCGGTTTTCACCAAATATGTGTTCTGACCTAGACTTCCTTAAAGCATGAAGCAGAGTCTTGGTCCCGGCAAAACCCGTTTTATTTACACAATGGTGAATTCCTTTCATTCACAGTCAGCAAGGCTTGGCAAACAGTCTTTCAGAGGAATATTTATCAACACCAACCTTATCTCGCTTGGAAAGCTGCCAGATAACTAGTATCCAAATGCAGTGTAAGGCAAAACTTGGCACACAGTCTCTTAGAGTCATGAACAGAATTTTCCACTCTTGAAATGACTGAATAAACAAATTGTTTCCTGCAAAAGCCCCCTCCCCATTTGCTCCTCTTTTGTTTCCTATGAGAGGGGCCAATCACCTCCAAGGTGTGGCTTTACTCCCAAGTCGACCCTGCTCTCTTAGTTGTTTTTGTCTTCTGGCAGCTCTGCGCAGGCACACACTGGGAACAGGCTCCAGCTGTTCCTCTGCCTCACTGCTGTTTAGCTCCCTCTCAACCTCCGATGCCAAGCCCTCGTCCAAGCTTTCCCCAGCCCCCAGGACTGGCCAATGTTCCTGCCCAACCTCCTGCTGGCCACTGGCGGCCCACAACAATATGTGCCAATATGATAATTCCAATAAAAGTATTCTTTGAGGATTCTACATGCCTCGGAGTCTTGCTTGCTATGGATTTATTACTTGGAACCCTAACATAATTCCTGTCACAAGCAATGAGTCAAGTTCTGTATTTTTCCATCAACTTGCAGTTGGGCAGGTATGATGGACTTGTAGATGCAAATCACATGTACCAGTTAGTTTCCTCTCTCAAGTTATGGTCTACAATTTTTAAAATTAAAATTTCCACAACTGGTATGTACAGTATATATACCTGTCTGGTCACTACCACAATCACTCTTTAAAGAGATATTTTCTTTCTGCACTTTGATGCAGAAGAAGGTGAGTAGGACTTTCAATCTCTTAGTCTTTTTAAACTTCTGATGCACAGTAGACTGTCTACAAAAACTGAACGATGAATTTCAGAAATAGATACAACTGTTTTGGTAAATATTAGGTTTAAGGAGGTAATTATTAATTCAAGATAATGGAAAGAGAAAGGAAAGAAAGAAAGAGAGAGAGAGAGAGAGAAAGAGAGAGAAAGAGAGAGAAAGAGAGAAAGAGGAAGAAAGAAAAAGAAAGAAAGAAAAAGAAAAGGAAAAAATCTTGTAACTCCTGTGGGCTTTAACTCACAGCTTTTTGTCTACATGCCAGGCAGGTGAAACAAAGCAAGCTGAAGGACATAAAGAGAGAAAAAAATGTTCTAATCAATTAGCAGCATAAATAACAATAACAAGATCTTAATTCATTGTTTGCTCCTTATTTCTACAGAGATTTAATTCCCTTGGATGTGTTTCTTAACTTGATGGGAGCCAAACCAGAGAAAGGGGCACTCTCTTTTGATGAAAGGCAAAGGCAAAATGCTTTTTTAAAAGCTCACCTGAGAGAGCTTTTGCAGCTCTGAATTCAAGAACCATAGAACTGATTTTGAAAACAGAATGCGGAGTTTGAGAAGAAAACATGAATGCAGTCTGGAAAGAGGAGGCATTAGAAAGAAATTTAAAGTGACTTCCATGGTGGCTGTTTTTGTATAAGAAGGTGGGAAAAACACTGTCGTGCTTTTAATATTTTATTAATATAGCCAATATTAATAGTCTAGAGTTCTCTGTTTTTCTGGGGAGTCTGTTTCTTGACCTGGTCTCCTTCAAGGACTATCATCCTGACTAGTTGATTAATGGCTGAGTTGTCTGGACTTTTGTGGACTTTGCCTGCTAATTCATGGGTTAACCTATTCTGAGAACAGAAGCAAAGTCCTGCAGAAGACGGGGCCACCTCAACAGTCTTCATTCCATTACCTCCTCTCTGGTAACTCAACGAGAAAAGAGATCCACCCCACTATTTTGAAGTACTGTGTCTCTTGATCACCTCATGCTTAACTGGGTCTATAATACATGGTGAGTATGATAAAAATCAAGTAGCCAAGTCAACTAACCAAGTCAACTAAAATGGACCAATGGGTGGTCCATTTTATAATTAAACAGACTCAACAATGCAATAATGCAGACTCAATAATGGATTCAAGTAACTTCTTCCAGTCAATCACATCATGACTAACACTAAGCTTAGGCAATGAAAGTGCCTAAGAAGCATTGTGCCAGGACTTGCTACTGTTACTTTCCTGGCCAATGGCAAAGAATGTCATGAAATCTAGTTCAAAGACTCATTGGACACAGTCATTCCCAAGAGAAAATGGCTGAGAACTCTGTCCTCCCCAGATTAAACTTTTGGCTCAATTAAGGTGATTCTTAATTGCCAGAACTACTGGGAAGGGGATCTAGAAAGCAAAGAGCAGATCAAAACTATTGTTGTAACAGCAACTTCAAGACCTCTCTGTAAGGGAAAGAATGGCAGAAACTGGGGGAAGAGATAAAGTGGGATCAGCCTAGAATCTCCACATAACCACAAGCAAGCTATATCCAACCACCCTGAATTCCATTGACCTTTATCTAACTCCTAGCAGGTGTTAACCATCGTTGAGAAGATTCCTCTACTTCAAGCTGAGTAGCAATGTGTCAACTTAATTGGATCTTCATGAGTCGGTTGGATCTTTTGCTCCTGACACTTCCCTGCTATTGTTTTATTTTTCATTAATATTTGTCAGGCACCCCCATGCAAGAACCAATAAAGACATGTGGAGTTACTTCTAAGTAGTTTCCTTTATTGTTCCTCACTTATAGACAGAAATCTTGTCAAGTTAATGGAACTATTTGCATCACTATAGATATACTCTGTGAATCATGACTTGGTAAGATGGCATTTGGAATATTGCCTCCAGTTTTGGCCGCCATGATGTAAAAAAGTTGTCGAGATTCTAAAAAGAATGCAGAGAAGAGCAACAAAGTTGATTAGGGGACTGGAGGCTGAAACATATGAAGCATGGTTGCAGGAATTGGGTATGTCTAGTTTAATAAAAAGGACACGATAGTCTTCCAATATCTAAGGGGCTGCCTTAGAAGAGAGGGGTCAAACTATTCTCCAAACCAGCAGTCACCAACTGGTGGTTCATGGACCACTGGTGGTCTGTGAGAAAATTTTGGTAGTCCACAGAAAAATTATTTGCATTTTTTATATTGCACTAAATCAGGGGTCCTCAAACTACGGCCCCTGGGCCGGATATTTATTTATAATGCAATTTATAATGCAATTTATATGCCGCCCTATCTCCAAGGACTCAGGGCAGCTCACAATGGTAAAAATGCACAGTTCTTTATTAAAAGCAATATAAAATTAAAATTCCAATTTAAACAATTTAAAATTCATTAAGAAACTCCCCATCAGTCCAGGCTGCGGAACAACCAGGGCTTCAAATTGTGGCAGAACGAGCGTAGGTCATGGGCCATCCGGAGCTACAAAGGAAGTTGGTTCCAGAAGGTGGGTGCACCCACAGAGAAAGCTCTCTCCCTGGGGGTCGCCAACCGGCACTGTGTTGCCGACAGTGTGCAATGAATGTTTGTGTTGCTGCAGAGAGTCTCCCCCTTTGGGGTCTTATTGTGTGGGTCGGAGAGGGGCTGACTTGGGGTCTGTCTTGACCTCCTGGTGTAGAGCTTTGGCCAAAGGCTGGAGGGAAGCACACCTGGTTGTGAAGAACTGGGGGTTCTCATTCCAGGGGACTGCATCATGGCCTGGAACTGGCTGACCCTCTCAGCCCGCTCAGTCTGCAGTCACCAGTATCTGGCCTTGCACTCCCACAGATCTTCCCTCTGCTTAGAAAGCCTATACTTGTAGTCCTCAGTGAGGTGCTTCTGGTGATCCTCCTTCTCAGTCACATCCAATTTGAACTGAGCCAGCTGTTTTGCCAACTCTTTCTTATGGTGGCTGCTTAGCTCCAACAACTGCTTCCTGTTGGGACCCTAAGGAGCCCGGGTGGGCAGGTGAGGAATGGATGAGAGGGGAGAGGCGAGTAGAAGCCGGCAAGGCATCCCTCAACGCGAGTGACATTGAGTTGGCCATGCCCACCTAGTCACATGACTACCTAGCCACACCCACTCAGTCAGTCATTAGCAGATCATATTAGTGGTCTACGGGATTTAAAATTATGAATTTAGTGGTCCTTGAGGTCCGAAAAGTTGGTGCTCCAAACCATCTGGAGGAAGAACAAGAAACAATGAATGGAAACTAATCAAAGAAAGAACTAATCTAGGCTAAGGCAAAATGTTCTGTCAGAACAATCACTGGGATGGCTTGATTTCAGAAGCTGTTGGGACTTCAACACTGGAGGTTAAATGAAGAAATTAGACAAACATTTGTCTGAAATGGTATAGGGTTTCCTGCCTGAGCAGGAGGTTGGACTAGAAGACCTCCAAGGTCCCTTCCAACTCTGCTATTCTTTTATTCATAACCAAACTCCACATGCTTTGCTGCCTCTTTGTTTTTTGGAATGTAATTCCTTCCTCTGGAGAACCCAGACCACATCCTGCCACAATATTATAATCTAAAGCAAGAAAGAAATGAATTTATATTTCTGACGCAGAAATCCTTCCCATTAATTTTGGATTTGCTATTCTGACTGTGCAGTGGTGGAAAAGGTATTTTGCATGTCTCAGAAATCCTTGAGGTAAGCGAGAGTATCTGCTTAACTGCCTATAGTTTAAATTAAGCTCTGATATGGGAAGACATCCAGATGCTTGTCCTATGACACTTATAGAGAAATGAGAGTTTTGGAGTTCTGGAAAGAACAAAGCAAGCAATGCAAGTTAATACGAACCAAATCAGAGTTAGCAAACCATATGCTTAATTATAAAGCACCGTTCTTAATGACTCGTCTATTACATTTGCAGAACTGCCCCACCGGATTTAGGTCAGAGTGCTTAGCAATTAAAATAAAGCATGCTGCAATATTTGAAACGGAAATAATGAATTTAGAAAGCACACTCAAGCACACCAAATACTAAAATGACATTGATTTTGCTGTCTTTTGGAGAGTATTTAATGACTCATGAATATGCAAATTTCCTAAGCCCCAACACCCTGCCAGGTTCTCAAGTAAACAAAATGAATGGCCAGATTTTTCTGCTTTTCATGAGAAGAGGTGGGGGGAATAGCATACCTAAGGCCATCAGGCAGCTAGGAATCAATTATACCATTAAACCAAGAAAATGGATATCAGATAAATAGTCTCACTAAAGGGGTTATTTTATATGTTTATTTTCATTTGGATTGCAATCTATAATCTATATAAAATGTGTATTAGTTTGAATAGCACTGCAAGATGGTTAGGGTAGCTCACAAACTCATGAGTGTCACATATCCATCAATTAGATAATACCTGAAAGCTTAATTTCCAGGAAATATCTTCAGACTCCACTGAAAAATTCAGCACTTGATGTGATAAATTAGTTTTATTCACACTACTAGATCTGTAGTGGTATGTATGTATATGTATAGACAGATATAGACAGGGTGAATTGATGATACATAGATGATAGATAGATAGATAGA
>WNWU01000003.1:50189820-50209711 GCA_012654045.1 Ptyas mucosa
GATATGATATAGATACATTCCTGCAGATTTAGTAGCTGTTCCTATCATTGCGTTCTTCTGGACAGAAGCTCAGATGTTGTTCCTGGGATCTGTTGGAACTATCTCCCAGTTTAGAAGTCACAACCCCAACTAACCTTATGATCACTAAGACCACTTTGGTCTTTACTTTCTACATCCTCTCCAATTCCTCCTTCAGGCCCTGGTACTTCTCCAGTTTCTCATACTCCTTCTTCCAGATGTAGCTGTCACTTGACATTGCCCACTGCTGTCTTCTAGTCCTTGTCAGCTACCACAATGTCTGATTGATTGGCCAGTATCTGCCTATTCTTCTGGATCTGGAGGTGTTCACTCACCAATAGGAGGCAACCTATCTCTCATCTAGGCACTTTTAGGAAACAATGCTACATAGCGGTGTTTAGTAAATAATGCTAATAGTAAATAAAGCAAAGCCATCCTCCAGTTAAAAATCACAGCAGTGGCAGCAAATACCTAACGCTTTGTGAAAAAAGCTAATTTTGATTAGCATTTAGCTGGGAAACTATCAGGAAGCCCTACGTCTCTAGATTATTTATTTATTATTTCAGTTTGGGTGGCTAGCTACTCATCATGCAATTGCGGGAAGCTCACAGAGGCCACCAAAAGAAAAGAAATCAGTAAAAATGCATCCTGCTGGAGGCAGCTTAGATTCCAAACCTCAAAACTGAGCTCACAAAACAACCTGGTCTCACAAAATAATTGTTCTCCAATGGGGAAAGAACCAGATCCTCAAGTTTTTTGTAAGGGCCCTTACAGTCAGGACCATCTACATTTGGGGGGGCAAATATAACAACAGAGAAGCCCCACTTTGTTTGTCCCCATAAGAGGACACTGCTTAGTTCATGAGACCTGGAACCAGGGGTGAAATCCAGCAGGTTCTGACAGGTTCTGGAAAACTTGTCAGTAGCCGTAGCAGAAATGTTGAGCAGTTCGGAGAACTGGTGGCAAAAATTTTGAGTAGTTTGGAGAACCAGCAAATACCACCTCTGGCTGGCCCCAGAGTGGGGTGGCAATGGAGATTTTGCAGTATCCCTTCCCCTGCCATGCCCACCAAGCCACACCACACCACCAAGCCACACCAACAGAACTGGTAGTAAAAAAATTTGGATTTCACCACTGCCTAGAACATGTCAACTCTGCAATGTCTTATTAGATGAAATGGTGTTCCTGCAAATACCCAGGAGCTGGGTCATGCAGGAATTTATATGGGAATACCAGCATCTTAAATTTCACCAGAAAGCCTACAGCTAACCGGTGCATCTTGTACAATAGTGGTGTTAATGCGACCATAATCACTCATGCTTTTGTATTACATTTTAGCAAAATTACCATCCTAATTTTTATTTATTCAACCAGATTCAATTCTTGCTGTCATTTATGATTCCCATGGCTAAACTACAGGTTTCCTGGAGCTAACATATTTGAAAACTAGAGACAGGGAAAAAAATACAACCATCAAGTTTTCATTAAAACATCCATCCCATTAAGAGTGTAGAACAGGGGTGTCAAACTCAAGGCCCATGGACTGGAACTGGCCCACGGGGTGCTTAGATCTGGCCCACGGGACCCTCTGAAAATAGCAAAGAATTGGCCTACAGTGCCTTTGCCAGCAAAAATGGAGCTCAGGAGGACTGCGGGTGGCCCTCCTGAGCTCCATTTTTGTTGGCAGAGGATTTCAGGAGGCCATCCCAGCCAAAAATGGAAATTGAGAGTCCATTTTCACTAGCAGAGTGCTTGGGCCACCACAGGTGCCCCCAACACGAGTGACATCAAGCTGGCCATGCCAATTCTGGACATGCCCACCCCAGCCCCCCGAGGTCAAACACATGATGTGGCCCTCAATGAAACCGAGTTTGACACCCCTGGTATAGAACATGGAAGGAATTGTGAAACTGTTGAGGTATTTTAGACCACATCTAATTTTGAAGATATTACAGTTACTAGTTTCTTCTGTTGGCTTGCGCCAACTATAAGCTCCTGCAAGTTCTTTCTCTCTTACATTAATTTTATCCAAAACCTAATGGGAAGGAAGGGCGGGAGGGAGGAAAAGAAGTCATTCTTCCTCATGCATTCTTTTCTTACATCCAGGCTTACTTTCACTACTGTGTTAATCTCAAATTCTTACAAGATTCAAAGGGGCATTTTATCTTTTATCTTTAACAAATTCCTAATTAACTGACATTCATGTTTACATGCTGTTATTAATCGACTTGGTGGCTCACAAAGATCTAGATCAGAGCCATTTGCTGAAATTGTGCTACACAAAGATAAAGCAGTAAGGGGGAGGGGGTGGAGGAAGAATGAGGGGGTGGGAAGGAAAGTCCAAAAAAAAAAAAAAGCAAACTTAAAAGAAATTCCTAATATACAGTTAAAATGAGCAGTTACCCATAAATACTAAAAACACAAGGAACTGCAATCATTGCTTAAACCAAAATGGATAGCAAAAGATACCACAAGCAAAATTTAGAGACATGAGGGCATTAGAAGATAGGGTAGCTTCAGGACATTGAGCGTAAATCCTATCTGGGGTGAGAAACTTTAAAATCTCCATGCGGACTGTTAAATCCTGTGAGATCCAGATTCCACACAGCTGTTAGAGACTTATCTGCTTCATCAATGGGAATTTAAACGTCTCATTGGCAGGGCTCTTAAAAATGAGCCTGGAGCAGTGGTTTTCTTTGATCAAGGGAAGAGCAAGACAGAGTCTGAAGTTTGTGCTGCGCATGTAGAACGCTGTCTATTTAATTCCCTGTTTCTAATGCAACACAGGAGAATTTTAATTGGAGTAACTGGAACTTCCTCTAAAAGTGCAAAACTTCATTGTTTCATAATCAGTTTTATTAAGCTGAGCAGTCACCAAAATGACTTTTAGAAATAATAATTGATTCCCAACTACCCACTAGGTAGAAAATCAATTTCATGGGAAGACTAGAACTGTGCTTTATTGAGGTTGGCTATAAGAACACAATCTTGAAAGTTTGATTGTGTTTTACCTCCCTTCCTTCTTAGTGAATGAAGGAGGAACTTACCCAAAAGAATTCTAAATTCTATCTTGCTTCCTAGAAGTTAAAATTAAAAGTTCAGCCCTTTTTGCTTATATAATCTTCTTGTATATTTTTGTCAAGATCTTTATGCTCTACATGTGCATTTTGATGCATGTAAAAAGAGATGTGATCACAGGTGGTATTCAGCCGGTTCACACCGGTTCGTGTGAACCATTGGTGGAAAATTGGCCAAGGTCGCCGAACTGGTAGCGATGTTCGGCTGGCCACGCCCCAAAACTGGTCTCCCAGTCACTGCTTGCTCACCCCGCTTGCCATGTTCGTTGGCCTTGCAAGTCCAATGGGATGCACATTTGTGAAGAACATGGCGGCAATGGCAGCAGCTTTTTCCATGACCTCCGGTACTTTTTGGTGGTCTGCAGCCAGCCCCTACCTCTTTGCCAACTGCTTTCCAGCAGCGGCAGTTGGCTGGGGGTCACCAAAAACTCCGGTCAGCTTGCCTTCTAGACTCTGGACCAGCCGCCATGGAAGGTAAGCAGCCCGAACAAAGAGGTGGGGCGGGGAAGGAAGCGGGGCTAGAGCTGGGGCTGCTAAAGGAGGGGAAATGGGGGCAACTGGCGAAGGGAGGGTGGGGGTAGATAGGGGGTAGATAGGTGGAAATTCCAAAAATTTTCCTACCTTATCCTGTGGGTCTGCCTAGGTGTGGGGGGGGGTGTCATGTGACTGAGTGGGCATGGGTGTGAGTGATGTGAAGTTGGCCACACCCACTCAGTCACATGCCCCGCCACCTACCACACCCACCAAACCGGTAGCAAAAAATTTGAAACCCACCACTGGATGTGATTGTGATTGTCCGATCTTGACTAAACTATATTTTTAATCTCTCCCCCCTGCCCCGAAACGAATTTTGGAAAGCTAGCAAAAAAAACCCATAAAAGCTAATTAGAGGCAAAAGAAACTATCACACATTTAAAAAATAACAATTTAATCAACAATATTATGGCCACACTAGAGCTAATGGCATGCTGAAATATTATTGATTTTACTTGTTTGGCAAAAAAAAAAAAAAAAAAAGAGGAAGAGCCAGGGTCAAATGAATCTCCAGAGGAGAAATGTTCCACAGAGTAGGGCTTCTAAAAAACCTGCCTCTTGTTCCATGCTTCATGTACAATGTAAGGAGAAGGGGATATATGACCAACTTGTGGGTCATCTCTGAAGATAATGCCATGCAGTGGAACAGGAATTACTATCTTCAAAGTAACCTGGTCCAGATAGGCTTACAATTTGCTCTGCCACTCACAACTCCATAAAAGTCCCCCTGTGACAATCCAATTACATTTGCTAGAGTCCAGGAGGATATCCAAGGCACAAATTACATCTTTGCGGGTGAGGAATACTTTCAAAATCTACTTTATTGGATTGTCCAGATGTTTATTGACAAATGACGACTACAACTTGATAGGATTTCATCTGAGATTTTTCACCCAATTCAGACCTTTATCCTTAAGTGA
Organism: Ptyas mucosa; assembly: GCA_012654045.1. Classification (NCBI taxonomy): domain Eukaryota; kingdom Metazoa; phylum Chordata; class Lepidosauria; order Squamata; family Colubridae; genus Ptyas; species Ptyas mucosa. The sequence goes on from WNWU01000003.1 coordinate 50,194,370, forward strand.
CAGATGACCTCTAGCTGTTTCATGTAGATGTTAAATAGGATGAGTAAAAGAAAAGATGCCTGTGGGATTTCATATTGGAATATGCACAGATTTGAGAACTTCTTCCCAAGACATTCAACTGGACTTGCATTTTCAGGAAGGAATTTAGTGTCCCAAATCCCGACCCTTACAGAATACCCTAGTTAATGGAATGGAGTGCAAATTAGAAGTCTAATAGGATGAAGGAGACTCACTTTCAACTTCCAAGTCCCAATAAAGGTGAACTACTCACACTTTGCATTCCTTATTTACTCTTAACAATCTACCATGCCCTCAAAATATAAACTTCATAATTGTTCTGTCCTAGGCTTCCTGTTAGAGTAAAAGCACACAATGAGTCCCCAAAACCCTCTTTTTATTTCAATGGCTGTGAATTCTGCTCATTCAGCGCCTGTTCATTCTCAATCTGTTCATTCACAGATGAGTCCCAAATAGTTGTAAAGAGTCTGACAGACGTCTGCCACAGTTCTTCTGATAAGGCTGATAAACACCCACCTTTATCTCCCTTGACACGCTGCCAAGACCTAATTTGCAATTAACTTTGCAAGGCCACACAGAACACAGATTCAACATGGAGCTGCAGTCTTGAAACCAGCTAGCATGAACAACAGTTGCTTCCTGCAAAGGCCCATGTGCATTTGCTCCTCCTTTATGTTTTATGGGAGGGGCCAATCATCTCCAAGCTCTACTCCGGGTTGATCCTTTTGTTTTAACTGTTCTTGCCTTCTGGCATCTCTGCGCATGCTCGCACTGGGAACAGGCTCCCCCTGTTCCTCTGCCTCACTGATGTCTGACTCTGGAGGCTCCGGAGGTAGCACATAACTCCCAGACGGCCCTAGCCCCATCTCTGCCTCCGATGCAGAGTCCTCGTCTGAGCCTTCCCCAGACTCCAGGATTGGCCTCCTCACTGTCCGACTCTGCCCAGACTCCCCAGACTCCTCACTGTCCGACTCTGCTGCCAGCTCCACAGGCCGCCAGCAGACCACAACAACAATAATTTCTAACTAATTAATACTGAAACTATATTAATAACTCACACTGAACACCTTGGTCACCAAAGCAAAGCAACAACAAGAAAAAATGAATTTTGGTGTCCAGAGGTCATATTCTCTTGGAAACCAAAGTCCACACCAAGTAATATAAATGGATGTTGCTATATCACAATATGGACAGGGATAGGGTAGGGTTTTTTTTTTGGTGTGTATGTGTGTGTCAGATTTTCTTTTAGTTTTATTTTATACTTTCTAAATCATTCATTTTAAATTACATTATGTTTACTCAGAGCTATCTATAGACATACCTATATGAGTAAACATAATGTAATTTAAAATGAATGAATGGTCATTCATTGGTCCTTCTGATTTATCATATAGGATATGAAGCTTCTGGGTCACCAGGACTGTGGAATTCTGCCCTTTATGTGCAAGACCTCCATTTTTTCTAGATTCTTTACTTGAGACTCTGCTTGAGACTATTCAGTTCTGGAATCCTCCACTGAAGAAACTCACACCAGGTGTACAGCCATTTATGGTCACACACTGATCAACACAAACCAAGTGGTGTGACTATAATGATTAATATATCTAGTGTAAAACTATGTGATCTTTCATCACAACGTATTTCATTCCCAGAGTATTTTATTCGATTGCTACGTTAGTTCTCGCGGGCAAAAAAAATGATAGATTTTTTATGTCACATTGTTCCACTGTATGGTTATAATTAATGGGTATAGAGCACTGACCATTCTAATGTTGGCACATGGTTGGTGGAAAAGATGGGTGTATAGTGTTGAAAGTTATTCATATGTCAAATCAATTTTCATACTTAAAAGAAAGGGAGACACCAAGATAAGAACTCATCATATAAAAGAGCCATTGTGGTGCAGTGATTAGAATGCAGTATTGCAGGCTAATTTTGCTGACTGCCAGCAGTTCAATTCTGAATTACTCAAGGTTGACTCAGCATTCCATCCTTCCAAGATCAGTAAAATGAGGACACAAATTGTTGGGGGTAATATGCTGACTCTATAAACTGCTGTATAGAGAGGGCTGTAAAGCACTGCAAAGCAGTATATAAGTGTAAATGCTACTGCTAATCTAATCTACATCAACAAAACTATGGGAATATTCTCTTTTTTCCCCATATTATGCATTCACATTGCTAATGTGAATATAAAGATATCCCCAAAGTATTTATGAGTTTAAGGAAAAAGCCATATCCTCATGTCTCTTCATGATTGAAAATATTAATCAGACACTGAAAGAGACAGAGAAAAAAACTTGCATTGGATAATGTATAAAAGCTTTTATAATCAACAGAATTTTTGAGAGCTGATGTTCCGATTGCATTTCAAATTAAAACCATATAAAGATGATAAGTTTCATTCACTGTAAACTCAAAGGCTTCAAAGATGTTGATCATTCTACTTGAAAAGGTAGAATTATGTTTTCTAAGAATATCACTGTAATCAAGGGTCTTTATAAATACAGATTTAAATACAGATTTAATCTGTCTGTATAAAACAGATTTAAAGAACCTTTAAGTACCACTCTAACTTTGTCTGCTTTCTTTATAAAGTGTATATATAATATTGTATAAAGATATCTCCAATGTTTAAAAATAATATTAACAGTTATGAGATTAGAAAAAATAAAATAGAAAGAGTGATATAAAGAAAATAGCTGAAGTAAGATAGCAATAGCATGTAGACTTATCACATTATATCATCTCATATCATCACATTGCACAACTGCAGACAACAGATTAAACTCTAGCAAAGTGGGACCATTCATACTATAATGTAAATAAATAGCTTGTCCAGAAATATGGGTTCTGGTGTTAGCCTTATATGGAGTAGGACTCCTTCAAAAGTGAGAGGTCACTTAGATCTCTCTGTAAAAATAGTAAATGAAGATCATAGCGCTGGGAGTCTTTGTCCAGTTCTGGCCCTATCTAGATGAGGAACATCTGGTGATAGTGACCCATGCACTCCTCAGCACAACCTTTGAAGAGGACTTAGAAACTACGCTGGTGCAGTAGACAGGTTGTCTGTAGGCAAGACTCACTATTGCAGTATAATTCTACATTACTGTAGTTACTGGGAGGCTTCTGGGCCCAATTAAAGTGCAGATGATCACCTGTAAAGTCCCTGATGGTTCGACTTCAGATGACTTCATGGATCACTCTCTTCAAAATTCTTTCCTCCATTCATGTCATTTAGGGGAGGGGAAAACTGCTCAAATTCCTGCCCATTTAGAAGTTAAAGGCATCATGCATCAGAAGGCAAACCACCTCTGTGGTAGCCTCATTGATTTGAAATTCTTTAATTTCAGAGATGCAGCAGCTCCAAATAGCTGACATTTTTCAAGGCAGTGACAAGCAATTTTATTCCAGTGAGATTTTAGAGCCTAATATTTTATCAGCAGCTGTAGGTTGGGTTGGGAGATCAAAAACAGCAAGATGGGGATTTCAAAAAGGGATAATGCTCTATCTCAGGGCTGTCAAACTAGCGGCCTGCAGGCCAGATGCGTCCTTGCCCAGTTTAGCGAAGGGGGGAAAAGTCCCAATACGTCACGTCATCACAGTGATGCCACTATGATGATGTGAGTTTGACACCCCTGCTCTATCTGCACCCCCCTCTCCCCTCAAGGAAAGTTAATAGTGACTGGCAGCCATTTTCTTTTCTTTTATAAGATTGTATACAGATTGTCCTTTACTTATAAAAGTATGTAAAATCGGCCCATAGTGAACCATTGGTTTGCTTCACAACCACCACAAGGCCATAAAATTGAGTTGATCATCTGGATGTCGCTTTTTATGACTGTCATGATGTATGACCATGATGGCCAGGCTTTGTTACATTTGTAAATTAAGGACTACCTGTATGCTTTGGAAGATTAATTTATTTTCTGTTGTGTGTAGGTTTTATGGCTCCTTATTGTGTGACTCAGCATTATGTTTTATGTTATCTTAAACAGAATTGGGTGATAAGTATAATGTAAACTGTCAGGGTTCTCAGAATGCTGTTATGGCTAAATACTTCTACCAGCTCCATGTAAACCCCTCTCCTAGTTTCCCACAGACTAAGTGTGGCAGCCCTGAAGATCCAAAACAAAAGATGGCTTCTAGGGCTGAAACTAAGTTAATGAAACAAACAAACAAACAAAAATCCAAAGCATGCCAATCTATCAGCCACTCATTAAAGACTTGGTGTAAAAAGGTTGCACTCTAAAGAGCAGCATTGTCCTTTCAAGGCACATCTGCATTCCTTAGATCCACAATAAAAACAGAAGTACCCACTTTGTTGCCAATAAATAATATCTGAAACAAGCAGGTTAATATGGGTTAATACCATGGAACACATATTCAGATGCTATCCAAATTTTGCTTTCTGAAGGTTAAAAACAGTACAGTGTTACATTTATTGCTGTTTTTTGATATGCAGGCTAAAATGGTCACAGCAAAGGACCAGCTCTATCAAAAACAACTAATTATTTTTGAGGCAATGAAAAACACAAGAATCCCTAGAGGATAACATGAAAGAAAGGAAACACTTCTGTTTTCAACAAAAGGAAGGCAGGCAAGCAGGCAAGCTATAGGGTTTCCTGCCTAAGCAGAGGGTTGGACTAGAAGACCTCCAAGGTCCCTTCTAACTCTGTTATTCTATTCTATAAGCAAACGGGAAGACTCCGTGCAACTTTACACATCTTTTTGTGATGCAGTTAGGGTACAATGAGTACAATCTGAAACTAGTTTAATAATGTCATAAATAGCTTTGTTTCAATGGCACTTGGACAAATTTCAAAACTATTTGGTCAGTTCAGCTCTTCTTGAATTATGATCATCTGAAATATTCATTATAGAGTGAAATATCTTCCTTTTAATGTTCATATTGAAAATAGTGTACAGAATGAGTTCACTTTTTCTTTTCTTTTCAGGAAACAAAGCCTTTTGATACAGAAGTCTCACTTTTGTTACTCAGTTTTGCTATGTAAAGTTATTTCTTGAAAAATTATTGTGTGCTTATAACTCATTTTTCATTCTTCTTCTTCTTCTTCTTCTTCTTCTTCTTCTTCTTCTTCTTCTTCTTCTTCTTCTTCTTCTTCTCCTTCTCCTTCTCCTTCTCCTTCTCCTCCTTCTCCTCCTCCTCCTCCTCCTCCTCCTCCTTCTTCCCTGATTACCAATCTGTTTCTTGAACAGATATTAAATCAATATTAAAATTTTAATATTAAGCTATAAGAGAAAGTAAAGACCAGGATATTTAGGATAGTAGATATGTACCACATAATGTTTACTTTGGCTTATGATGCTCATTATACTCTAAAACATTCCACCACAATCCTGACCCGACCCCCCACCACACACACACAAATGCAGACTATGATATAGTCTAGGTACACATTAAAAATGTTTAACCATCTTCCTATGTAAAGCATGTTACCACTATATTAATGATAATGGCTACTGACCCCTTTTTAAAATGCACATGGTTTTCTCTGTATACATCTATCTTCCTTTGCAATTCTTTAGAGCCTTTTATAGAGTGACATCACATTCTCGCAATATTTAATGGGAATGATTTATGAGGGTACAGTTAATGGATGTTCTTAGCCCTACTTGAAACCAAATATAGATTCAGGTTAAAAAGGGACTTGCAAATTCCTATCACAGTTGGAATATATCTCATGTCAAGGTGGGCATCATAATACCAAAAGCTTTCTTCCTGTATATAATACGAAACAGTCATTTCCCGGTGCTTCTTTGTCACAAATAATTACAGCTGTCATCATAAAATATCACCAGGCAAGGTTGGTTCCTGCAATTGTTCAGTCAAATTGAGTTCAGGTTTTTCAATTTTGTCAAGAGGTCAATGAACAGGACTTGTTCGATGATTGGAAGAAGGAAAAAGGGAAGAGAGAGAGAGAGAGAAATTGTGAAGGTTATAAAAACATAATCCACTGGAGACTTTAAATGGGTTTTTATTTCATTTATTTACAGAAGGCAGTTTAATAGGGATGGGAAACCATAACTATATATTCACAGCATTAAAAATTAAGCTTTTAAACATGATATTTAATGAATACCAAACAACAATTTATTGTGGTTTTTGGAACCCAAACCTTTTCTCACTACTCAATGTATATTGCCTATTGGGATTTTGAAGAGGACAGTTCACTACCTCATTACTCTTCTCCTTCTGTTGCTCCTAATTTCTTTTGTTTATTACTTTTCTTACTATTTGGGTGATTTGCACCCTATTGTTTGCTCTATAAACAAATACCATATTAGATACCATGATAGATATGTATGGGGCTGCGTATACATCTTCATAAAAAATAAGAGCCTTCTGAAAGAAGCAATATAACTCTATTATAATATCCAGCTAATGCAATTTGGACCCCCATATATATGGGCCAGATATTCTATATATGGGCCAGATATATTCTATATATGGGCCAGATATATTCTACTGTAAATTTCCAGCTACTAATAATAAAAGTATGCTCCTTATGAACTGACATTAACATCCTCCATGAATAGGCCCAGTCTTCTTTAAGTTCATCTGAATTCATGCTATCAACCCATATCAGCAAATGCCACAGGTATTGCTATATCAAAGATATAGCAAAGAAAACAAATCTCTATACATTTTGTACAATGTGACATTCAAGCTTTTATTAAATGCCACAGAAATGTGAAAACATTAGCCAATGGAGTCAAAGTACTTGAAAAGTTATATTCATGGTTTGAAAAAAAAAATCACATTGAGGTTAAGGGTTTTGAAAACAAAATTGATTACTAATTGAAGGTGAGTTCACCTTCAAGCAGTGCTGGCTAAGATGAATCTCTTGGGAATCTGCTGGTGTGACTCTCCAGTTAAGTTAAGGAAGATGTGGAAACTATTGATGAGCTGAAAATGAGGTAGTTTACTTTCCATTTTGCTGTCTTACAACACTGAATGTGTTCACCTCCCACCAGGAAATCCAAAAGCAGCTCTAATTTTGGTTACATAACCTCAGATAATTTCTCCATAGGATTGACTTATTAGCATTTTCAGAGCTTTTTATTATGGTATGATAACTTCATTAACATTATAGTTGCTTCTCCGGTTCTACAGAATTGACAATTCCTGAAGTGCATGTGTGTGATGACGCAAGTGATTATACTGTACTCTAATGAATTTTGACTATGCTATTACTCTTAAATAATTGATTTGTATAATGCTAGGAAATCTAGGTCCCAGAGCAACTCCATGCTGCATCAGAAATACTGCTAATAAACTGAGTATGTATCAGAGCTATTGGTCTACAGAAGCCAAGATTGCTTTATAGTTCACTGAAGAAACAGGGCCAACAAGTGCCAAGTTTAATTAGGTAGAAGTTTTACATATATCTTTACAATTGGCATTCTCTTTTGAAATTAGATCAGCTAGAAATAATACTGTATGGCCAAATATAAAGCTTCTGTATATTTCAACAGATGCTTCTGCAAAGGAAATGTACCATTTCATTACCAGCTTGATCCAGATGTTAAGAAGAAATATCAGGAAATATATCAGAGGTTACAGTTACACAGCCGGATTTTTTCCTTGGACACTGCCAGGCATTCATAAGCTGAAGCAAAGGATCACAAGCAGATCAGAAGCTTGTCAATACTTTCTGCATCCTCTTTAACTTAATTGGGCTGGCTGTACCAGTAGATTCCCAGCAGATTCATTTTAGTCTGCTTACACTTGAAGTTGAACCCACTTTCAATCCGTAATTAATTTTGTTTTCCAAACTTTTGAAAACAAGGCCAATTAGCATCCAGTTACTTAGCTGATTCTGAATCATTCCCTCTGCTTTATTAGTATGTTTGGACATATGCAGCATTTTCTTAAAAAAATATTTGTTTTATTTCAAGCTAATGTTGTTCTTTGCTAAAAGTGACAATAATGGATAATTTGTGCGTGGTTTCTGAACTTAATTTCTAAAATATCTTATAATTTCTTTGGATTCTTCCTCTTTCCCAGCCTTCCTCTGTCAGGGTTCCAAGTAACACCCCCAACGAAAGAAAACTCCGAAGCTTGAATTTCCTCAAAGTTCCATTTTATTGAAAATATCATATTGGCACATCTGGGAAAACCCAAATCTGAAAGCTTCTAGGTTTTCCCCATCCAACAGAAAGTTCAAGTTCCTGCCCAGCACCCACATGTCCATCATATGGTACAATCAGGCACCATCAAAAACTGAAGATACCTCCCAGTCACATCATCGCAGTGCAAGGCATTGTGGCCTTGACTCTCTGAGAAAAGAATGTTATTTTGACTATATATCACCATACGCTATACAATCCCCACTCCCAATTTCCCACAGTAGAAAATTTGGCAGGCCTGAAGGCCCAACTGTAAAAGATGGCTTCCAGGTCTGACATCTTCTTTTTCAGTGGTGCTCTGCTTACCTATTGAAACAATCAATAGTGTCCTAGTAGCAATAGCAATAGCACTTAGACTTATATACCTCTTAACAGTGCTTTACAGTAAGTGGTTTACAGAATCAGCATATTTCCCCCAACAATCTGGGTCTTTAAATCTAAACCATTATAGAGCTATAATGTAATATAATGTCCATATAAAATTATCCCTGCTGATGGGCATGCATATGTTATTGTCTTGTGGGGTACAAGAGGCCACAACACCCTTTTTTGGGGGGAGATTCCAGAGCACTGCAAAAGACAGAACTATTTTGCAAATGGAGACAAGGGACTTAAAGAAGCAAACTGAAGGGTTTCAACTGCTTAAACCTAAGACTCCACCCTTTATTTTCCCAGGTTGGAATGGTACCCTCTTGCTTCTGAAACTTCCCTCAAGCATCCCAACTTCCAAAATTGAGGTGGCCTGTCCTCATTTGAGGGTGGGGGTATAATCCCATGTGTTCTTTGGAAAACAATGTTTCTAAAGCCTTCAATCATACAAAAGTCCATCTTTCCTATAAATGCTTCAAGTTTGTACATACAAAAAAAGAACAAGTTGCTTGCTTAAGTTCTTAAGTATTGCACTAAGTGTTAAATAAATATACAATAAATTTCCTGACCAGCTTTCTCCAGAAAGTGCAATGTTCACAAAAACCAACAAGACAGTAATCTCTGTATGGGTAGAGTCTTTAAAACTGCCCTGAAATAATAAGTAATTGAATATTTGGGGAAGTTTCCACCCCCCTCTGTAAACACATAAAGATATGCATCTCTTTGTTCTTAAATAACACATTCCACTTTGATATCTTTTTCCCATGAACATTTTCCTGAGGTGTGTTTGAACTATGATATGCATCATTGCACTGAGAGTTATTATATATTCATAGATCTTCAGAGCAGATTATCAATTGATGGATAATCTAAGACCCTGAAGGCTATGATGAAAGCTACCAAATGATCTTATCGAAAGAATGATAACAACACGCAGATACAGAGGGGAAAGTTCATGGGACTTTGAAGATCACAACAAGCCAAGAGAAAGCTGAAAATGTTGTGACAGCATGTTTTCTTTCACATTAGGTGCGCTTGTGGGCATGGTTAGCTATTCTGTGTGGCTCTTGAAAGCTTGAAAAACCACTTCAGAATATTAAATCTTTTTTTCAAAGTATACTATTATTTCACGGGAGATAGAAACTGAAGACTGGTATTAGAACAGATTTGTGTATATTCATTTTTTAAAAAAACAAAAAAAACTGAACTTCAGTCTAAACTTTAAAAAAAAATAATCTGCAAGGAGGAATGCTGATGTTCGGAATTTTAGTCGTTCCTGATGGCCACCACCAATTTCCACTGTTTTACCACAGCTACATTCCATGGCCTGATAAAGCAGGGGCTAAAATAATTTCAGTATAGATTGAAGCAAAAGTGAGTGTTTCTCAATGGATTAAGAATGGGATTAAGAGAGCAATAATGATTTCAGTTGGTGCTTCCTTTTCCCTAGGATGGGGGCTCTGTGATGGGGAGCAGAAATGGCAATGAGAAATGGACAAGTAGTGTCTTCCATTTTTCTGAAGTGTTTAAAAACCTGGGGCATTTATAGCATCATAAAAATCTTAATTTAAGGAAATTTCATAAATGGCCTTCTGCTGCTCCTCTTCAATGCCTCTCTCAGAGTAAATATGCACTTACTATTTGTCCCATTGCCAGTACAAGCCATGTACCACTTCTTGAGTGGTTAACATCCTCCTCCCCTCACTCCCAACCCATGGCAAATATTTCCCATTGCTGCTTTATGTTCTAAAATTGTTAAACTCTAAGTAGATGGTCAACAGTGTTTCCTTTCACAACTCAAGAAAGAAAAACGCCGACTCCATTTTCATAGATAAAGGTACTTTTACTGAGTATGAACTGAATGCAACCAAAGAAAAGCAAGGTCTGAGGCAATAGCTGAGGTTATTGCTTAACACATTGTAAGCCGGCCTGAGTCTCCAGAGAATGGCGGCATATAAATAAAATTAAAAAAAAATAGGACAAAAATCACATATAGAAAGCATCCCCAAAACCCTCTCCCCAAGGGTCCAGTCAGGATTATCCAATCCACATCCCCCCAAGGTGTCATGTGGGGCGCAGCTTCAGATTGCTCCATCCTTCTGGTATACCAGGATGGTTGACCTTGACTGGTTATCAGCACACCTTCCAGCTGCAGAGAAAGCGCTGAGGAAAACTTTCTCCAATTCACTCCTAGTAACAAGACATCTCCACCAGCTTGCTTCCACCCTCCCAACTACCAAGACAGCTCCCCCCTCCCCCCATTACAATGGCAGCCAAAGAAAGCAAGCAATATAGAGGTGGAGGCTGGCAGTTTTCTTCTCAGTGAGTACCAGCATCAATTCCAATTGGAGTTCAGTTCCTGGATTATACATCCACCCTGTATAGCTATCAAATTCTTGTGTTTTCCACTGTTTGATCCAGTGATGATTGAGGAAATCAACTGACCTGTTCTTGATCTTTCTTTTTTTTCCACCACCAGGAGAAAAGTGTTTGGTTTCTGCTCAGACTGCATGAAGCACATTCTTTTCTTTTCCTAATGCAAAATTTAGCTTTCCTCCCTTGTCCACATTGAAGCATGCATCTATTGGAATGAAGCTACAGGCTTCTCTGAAGCTGAACCATGGATTCTTCTTTGCTTGGAAAGCTCTCAAAAAGCAACAGTGATAGGTAGGAATAAATAAAAAGGAGGGAGAGTTGAGATTGCAACAAAGGCTTTGCATCAGTGGTGAAATCCTACCGGTTAGCATCTGTTTGGGCAAACCGTAGTGATAAAAGCTACCGGTTCAGTGAACTGGTAGTAAAGAAAAAGCTACCAGTTGGTCCAAACTGGTATTTCCAACTATCAGTTGTGCCACATGATTTATATTTGCTAGAAAGCAGGAAATTCTGCTTTCTAGTGAATCTAAATAGCGTGGCACAGCTGTTATTTTATTTATTGATTGATTGATTGATTTATATGCCACCCTTCTCTGGACACTCAGGAGAAGGGCGGCTTACACTACGTTAAGCAATAGCCTTCATACTTTTGTATATTTTTATACAAAGTCAGCTTATTGCCCCCACAAACCAGGTCCTCATTTTACCTACCTTAGAAAGGATGGAAAGCTGAGTCAACCTTGAGCCTGGTGAGACTTGAACTCGCAGTAATTGCAGGCAGCTGGAAGCTAAATACTAAATACTACTTTTAACCATAGCATTAGTCTGCTGCACCACTCAGGTTCTTCCCCCCCCCCTCGCTGTTCTACTTACCTTAAAAAGCATGCATTTGGTGCACTTACCTGTTCTTTATCTTTCTTTTTTTCCACCACCAGGAGAAGACTGTTTGGTTTCTGCTCAGACTGGATAAAGCGCATTCTTTTGTTTTCCTAATGAAAAATTTAGCTTTCCTCCCTTGTCCACATTGAAGCATCTATTGGAATGAAGCTACAGGCTTCTCTGAAGCTGAACCATAGGTTCTTCTTTGTTTGGAAAGCTCTCAAAAAGCAACAGTGATAGGTAGGAATAAATAAAAAGGAGGAAAGCATGCATTTGATGCACATGTGCATGTGTACACACAGTGCAAGTGCAGGCAGCGAACCGGTGGCAAACCGGTGCGGAGGATTTCACTACTGCTTTGCACTATGATCAAAAAAGAGAACCCCAGAAAGTGGGTTGTTATCTCCCCAAACCTTGCAATTTTTAAAGTGGACTTCAGGAAGATTCAGGAGCAGTACAGGAGATTTGTGTTATCATACGTAATTGGTCTGAAAATTGAAATTCTGCTATGCTGTTGTTGTTGTTGTTGTTATTGTTTTGATTATAATAGTCTAGCAAGTATGATGTCTATGGTTAACTATTCTTGTTAGCATTTGATCGTGCATTTCCCACCTTCCTTATAGGAAAGCGAAGTCAAAAGAAGCAGTTAAGCTTTAAACAATCAAAAACAACAGAGTTTAGAAAGAAACAGCCAGGGCAGACTGCAAAATTACATACTGCCTGGTTTCAATCAATAATGTGCCTAGGTTTCAAAATGTTTTCAATTTTTTTTTTTTTTGCCTGATGCAGCCTACTGTCATCCAACTTATTCATAGTTATTTCCATTGAATATATCTTGTTGGGAAATAAAAGAGGTGAGCAGAATTGTCAGATGTAGCACCTGTTCCTGTGCCGTGCCATTTCATGCTGGGAATTCAGAATTTGAATGCCTCCCATATCCAAAACAGGCGTGAGATTGAAAGCATTGGCTTAGCACTTTCTCATCAACGTGTTTGTTGTGCTGGAGGAAATCTTGTTATATGGCAACATGCAAACATTCAATCTCCTACACGCAGTTTGAAATATTACAACCCATCAAGAGTTGCAACAAGTGGTGTTTCTTTTGCTGCTCTGCTTTAGCTGTTGGTCTTTCCTCACTCATCATTTGCAAATCACTTTTTTTAAAAAAAAAAATGCAGCCGGCACTAGAAGGGAGTTACATAAATCAAATTTCATTCAGTAATAATGGGAAAATAGGTCGGTTTTATAAGCACAGTTGCGTGAGGTGCTCTGGAAGTAATAATATTAAATTAGCTATTTGATACATTCATTCATTATAGATCCATAATACATTGTGATCATGACAAAAAAGAAGAACCATCATCAACCACATGAGAGAGATGTCTAATGAGACTGAGTCACTTTCCCCTTTTCTCAGCTAGGAAGGAAACTAATGGTCTTGATTAACAGTGCTTCTAGAGTACTGAGAACCAGTTTTAATTAATTAGCAAGCTAATTAATATTAATATGGGGGGCAGGAAAATCATTTTTTGTGAACTTACCATTGCTTCGCTTTCCAGAAAATTGTTTTATTGGCTTGAATGACTATTTTGGATAGAGCTTTAGCTAACCTTTGAATGATATTTTTCATCTTACTTTCTATAGAAGATGGTGCATACAAAAGAGAAGAATGGCTTTTATTTTACTCCTAATTGTTATAAATTCAGGCTATGGACTGTTCAGAGCATCTATACAGAGAAACATGTTAGATCTGTGTTAAAGTGAGCGCTATTTGCCTTGCTAAAATGCTTTAAATAGTAAAAGAATAATACAAAAATGACAGGACTTTCTTCCTCAAAGCACTAGGGATCACTCTTGCTTCCTTCCCCAGCTCATCCAAAATCTGTATGTATCAGAAAGTTAAGTGTTCTGGCAACCCTTCATGGACTTTTTGCTGATACCTAGACTGAAAACTTTATGTTTTATAGATTTGTTTATAGATAAGAGATGGAGCAATGGATGAAGAGATCTGTTCACTCCCAGAATTGTAGTTGAAATCCACAAGTCTTAAAGCTGCCAAGTTTGAAGACCTCTGGTCTATCCTTTTCCATATCCTCTCTCCAGAACTTTTCAACAGGGAGAAGGGAGAATAAAGACTAAGTCATAATTCAAATATGAATGTAGAAAGCATTCTCCTCAAAAATTAGCGCACAAGAAGAAATTATTCTGTTAGAAAGATGAAAGTTAGGAACTTAACATGTTGTCTTCTCTTTGCAGAGCAACTTAATTTAAGTAACTGTGATATCTCTAATGCCCCATATTTCCAGTTGGTAATGAGCATTTTTTGAGATGATGACAGTTTCTGCTGGAATATATCATTATAATGTAAATATGAATCTATGTTTCCCTATTCGTGGTAAACTTTATCCAATTAAGCATGTCCTTTTGGAGCAATAATGGCTAATGAAGACCAGTGACATTGTGTCTTCAGTGATGGGTTTTTTTTTAATTAATTTTCTCAGCAAAACTCTACCTGATATTAAAGTGCCTGGTAAGAGTGCATCTGTGTCAATGGCCTGATAGCTCACTCTTTCCTTGTAGATTTGCTTTGTATTACTTCAACATAATGTCTACAGTCCCATCTTTAAAAGTTAAGTATAGGTTTTAAGAAAAAGATTTACTCACAATCCAACAAACAAAGATGAGTTCTCCCAGTTATTAATATTGTATTGATCAATGTGCAATTACTTATCATTTTTTACTGTGCTACCCACTCATTTAGGTGTACACAAAGCAGGATTATCAGCATCAACCAGAATTACACAGATGAATGTGTCACTGTCTTGTGAAGATCTGTGTAATTGAGCAGATAGATATAGTTGGGTGACAGCTTCTATTAACCTATTCCCAAGTTGACAAGGAATTAGAATTCAAAACGTTTGGAAGCTCACAGTTTGAGTATAAATGAAGGGTTCTAACTAAAATCCATACTAGTTCTTATGTTAAAGTGGCAGATACTACTCCAAATGGCCGTGATAAAGATATAGGTATCTCACAGCATCAAAGGAAAAGCCATGGGGTATGGGATCAAACAGGCCATCTAATTCAGCATTGTATCTGAATCTAGGGAGGTATGTTGTCTCCCTGGAACAAAAATCAAAGATGTGGTTCATCATACTAGAATAATCAAGCCCAAAGATTATTATCTCTTTCTTCTCTTTCACTTGGGAACAAATGACACAACAATGAACCTGACAACACTTTCAAGAGACTATAAGCAGCTCTGCAAGAAAGTTAAGGAGTTAGGAGCATATAACACTAAAGATCTGTATGTATCATTCTGAATTTTCTTAGAAGATATCAATGAAAGATGAAGTGTGGTCTTCATGATCTTGTAGATCATTCTGTTTCCAATGTATATGTACATATACATACACACAAACATATATACATATATACACATACATACATACATACATACTGAAAGTCAAAAAGGATGCAGTATACTCCCTCCCACATGCTGGTGTATATATGTATGTATATATGTATGTATGTATGTATATATAT
>WNWU01000003.1:50209811-50224366 GCA_012654045.1 Ptyas mucosa
ATACACACACACACACACACACACACACTATTGTTTTTAAAAGAGAGGAAGCAAGCTTAGTTCAGGCTTCTCCCTTTAGTAATTCATTGACATTTCCACTAAGGAAGACTAATGAATCCTTTTTACCAGCCAGCATTTGCAAAGAAGCCACTGGCATGAAAAGCATTCAGTTCTGTTTCTGATTCTCTTTTGCTAAGCACAACCAGTTCTCCCATTCACAGAGAAGAAGACTGCTGCAGGCTACAAAATTAGTTTTCCATCCTGATCTAGTTACAACATCCTAATTTGAAACTGTTATTAAAAATGTTCATCAAACATCCTCATGTCTCTTTAGCAAGATATACTGCTTCATTTATTTTAGATAGTAAATGTCGCATACCTGCACAGAATTCCCATTTAGTTCAATGTGGTCTACTATTCTGTACTGAAAGGCAGAATTTGTCCAATAATTTTTCACAGATCTCTTAATTAATGTTAATTATCCCTGAAATGTTTACAAGGAGATGCAAACCAACCTGTTAAAATTGAAAAAAAAATATTCCCAAAAGTAAAATATAGTCATAAGCTCCACTGCTATTGATGAATATGGTGAAGGTGAAGGTAGCATAATGATTTTGGTTTTTTCCCAGTCTACATTTTCTGTCAAACCAATTGTTTATTTCTTTCCCATTTTCCAACTTTTACTCTGATTTGGAATCTACTATTCCATGCAATATTACTACTGGTTGCTCAATGCATGAGTACTGGGTACTTTTTAACATATTTTACTTCAGTATAGAATTTCTACTACTTTTAACCTTTCTAGAAGAAGACACTTCAAGTTAAACATTTAGCAAATGGGTCCATCAAAAAAGTAAAAAAGCTAAGATGGAAATCAAGCAGGACCTGTGTGACATCTAGTTTTGCAGGTTGATTTGACCAAATCCCTCAAATTATAATTCTGGAAGTACCAGAAGAGATCCAGTATAGTTCATTATCTTCTCAGCCTGTTCTGTCCCCTCCCTGCTTCAGAAGCCCAGACAAGCGCACACACTCGAACAGGAGTATTCAGAAGTTGTTTATTTACCATCCATAAACAACAAGCTGGCAGCGAGCCCGGGAGAGATAACGACAGCTGTTGTTTTGAGTTGCCACGGCCAGTCCCTGATAAGGCTCCAAGTATTTATATCCAATACACGTTTAAAGAAAACACTTAGCTGCTGCAGTATTTCAGGACACAAGCAGTCAGGGTAAAACTTTGTTAGTCACAAAAGCCAACAAGGTAAGGTCAGCTCCTTTTATACCTTGTGGGGCGTTGGCTTTGTGACTCATCACCTCGTGCTCGGCCCCACCCACTCCTTTGCTGAGCCCGTCTCTCTGATCGTCGCCACCTGGGATTAATCCACTCCTTCTCCTCATTATCGTCTGACTCAGAGGAGCTTTCTTCCACAGGGCTTTCAGCTGGGGCCTGGGGTGGTGCCAAACCAGACGGGCCAGGGGAGGAGGCCCTTGCCTCCTCCTCCTCTTCACTTTCGGAGGATTCTTCCTCCGGAGGTCTGGGCTCGGGAGCCGAAGACACAACACAGCCTCAACCACCAGAGAGATAGAAAAACGAGTATGTGATGTCTCCCAATCTATCTTGAAGACAATTTTTGAGGGAACCTATGCCCACAGGGCGAGGTCAGGAGGAAATAGTGGGTCATGTTTTGTTAATATGCTTGTAATCAATGATTCTCAAGCGGAATCAAGGGGAAAATTGCTTGTCCCCCTTTTAACCAGTAAGCCTGACAGATCTAAGCTCACAATGTTCATCGTTTTTCCTCGCTTGTTTTCAGAAAGGGACATCAGTTGCTGTGAAATTCTAGGCCAGTCCCTTCCTACAAAAGATGCCACCACCATTGTTATATCAACTTAAATGAAGATGTTCTGTCTGCATTAGAAATAAAAACTGATGTGTTTAGTCTGAAAACAATAGTTAAATATAATTCTTTATAGAGTAGAATTCTTTATTGGCCAAGTGTGATTGGACACAAAAAGAATTTGTCTTGGTGCATATGCTCTCAGTGTATATAAAAAGAGAAGATACCATCATCAAGAATCATAAGGTACAACACTTAATGCTAGTCATAGGGTACAAATAAGCAATCAGGAAACAATCAATATCAATATAAATCGTAAGGATACAAGCAACAATGTTACAGTCATAGAGTCATAAGTGGGAGGAGATGGGTGATAAGAATGATAAGAAGATTAATAGTAATGCAGACTTAGTAAAAAGTTTGACAGTGTTGAGGAAATTATTTGTTTAGCAGAGTGATGGCGTTTGGGAAAAAACTGTCCTTGTGTCTAGTTGTTCTGGTGTGCAGTGCCCTATAGCATCGTTTTGAGGGTAGGAGTTTAAACAGTTTATGTCCAGGATGCGAGGAGTCTGTAAATATTTTCACAGTCCACTTTTTGTCTCATACAGTATACAGGTCCTCAATGGAAGGCAGATTGGTAGTAATTGTTTTTCCTGCAGTCTTGATTTCATTTAACTATTGTTAGCTAAGAAACAGTACTTAGCACATACTAAGATATGGAGATAGTAACAGTAATAGTTGCCTTGTAAAGAAACCATTGGCACAAAAGGATATTCAGTTTTGCTTTTGATTCTTTTTTTGCTAAGCAGAATCATTCTGCTTCTCATTCATAGAGAAGGAGGCTGCTGCAGGTAAAAAAAAAATCAGTTTTCAATAAAGTTAAAGATAAAGATTTCCCTGTCCAATCATGTTGACTCTAGGGTGTTGTGCTCATCTCCATTTCTTGGCTGAGAGAGCCAGTGTTGTCTGAAGATATTTTCCAAGGTTATATGACCAGCTTGTGCCAAATGCTGTACAACATCCTAACTTGAAATTGTTGGTAAATATGAAGCTATAGCTTCCATAAAGTTGAATATATTAAATTATGGATATAACAGCCAAATTCTGAGTTCACATTTCTATTTCTGTTCATGAAAAGATGTTGGTTTTGCCCTGCATCCCCCCCCCTGTCTGCCCCCATCTGATTCATTATCTCTGGTGACAGGAATAAACAATATGCGGGGGGGGGGCAGGAATATAACAGCAAGGTAAAGCAGGAGCTGAAAGACAAATTTTGTTCTCTCCTCACGCTTTCCTTTTGCTTCTAAAGGGGGAAGAAATGGGGGAAGAAATGTGGATGATGGCATCACATCTGTTTATATTCTAAGACAGCGTAACTCAAAGGATGGTAACATCACAATTAATTACCTCAGCCATTTCACACTTCTCCAAATGGCATCCAAAGATGTAAACTTCATTTCTCATCGCACTACTTTGATATAGGGGAAAAAAAGCAAGCAATGAGAAGTATACAGGTCATTATTTCAGCTTTGTCTCCATTAGAGGAAGGTATAATATGGGCCAGCATTTCTACAAGTGGAAGGTCATGGACATGTCTAGATGACGTTTTCTCTCTTCAGTTTTCATTTTCATCCACTTCTTGTTCTTGGTACTATTTCCTTGACTTGATAGTAGCCTTGAATCACAATCTTCACTTCAGAGATTGGTGATGTTGATGTATCAATGTGCCCAATGTGTGATAAGGACTTGCTCCATGCAGTAAATTCCCTATAAGAGATATAACAATTTCTCTGCCTTCTGTTCATCTGGCATGTCGTAAAGGGATAGAGAATTTTCTTGACTCAATTCAACATATTGTTCTCCTGTGATGCTGAAAAGATACAAACTGATTAAAAAAAAAAACAGGGCATCACCGTGGATTTGTCAGATAGATATGAGAAGGCACAACTGGTAAAGTTTTGTCTCCTGAAATGTAGTTCTTTATTGATTGAAGCAGAACAAAAATTACCATCGTGAACAAGGAGAAAAAACTATAGTGAGTTTATTATTATTTAATGAATGGCATTCAAGACCAGGGAGGTTATGCAGACAGCAGAAGTCCTGGCAGTCGACAATCACTAATCCATTTTTTGCACTGGTGCACCACAATAGAGTGAATTAGCTTCATACCAGCTGGCCTGCAGCATTCTCAGAGAAAGTCACTTTATCTGGAAGTTTCCTCTCCCATTCCTCTGCTGATTGCTGATCACATCCTGTCAGATCCAACACTGGTTCCAGCTTCCTTTGCAGAAGGCAGCCATCAGTTTCCCACCACCACTCTGTCCCACGAAGCTGGACTCAAACCAACAGAGTGCTGGCAATTCCTCAGCATCATTAAGCCTCTGTGCCACCGTGTCCCCAGTATAGTGAAATCTGATGTCTACATCAGAGCCGAGGTGGCACAGTGGTTAGAGTGCAGCACTGAAGGCTATTTCAGCTGACTGCTAGCTGCAGTTCGGCAGTTCAAAACTCACCGGATCAAGGTTGACTCAGCCTTCCATCCTTCCAAGGTTGGTAAAATGAGGGCCCAGATTGTTGGGGGCAATATGCTGACTCTGTAAAACCACTTAAAGAGGGTTGTAAAAGCCTTATGAAGCTGTATATAAGTCTAAGTGCTATTGCTATTGCTACATGAGTGCATTTTTATTAACCTATAGAGAGTATTGTTTTATATACCTTAGCCATGGCAATTGCTTCTTAGGTTACCTTCTAAATACTAAATCAGTCCCTCCCCCAGTTGGACAAATTATATTAGGAAATTATTTGCACTGAATAAAACCCTTGACACTTGACAAAGTTGAATAATTTTGACTGTTTCATTGTGAGCTGATTGCACAGTCGTTTACCAATAGTAATGGCAGGACTATACAATAGAATGCTAAATTTCCCAGGACAATTATTTTTAAAACCATAGAAGTATTATGAAAACAATGGGGTTACAGGAAGACAATATAAGCAAGAGTATGCAAAGAACAGAAATAAAAGTTATCCTTGGCTCTGCAAATTGTACATACAGCGCAAAATCTCCAAATAATGGATTGTAATAGAAATCAGCCTTTTCTCTGTCTCTATAAGCTTATAAACCAAACTTCCTATGACATCAGTTTTGCATATTAATAATATAGCAGGAAACAAAGAACCAGAGATTTCTTAAAGCTCAATAAAGTGTTAAGCCATTCTCCCATTTAAAATTATTTAAATGGTACTGTAAGAATGTCATTGTTTCCATTCAATCTTTTATCAGCACTCTTGGAAGAAATGCACATTTCTGGTCTCATCGAAGGCTACTCTTCCCCCCCCCCCCCTTTGCATAAACATTCTTTAAAAAATATACTGAAAAATTCACTGTTTAATCTCAGCATCTAGTTCTCCGATCTAGAGAACTTTCCAAAGAGAAGAAAGGAAGTGATAAACATCCACTGAAGCTGCATAAAATCTGATATCACAACCCTTAAAGATGTAGAACTTCATTTGATTTTTATTTTTTTTTTTTTAATGAAAGAGTAGAGTCTATGGAGATTCTCAGTCATCCAGGTCATGGTTGTCCCAAAGGTGTTTTTTTTCAAAAGGCAACTAGATTTGTTTTTTCAAGGAAAAACAAAATTCAGTTGCCTTTTGAAAAAGCACCTTTGGGACAGTAGAGTTCACATTTTCTCTATGTATCACATCACAGTTTGATAACCTTTGGTTGTTACCTTTGGTTTTGTACTAGCGTGCACTGTATCCAATTTCTTTACATGCCTAGGCTGAATCAAAAGATGATTGACACATATTCCTGGAAAAATGAGAATTGGGTGAAGTAATAAAGTAAATCTTTCAATGCTTGTCAAACCTGGGAAGGATACGATCTTGCTGAGTAGTTTGTCTTGCCCAGTAAATAAACTGGAGATAAATATTTTATAGACGCATTGCCAAGACACAGGAATTTTTGCAAAGTCACATGTCTTAAGTTTTCTTTTTCTCTCTAATGAGCAGGTAATATTTTAAAACACATGTATATGTGTCAGTCATGAATCCTGACAAACTGCATTTCTCTTTCTCTATAAATTTATTCATCCATTTCTATGATGAGAAGGAGGCAAATATTTGAGTGGTAGGTGTAGTGAGTTGAGTCTGTAATCCTCAACTTTGTGCAATTATACAACTGTGACTTGTATTTTTTTTTAATTTTATTTATATGCCGCCCTTCTCCGGAGACTCAGGACGGCTTACATTGCGTTAAGCAATAGCCTTCATACTTTTGTATATTTTATACAAAGTCAGCTTATTGCCCCCACAAACCGGGTCCTCATTTTACCCACCTTAGAAAGGATGGAAGGCTGAGTCAACCTTGAGCCTGGTGAGAATTGAACTCGCAGTAATTGCAGGCAGCTGGATGTTAAATGCTGCCTTAGTAGGAGGCATTAGCCTTCTTCGCCACTCAGGCTTTATTGGAGGATCAAACATTCCTGTAGGTAAGAAAAGATAAAGGTGACTATACATCAGGAGTGTCAAATTCAAGGCCTGGGACCCGAATCTGGCCCATGGGGCTGTCCTGGAAACAGCAAAGGACCAGCCTGTGGTGCCTCTGCCAGTGAAAACGGAGCTTGGGAGGGCTGCGGGCGTCCTCCCTGAGTTCTGTTTTCACTGGCAGAGGATTGTAGGAGGCTGTCACAGCCAAAAATGGAGCTTGGTAGCCTGTTTTCCTGGCAGAGTGCTCGGGCCACCAGGCTCCATCAACATGAGTGACATTGAGCTGGCCATGCCCATTTTAGCAACCTACTCAGTGGGTGGTAGCAGTGACGATATGATGTCACTGAACTGGTTTTGCCCCGCCCCGCGCCCCCTGCACCCCTGCGCCCCCCGTGCCCCCCAACCCCACATTATCCTTACCTTTTATTTGGCCCCACCCCTAATCTATTGCTGCCTCCTGAGTCCTAGCTGATGGCTAGAGGGGAAAAAACTGTTTAAATTCTTGCCGCGGGGCTTCAAAGGGCCGCCTTACAGCTGATCAGTGTTAAAAGAAAACAAATGAGTAGACCAGTGCCTGCAAAAATACATGAGTAGATGAGTGCCTGCAAAAATAAATGGGTAGACTAGTGCCTGCAAAAAATAAATGGGTAGACCAGTGCCTGCAAAAAATAAATGGGTAGATCGGTACAGCTCTGCGAGCAGTTAAAAGCCTGGTAGACCAGTATCTCTGCTAAATCCTAAAGAATTGTCACATGACCATCAAGCCACACCCACAAAATAAGCCACACCCACAGAACCAGTAGTAAAAAAAAAATAGAACCCAGCCCTGAACCCACTCCACCCCGAGATCAAACACAACCCTGATGCAGCCCTCAATGAAATCAAGTTTGACACCCCTGCTATACATGTTTCTAAAGCTTTTAGGCCAAATCAGGAATTCTCAAAGGCAGCCTTTGATTCAATTCTGAACCAGATGTATTTAGTTCATTGATTTAAATCCTAAATATACATGCTTGCCATATATTAGTAAAGATCCTTTGGGGCTCCAGGGTCAAGGTTAGAACAGAATTAAATATTTTCAGATATCTAGTTATCTCTTATTAGTTGTAGTAGCCCTAGAAAATTAAAAACTCTGACATCTGTTAAAAATGGGATGTTCTTAAATTGTTATTCCAATCTGGGATGGAGCATAGCAATTAAACTTCAGCCGTCTGGGAATTGGGCGACAAAACTATACCTACTTACGTATGTGTAGATATCTCACATTCTCTAAATCCTGATGTTGATTTACTACTCATTATTTCTAATACATATAAATTGATGCAATATAACAAAGCAGCTTGATTGCTTTTGTTAGCCGTTATCACTAAACATAGGAAAATGTATTATTGGATTACCAGTTTCTAAAAGCATAGGAAACTATTTTGGGTAAGAAAAATAATAGAAGAAAGAAGCACTTTGAAACAGCCGTCAATTAGAGATAAATTTCTTCACATCAAAACAATATTTCTTCTAATGACTATGTACAACATTCTGAATAAAATTTGGAATGTGAATGTTTAAAGTGTTTTCATCTTTCATGACACTTTATGTTTTGATATTATACATTTGCTCATCCCAGGTTTATTTGAATTTTCAAGCCTACTTCCTATTAACTCGATTATTTTGTTGGTTTGTGCAATTTATAGTCCAGCTTCTATTTAGGGGTTCAAAATTCTTGAAATACCAACTGAAAATTGTTCTTCAAAAAAACCCTTGAATAAAGATAAGAACCTTTGAGTTGATATCATGATCAACTATTAGATATAACTTAGTTCAGAATGTGCTCTATGTTTTCACTATAGTTTTATCCAATTTTTTGCCTGTGTTTATATAAATGGTTATCAAGGTTTGTTGTCATCTGTGTGTTTCACAAATATCAGAAGCATCTCAAAAAGGGAAAAATAATTTAAATAGAATAGCAAAATAAATAAAGGAAGCTAAATTCAACACGCCAAAATTATCCTTGAGTATTTCTCAATAGTCAATGACCAGGATGTCTCTTCTATCTTATCATCACAGAGTGCTAGTTATATATTGAAATATAATCTGACTCTGAATAGCCTATGTCTCTTTTAATGACACCAGGAGATTGCTTCAATATCATAATATCCTTGGCTAATAGTTTCCTTCACT
Source organism: Ptyas mucosa (assembly GCA_012654045.1). Classification (NCBI taxonomy): domain Eukaryota; kingdom Metazoa; phylum Chordata; class Lepidosauria; order Squamata; family Colubridae; genus Ptyas; species Ptyas mucosa. Next base: position 50,218,316 of record WNWU01000003.1, read on the forward strand.
GTCTGATGAAGCATAATTATCTCGTTAATTACTCTCTAGAGTTGTCTATGTATTGCTTATAGGGTTCAGGGTTTATTTAGTGCAGTTTGTAAGACCTTATAAAATATGGACGCACTAATTATGGAAGAGTCAATCTTCATGTTGCTACCTTCTGTGGATGCTTTATTGATATACTTCGGTTTATGATTTCATCCAGCCTCTTTGTTACTTTCTTAGTTAGGAATTTTCTTGTTGATTGATTTATCACATGAGAAGACAAATGAATGCAGTCACAAGCAACACATCCCTTGATCAAAATTCTGAATTAAAATTAGTATTTTGAGAAAAGTTAGGGAGTAAAAGAGAAAACAACCTGTCAGAGAGATTAGAGGAAATATTCTCAAATGCTTTTAAAAAATTATTTTAAAAAGTGTTGATTAATTTTATCACAAACATTCACTTCACTGCACATATTCCTACATGAAACAAAATATAAGATATACAAAACATTTCTAATAGTATGTATGGTTTTGCATCTCTAAATTCAAATTTCTGGTTACTAGAATTTCAGTTGAACTTCCATTATATCTTAACTTTCATTATAAATCTAAGACTTGTCAAGATCTTAGATGTTTTGAGCAGCTTGTTAGCAATTTCACCTTCATTACAGGTTCCATCTGACAGGATTCTTCATTATATAAAATCCTTCACTCCTAGAAACTTCCCAAATATCATTTTAATCTAGATGGAGATGAAGGGTAGAGGAAATTATTATGAGATGAACAACAAACAAAGCAAAGAGATGCATAATACAATGCTTCTGTAGAGTATTTTCTATGCTTTTGTGTGTTGAGAATGTATTTTTATAGCCTTGTCAATACTGGAAATAGATCAGTGGTGGGATTCACTTACCTTCCCTACTGGTTTGCAAATGTGAGCACACATGACTCATCTGTACATGCGCATGGCCTTCTGTGGATCTGCAGTTCTCACGCATTATATTCGGGTGGGTGGGAGTCGCTGCTACCAGTTCGTCTGAACTGGAGAGAACAGGCTGAATCCCACCACTGAAATAGATGTCTCAAAGGTGGTTTTCCAAAGGCAGCTGGACTTTTCTTTGGGTTTTCCTAGAAGTTTTGCTTCTCATCCAAGTAGCTTCTTAAGTTCTGACTGAATGGTGGAGACTGGAAGGATTTATATTCCTTTCAGTCATCTGGTTGTTAGCACTCCCTCTAAGAATTGTTGAGGCCACTTGGAGGTTTATCTGTGCCTCCAGAGTCACCTGAATCATGGTGTAAATGGGTATGAAATCTTCTTGGAACTGCTGAAAGGATTGTGTTGTAAACAGGAGATAGATGGTGTAATATTCCTTCCTTCTGTTGAGAGAGACTGTTGAATGTTAACATAGAAGCAAAATCTCTTCCAGGAAAAAACAAAGAAAAGTCTAGTTGCCTTTTGAAAAAGAACCTTTGCGACAACCATGATCTGGATAGCTGGGAATCTTCATAGATGACTGTCAGGTCGGGAAGGCTTCACGAGTTGATAGACTGGAAATATACTTTGTTCTCTTAATTCTAGAGTTCAGAAAAGAAATCCCCATCTTTTGAACCTTTCTATCACTAAGGCCTGATGTACTCATTCTCAGGGTAGTCTGTAGGCACACCTTCTGTCATATATAGCTGCTGTGCCTTGGTAGTGCACTGAATGGTAAGCCACCACTGATTCATTGTCCACAACATGCGATTAGAACATTGATGAAACACTAAGTTACTTTCTCTGCTTCTTTGCTGCAGCACCAGTAATGTTTGTAGCATGGTAGTTTTCTCTAGTCTTTGTCGTATTTTGATTAATCAACATTCTTTTTGTCCTAAAGGGAACTGTGTAGTTTCCTCTACACACACTATATAGCATTACATAATATCATAGCAACCTTCATAAGTTGGTTTTTAAAAAGCGGACTTAATAAAAAGATTTGATATTTGAAAAAATTATGTCAATTCTATGGCCTTTCTTATTGTTATCCTTGTGGTCTTTTAATTATCATGCTTCTCTCTCTATATTATTAATTTATTATTATTTTAATTAATTGTACAATGTCTAAAGAGTCCTTTTCATACATACCTCATACATCCAGTAAATAAATAAATAAAACATTTTATTAAAACGTTTAATGGATATATATTTCTTGCTATATTTCTTTCTTTTGAAGATGTTTCACTTCACATCCAAGAAACTTCTTCAGCTCTGACAGGATAGTGGGGAATGGAAGGATTTATATTCCTGGCAGACAGCTGGATATTTGTATCCTATTAGAGGGTCTCAATAGGAACTGGTATCTTCTTTGAGCTGCAAGATTGTCTCGTTGGTTGGTTTTCATTCAGAGGTAAAGCTATTGTTTGGTTGGCAATAGCTTCACATAAAATGGATTGCCTTTGCATCCTGAGGAGATTTCTTCCTCCTATTTCTATCTTTAATGATAGTGCCTGAAGGGCTCCTATCCCAGTAACCAGGTTCAACTTTAGTTAACTTTTTCAAGAGCAGCCAAGTTTGCTAGGTGCTTATACCAATTGTGACAGAATTACATTCAAAAATACCTAAAATAAGATATTCAAATAAAAATAGCCAGTCTAGAGGCTGAGACATAGAAGTTCGCAGGATGACTTCTTTGGGCCAATCACAATGTTTCACTCTAGGCCAAGGTCAAACTCACAATGACATGTTGTCATTATATGATGTATCACAATTTTTTCCCCTTCGCTAAAACAGAGGTGGGCGTGGCCAGCATGTGACACATCTGGCCGATAGGCCGCAAGTTTGACACCCCTACTCTAGGCTAATTCATAGGAATGAGATGAAGAAAAATTAGACCTGTGAATTCCTAAATGAAAGACATGATCCATATTTAGCAAATTAATGAAATCTATGTGTCATTGGTGATAAAATTTATATTTTGCTACTGTCAACCTCATTCTGGGCAGTAGATAATAGATGATATTTTCAACAACAGCAAATTCTACATTCCATGTAATGAGAAATTAATTGGTTTGAAATCTGCCTTGCCAGCATGACAGAAGTATTGAAATAGAAAATAGAACTTTAGGAAAAATAATGTTTTAACATTATGTCATGGCTCCAAACTATTATAAACACTTAATTTTGTCTGTTGCATATTAGCTACACAAAATGCAAAAATGAATTTAGAATTTGATATAAACCATATGCTTATATCTGGACACACTGTGTGATTTCATATATCATGCTAGCCTATGACTTTTAAAATCAATTTATCAATAAAGCCATGATCGGTTCTGTAGAACTTATAAAGCATGACATACAACCACAATAAGTGACTTAACATTTGCCAAGCTGAAACCAAACCAATTACTTTATGATTTATTATCATGAACCCAATTTTGTTTAGCATGGAGATTTCATCTAATTCCTAACTACAGAGAACATAAGATTAGCAGGAAGAAAAAGATTGTCATGATGACATGAAAAATTGTCACTTATAAGTGAGCTCTATCCATGTCATGATGACATTATTTTTTCTTATTATTTTATTTTTTATTTTATTATTTGTATTTCTATGCCGCCCACTCTCTGAGGACTCTGGGTGGCTTACAACACAGACAACATGAACAACATATTGCCCCCAACCATCTGGGTCCTCATTTTACCCATCTCGGAAGGATGGAAGGCTGAGTCAACCTTGAGCCGGTGAGATTTGATCTGCTGATCTGCTGAACTAGCAGTCAGCTGAAGTAACTGCAGTACTGCACTCAAACCACTGCGCCACCTCGGCTCTTCCTTCTAATCTTATGTTCCATCTAATAAAATCTTAAATAATGCTGATAAGAAGAGAATAGTTTACTTTGCTTGTGCCTTATTAGGTCCTAAGGGACATGGTGGCTCACTGGCTAAGATGCTGAGTTTGTCGATCAGAAGTTCAGCAGTTCGAATCCCTAGTGCCACGTAATGGAGTGAGCTTCTGTTACTTTTTCCAGCTTTTGCCAACCTAACAGTTCGAAAGCACGTAAAAAATGCAAGTAGAAAAACAGGGACCATTTTAGTGAGAAGGTAACAGTGCTCGGTGTGTCTTCGGCATTTAGTCATGCCGGCCACATGACCATTGAGACATCTTCAGTCAGTGCTGGCTCTTTGGCTTAGAAACGGAGATGATCATCACCCCCTAAAGCTGGAAACCACTAGCACACATGTGCAGGGTTTATCTTTACCTTTACCTATTATGTCCTAGACATAAGACAGGAAATGAAATATAAATGGAAAAATCAATAGTATTCTGGAATTGGCAAACAAAACATCATACCATGAAGAGGGACATGAACCATTGACTATGGAAAAGAAACCACTGTTTATACATCCTGGAAAGAAAAGAGTCTTCCATTCCTTTACATCCTTAGATATTTATAATGAACACAAAAAAGAAAAACATGGATTCTACCATATCTAGTTGTGTGGTTCATGAATAATCTAGCCATTTTAGGTCAGGCAATGTTTTGATCTGTTACAAAAATAGTTTTTGTAAAATATTTTATTTATTATACATGACTTTTCAAACTATCTGAAGCTATCTAAAAAGTCATGGTGGCGCAGAGGTTAGAATGCAGTTCAAATCTCACCAAGCTCAAGGTTGACTCATCCTTCCATCCTTCCAAAGTTGGTAAAATCAGGACCCAGATTGTTGGGGGCAATATGCTGACTCTGTAAACCACTTAGAGAGACTGTAAAGCACTGTGAAGTGGTATATAAGTCTAAATGCTATTGCTATACTCTGTAATTTTATTTAGTATATAAAGCTTTTAATGTAAATTTTGACAACCATAGTTCATTGTATTGTATTCCCATGTGTCATTTTTACAAATATTTCCAAGATATAAATGTCTTTCAGAATTACAGCCTGTAATATACTGCTTAATGCAGTCTGTCCTAGTAGGTATTTTCCTACAACCTTGAAAAAACAGTCTATTCTGGTTTTTTACCAAATTTCCTTTTGTGATAAGGATTTTTCTTCTTTTCAAGAAGCCATATAAAAAAGGATAGTTTTTTTTAAAAGCCATCAAGAAAAAGATTACTTAAAAACAATGGTAGAAACAAGAATATGACATACACATTATACACAATTCTAATTTAAAGGTTAATAGTAATATTTATGCTTTCCTAGCTAAATCTAAAATTAATTATATTTTTAGATAATATGATAATGATAAAAAAGGGGATCCAACACCGTTCAGAGGAGGGGGGGGGGCAGAATGACATTGTGTATTCCTGCCAAAAGGCTATATATGCATTATGACATCGTTCACTTCCCTCAAAACATTAGGTTTTGAGGTGAAATGGTGTGACACTGCCTTATTATGTTGTCAACAAGGAGCTTGTAAGGACACCCATGGTGCCTTCATATTGCAACTAACCAAACATTCTTGTCTAAATTATATATATATATATATATATATATATATATATGTATGTATGTATGTATGTATGTATGTATGTATGTCTGTCTGTCTGCCTGCCTGCCTGCCTGCCTGCCTGCCTGCCTGCCTGCCTGCCTGCCTGTCTTTGACTATTCGGGTTTTCTCCCGCGTAAAATTGGAAGTGTCTTGGCGACGTTTTGACGAAGTCTCATTCATCATCTTCAGGCTGGTGTTTTCGGCTTTGTGCTCCTAGAAGCACAAATCCGAAAACACCAGCTTGAAGATGATGAATGAGACTTCGTCAAAACGTCGCCAAGACACTTCCAATTTTACGCGGGAGAAAACCCGAATAACCAAAGACCTACATACAAACACCCGCAAAAACCTCAGAATATATATATATATATAATCTTTAGCCAGGTTCTTCCTATGTAAACCAAGATTTTTATGCAGCCCTAGTTCAGTGAAATCACAATCCACTAGTTTCTAGGCTTTAGCCTAGAACCTGGCTAAAGAGAAATACACATAAAGCCTACGAAAAGGAAAGAAAACAAATATATAAAATATATAATATTTATACAAAATATAATATATATATAATTTATATTTGCTGATAAAGAAATAAAGGGAGACT
>WNWU01000003.1:50238478-50260579 GCA_012654045.1 Ptyas mucosa
TTGCAAACTGGTAGTAAAGGTAAGTAGAACCCACCCCTAATCTCTACAATGAACACTTCTATTACTGGGGTGGGGGGTGGGATGGGGACAACACTGCAAAATTCAGTTTTTTATTTTCCAAAGAAACACAAAGTCTATCCCATTTACCTGTTGAGACATTTGCCAGAAGTCAAGAACTGACTTGAAGGCATGCATGTGTGGGGAGGGAGAGGGGGGGAGGGAGGGAGGGAGGGAGGGAGGGAGAGAGAGAGATCATAAGAGAAATTGAATAAGATAACTGTCTCTCTTCCTCCCTCCCTCCCTCCCTCTCTCTCTCTCTCTCTCTCTTAATATGCATGTGTCTTTATGCACACATTTCAAACATATATCAGAACTATGAATGTTAAATACTTTCATCACCAATTCCACAGGGGTTAATTTGGCATTCGTTTCCTGCTGGACTTCCCAGGAGCGTAAATATTAACATCAAACAAAATCTAATCTCTTGCCACTTAAAATATCTGCAAAAAATTAAATCCCTGTTAAATGAAAAGAAATTCCCTCATGAAATCAGCATGTGAGAACAAGGTACGCTGCTGTATTATTTAATTAAAACAAAAAGCAGTTCTTACATTTTTTAGAAGATGCCTACATTTGGGAAATTACAAAATTATATCACAATTTTAAAAATAGAAATATTATTAAAAATGGATATTTTGTAAAAAAAAATAAAATAAAAGCAGCAAACAGCTGGATGAGCAGGTGCGTACAAATGATTATTTATTATGTATGTATTTTTTTTGCAAATATCATTGTGTTCTAGAATGATATTTAATATTTAGGATATTACCATACAATGAATATTCAATACCCTAAAATATATTTCCTGGCAAGGTTTTCTGAAGGGGTTTGCCATTCCCTTCTTAGGGCTGAGAGAAAGTGACTAGGTGACCCAGATGACTTTGTGTTCAAGGTGGGACTAGAACTCACAGTATCCTGGTTTCTAATCTAGTGCCTTAAACCATTTCACCAAACTGGATCTCATTGCCTGGATTATATGTAGCAATTACAGTTGTTTTTATCTCCATATTGGCCCCCACAGAGAGGGCTCGTAATTTGGGCGTCCTCCTGGATGCATGGCTGTCTTTAGAAGAGCCTATGACGGCCGTGGCCAGGGGGGCTTTTTATCAGGTTCGCCTGATATGCCAGTTGCGCCCCTTTCTGGATTGGGACTCCTTATGCATGGTTACTCATGCCCTTGTTACTTCCCGCCTGGACTACTGTAATGCTCTCTGCATGGGGCTCCCCTTGAGAAGCACCCGGAGGCTCCAACTGGTTCAGAATGCAGCCACATGGGTGATTATGGGGGTGACATGGCACTCCCATATAACACCTCTCCTGCGTGAGCTGCACTGGCTTCCGGTGGTCTTCTGGGTGCGCTTCAAGGTATCGGTTCTCATCTTTAAAGCGCTGCATGGTTTAGGGCCTGGGTACTTATGAGACCACCTTCTGCCACCCATAACCTCCCACTGACCAATATGCTCCCACAGAGAGGGTCTCCTCAGGGTGCCATCGGTCAGGCAGTGTCGACTGGCAACCCCCAGGGGGAGAGCCATCTCTGTGGGGGCACCCACCCTTTGGAATGAGCTGCCCCCCAGGGATACGATTGATCCTGGACCTCCGTACTTTCCGCCGGGCTCTGAAGACTTTCTTCTTCCAGCAAGCCGGTCTGGCTTAAAATTTTTTTATCTGTTTTATGGGAAAGGGGTTTTAAATTGGGGTAGCCAATATGAATTTAATTATGTTTTAAATTATTTTAATTTTCATACTGTATGTATTTTAATTCTGGTTGTTCACCGCCCTGAGTCCCCCTGGGAGAAGGGCGGTATACAAATTTAATAAATTGAATTGAATTGAATTGAATAATGTTTCCTCTTCTAATAATATATTGGTTGGGGAAGAAAAGGAATGAAAAATACTTTGTTGTACCATTCCTAATGGTGTCTATTCAAACTTTTTTTAAAAAGTATCATCATCATCATCATCATCATCATCAACATCATTATTATTTCTATTTTTATTATTTCTTTTATTTATTCATTAAACATGAAACTCAGTCAACTGAACATTTAAAAATGTGTCACAAATATGATTGACCGGTGCTAATGGTTGATATGGGTTGCTGCCAGCGTCCAGCTATCAACCAAGTATCTTCTTAAAAGATATGATATTCCGAGTAGTGCAATTTTTTGCAGTTCTGCTGGTGTTATTGCAGGAAGCTGCAATTTCTTGATGTATTTTGTAAAATTCTTGAACATGGTACCAAGTGCCCCAATGGCAATGGGTATCACAGTTACATGTTTCTTCCATAGTCTTGTAGTTTCAATGGCCAGGTCATGATATTTCGTGATTTTTTCCAGTTCTTTTTCTCTGACTCTGGCATCTCCTGGTACAGTGATATCAATAAACTGTATGCTTTAGCCCTCAACAACCGTGATGTCTGGCATGTTGTGTTCCAAATAACGATCTGTCTGTATTCGAAAGTCCCACAAGATCTTCACCTTCTCATTTTCAGTAACTTTTTTCACTTTGTGCTCCTATGATATCATCATCATCATCGTCGTCATCATTATTATTACTATTATTATTATTATTAAAATTTTGTTCTGATTGTTTTTGGTGTTCGTTCCCTGTCATTTCAAGTATATATCTGAAAATCTGCACTTTCTGACTGACCTTTTGATTCCCACTAATGTTAATAGATAAAACTAAATAGGAATTTAGAAAGGATTTGTAGATGATACCAAAATAACACCTTAGAAGACAGAAGTAAAATTCAAAGAGATCTTGACAGGGTATAGAAGCTGACCTAAATTAACCCTAAATTAATTTCAACAAAGATAAATGTAAAACCCTGCATTTATATAGAAATAGAATCCTTTGCACAAATTTGAAATAGGTGACATCTGTCTTGATAGCTACACTACTGGATTTAGTAAATTACATGTTAAAAATATTCACCACTGTGATGCGATAGTTAAAAAAGCTAATCAAAATTAAAGCAACATCATAATCATAGTGTCTACTATGACAGAAATGTCAGTCCTCTTCTGGAATTCCTTTCTAGTTCTCAACTTTTACATTTAACTTTTTATATTTAAATATTTATATTTTTATATTAATTTTAAGGAGGATATTGATTAACAGGAATGTATCCTAAACACTGTAATAAATTTAGTGAGGGACCTGGAGACCAAAAAACAACCAAACACCCTCCTTCCTCCCTCCCTCCCTCCCTCCCTTCTTTCCCCCCTTCCTTCCCCCCTCCCTCCTCCCTCCCTCCCTCCCTCCCTCCCTCCCTCCCTCCCTCTTTTCTTTTCTTTTTGCTTTCTCGGTTATATTAGCTTTACAAAAGTCATTACAGACAGAAACCTCTAACTATCTGAAGTTCAGATACTTCAGTGACACACCAAGGATTAAAACAAACTTTCTGAATGTATAAATTCTGTACATTAGTTGGAAAAATAGCGGTTTCTTTATTTTTAAACAGAGACTGGGTGTATACCAAGAAAGCTATTGCTGCAGGTTTTTTTTTCTTCTCATCAGCAGGGAGTTGGATGAATGTGACCTTTGAACACCTCTCAATGTTATATTCAATGAACTATAGTTAAATTATGCTCTATTTTGGGCTTATGGCAGTTTTATTGGCTAAGCTCAGTGATAGTGAAGGCTTGCAATATTTAGTTGCCAATGAACAATATATATACACAGAGAGAAGCATTCTTTCTCCCCTGCCCCTCACATACCAGTGTTTAAGGTCACTCAATACATTGATTAGCTTTAGATTTAAAACAAGGCAAAGGAAGTACTGTTTTACATACTATCTCATTATGTTACATAATTTGCTACCATTGGCTGATGTTTTGCTATTATCTTCAATAATGAAGTGTTTTTTTAAAAAGTATTGCTATCTTAAAAGTGTTTTAAGAATGTTTTTTTTAAAAAATAACACTTATGGAAAACATGTTAATTAATTAGTCTTTGACATGAAAACAACTGGAAGTATCTATAAGAGGAATATGATGTTTGGTCTAGTGCATTGATGGCTAACCGTTTTGCCAACCCGTGCCAGGAAGGGAGGGAGCAGGGAGGTTCATGTGTGTGCATGCCCACACCCATAATTCTATGTGCCCCACCCCGCACAGGTGTGCGTGATCCTCTGTCCCCCCCGGTCCTGGCACACGATGGCCTGGTAGGCCCGTTTTTCTTTCTCACCTGGCTCCAGATCCCCTCTATGCATATGGGGAGGGCGAAAACAGACTTCCCCACCCACTTGGAGGCCCTCTGAAGGCCCGAAACGGACCTTTTCCCAACTTCCGATTGAACAGGAAGTGATGTCTTTTGCTGTTCCCAGTCTCCAGAGATTCCTAGCGAGGATTTACCACCAGGCCCTCTGGAAGCCGGAAACAGCCTGTTTCCCTACTTCTAGTGGGCCCAGAAGGCCCAAAAATTAGCTGACCGGCATTCACATGCGCTCTGGAGCTGAGCTGGTATGCCAGGCAACATGGCTCCGCATGCCACCTGTGGCATGCGTGCTATAGGTTCACCATCACGGGTCTTGTGGTTAAGGCACCAGGCTAGAAAGTGGGAGACCATGAGTTCTAGTCCTGCCTTAGGCATGAAAGCCAGCTGAGTGACCTTGGGTCAGTCATTTACTCTCAGCTGAAGTCACCTTACAGTGGTGTTGTGGTGGTGACCATAGGAGGAGGAAGATGTCTTGGATATGTTCACCAACTTGACTTATTTTAAAAAATATTAAAGATGGAATCTTTAATATTTTTACAAATATTAATAAACTTCAGAAGAGTTTGTCCAGCCATAGTTGGTCATAGGCCATTGAGTTATAGAATATAGATCCTTGACCTTGACAAAGGAGCTTCCAAAATGTTCCTTCATCTAAAATAAAGTCCTCATTTGAACTTTATGGCAGGAATGAAGTTGGCTGTGTTATCTGACAGAATTAAAAATCACAGTGGGAGATGAAATAAAGGAAGTATTTGACTATTTGGTCAGAAGTAAGGTGGACTGAGAGGCGCATGAAAATGATGGATCGGAACCACCCCCAAATAAGAATAAAGCATGTACTTTGATTTAGCAACCTTACAGCTTTGAGGTTGGGCTGAACCTTGAAGTGCTTCCTCAGTAGAAGTCCTCATTTCAGTATTTCAGGACTTTATCATGTTCCTGTCACCATCAACAAATGGGTTGGATGTCCAATTGTCCAAAAACATAAGCTCTATTTTTTAAATGATATTGATCAGTGGTGAAATCCATTTTTTTTACTACGAGTTGGTGGGCATGGTGTGGCTTGGTGGGCCTGGCTTGGTGGGAGTGGTAGGGGAAGGATACTGCAAAATCTCCATTCCAAAAAGAGCCTTGATGGCGCAGCAGACTAAAGTGCTGTTAAATAGCATCAGCTGCCTGCAATTACTGCAAGTTCGAATCTCACCAGGCTCAAGGTTGACTCAGCCTTCCATCCTTTCAAGGTGGGTAAAATGAGGACCTGGATTATGGGGGCAATCAGCTGACTTTGTATAAAAAAAATAACCGCTTTGGGAGGGGGGGCGAAAGCCCTACTAAGCAGGTATATACAAAAGTATGAAGGCTATTGCTTAACACATTGTAAGCTGTCCTGACTCTCTGGAGAAGGGCGGCATATAAATTGAACCAATAAATAAATAAATAAATAAATTCCCTCCCCACTCCTGGGGAAGGATATTGCAAAATCTTCATTCTCACCCCACTCTGGGGCCAGCCAGAGGTGGTATTTCCTGATTCTCCAAACTACCCAAAATTTCTGCTACCTGCTCTCCAGAACCTGTCAGAACCTGCTGGATTTCACCCTTGATATTAATGATAATAATATATGTAGCAAAATCTTACAGGGATGTTGGGCAATGAAGAATTATTGACATTAGGAAAAATGGGAAGGCTTGCACGTGCAGTTCCTTTAAATGAATTGGGGAAGTCCTCCTAGAAATATGAGCTATGAAGAGCCTCTTCCTCCTCCACATTGATAAAGTCTTTCCACTGTTGCTTGTTCCTAGTTCTTTTCCTCCCTAGTACTCAGAAATAAATTCCTTCCGTGGTGCTTTGATTCATTAGGCTGCAGTCTTCATACGCTCCTGCTTCCATGCAGAGCACAATAAGATTTTCCTTGTAAATAAGAACTAGAATCATTGCTTTTATTATTGACTCTGTTTCCTTGGATATTTTGCTGAATTGTGACTATGTTTGAATAATCTAACAACCAAGAATTTAGCTGTGGCAAATTACAAGTAATTTACCTATCTTTAATGAAATTATTTCCACCAACCCTAGAAAACGTGGACAGCGTCTATATGATTTGGCCATGATTCCAGTATTATTTTTTATTTATTTTTATTGGTTCAATTTATATGCCGGCCTTCACCGGAGACTCAGGGCAGCTTACAATGCATTAAGCAGTAGCCTTTATACTTTGTATATACCTGCTTAGTAGGGCTTTCGCACCCCTCCCCCCCAAGCGGTGTTCTTTTTTTATGCAAAGTCAGCTTATTGCCCCCACAATCCGGATCCTCATTTTACCTACCTCGAAAGGATGGAAGGCTGAGTCAACCTTGAGCCTGGTGAGATTTGAACTTGCAGTAATTGCAGGCAGCTGGCAGCTAAGTGCTACTTAACAGCACTTTAGTCCACTGCACCACCAAGGCTCCTTAGGCTTTCCTGGTATCCTTCATGCCCAGCAACCATATCAACATAAAAGATACCCCCCATGCAATAATATGTCAAAACATGGTTCTTGCAGGAAAATTATGTAGTGTAACACTAGTGGGTTTCAATTTAGTTTGCTACTAGTTCACTCGTGTGCGCGCGCGTGTGCGCGTAACGTTTCTGTGTCCAGGTGGGTGGGCAGAGCCTCCCGCCACCGCTGATACGAGTTCTCCCAATCCAGGGTGAACTGGTAGCAACCCACCACTGGTGTAACAAAGCAAAATAATACAGCTGCTATCAATCTTATGGTAAATTCAAAAGCGTCACCTGTAGGTGAGATGGGCAGCCATATAAATTTGTTTAATGAATAATATAAATAAGAAGAAAGGAGTCAGCTAGAATCATAGCAAATCAATACTTAGAAGCAAAACAAAAAAAAATAGTCAGTTTACTGTGATTTTGTTTAGGAATTCCCTTGCAAATTTTAGTAAATTGCAATAAAAAAACAAATAGAAGAAATCTTCCTAGTCTGTCCCAGCTCAGTTCAACTTGCGCAATTCAATCAAATTATGATAACTGTTTTTAATGAATCTGGTATCTGTTGCCAAAATAACCAAAATGTACCAAAACTCCAATGAGGTAGATTAGAGTGTGCAAATTCTATCACTGTTTCTTTTGCCTCATTTTTGCATTAAATTGAAATTTAATGAATCATTTATTTCATAAACAATACTTAAATAAAATATATTTAGTTAAAGAATCTGGAGATGGACAACAGAGAAGAACCACATTCTGATCCATGCAATGGAATGGTTTATTTTTTAAAAAATATTGTATTTTTCCATCATCATAGGAAGTGATGGTGATGTAATGAAAATGTTAAGGATTTAACAATACAGGTGATTTTGGAAACAATTCAGAAAAGTTTTTCCTACCGTTCTAACATCTAATGTGCTAGTTATATATGAATTTATGCAAAAGTGCAACATATGAATTTAGAGTTTCTATTTAATTACTACAAATTTAGCTTTGAGCAAATTTCTTTCAGTTTCACATGTCATGGCCCATTAAATATTGCATACAATTATTACAGAGAGGAGGTGGATTAAAGAGAAACTACCTGCTTTTACTCTTAACAACCAAACATTATTCATTAAAAAAAACAACTCTGAAGGCTAATTATATGCCCTGTGCAAATCAACTTTATACTTTTGTGTTTTTCTTAGAGTAATAAACGATCTATGTTTCCTTTTTCCAGATCACCCCTTTTAACAATATTTTAATGTGTTTTCAAAGTATGATATCACACCATGAAGCAATTGTTTTTTATTGCATTTTTAAGTGCTTACTGGCAAAGTGAGCTATTTACTAGTTTGGTAATTTAGATCACATATTAAGGATTTCTAAAATGCCTCTGTATTGAATAACAAAGTTGTTGTATTATTACTCTCATCATAACCTTAAATTCCATTTTTCCCCTTCAGTTTAGCAAAGTTACATTTTCCTCATTGTTTATATTAGAACCATGGATCTTCCCTAACCCCACCACTCTCTCTCCCTCTTTCTCTCTCCCCCTTCTCCTTCCCTCTTTTTCTAACCTCCCTCCCTCGCTCCACCCACCCACCCACCAATGCAACCATCCATCCATCCATCCATCCACAGTCTGTCTATAAGTCTTCTCTTAAGACTTATAGTTCCCAGTTGCAATTTTTCCTGTGCCAATTATGCCTTTTCCAGTTTCTGTAAGAGAGCTACTTTATTGAAGAGTTGTATTCCTGAATCCTGAATTTGTTAGCTTTCAAATCTCATAAAATGTAACACTTCCTATGGTTTTTCCAGATAACCTTTGGTTTGCTAATGGAAATGGGAAGAGAATGTAATGCTTTGCATTGTGAAATATCAGTTTTGCACAGCCCTGACATTTTGCACAGCCCTCTTAATTAGATTTTGTGCACAAATACTACAAATGATAACCAACAATCTAATCTGGGATGTTGGGAATAATCAAACAAGGAACCCAGAGTTGATCACGCTGAACAGTCAGCAGTGGTGGGTTGCCCTCAGTTCACACTGGTTCTATAGAACCGGTAGTAAAACCAGCGGGAGGCTCCGCTCAGCGACCCCAACGTCATTGTGCGGCCCCATTGTAAACCGGTAGTAAAGGTAAGTAGAACCCACCCCTGACAATCAGGGATTTATAATAAAGCTTTGGAGATTAGGGAAGATTCTTGATCAACCCTAAGTTGTACTCAAAAGCCCTGAAAATGCTACAACTTTTACAAGTAGAGATGCACTGGTTCTGTACAAAAATTATGTTTTAAAGAAGCGGATCAAAAAGAAAAGTTTAAGGAAGACCTCAGTCAATATTCAGCATATGTTTGAAACAACTTTGGAAAGAAATAGCTTCTTCTAGATAAGAAGACGTTCCCAACTGAGCAATGCATAAGAATTAAATTATTAAAATATTGCAGATAATCTATATACATGGAATAGAAATAGTATGTCATGTGTGACTTTAACTGCACTTGCCATTAAATATTAACAGAACAGTACAAGAGAAAAAAGATTACAGAAAAATTGCCTATATAGAGATATTATTTTTAGGTACATTATTGGTGGTATCTGAAATATTTTACTCTGTAAAGATATCACCAGTGGCCCTTTTACATTCTAATACAGATATATGTGTTCAGTTCATAACTAGCTATTAAAGTCCAAATTATTCAGGGGGAATATAAAAATAGGATTTTTATCCAGAAGCCAAAGTGTAAGCAACTGACACCAGCTAAGTCGAATCATTGTAGCCAGTGAAGATGCAACTAACTGTTGTGGCTCCGACCCCCGAGGCCATCGCATCGGAGGAAGAAGGCTCCGAACAGGAGGGAGAGGAGTCAGCCAGGCCTCCCTCCCCCGTCCCCTCCTCCCTGGTAATTCATCAGCTGCCGGCTGAAGGAGAGGAGATGAGTCAGGAGCCAGGTGTCTCCGATCAGTTGGAGGATAATGAGGAAGGCCAGAGGTGGCTGGACCCACGCCAGCGCCGGCGTGATAAGAGAGCTCAACAAATGAGGAAGTGTGCCAGGGATTAGCAGGACCGCACCCCACAGGACCACACCCCACAGGTTATTTAAAGGAGTGGGGTAGCAGTTGGAATTCTGTGACGGACAAAGTTTTACCCTGGCTAGTCCTTGGAGCTAAGCATCAGCCGGCTGGAAAGATTTGGACTTTTGAATTATATTTCCCTCAATTGGTGTGTACATGTTTTGTTATCTGGTGGAGGTATTCCCCCCCCCCTTGTTTAGTAAAGACCTTGGCAGCCGGTTTACAAAGGCTGCCAAGCAGTGATAACGAACCTTCCGTGTGTATGCTACTCCTTTAACCTTCGTCTGTCTGTGTGGGTTGTGTATGTGGAGGACGGGGACAGAACACTAACAAATAAATAAGTGACCCATAGTTTTATGGAGATTCCACCACTAGCATAAAAAACTTGGTTTACAATTTGCATGGGAGATACCACTGATAAAAGAAGGAGCCTTCTGGTTTCAGTGTTCTGAGTTTTATAGTAGACCACAACCAGAAAATTCCTTCTTTCATCAGTGGTTTCCTGCATGCAAGTCGTAAACCAAGTATTTCACTGGAGAATATTGAAAAAGAAGCAGGGGTGAAATTCAGCAGGTTCTGACAGGTTCTGGAGAACCAGTAGCGGAAATTTTGAGTAGTCTGGAGAAGCGGCAAATACTACCTCTGGCTGGCCCCAGAGTGGGATGGGAATGGAGATTTTGCAATATCTTTCCCCCAGGAGTGGGGAGGGAATGGGGATTTTGCAGTATCCTTCCCCTGGAGTGGGGTGGGAATGGAGATTTTGCAGTATCCTTCCCCTGCCAAGCGCACCAAGCCACGCCCACTAAGCCACACCACGCCCACCAAGCCACACCCACAGAACCGGTAGTAAAAAAAATTGGATTTCACCACTGAAAAGAAGGAATAACACTTTCCTTCTATTTGACTTAGTTTATAATAGTTTAAAAATTGATGAATGTAATCAATCACCCATGGCCATGTTCAAATTCAAAAGTGTTTTGTTCTTATTTCCTTTCAGAATGTGCTTATTCTAGTTTCACAATCTTCCTTACAACCCTGTGATTTCCTGAAGATATTTTTGTCAGATCTTACTTAGATTTTTTTAAAAATAGTATCCACAGTGACATATGGTTTCACTTGACTAGGTGTTAAAATAGAATGCTAAAGAAATACACCGTATTTAAAATCCTTCCTCAAATTTTCTTAATTAATTTGTTAAATTTGCTCCTATCTTGGCTTTGGGAATTAAAGGCAGGATACTGCACATATATTTTCTCCAATTCTTATTCCATAATAAAAATGCTATGAACTAGATTAGACTGAAAGTTAATGACCATCTTGAAAACATCGCCTTGGAGTCTATTATGGAGTGTGAACTTAAATCACGATCTTTGCAACCTGAGAACTGTATTTCACCACACACTAATGAATAGTCTGCAGCCTTTTCTCTTAAGAGTATTGTTTTTATCGAATTTTTATTCTGCTTGCCAAATAAAGGTGGCTCTTATTATCGTTTTTAAAATGACTAAGTAAACCTATATAAGACTTTGAAGAGCCTTGGTGGCGCAGCAGACTAAAGTGCTGTTAAGTAGCACCAGCTGCCTGCAATTACTGCACGTTCGAATCTCACCAGACTCAAGGTTGACTCAGTCTTTCATCCTTTCGAGGTAAGTAAAATGAGAACCCGGATTGTGGGAGCAATAATCTGACTTTGTATAAAAAAGAACACCGCTTGGGGGGGGGGGGCGAAAGCCCTACTAAGCAGGTATATACAAAAGTATGAAGGCTATTGCTTAACACATTGTAAGCCGCCCTGAGTCTCCGGAGAAGGGCGGCATATAACTCGAACCAATAAACAATAATAATAATTGAACCAATAATAAACCAACATTACTGTGAGCAGATGTACTGCCTGCACCTCATCCTGAATACATCCAATACACAGAAATTTAGCAAAGGAATATACTTTTTGTAAATGCCAAATGTTGGTCAAAAGTGCAAAGAATCCACTCATGTTCATAAATTGTTCAACACCTAGTCTGACTGACAGAGAGAATAATCAGCCAAAAACTTCTGCTTGGAGCTCTACATTCATTTAAATGTGGTTCATGAACCACATTCTCGAACAAGATTATTTGATAAACACACACACACAACTCTCAGAGTTAATTTGGGTCATTTTGGTAATATTTCTCAGTCAGTATTTTTCAATAAGAGACTCCGTTATTTTGCCTGAGAATAGTAACGCACCTTTCTGACACATGCATTAAAAAAGCAAACCAATCATTTAAATGAAAAGAATATTAAGTTAGATAAATCTTTATTGTGTAGGAAAAGACTATAGCGAATGTACTGATAATAAAGCTCATTTCTCAACTTCCTCTATTGTGATGAAATACATTCTTTCAGAAAATGTGTTCCCAGTAATTCTGTATACTGAAAGAGAAATTCCAGAAGATGTTGTGGTCTGTGAGATACAATTATAAATAATATAATTGACTGCTTCATTCTTTTGATGTGATATGATTCCATCATGATGATAATAAAACTGAGATGTTAGGCAACATGTACTTTTAAATTTTAATTAGAGGCATACATTTATAGTTCCTTGTTTCAGAGAAGAAATTCTTAACATTAGCAATTTCCAGTTTTATGTATATTTTGTTGTTTTATTTATTATTTATTTTTACAGTATCTATCTTACCTTTCCACTCAGAAAAGACTCAGAGCAGTTAACAATAATTTAAAAAAATATATGAATATATGTATGTTAGGGAAATGAGGTATTTGCAGGGATGAAATGTTCCTGGTTCGGACTGGATCACCCAATCCGGTAGCGAGGGCAGCGGGGGGTTCGGACAACTGGTAGCAAAAATCACTGCACACACACCAATACACTATGCCCAACTGAGACGCATGATCATCAGAGGCTTTTTTTTTTTACTTTTAAAAGCATTTTTTCTACAACCTCTTCCGACGAAAAAATGCTTTTAAAAGTTAAACAAAAAGCCTCTGATGATCGCGCGGCTCAGCTGGGATCGTCAGAGGCTTTTCAAAGCATTTTTTTCTGCAACCTCTTCAGCCGAAGAGGTGGTAAAAAAAATGCTTTGAAAAGTCTCTGACGATCTCAGCTGAATTGTCTGATCGGCAGAGGCTTTTCAAAGCAGTTTTTTGCAACCTCTTCAGCCAAAGAGGTTGTAGAAAAAATGCTTTGAAAAGTTAAAAAAAAAAGTTGGCCACGCCCACCCAGTCACATTACCACCACCACCCCCCAAGCCACGTGCACAGAACCGGTAGTAACAAATTTTACATTTCAACCCTGGGTATTTGGCTTTGTTTTTGAAATGTGTGAAAATAAAAATAAAATAAGCTCTTAATTTTTTTTGTAAAATATACAGGCTGTGACTAAACTTGAAAGGTTCAGTTCCAAGAAAAGTAGATTTTTCCTGGGCAACTAGTAGAAACTAAGGTGGTGCATAAGAAATCAAATTAAGAATAAAAATAAAACAATAGAATCATGCCAAATTAATTTAAAAGCATTAAACAATTTAAAAAAACATTATTAGCAATATCGGACAACTGAGAAGATTGAGGTGAATTTTAGCACTGAAATGAGATCAGTCAACAATTTGGGAAGAATCCAGACAAGCAAAACACTGAGAAAGGTGTCTTAAAGACCAGAATTTATTGACTAATATAATTATAATTGTGAGACATCCAGTCCCTTAGTTAGCCAGTTCCTAAATCATTTAAAGTCTAAAGATCAGAATGACTTTGCACTAATTCAGCACTTATTAATATGATTATTAATTAATTACCTATTAATTATTAATTACCTGATTAATTACCTATTAATTTTTAAAACAAATGTAATTTAGCAAATTTTGAGAAGGTTCTATCTGTTTTATAGATGATCTGCTAACACATTTGGCACTGGTGGGTTATGTATCAGTTGAAATTTCCAATGAATCAGTGGGCATTTTCAGAATTTATACCTGAAAAATAGGTCATCAGTTTTTTTATCCACTTCTTGATAACTCTTAAAAGTTTTCTGGAAAGGCTTTGATTTTTTTTTATTGGATCTGACAAAAGACAAAAATGAGCTATCTTTTAAAATAACATTTCACGTCTTACATTCTAATATTCTTTCACAGTTCTCAGATAGACAGAATATTATGAATTCAAATCCCTTAATGATCAGGTTTCTCTTTCCTGAGTAATAAAACTAGGAAGAGCAACTGGTAGTTAAAACATTCTCTCTTTTCTCCAATCTTTCTATTATCAATAGCCCTTAATAAAGGTTGATCTTCTATGTCTCAAATTTCTTCTCAATAACTTGATGCCAATTGAAATTATGTAATTTCCTGATGTAAATTGAAATTAAGGAAATATATATCTTACTCTTTGTTTTAATATTGTTTATTTTGTTCTAAAAGTGTCAACTTTGTTTAATGTAGGTAAATTGAAAGGAAACATATAAGACTTTGTTATAGACACGCACATGCATTTTTTTAAAGCTATAAAATATGCCAGTCTAGCAACTTGAGGTTATACAAATATGATCTAAAATAATGGAAACAGCTTAAATCAAAACACTGATCAAATATCTTGCTTTCAACTCTATCATAAAATTATAAAACCAATTCAGACAACAGGATAATAACAACTGGCAATTTATGGAATACATCCTGGAGTCAGAGACCCTCAATAAAAATGCAAAGGGAAAAACAGTAACAGGAATACATAAATAGATTCTCCATCACCTTACAATTTACTCATGCCTATTCGTTAATTCAATTTATTTTATTCAATATGGCAAGAGATCATAAATATTATATGACTTCCCTAAAGGAGTGCAACAATATCTTCCTTTAAGATGTCAGTGAAGATTCTCATTCATCCAGGGAGTTCATACAGATCAACAGAGTTGGAAGCAGGTATTCAGCAGGTTCTGACCAGTTCTGGAGAATCGGTAGCAGAAATTTTGAGTAGTTCAGAGAACTGGTAAATACCACCTCTGACTGGCCCCCATCTATTCTCTGCTGCCCGAGACCCAGCTGATTGGGAGGAAATGGGGATTTTGCAGTAACCTTCCCCTGGAGTGGGGAGGGAATGGAAATTTTACAGTATTCTTCCCTTGCCACGCCCACCAGGCCATGCCCACCAAGCCACACCACGCCCACAGAACCGGTAGTAAAAAAAATTGAATCCTACCACTGGTTGGAAGGGACCTTGTAGGTCATCTAATCCAATCAAGGAAGTGTTCTGTCCCCGTCTCCCACACACACACACACACACTCAAACAGTCAGCCGTGGGTTAAAGAATAGCTCAAACAAACAATGTCCATTATCAGGAACTTGGCAGCAACACGAGAACCAACTGCCAAGTGCTTTACTACAAGAAGGAGGGGTTGTTCTTCCACCAGATAACATAAAACAAATATACACTGATTTGGAAACAGTCCAGCTCAAAAGCCTTCAACAGATTTAGGCGTTGCACAAAGTGACTTGCAGAAATTAGCTTTGTCCGTCACAGAGTCTGAATGGCCACCACACTCCCTTTTATAGCCTGTGGGGTGTGGTCCAGTGACTCAGTTTAATCCCTGGCATTCCTCCTCATCTGCTGCAAACGTTTATCTTGCCAACGCTGGCGTGGATCCAGCCACGACTTATCACCCTTGTTCTCACTCTGATCGGAGACACCTGGCTCCTGGCCAATCTCGTATCCTTCGGCAGACACCTGAGGAATTGCCAGAGAGGAGGGGCCTGGAGAGGGAGGCCTGGCCGGCTCCTCTCTTTCATGTTCGGAGCCTTCTTCCTCCGATACGATGGGCTCAGGGGGTCGGAGCCACAACAGGAAGCAGATCCTACCATTTTTGACAGATGGTAGTCCAGTCTCTTCTTGAAAGCTTCCAGTAATAAATCTCTCCAACTTCTGAAGACAAGCTGTTCCATTGGTTATCTGGAGGTTGAGTCATGGCAACTGGACTTTTTTCTTGTTAGTTTAAAATGTCCCACTGCTTATATAAATAGCTTCTTCAGTCTGAGCAAGTTGGTCACGAGGACCCTATAATATTTGGAAAACACTACATAGCTGTGTTCTTCAAACCCACCAACACAGAGAGAGAAGCTTGGCCACCCTAAAGATCAGACAACAAAATGTGAGAAGAGTAATGTGGTGCGTACAGCAGTGGTGAAATTCAGCCAGATCTATCTGGCTCATGCGATCTGGTAGGACTGGTGATGGAAGGCTCTGCCTACCCGCCTGGACATCATCATGTCCTATTTTTGACCTTCTGCATATGTGTGGAGGAGGCACACGTGCTCCCATTTGCGATCCGGTAGTGAAGGTAACTGCATTTTACCCCTGGTGTATAGTCCAGTGAGGTGAGGAAAATTCAGAGTTGTACAATGGAGAAACCAAGCTGCCTTTACAAAAGATGATGGCCCACCAACAGCACCAGAATGAACAGTTTCTTAATCTTCACTTAAAAGAAAAGGGGTACACTTTTGAGGACCATAATGTTCACATTTTAAAGAGGGAAGATAGATGATTTGAGAGAGTAAGACAACCCGTCTGCCATTTTTTTTAATGCTGCTCTTTTATCAATCCCCAGAAAAATTAAAATCACTTCATAGGTTCACCAGGGTGGCCACACTTAACAACTGTCCTAGGGTAAAGGACTTAGGAGCTGGAACATTTACATCCCAATGATTCTCTACCTACTTACCTGACATGTCTTTCCCGATGATGTGAGAAATGAAACCTCCCTGGAGGACATGTTTGGGCTCCCCTTAGCCAAATTGCTCAGACTCAAGAAGCTGCTTGGATTAGCAGTGAAATGTTTCAAACCAAGAAGAAAAGAAGTCCAGTAGCCATGATTCAACTTCCAGACACCTTCAATCAAGCTTCTCTTGAAGGACAATTATTATCTTACAGAAATGAACTAAAGAGCTAACTGTGGCTATAAAAAAACTGAAGAGGGTTTCCCCATAAAATATGAAGGACATTGATGAAAACAAGCATAGAACAATCCTTCCATTCCCCACCATTTACTCAGGTACTGAATAAGCCTCTTGGATGAGAAGCAAAACGTTCCAAGGAAAAACAAAGAAAATCTAGTTGCCTCTTGAAAAAACACCTTTGGGACAAGCGTAGAACTAGTTGTCAGATTTTCAGAAGGAGGTAGTGATCTAGATGGTAAATAACACTATCCATCATATGTTTTCTCTATTTGTGCCTTTATATAATGTGTGAACCAACTCATTATTGATTAATACTGTGTATACAACAGGCCACAATGACTCTTTCAATATACTGTGATTTAAAAAAATCTTGTTCAAATTTTGAGTGTATGAAGTGACAGATTTATAGTTAATTTACTTGGAAATACTTGGATGGATTGCTCTAGTACTACAAGCCTGTTTGTCCTTCAGTAAATTGGATTGAATTCTTATAAATATTAATTCTTTTTTTTTAGATGAGATCAAATTCATTCAGTAACTGAATCAGTCAGTGGGTAAGCAAAAATGCAATATAAGATAGAACATAAACCAAATGTGAAAAGCAGACCGAAAAACATTAATAACATAATGCACTAACACAACTATTTTTGTTCTAAAAATCAAATATTTCATATTGGAATTGCAACAAGTACAATATACTGCTGAAATCTTTTTTTAAAGATAAATAAATAAAATGTAGCTCACAGTTTAGACCTTAATATTGACCTGTCCATGAAACATAATAATATGAATCTGAATCTTATCTAAATCTGATAGAAATAATTCTCCATCAACTTATCATGTAAACTAGTATGATTAGAAGAAAAACAAGTTGTTACTGGATCAAATTAATTGGGAACCAGCTGTAGCTTCTGAAAAGCTTGAAAAATGATGTAAGGAAACTATCTACTTCTGCCTTCCAAGAACTTCAATATAAAGCATCTCAATAGGTGGCTTTCCATTCTTTGTTTGATCCCCTTTGATCAAACAAAGGGGAGTCAGCTACCTTCCTTGGTTCATTATTAAATTGTTATTGTTAAGATTTCATTCTCAATATTCAGCAGTAATACATCATCTTCTAAGAAAAACCCTTTGTTCATGTCCTGTGTTGTTAGTTAAGAGATGGCAAATAATGTTCTGTTTCTATGTAATAGTTGCTTCATATTTTCACCCAGTCTTCCCTTCTTAATGTTTTCTGGCTTTTTTACAGGACTTCCTTTTTTGTTGCGCTTCTACTGCAAAGGCAAATTGGAATAAAATACCCTTTGTTTTTCCATGGACTCTTGGCTCAATATCTGATAATATATTAAAATTAGCAACCTTAATTGCATTCTGTTGGGCTGTCATTAGGGCCAAAAGTGTACACTGATCAGGACACAAAGGGCAGGTATACATATGCGTTGCCATCTGCATGTCACCACAATTGCAAAGGGCAGAAGTCACAGGATAGCCCCATTTGTTTAGAGTGTCTCTGGATCTTGTTCATTGGTGAAATCATTTTTTTTTTACTACCTGTTCTGTTGGCATGGCTTGGTGGGCGTGGCAAGGTAAGGATATTGCAAAATCTCCATTCCCACCCTACTCTGGGGAGAGCCAGAGGTGGTATTTGCTGGTTCTCTGAACTACTCCAAATTTCTGCTACCGGTTCTCCGAACTGCTCAAAATTTCCACTACCGGTTCTCCAGAACCTGTCAGAACCTGCTGGATTTCAACCCTGATCTTGTTGCAGCCAGGTATGGTTTACTCAATGATTTCCATACTTCCCAGCTTTCACTAAACCCAGGTGGTTACAGAAGGGCTGAAATTCACTTATTAGTAGATCAACTAATATACTAATTTATACTACAACTTTTGGAAATTATCTTCCAAAAGATCACAAAAAAGAGGGGAGGAAATCTAATTCACTCATTCACTCAGGAATGGTGAAAAACAGTAAATTGTTATCAACAGCCATACAACTGACTAGTGTTTTATGTGTGATTTATGCATAAATAATTATTATTTGGTATTACAATTGGATTAATTTAGTGGTCAAATGGATATATTCATAACTGAAATATTTTCCCTTCTACAAGGCTCACATATTCCATCATAATATGTCACGGAGCTAATCAGTAGAAGTAAAATACTTTTGAATTGATAAAACTAGACAACCTGCAAATAAAGAACTCGTTTCTTCTTTGAAATATGCAGGGATAAAATAAACCATGCATGAACTCATAAAATACAATCACAATTATTAGTACACTACAGTAGGAGACATTTTGACTGATGCAAGCCATTTCCTCTTTCAACATGAAATACAGTACCTAGGAATCAATTGTTTTACTTCTACAATCAAAGGTTATGAGCTGAGTGAACAAATTCTCACACGAAAGGGCCATTAGTAAAATCTCATTAAGCTTTAAAAATGGTTACGCGAAAAGAAATTTCCCCACAACTCTACTGGTTCATAAAACCTAATGGTGGTAGAAGAGGAAAGGTCACTAAACATTAGCTTTCAACTATACTTAACTGTGCTGAACTAGGTGGCAACATCTCAAAAAGCTAAATTCACTTAGTGGAGTAAATCAAGAGCAGAACACATTTCTTAGAGAGGCGCTGTCCTTTTCCTCACCAAAGGTGAAATTAGATAACTATTTCTTTGTAATGTTCTACCACTAGATGGCCTATATTAATCAATGAATTAAACCAGATGACCTCCTGCTCCTCACCACACATGTGGTGAGAAAATAAAAAGGGTCAATCATGAGTGAACATATAAAAAGAACCAGGAAACCAAGAGAGTCCAAGCAAGTTCCAGGACTATAGATACAACAGCAGAAACTGAGATTGTAGAAAGGAAAGAAGATGTCCTTGACAGAAATGTGTAGGTAATGTTATCTAGGCTAAATGTTATCTAGGCTAAAGAACTGCAACATTTCTTTTAAGTCCAGAAGAAAGAGATAACATTCAGAAGCAACTGAAGAAGAAGCCTTCCTAATTCAATAAAGAGGAAGAGATACAGTACAATCAGACTCGCAAGTGTTATTATATCCAATCTGAATAAATGTAGCTTTCAATGGAATTGATTTCTTAGTTTGGTCTACATATTGGCAGAAGCATATTATCAGACATAATTCTTATTCTAATTGATCAGAAATTCAAAACAACAACAGAATGTTCAGACTAGTCAAGCATTTAGGCAGAATTCCTTCTCATAAGTAGGCTCTGGTAGAGGACCCATACCGCATATCATGTCAGCTAAAGATTCTTGGCTGGAAGGTTTCAGGAAAAGAACCTTCTTTGCTGTGGTGCCTGTCGTCTGGAACAGGGGTGGCATTCACTTACCTTCGCTACTGATTCGCAAATGTGAGTGCACACGCCATCTACATGCATGCACAGAGCGTTTTGCGCATGCGCAGAGGGTAAAAAATGACATCAGGGCAGGTAGGCAGAGCCTCCCACAGCCGCCGCTACTGGTTTACATGATCCAGCTAGAACCAGCTGAATTGCACCACTGCTCTGGAACATCCTACCTCCTCAGGTAAGATTGGCTCCCACCCTCTTGACTTTTCATAAAAGCCTTAAAGGATTCCACTTGGCTTGGATGCCCAATGGGGTGTGTGTGTGTATAAAGCTGTAAAGCTGTAAAGCACAACAATGCTTTACAGACCTGTCTATGTAGTTTACAGAGTCAGCATATTGTCCCAACAATCTGGATCCTCATTTTACCGGCCTTAGAAGGATGGAAGGCTGAATCAGTCTTGAGCCGGTGAGAATCAAACTACTAAACCACTGGCAGTCAGCAGTCAGTAGCAGAATTAGTCTGCAATACTGCATTCTAACCACTGTGCTACCATGGGTCTTTATGATGAGCCCCCAGGCTATTGTCAGAGCCATGTTTATAAGTCCTTCTAAAAGACCAAAAGGGTAGGTTCAGATCAGTGGTGAGTTGCCACTGATTTGGACTGGTTTGCAAAACTGGTGGGAGGTCCCACCCACCACCCTGGATGTCATCATCATGCATGCACAGAAGCAAGGCATGTGCATGAGCGAAGTGATCACGCACACACGATCCCGTTGCAAACCGGTAGTAAAGGTAAGTAGAACCCACCCCTGGTTCAGATCTCACCTCAGGAGGCCCAATGACAGAAAAGAAGCCAAGAGAAAACAATCTCTCCTCCTGGAACACTGCCCCCCCCCCCCGCACCCCAGTTGAAATTCCTTAACTGATGAAGTCTGCAGTATGCCCTTTCTATTGGTTTGAATCCCGGTTCTTCTGAAAGTTATGAGTCTGACTTATTATTGTTCAAATGAACAGAGATAGTTGTTATATCAGTTGCCAGTATCAGATATTCTGAAACGTCAGGATGCAAGCAGTTGGTTACATCTATAAGCCTACCTATAATCATTTACATAAGAATAATATTTTTCTATATATATATAAATTTATGCAGAAAACACCAAGGATGAAAATAAAACCATATGCAGGATTTTTAAGAAGCACTTCCAATGAATACATTTCAGTAATGGTTTATGTAAACTCAGGTCATCCTCAATAATGGTGACAAGAAAATTACAAAAAAATAACATGAACATCTGTTCTATGCCAGTGGAGTATTGAATGCTACTACAGGTTACAAGAACAAGACTGCTAGATTTGTCATTATTTCTACTTCCCTGGGTTTTTTTTAAATTCCCTTTTAGCTGCTCATTATCAGATCATATGTATTCTTTGGTTTTATTCCATATTCTTTACACAGATGTTTAATATCCGCAGGGAAAAACTGACATCTGCCTTTCCTTTTAAGTAAACATATTTTTATATGAAGCATACCTAGAAATTAGAGTGTTTAATAAATATGCCTTTCTAAATATTAAGACAGTGTGAAAATAATTTTCTGCTTTAAAAACAAATGCCACAGATATGTTGAAATCAGTGCCATGTACAGCTGCATTCTAGAAGTTTACAACTAATCAGTTGAAAGAGTGTTTTGGGGAAATGTCTTAGTATACTGCATGCCCCTTCTAATTGGGGAGAAGTAGAGAACAATATGTTGGCTTGTAAGGTATTCTCCAGATTAGTTATCCTGATTTGTATGCAACAATGTGAGAATGCCTGGGGTAAAATTTGGACTGCTGTGCTGGTGGCATATGGAAAAATGTGCTCTAACAAATTTAGCAAGAGCAGGAAACATTGCAAGTGACATAATTATTACAAAGTCTAGTAACTTAGTAAACATGTTTTTTTAATTTATTTATTTATTTATTTATTTATTTATTTATTTATTTATTTATTTATTT
>WNWU01000003.1:50260589-50284478 GCA_012654045.1 Ptyas mucosa
TTTATTTATTTATTTATTTATTTATTTATTTATTTATTTATTTATTTTAAATTTTTATACTGCCCTTCTCCCAAGGGACTCAGGGCGGTGCACAGCCAACTATAAAACACATTCTCTATATCAGTGATGGCTAACCTTTTTGCCTTCGCATGCCAAAAATGGGAGGGAGCACGGTAGAGTCACGTGTGTGTGCCCACACCCATAATTCTATCTTCCCCGCCCTCTGTGCATGCAGGTGTGACATCCCCTCCGTGCTCCCCTGCTTTTGACACACGATGGCACGGGGGTCCGGTAGGCTTGTTTTTTGCTCTCCCCAGGCTCCAGAACCTCTCTAGGAGCTTGGGGAGAGCAAAAAATGGGCCTTCTGGTCCCACGGAAGTTGGCAAATGGGCCATTTCCAACCTCCGGATAGCTTCCGGGGGGTGGAGGAAGGCCGTTTTCACCCTCCCCAGGCTCCTAGAGAGGCTCTGTAGCCTGGGGAGAGCAAAACATGGGCATTCCCCCATCAGGCCCTCCAGAAGCAGGAAACAACCTGTTTCCCTACTTCCGGTGGGCCCAGAAGGCCCAAAAATCAGCTGGCTGGTGCACGCATGTGCGCTGGAGCTGAGCTTGTGTGCCCACCGATTATGGCTCCGCGTGCCAACTGTGGCACGTGTGCCATAGGTTCACCATCATGGCTGTATATTTTCTCTGTAAGAGTGGTGGTGGCACACGGGTTAGAATGCACTTTTGCAGGCTAATTCTGTTGACTCAGCCTTCCATCCTTCTGAGGTCAGTAAAATGAGGACTCAGATTGTTGGAGGCAATATACTAACTCTACAGACAGGGCTATAAAGCACTCTGAATATATAAATCTAAGTACTATTGCTATTACTAAAAATATTGAAAAATCATGAGGTGGTAGAAATAAGTAATGTATCAACTGGTGATAACCATAAGATGAAGAAAATAGTCACTCAGAATGTGAGAAATATAAATGGGAAAGACTACAAACTAGAATTGAATTGAACTGGACTGGACTGAACAGAATTGAAATGAAATGAAGGAAGGAAGTTTTCTGAGAATGAAATAAGAGAGTACAGGGGAAGTGATTGGACCATTAAAAAACTCAAGGAAAAAAAAGAATGCTGATTTGATGAGCAACTGTTTGAAAAAAAGGTGTCTGTTTCTTATACATGGTTTAAGCCTAAGTCTATTTGTGTGTACAAATGGAAATGGAATAAACAGGAAAGCATTACTGGTGTGATTACTTGAAATGAAATAAATAAATACACACACACACACACACAAGTATGTATGTATGTATGTATGTATGTATGTATGTATGTATGTATAGAAAATGAAATTTGTAAAGGATACAAGATTGATAAGAATTTTTGATCATGGAGTAGGCCTGTAGTGCAACTGAACTTTGTTTACTACCAGTTCTGTGGGCATGGCTTGGTGGGCATGGCTTGGTGGGCATGGCAGGGGAAAGTTACTGCAAAATCTCCATTCCCACCCCACTCTTGGGCCAGCCAGAGGTGGTATTTGCCAGTTCTCCGAACTACTCAAAATTTCCGCTACCTGTTCTCCAGAACCTATCAGAACCTGCTGAATTTCACCCCTGGAGTAGGCCTTTATTTCATAATATGAAGTTTCCTCTTAGGAAAAAAAATAGACATGAAATATTAGAAAAGAAGTGAAGAAAGAAGAGGAGTATAAATAGTGATTTCCACAAAGAGAAAGTTTAAGTCCTGTCTGGAAAAAGTATTAGAGGATAGATTTATCTCCAAATAGAAAATGACGTAAGAAAAAAAATGACATGAGAACAGAGAATGTTCACAGAAGTGTACATAGAAACTCTAGTCAGATGTATGAGAAAGGATATTTGGTGGAATGACAAAACAAGATAGGATTCAGATGAGAATGGAGGCAAATAAAAGAATTCTATAAATAGAAAATGAGAGAAAAATATTGCAAAATGGGCACATGTAGGATATGGCCGACTAAAAGGAGTGAAAATTTGGGATATTTGCTAAAACAAATGAAAACAACCGCATAAGAACATCTTACTGAGCACTTTATTATTTGGAAGTGAAAGGTGAATACATCAGCAGCAGTGTTTCTCAATGGCGGCCATTTTAAAATGTGTGGACTTCAATCATTGAAATTCCCCAGTCAGCAACCCATTTACTTTAATGGGAAAACAGAAAAAGATTCCTACACCAGATCGGTTGTCCCTGAGGACAACAAGGGCAACGTCAGATATTAGAATTTCTTAGACATCTATTGACAAGTGGGCAACAGGACTCATGAGCTCTGGTTCCCCACCCCTGTAGAATTACTGGAGGAACAACTACAGACAAAACAAAAGTATACTGTGTTGGGGAAAAAAAATCATTCCATTATTTCATGCTATTATAAATCAGAAAAGCTGCACTTTGACTAAATTTCCATCTGTGAGTTTCAAAAAGCCACATTGCTTGGATGCATACACATACTATGCTAATACATTACAACATTCTAAGTTCTTGAAGAGAACTCAATGAATACGAAGGCCAATACCTGTGAAGGAACTGGTAACTGTGGTTTCACATTGTTGTGTACTGCAGGTGTCCCTAATCCCCGGTCTATGGACTGGCACCGGTCCACAGCATGCCAGCAACTGGGATGCACAAACAAGTAAATCCCCATCTGTGGGATGCCGGCAGCATACGAAACCACGGCCCCTCCGGTTTGCAGAAAAAACTTCTCTCCACAGACCCAGTCCCAAAAGTTGGGGGCCGCTAGTGTACTGTATATATTTGCTATTAATTATCAAAATGAAATATTTCCATGACCAACATGCCGGTGAGATTCAGAACCTTAATTAATGAAGGCAGCAACTCTGGAGAACGGTGGAATAGATGCATATGCAATAATCTGCATATACTCCACTAAGAATGAAAAACATTGGCGAGCACGACTTCTTAGTGCAGGGGTCTCCAACCTTGGCCACTTTAATCCTGGAGGACTTCAACTCCCAGAATTCCTCAGCCAGCAAAGCAAAACTGGCTGGGGAATTCTGGGAGTTGAAGTCCTCCAGGATTAAAGTTGCCAAGGTTGGAAACCTCTGTCTTAGTGGACATGTATTGTACAGGGTTTTGTATGTCTTGCTCTGTCCTTAATAAATATCTGATTCTTTTTTTTTTTTCATAAGTGCTATCTGGAGGAGTAGAAATAATCCCTCTCTGTGCACCAATTGCTTTTGTGGGCAGTTTATTATTTCTGACAGGTTAGTCAGCATACTGGAACTGATACATCCCTCAACTCTCCGCAGGAGTCAGTGGAATATTATTTTTATGTTTTAAATCCTTTCCGTGGTAGTCCTCTGCCATTCCTGCTGTGCTCCTTGCCTTGCATTTATTCTCCTCTGGAATCATCAGAATAATAAGCAGCACTCAGGAAGTCCAACAGCTCAGCAGGTGGGATATACCTCAGCAATCCGTAGAGTAGTTGGGAGCAAGCAAAGCAGAACAGTGATAAAAAGGGAGTCGTAGCCCTTTCATGATTACTATATACTGCAGTTGTTTTACTGCATTACTATCTTGATGGATTACTCTGGGCCTCTTCTCCTTTGTACCTTCCCACCCTAACTCTCTTTTAATATAGAGCAATTGATTGCTGTTGTGTCTGCAGTAAGATAAAAACAATCATTTGCTTTTGTACATTAGCCAGTGGAAAAGTGATGACTCCTTGATATAAAGGGACATAGGGTCATTAATCCTTTAATCTTTGGCTGATGGAGAGAGAGAGAGGGAGGGAGGGAGGAAAGGAGGGAGAGAGAGGGGGGAGGGAGGGAGGGAGAGGGAGAGGGAGAGAGAGTGTCTAGTTCTTTTAAGAAAAGCTAATTATCACCTTCCCCACATGCCCAGTTCCATGCCACAAAGAGAAATTTCTTGACAGGCACTGACAGACTATAAACAAGGGCATCCAAGGGGTAAAATTAAGATGGCAGCCACAACTGCATGATGGAAACTCTGCCTTCCCATTTATAAAAGAGATAGAACTTCAAAACTTCAAAGGTCAGTTTATCATAGATGGGCTTATATATAAGCACATAGGGCAGTGGTGTCAAACTCGATTTCATTGAGGGCCACATCAGGGTTGTGTTTGACCTTGGGGGGCTGGGGTGGGCATGGTCATGGTGGGCATAGACAGCTCGACATCACTCATGTCAGGATGCCTGTGGCAGCCCGAGCGCTCTGCCAGCAAAAACGGGCTCCTGAGCTACGTTTTCGGCTGTGACGGCTTCCTGCAACCCTCTGCCAACAAAAATGGAGCTCGCAAGGGCCACACACAGTGCTCCTGAGCTCCATTTTCACTGGCAGGAGGCACTGCAGGCTGGTCCTTCGCTGTTTCCAGGGCAGCCCTGAGGACTAGCTCTAAGGACCCTAAGCCTTGAGTTTGACACCCCTGATATAGGGCATATTAGGGTACTTTTAAAATGTGTTGCCATATATACACGTATATAAGTCTACCCATCAATAAGCCAAGTCTTTCTGAAGGACCTGGGATAGGCAGATGTGAATATGTTAACAGTATT
The DNA here is from genome assembly GCA_012654045.1 of Ptyas mucosa. NCBI lineage: Eukaryota > Metazoa > Chordata > Lepidosauria > Squamata > Colubridae > Ptyas > Ptyas mucosa. The sequence goes on from WNWU01000003.1 coordinate 50,265,157, forward strand.
GTTGCAGGATGCAAGCTCTTTCTGAGTAAAGCTGCCTTTTGCAACTGACTGATGGTGATTTGGCCAATGCCGATGGCATTCAAGTGGTGCTTCAGATATTTTGGGATTGCACCTAAGGTACCTATTACTATTGGTACGATCTTTGCTTTCTTCATAGATCCTTGCATTTATTACTATTTGTTATGACTTTAGTAAAACATTTATGTTGCTTAAATCAAATCAGAAAATGTTTACTTGCTTTAAGTAGATTAAAATCTTTAACAAGATACAGAAATTTGTAACTGGCGTTCTTCTTATGGAACAAGGTATTCTTAAGTCTGCCAAAAAACCTGGGGGAAACAGGCGATTTCAAAAGAAAACAAAAAAATAGTTGGATTTCTATGGGAAGCAGCTAAACTTATTCTCTTGCTCCTTCTCTTTTCAGTAGAAACATCATTCAGCATAAGTCTCTCTATTGATCAATATTATTCTACTAGATGTCACTCAGTTCATCTCATTTTCCCTGCTCTGAAACCATTTTTAATTCCTCCTTGTCATTAAGACATGGAATAATAAGAATTAAAGTGTTGTGAACTTCATATCAATTACTGTGTTTTTAATCTACTATTTCCTCGTCAGCATCATTTTTGTATGATAAATAGCCTTAGATACAATGCAACATCATCCCAGCAAGGGGTATGAGCTCACTGAGATTGGAAACATTGTATTGTAATCGTATTCTCAGATTTTTGACATCTTAATTCCCCCCACCCCCTGCCCATCCTATGGTCTGAATTATATCCCAATTAGTTAATCCCTGGTGGCATTTTTCAATTCTCTCCATTTCTCTCTAGCATTTGCAGTACCTTCCAACTTTGCATAATCTGTTAATTAAATTAATGAATGTTCTCTTTACTTCTATCCTCTAGATCATTAATGCAGATATTAAATAAGACTAAAACTAACACTTGTCCTTATTTTAATGTCAGTGGCATTGCTCTCATATCAGGTATTCCCAGTGATCACTAGGAGAATTGAATGAAACTTTAGCCAATTTCTAGGCATCTTATATGGAAAATAAGTAAATGAAGAGGGAGTTTCATTGAATTTCATTTGGCTGCCGCACTGTGCAGGATGATTTGTAACTTTCAGTTTGGATAATGAGCTGATTATTATTGATCAACACATACAGGTTGTGTAATGATTGTCTTGACCCTAGATAGGAGACCATGATTCTGTTATTGCTGTCCTTCACTCTTTCTGTTCCTTTAAATTGTATTAATCAAACTGGTTGTGTATTATCTACTATCACTGTGAGGATCAAGATGGTTTAAACATTGGTTAAATAGACGATTAAAGGAGAAATTTGGAAACCAAATTTCAGTCAATCAGACACCAGTGTCCAATATGAACACTCTTAGGAAATGATAATTACCTAACTTCTTGGGTTGGCAATATATAAAACCTCAATATAGCTTTAAGACTGTATTGCTGTATTGCATCATACTATGTCCTGCGTAGCCAATGTCCTTAAAAGAGAGCTTGAAACATGGTTTGTCTCTCTTTTGCTGATCAAATTGCTCTTTGCTGACCATTATTTTTTTGTTGCTTTTTGCTGTGTTTGCTACTGTTTGCAACTGTTTATTGTGTATGACTATAACGACTGGTAAGAAGACTTTGTTATTGGAATATCCCTGGACTATTGTTTTATCTATTGCTTTATCTGTGTTTATTGGACTGTGCCTTATTAATATTTATTGGACTGTGCCTTATTACTATTTCCTAAAAAGTAAGCACAACTCAGTGTATCTGTGTGTTGGCTGTGATTATTCGCAACTGCTCTCAGTCGCTTTCATGTGCACACCCTTGCTACTCTAGGGTTGCTCTGTGAATTCCTTAACGAACACTTTTTAAATAATTTCATGCTAGTTCTGTTTGTATGTCTCCCTTTTTTCTGTCAGTCACTGAATCTTTTGTCATATTTTGAATAGTTCCAAGCTGTAAGTAATTTTTTTTAATCAGCACTGTTGACTCAGAAAATTTCAGAAATGGAAACTATAGTTGATGAAAATAAATACATTCAGTAAATATGTGCATGGGAAAGTACCTTTTAATGAAAACTATGGTTAGTGTCTTGGACAGCAAGGAAATTAATGAGTCATTCCTAAAGAAAATTAACCCTAACTGTTCTTCGGAAGGACAGATACTGAAGCTGAAGATCAAATACTTTGGCCACTAAATGAGAAGACAGGATGTCTTAGAAAAGATCCTGATGTTGGGAAAGAACAAGGGGAGAGCAGAAGATGAGATAGTTAGATAGTGTCATCAAAGGAATGAACATGAATTTGGGCAAATTCTGAGAGACAAAGGAGGATAGGAGGACCTGGCATGCTATGGCCAATGAGTTCGCGAAGAGTCAGGCACAATTTAGCATCTGAACAACAAATGGTAGCACAGTGGTTAGAATGCAGTATTTTAGGCTAATTCTGCCAACTGCCAGCAGTTCAATTCTCACTGGCTCAAGGTTGACTCAGCATTCCATCCTTCCAAAGTGGGTAAAATGAAGACCCAGATTGTTGTGGGCAATATGCTGACTCAGTATACCACTTAGAGAGGGCTCTAAAGCACTATGAAGCAGTATAAAAGTCTAAGTGCTATTGATATTACTATTGCTATTGCTAAATGGATAGAACACTTTTCTCCTATAAAACCAATATTAGCGCTTTAGTCCTGTCAGTGAGTGCTATGGGGCAGTTGCCATTTCTATTTGTCAAAAATGCCCATATAAAGCATTTTCGCAAGACATATGGTGGCCATCTGCTCCCCCCCCCCAAAAGAAACCCATTACATTAGAACTATACAAACAAAAGAAATATCGTTATTGTGGTTCTCTCCTCATCCATCAAAACAGCAATTATGTAACAGAATGAAAATAACATTATAGTATGCAGCTGAAAGCCATGAAATATTTTCCTTACTAATTTTTTAATTAAAAAATGCTGCTTTTAGTGTTGACACCACTACCCAACCAGACTTATTAAAAGGTAGCAGATCTTTGAAAGAGTAAGAAACTGTTCTCAAATTTTGTAGCTTGTTACTACAGCATGTTACACTCAATCAGTTCTGAAGGGAAAATCAATCAACTTTTCCCATAATATAAAACAAGTGAAACTTGCAAAAAGTTTCATGAGAGTATCATATCCTTCCCTAGGACTGTCATACCCTATAGCTACTAAATATGCTCAGATGTTAAAAAATACAGTAGTCCTTGAAAGCCAGAGCATTGCTTATCCACAATACAAAGAAAAATCTATAGCTGATGAAAATATTTACACCAGGTTTATCTCCATATATGAATAACTTAATGGCATAAACAATGGCTGACATTTCTGCCAACCAACATTCTAATGTATAATGAAATCCATTTAGCAATAGAAGAAAAATAGGACATTAGGAAATTATTTCCTTTAAAGCAAAATACAACTGATTTTCCTTAAGATTACAAGTTTTTTTGCCTTGTTTAAAAGGATTAGTAACTCAATAAGAAACCCTCAATAAGAGAGGAAACATTGACCTATTATGTATAATTTATTTCTCTCTGGATTTTTGCAATAAATAATACATTCAAAGTGTGTATTTACCTACTGAAACCTTCATACAAGGTTTGATGCAAGATTTTTCTTTAACAGCTGTGAGAATCCAAGACAGAAAACTGTCATGTCCTATTGGCGATGTAATAATGCCACCTCCCCAACCTGCCATACTAACTCAATCAGTGGTGTCAGTTAATGTTAACAACCAGGAAGCCATGTTTTCCCCATAGGATGCAGAGGTCTTTAAATGAATGTCATTGTATCTATCAGCCCAGAATAAATTAGCTTTCAAATCAATTCTTTGAAAAGATTCCTAAATGTTCTGCTTTAGTTAAGAAGTCAAGAACTTGTTTGATCTGCTTTTAAGTTGGCTCTATTTGGCATGGATTACTTTTTCAATACATGCTGATACACAATCCAGATTCCAGGAAGATCAAAAGAAATGTCTTACTGTCACGTAATGCTCCTGCACCTTTAACCCAGTGGTGGGATTCAGCCAGTTCGCACCTATTCGGGTGAACCGGTTCTTAACCTTCTAAGCAGTTCGGGAGAACCGGTTGTTGGAAGAAATCTTATTTTGTTTTTTTCCACTTTACAGGGCTAATCCTGTAAGGAAGGCAGGAAGGAAACATTCTGGTGTTGTTTCTAGCCTAATCTTTATTGCCCTGCTTACAGAAACTGCCTCTCTGCTTAACCCTTATTACATTGTAACCGATAAGTCGAAGTGCCCATCGATGTGAGTGATGTTGAGATGGCCACGCCCACACGGTCACATGGCCACCGAGTCACGCCTACCCAGCTGGTCATTAGGGCAGAGAACCGGTTGTTAAATTATTTGAATCCCACCATTGCTTTAACCCCAACAGTTTCAACCCTTTCTCTTTATATAGAAATGGCATAATCATCAAAAGTTTTTGAGGACTTGTAGTTTTAATCACAAATTCTAGCTATGTTAAGCAGTTAGGGTTGTAGAAGTATTATACTTTAAAATGGAAACACTCTCCGAAACTGTAGGAGAGAAAATCATTGTGTTTAAAAAAAATACAACCACTCCGTCTTTCCATTGTTCTGTACTGACAGATATTCAGTCAATATCTTCATAAAGTTAATCTACCATGTAAGAATAGTACATATTTTAGATTGAAAATATATGATGGCAAACCTGAAACAAGATACATTACAGTATGTAGGTAGACGTGAGCACTGGCTTATTCAACACATTGGAAGGGATGCTTGTGTGACTCTTCTTATGCTAAAGCAGAATTATTTTAACTTCTACAGATAATCATCAACCTACAACCTGTTCAGTGAACATTCAGAATTACAACAGTGCTGAATGATGGGATTTACAACCAGCTGTGGGTTTCTACTGGTTCGCCCTGGTTCCTGCAAATCGGTAGCAGTGGCAGCAGGAGGCTCCGGCCACCCACCCGGACATCATCACGGACGGTCTGTGCATGCACAAAAGGTTCTGCGCATGTGCAGAAGCACTGCGTGCACAGTCACAATTGCAAACTGGTAGCAAAGGTAAGTGGAACCCACCACTGCTTACAATCCCTGCCCAAAGTTTTAATTGTTGTATGCTCCTGTGGTCATGTGATCAAATTTACATGCTTGGCAGCACCCATTCTTGCAGCTGTGGGTACACTGAAACTCCCACCACCACCACCATAATGTGGGCCCACCACTCCCAAGAAGCCTAAGCCTTCTTCCTCTACAGATCCATTTACCTTTATCTTTACTTGACCAACTGATGCAAGGTGCAGCTAAAATGCTAACAAAGGCAATCTTCCTCAAGGTTAGCTGGGAGCAAGAACTTTACTGGCTGACTTGCTGCTCCTGGCCATCCTTGAGAAAAATTGCATCTCTAGCCTTGTGGAAGATTGCCTTCCTCAAGCTTTCTAGCTGAGTTTTGTATCAATTGGGCACACCTGTCAGCAGATGCAGGGAAGTGAAAAGGTAAGTGAACCTACTGGTCCTAGCTGGCTGAGGCCTTCCCACCACATTAAGTACCCATGCATGGTTGCTTAACAACCCACATGGTTGCTTAGCAACTATGTTGTAACAACTACAACAGGGAATGCTGAGATTGTGGTCATTGAGCAAGGCGGTCATATTAGTCTTACTTAATGACCACAATGACCTATGACCAAAATTGCAGACTCAATGGTGGATGCAAATCAAAGACTACCTGCAATTACACCAGCACATTTGGGAAGGACATACTTGTTCAATAACAGTAGTATAGTTCAGATATGTAGCACAACCTCAGACATGTGATTGAAGCTGGACTTCTGTAGCTATTGATATCAGTTGCCTGGCCATTTTTCATTTCACTTTCTGGTTTGCTTATTCAACTATAAAGGTCAGAAAATAGATTGAAGTTGGTGGTATCTGATTTTTGTGGATTCTGTTACATGTGATCTTGTATAAATGAATCAGCATATCCTGAATATTTGAATATTCTGTTCCTCAGAACAGAAAAAAAAAAACCTCCTTGGGAATTGGACCAGTTATATTATTTTAGCCATGATATTTAAGGATGCTGGATTCAAGACAACATCCTGAAGGTGTCAGCTTTGGAAGCCATATTAGGCCGGAAGCCTCCATGCTGCCACCTTCTCGTGTGGGGGAAAGTAGGAGGGGCAATTTAGTAGAGTGGTTGTCTTTAGTCATAATAGCATTCTTCCTGTCGGTCAAGGTCAGGGCAATCCTGCATCTGGAGGAGTGGTTGGAGTGATGTCTCGAGATGAAACGGCTGTTGATTGGAGCATGTGATCGACTGAGGAGTGAGGGGATGGTTCTGGGGATTTTTGATTTACTAAGGGAAAATCCGGACCTCTCAGATTTGGGTTTTCCCAGATGTACCAGTTTACCTATTCTAGTAAATAGAACTTTGAAAAATGCTTGCTTCAGAGTTTTTACTTGGACTTAGGGTCTTTTCTGGAAAGCTGACAGAAGGGATGTTCAAGATGTTGGGACCTGGGCAGAGCGCTGTTCTATCTCTGGACTCAGATCTAACTACAAGAGCCGTGGTGGCGCAGTGGTTAGAATGCAATACTGCAGGCTACTTCTGCTGCCTGCCAGCTGTCTGCAATTTGGCAGATCGAATCTCACCAGGCTCAAGTTTGACTTAGCCTTCCATCCTTCTGAGGTGGGTAAAATGAGGAGCCAGATTGTTGGGGGCAATAGGCTGACTCTGTAAACCGCTTAGAGAGGGCTATAAACCACTGTGAAGCTGTATATAAGTCTAAGTGCTATTGATATCGCTAACTGTAAATCTTGTTTAAATCAGACCTGCATTATTTTTCCAGGCTGATAACTACACTTGGTTTTTGGAGAGTATGCTATCAACATTTCCCTAAAGTTGTGTTCAAATCATGAGGAAACCTATTTTGTTTGTTTCACATTTACCTTTACTGTTTGGGAAGTCATGAATGGACTATTCCACTAAAGAATTTTGTAGCTAATTTTGCACCCAAAGTTTTTGGAGGTTGTATGACTCCTTAATAAATCAATAAGAATGTAACATCCTTTAGTCCATGCTTCTATTCACTGCCTTTTGATTTGGGGCACAATCACTAACATGGTTTACATTAAAGGAACCAATGAAATCAGTGAAATCATCAACTACTGATCGAAGCTGATTTAAATTTCCCAATAGAGCAAGATTGAAGAAGAACATTGGGCCTCTTCTAAATGCTGAGGAAGTCAATACATCTTTTGCTTTATTCCTGAATCTTCATTTTAGTTGGGTAGAACTTAATCATGATTCTTTGCCTCATTGACCTTTTCATTACTTACTTGGCAATTATTTAATGAAAATGATGGTGTTATTTTAAATTAAGTAATGAAAAGGAAACTAAAAACTCCACAGTCCATAGACAACAATCACCAGCACATTTATTGTCCACTATCCATTTTGCATTAACTACCCGTATTTTTCAGAGTATAAAATGCTCCTTTTTCCCCAAAAAAAGAGGGTGAAAATCTGGGTGTGTCTTATATTCTGAATGTAGCCCCACCCAGCTTCTCAAACAGACGTTTCAGAGTCTGAAAAAAGCATCAGAAAAGAAGCTTAAGAAAAGAAGCGCCCAAATAGAGCTTCTGAAGAAAAGCCCCCCAAACAGAGCTTCAGAAAAGAAGCCCCCAAATAGAGCTTCTGAAGAAAAGCCCCCCAAACAGAGCTTCAGAAAAGAAGCCCCTAAACAGAGTTTCAGAGCCTTTTTTCCCTAAAACTCTGTTTTGGAGGCTTTCAGAAGCAGGAAAAAAAGTTTTTTCTGAAACAGAGTTTCAGAAGTTTCAGAGGCAGAAAAAAAAAGCAAAAAAAAAGCATGGCACAGAGCTTACAACCAAGGAATCCCTTGCTAAAATTCACCTCTGGGAATAGCTGATTGGGGGTATTCTGGGAGGCCGATCCATCTGCCAATCAGCTTTTTTCTTATTTTCCTCACCAAAAACTAAGGCACGTCTTATACTCCGTTGCGTCTTATACTCTGAAAAATATGGTATCTTTTAACCAATTTCATTTAAATGCTGACTTTCCATTTCTGGCATCTGTGTTCTCTGCATGTGCTATCTAGCTTCAATTGCCATGATGTCATACTAAAGAAGAAGTCAGGACAGATGGCCCCTTAATCCCTTGAGAACTTCAACTCCCAGACTCAGAATGGCTGCCTCAGAAATTCTGGGAGTTGAAATCCGCAATCCATAAAAGGGTCATTGTTCCCCTCCCCTGCATTAGAATATTACCAGCAGAAGTTATACTCACAGAATAGCATTAAAAAAAAAGTATTTTACTGGTTTTTCAGGTTACAAGCAAAGGAAACTTAAAGAGAAGAAGTTAGGATCTGCAAAGAGACAGACATTTTTTTTGGAGTGGGTTTTTAAATGATTGCACACTTCCAAAATTAAGTGAATCTTAACTTCGAGGTTACTATTTAATTGATAGTGTGTTAGTTTTGCATAGTTACTGCCATGGAGACAGCAGGAATCTATTTATCTCATTGTTATGCACATTTTATCCAGATTCCTTCTCCATAAATATCTATGCAATTGGAATAATTGCATACCAGAATTTTGCAATATGCGATTTTTTGGGGCCTTGGGGGAGGTGGGAAAAATGGCTTATATTAAGAAAATCTGAACATAAGTACACTTATTAGAAGAAATGTAGATAGAAAAAAATAACTACTGTGGGTCATGGAAAAAATGATTGCAAAAATATTACACTTAAGAAAAATGAATGAAAAAATAATTATATTAAGAGTAATAGTCACAAAGATGTGCTACCATTTTCCTGTAGTTTTATAGCCATATTGCAAATGAATGCGGAATACGTTATTTTAAAAAAAGGAAAATCAAAAACCGGTCCCAACAGTCCTTATTAGCATAAGGATTAATGAAAATCTGAATCAAATTATTTGTGTTTGATAGTTAAAATTATTTGCTTTGTGATTGAACACTTTAGTATCTGTATTAATGTACTTGTGCATATGCAGGCAAATTCACTATGCAATAGCTAATAGCTTAGATACATTAAATAGCATATTCAAAACTGTTCTACAATCTCCATAGTCAATAATTTATATATCAGCAATAGATCTAGCCATATCTATTACCTTCTTATTTACTATCAGATAAGATAGATAGAGCCATGTAGTGATTAAGGCAACACAGCCTGTAACTTCAAGTCCTGCCTAAAGTGCAAAGCCTTGGACCATCTCTCTCTCCTTCCTCTTCCTCTTCCTCTTCCTCTTCTTCTTCCTCTTCCTCTTCCTCTTTCTTTCTCTTTCTCTCTCTCCCTCCCTCTCCCTCTCCTTTTCCTTCTCCTTATCCTTCTGCTCCTTCTCCTTCTTCCTCTCCCTCTCCCTTCTCTCCTTCTCCTTCTCTTTCTCTCTATCTCTCCTATCTCTCTCTCTTTCTGTTTCTCTCTCTCTCCCCCCCCCCTTCCCCAGGAAAGAGACAATGGCAAACACACACACATTCACATTCTTAAGTCAACTTGGATATAATAACTCACTGTGTGTGTTTGTGCGTATGTGTGAGTGTGTTTCCAATATATGGATCAAGCATATTTATCATTAGGTTTAAATTCAGCCATATAAAAGGGTTTATAGGAGACAGAACACCAACTTTTTCCCTCACCCACCCGCACAACATATTTCCATAGATCTCATTATTATAAGAAAGACCAAACCCAAATCATATCCACTAAAATGTACTCAATAAAGTTGTATTTTTTCTTGTAGAATCTAACAGAATTAATTTGGATGCAAAACCATCATATTATATTCTTATATTGATGGCTCGTCAGTTAAAGATGCTGAGTTTGTCACCTGAAAAACTGTCAACCCAGATTTAAAATCCCATGTGAATGGTTCCTGCCCCAGCTCCTGACCACCTGGCAGTTCAAAAGCATGCAAATGCAAGTAGATTAATAAGTACCACTTCGGTGGGAACAGTGTTGTGTGTGCCTTTGGCATATATCCATGCTGACCACATGACCACAGAAATATCTTTGGACAATGCTGGTTCCTTTGGCCAAGAAACGGAGATGAACACCATGCTGTAGAGACAGACATGATTGGAAAGGGAAACCTTTAACTTTATGCTCCCTTTATACAATATGAAAAAAAACTAATCAATTTTAATTGTTTTTCATTTATTAAAGCTCATGTTTTATCCCAGAATTGGCTGGAGTACAAGATTTCATCTGAGACAATGACTTCATATTTCTTTACTGATTTAAGAATAAGTAAACATAATAGCATTAGAGGGAGGGAGGGAGGGAGGGAGGGAGGGAGGGAGGAAGGAAGGAAGGAAGGAAGGAAGGAAGGAAGGAAGGAAGGAAGGAAGGAAGGAAGGAAGGAAGGAAGGAAGGAGCCTTGGTGGTGCAGCAGATTAAAGTGCTGTTAAGTAGCACTTAGCTGCCAGCTGCCTGCAATTACTGCAAGTTCGAATCTCACCAGGCCCAAGGTTGACTCAGCCTTCCATCCTTCCGAGGTAGGTAAAATGAGGACCCGGATTGTGGGGCAATAAGCTGACTTTGTATAAAAAAGAACACTGCTTAGGGGGGGGCCAAAAGCCTTACTAAGCAGGTATATACAAAAGTATGAAGGCTATTGCTTAACGCATTGTAAGCCGCCCTGAGTCTCCGGAGAAGGGCAGCATATAAATCGAACCAATAAATAAATAAAAGGAAGGAAGGAAGGAAGGAAGGAAGGAAGGAAGGAAGGAAGGAAAAATGTGATGGGATTGGAAAAAATCCATCAGCTCCCTTCTGCTCCCCAATTATAAGTCATTGCTATAGACTTAATTAAGTTAAACTCTCGAACAACAACAAAAATTAATGTGCCATTTAATGCTTGTTGTTGTTGGAGAGTTTAACTTATATACCATAAAGAAGGTTCCCAGGTTTAAGTGCTTTTATAAAATGCAATGTTCTCAGATAAATTAGATTTCAACCAGCCTGAAATAGTCTCCCAATAAAGATCAACAGTTTCATTTAAATCTGTCATCTCAAATGAAAAGAATAAACGGAGCATTTTGCTTCCTCTTTATTTTATCTCTCTGCATCCATTTCTACCATCTTGCTTTTTCTTCCCTTTTCTCCCTGAAACATATTTTTAATACTTTTGCTTCATCAAAAAGTACCGTATATGGATTTACTCTAAATGGGTAGAACTAAAATCAGGCTGCTCCTAAACTGCTTTTAAATTATACCAAGGTTATCTTTACTGACTTAAAAAAAAATTAAAAACCTAATTGATTTTCCTTTTGGGCAGGTCTCCGTTGAAGGTTTGATTGAACATCCAGAAGATGGCAGCATTTTATAGTGATTGAACAATGTATGAATGCATCATCATTAAATTGTTTATCTATCCATCTCATCTCACTAATTCAGACTGATATTTTTCTTTTCAATGACTGCTTCCTTAGATGAAGATGAGCCTGGGTTCACCACAACAAAATAATTGTTGTGCTTTGCTTCATCCTAAGAGTTCAGAAAACAATGGTGCTGAAATATATTTTGTATATTTACTTAAGGATTTATTTCCTATTCTGGAAATTGTCTGAGAATATCATATAGCAGTAAATGAGAGAAAATGGCTGGAAAGAAGCCTCCCAGGCCGCAGGCTGCCAAAAGGTACTGGAGGTTGTGGAAACAACTGCTGCCGTCATCACCATGTTCTTCACACATGTGCATCCCATTGGACTTGCAAGGCAATGGGATGTGCATGCATGAAGAACATGGTGGTGGCAAACATGGCAGGCAGGGTGAGTGAGCGGTGACCAGGGGATCAGTTTGGGGATGTGGTCAGCCGGTCATTGCTACCGATTCGGCGACCTTGGCCAAATTTCTGCCAACGGTTCGCCTGACCAAGTGCGAACCGGCTGAATACCACCTCTATACCTGACCTCAGATAGACAACTGACATTACCTAGTGTTTTGTGGAGATTTCATGGAGTCAAAAAGAGGCCTGTGAAAATATGTACAGACCCCTCATATCCTGGACATAAATGTTTTTAACTTCTTCCCTCAAAATGATGCTATAGGGCATTGTACACCAGAACAACTAGACACAAGGACAGTTCCCCCCCCCCCACCATGCCATCACTCTGCTAAACAAATAATTCCCTCAACACTGTCAAACTATTTAGTAAGGCTGTATTACTATTCTTCTTCTCATCTTTCCTATTACCTATCTCCGTTTCTACTTATGACTATCATTTTGTTGCTTGTATCTTTATGATTTATATTGTTTTATTTCGTTTCCTAGTATAATTTATGTTGATTGCTTATTTAGTATCCTATGATTATCACTAAGTGTTGTATCTTACGATCTATAATGAATGTATTTTTTTAAATTAATTAATTAATTAATTTATTTATTTATTTATTTATTTATTTGTTCGATTTATATGCCGCCCTACTCCGGAGACTCAGGGCGGCTTACAATGCGTTAAGCAATAGCCTTCATACTTTTGTATATACATGCTTAGTAGGGCTTTTGCCCCCCCCCCCGAAGCGGTGTTCTTTTTTATACAAATTCAGCTTATTGCCCCCACAATAAGGGGTCCTCATTTTACCTACTTCGGAAGGATGGAAGGCTGAGATTCAAACTTACAGTAATTGTAGGCAGCTGGCAGCTAAGTGCTACTTAACAGCACTTTAATCTGCTGCGCCATCAAGGCTCTTATGATGATGAGTTTATGTACACTGAGAGCTTATGCACCGAAGACAAATTCCTTGTGTGTCCAATCACACTTGGCCAATAAAGAATTCTATTCTATTCTATACAAAAAGGGAGAAAGAGCTAAAGTTGGAGGTGTCCAACAAATATCAGTCATAAGCGTGACTTCTCATTCCTGGTCAACACTGACTGGAACTGTCCACACAGAAAAAAAGGAGTATCTTGCATCGGACAAGAAGTTACTTGGGGCACAGCTAGCACATCAACTATGAATGAAGCTTCACAAATTCCTGCTCAGCATTTCATCTCATGGTGTGTGTCTCCATGATTGCTGTTCAATTAATGCAAGAGGGGGGTAGGTGGTTTTTTTTTTTTTTTTTTGGGGGGGGGGTGCATTTAGGTTGTCTGCATTAGCTCTGGAGATGCTGGGCAGGTTGAAACCAGACATAATTTTTGTAAAGCAAAAAGTATATGTGTGTGTATGTGTGCGGACGTGGGGGAGGGGGGAATATGCAAAACAAATGAAGTGTAAAAAGTGGGAAATAATTTGTGATGCCTTTTTTTCCCCTTTAGGAGAAATAAACATTCCAAGCCTATTATTATTTATTTATTGGTTCGATTTATATGCCGCCCTTCTCCGGAGACTCAGGGCAGCTTACAATGCGTTAAGCAATAGCCTTCATACTTTTCGTATATACCTGCTTAGTAGGGCTTTCAGCCTTCCCCCCAAAGCGGTGTTCTTTTTTATACAAAGTCAGCTTATTGCCCCCACAATTCGGGTCCTCATTTTACCTACCTTGGAAGGATGGAAGGCTGAGTCAACCTGGAGCCTGGTGAGATTCGAACTTGCAGTAATTGCAGGCAGCTGATGCTACTTAACAGCACTTTAGTCTGCTGCGCCACCAAGGCTCTTTCTTTTTTAGAAGAAAAAGATAAAGGAAAAGAAAATATGAGAACCTATTTGTAAAGTAAAAAAGTGTACCTGTGTTTCCTTAATGCAGAACTATAGAACACCATGGTCAAAAACCACCAAAAAGACCTCAAGGAGCAGCAGAACAGATGCACACCCTGATCTCAATTCTTACAGATCATCAGCAAACTGGATCAATGCTTCTCGTTACTGAAATCTGATCTGAACCCTGACTGAATCTTGTCTAAGAAATTGGCTTCCTCCAGGTTCTTCCGCCAGATACGGCTACTACATTTGAATAGGATTGCTTCAGGAAATGATTTCAGAATATGGACATAACAAAACCCTTTTACTCAGATCAAAGGCTTATCTAATTGACTAAGCAGATGGTAATTAAGCTATTAGGATTGTGCAGTACTTCAAATCTGATTTTGAAAATTGCTTTGGAGCATGTAAAAGAACAAATGCTATAACTGTAAGTGATCCATTGTAGGAATTAGCTTGACTTTAGGAATCAACTGCAATACTGGAAGGAGATAATGGCTGCTTTACTGAATAAAATATTTCATATTTTCAAATAAAAAGGGCTTGTAAAGAGGAGGCTAATAGTCGATTTGAATTATGTAAACTATGGTAAGATTTTAATAATCACATTCAGCAGGGAGTCCCAAAGCTGTTAAAACAGTACCTGGAATTGCAGCACACAATTTGAATGCTTGAAGTTGTCCAGTTCTAGTAAAGTTAAAGGAGTTGATCTTGCATATCCTATGCTACCGCCCTAAACAGGCCATTCAGAGCCTATAGTTTGTATTATTGGAAATGTATAGAAATGTTTCCATTGTTAAAATCTAGTTTTTCCTCCCAGAAGGAGAAGCTTGCTGCCAGTATTTTCTCTTGCAATATACATATGAAAGGGTAATAAGCAATTTAAATAGGGTAGTTGTGCAACTTCCAAAAATCTCAGGGTATATATGATACTGATGAAATGTAAATCTATTGTCAGCACTCCAAGCTACAATTCACTCCAGTGCTGACATGAGAGAAGAAGAAGCTTGACTTTCACCTACTTATTTTCCCGGCAGATAATATCCCCTAGGACCGCGATGGCGAACCTATGGCACGGGTGCCACAGGTGGCACGCGGAGCCATATCTGTGGGCACGCGAGCGTTGACCTAGCTCAGTTCTAGCGCGCATGTGCGTGCCGGCCAGCTGATTTTTGGGCCTTCCGGGCCCACTGGAAGTTGGGAAATGGGCCGTTTCCAGCCTCTGGAGGGCCTCCGGGGGAGTGGGGAAGGCCGTTTTCACCCTCCCCAGGCTCCTAGAAAGCCTCTGGAGCCTGGGGAGGGCGAAAAACAGGCCTACTTGGCCCATCGTGCCATTGCGTACCAAAAGCGGGGGGAGTGCAGGGGAGTCGTGCACACATGCCCAGGGGGACGGGCACATAGAATTATGGGTGTGGGCACACGTGCGCGTGACCTCCCTGCGCTCCCCCTGCTTTTGGCACTTGATGGCAAAAAGGTTAGCCATCACTGCCCTAGGAGATGGGATGGGAGGGGGCACATTCCTGTGAGTTGAAGTAGCAGAGATGAGGACAGTGACTTGGAAGATGGCCAATGAGATGCTGAGAATTGGGGAATGGAAAGGGAAGGGTTTGGGGTCAGACGGTCAGTTTCGGCTGCAACGGAGTCGGGGACAGATCGTTATTCTCAATAAATGAAAGCTTTCATCAAAGACTATTTGTTTGGAAATGAAATTTATTCGAGATAACCTCGCAACCTGACATCTATGATATGATGCAGAATATTTCCCAGTATGCAGAGATTTCATGATAGGACAAGAAAAAAATATCCCTTAAGATATCTAAAGCTCTGAACTCGGAGAAGATCTCATGGCTTCTTAAAGTATCATTGGAATTTGGCAATGGTTAACAGTATCCCTTCAAACAAGTGTAAGAAGGAAGGTCTTAAACCAAATGTTTCTTATTAAAACAGAGTTTGGCAAACCAGAATATCTTAACAGAAGCAGAAGAAACTGTAATTTATTAGTCTGATATCTTGTCATCTGTGTCTTGCGCCTGTGTCTTATTTTGAAAATTCACCCAGCATTTTAAAATTAAAAAAAAAAGAAGAAGCACAAGAAAACTGGAATTGTAGGGTAGTATAGCAAGGTTTGCACATTTAATTTAACAAAACGATGTCAATATTTGAATTAACTGAGTATTTTGCTACAGAAATTCATGACAAAGAGTTAGAAATCCCTCGGCTTGGTCACCATCTTTTTGTAGGATAATGAGGGTGTGATCTAAAACGGGGAACTCTACACTTCTTTGCAGCATAAATAATGTAAATCAAATTGGATGATCATTATCAGCTCTGAAGCCTCTGTCAGTTTCATACTGGTACAATAAAGCATTAGGTAGATCACAGTGTCCCTAGGGTGAGTTCATGGTATTTGAAATTAAAGTACTCTGTTAGTCCAGACCAATTTATTTTTAATCCTCACTCTTTTTGAAATTCAAATAATACAGATTAATGACTTTGGGTTGATATTGGGATTTTCCCCTCTTTCAAAGAATAATGTCATTTCCCCCTCCACTTTTTCTTAAATAATTAGTTGGTTTATAAGCTTCTTGGCATCCTTAACTTATCAATGTTCCATAATTTGTTAATTTTCTTGAATCCTTGGTCCTGCTCCTGCTCCACTATGTAATTCTTATAGAAATCAAACGTAGGTTAACAAATATTGTTAATTTCTATGAGCACGATCTGTGCATTCCACAAATAATATATCATTTTCAGAGTCTGTGCTTGGAAAGATATGTTTATATTGAATTGTGAATGGCTAGACAGCATCAAAGAAAACTCAACATTTTGGAAGAACATAGAATATTTATTTGTTCTGCAGTCTTTGAATAGTGTTTCAGTCTCTAGAGATCTGGGCAGTCAGAATAAACAAAAACAATCAAAAAAATCACACAAAAAAGCCACAAGGTAAGTGCGATCTTTCTTATGAGGTAGAAAATTGTAAAGACTGTCCCTAGCTTTCACCTCAGAGAACACAATGACAGTTTCTTCAATTGATATACCGTATTTTTCGGAGCATAAGACGCACCTTTTCCCCCCCTAAAAGGGGGTGAAAATTTAGGTGCGTCTTATACACCGAATGTAGCCCCGCCCAACCACTGGCCCCCACTCTTTGGTTTCTGCTTCACAGCAGTTACCTCCTTGCAAGAAAACAGCAAGAAAAAACAGTTCCTTTCAGCTTCAGCACAGTCTAATTAGCACAAGTTGATTGGATTGGCCTCCCGACTCTCAGCTGATTTGCTCTCAGCTGTTTTGCGCAGGGCTCTGCTGCTTGCTACAAAGAGGTAAATTGCTGGAGCAGGTTTTTTTTTTCCTTGTGCTAATCAAGCTATGCTGAAAATGAAAATGAAAGTAAAGCAGGCTGTTTGCTGTTTGCTGTAATGAGACAAAATTGCGCAGAGGCAGAGGCAGAGGCAGAGGCAGAGGCAGAGGCAGAGGGAGATTTCTTTTTCTTCTTTTCCTCACCAAAAAAGGTAGGTGCGTCTTATACTCGGGTATATCTTATACTCCGAAAAATACGGTATTTATCTACACAATTCTAACACAGCTTCTTCTTCAGTAAAAGCAGTACTATAGTCACAGGGCAATACTGTGGAAGTCTAAAATATCTAGAGGGAAGCCCAACTGAGATTCTACATTTCAAACTGAATTGGCAAGCCCTGACACAAAAGTAGAGATCCAAAAGGGTAAAATGTCGATCTATTTAACTTCTTCTAATATTCTGAGAAGCTTATCATTCACTCAAAAACTGTTGTATCTCCAGGTTTGCTTTCACTGGAGTGGTAGAGCTCTAAGCCGCATTTATATATATATATATTTGTCTATGTAAGTTTTCACGGGGATATATGTGTGTACAGTTAGTATCTTGGGTTTCTTCCCGTGTAATTGTAAACATATCCTTAAAAGGGTAGTAGCAACGTTTCGACAAAATCACATTCGTCATCTTCTGGCTGATGCTCTCAGTTTAGTTCTTATGGGCAAAATTACACGGGAAGAAACCCGAGATACTAACTGTACACACACACACACACACACACACACACACACACACACACACACAATGTTTCTGCTCCATTAAAGTTAGGAATTAATTCATCTGAGAAATTAAGAAAGATACTCATTTGTCTCAATATCAGAGCTTTGCAACAGCTGAGAAATTCAGAGCTTTGCAAGTGTTCAAAATGCCAGCCTTTGAATGGAATATTGGAAACTCACATTCTTATGAATAAGTAAGACCAGGACAAACATAAATTTGTGTTTCATTTCATTTTCTCTTAATTCAAATTAAATCTCAGTAAGATTATTCAAATCATTTTCAGATAGTCTTCAATTTATGACCATAATTGAGCCTGGAATTATGGTCATAACCCATGCTGGATGTTAACGTGATTCACCACCATCGCATCTGATTTGATGACCTTATTTTGCAGCTGTCATTAAGTGAATCGCCATGGTCATTAGCTGAACATGGCAATTGTTAAGCAAATCTGTTGTATGCAGTAACCATTTTTTTGCTGGAAACTAGAAATAAATATCATTTTCTGGGGAAAAAAATGATAAATCGTGATCATGTGGGCACAGGTTTCTGCAAATGATCATAAATGTGAGTCAGTTGCAGAGTGGCCAAATGTGATCATATGACCATGTATGCACATGTGGGGAGCAATCATTGCACTTTGAATCTAGGTTGTGAGTAGTCCTGGGAAATTCTGTCATACCTTTGACCAGTTGTTAAGCGACCAATTGTAAGTCAAGGACTAACTGTCCTGAATATTTACCCTTCTATCCCATTAGAGATTACATCTTAATAATAACACCTGGAACTCTTTGGAGACCCTTTAAGGATTTGGGTTTATATGGAAACCATGCAGCCCTGCTACATCTCCATTATTTTTTTCCTTAATGGTTATTCAGTCAAGTGAGAGAGATATAGCACCTATTTATTGTGGAATTTGAGATCAAAAAAGTTATGACTTAAATGGCTGGAAAAAAAGAGTTGGATTAATTCATTAAGTAGGAGACTGTAATTGTCAACATTGTCTTCAGTTTTAGGAAGAGTGTTCCATTCAATATCTATAATGCCTGAGAAAGAATATAGTAGAGTAGCGTAGCGTAGCGTAGCATAGCGTATTTATTTATTTATTTATTTATTTATTTATTTATTTATTTATTATTGGTTCGATTTATATGCCGCCCTACTCCGGAGACTCAGGGAAGTTTACAATGCGTTAAGCAATAGCCTTCATACTTTTGTATATATCTGCTTAGTAGGGCTTTTGGGCCCCACAAGCAGTGTTCTTTTTTATACAAAGTCAGCTTATTGCCCCCACAATCCAGGTCCTCATTTTACCTACCTTGGAAGGATGGAAGGCTGAGTCAACCTTGAGCCTGGTGAGATTTGAACTTGCAGTAATTGCAGGCAGCTGGCAGCTAAGTGCTACTTAACAGCACTTTAATCCGCTGCTCCACCAAGGCTCTTAAGGAATAGAATAGAGTAGAATAGAGTAGAGTAGAGTAGAGTAGAGTAGAGTAGAGTAGAGTAGAGTAGAGTAGAGTAGA
>WNWU01000003.1:50292524-50303302 GCA_012654045.1 Ptyas mucosa
TAAATAAATAAATAAATAAATAAATAAATAAATAAATAAATAAATAACTGGAGTGCTCAGTCTGATCCTGTTCAGACTATCTAATGCTCACTATCTTCTGAACTGTAAGCAAATAAACGTATTTCTTTGCAACTACGGGTTTTATCAAAATACATGTATAAAATAGAGAAATCATATCCATTTGATACATTCCCTCTAATATTAACAATACTAATTGTCAGGATAGACTTCTGTTTTGCTGGTCTCAGATGTGGCTCGGTAGAAATAAAGACAGATTCCCAGAATCTGGTTGCGCAGCAGACTAAAGTGCTGTTAAGTAGCACCAGCTGCCTGCAATTACTGCAAGTTCGAATCTCACCAGGCTCAAGGTTGACTCAGCCTTCCATCCTTTTCAGGTAGGTAAAATGAGGACCCGGATTGTGGGGGCAATAAGCTGACTTTGTATAAAAAAGAACACTGCTTAGGGGAGTCCGAAAGCCCTACTAAGCAGGTATATACAAAAATATGAAGGCTACTGCTTAACGCATTGTGAGCCGCCCTTAGTCTCCGGAGAAGGGCGGCATATAAATTGAACCAATAAATAAATAAATAAAATAAATTTGCCTTGATAAGCTGTACACATATATTCAGCTGAATAAAGAGGGGCCCCTCAAAGCAAGAGGAACCCTGATCACTCTGTGATATCCATATGTATACGCCTGCTAAGGTGTTTACTTCATTATAGAGAGAAACTGGTACTCTATAGATAAGATAAAGAAGCACACAAATAGCCAACCTCCTCTGTAGGTGGTTTTCCAACTACATTGGGTTTCCATGGTCCTGAAGACCTGCTGAGGTAAATGGTACCAACTGCACATATGTATAAGGTGAAACACCAAGATTGTTGTTTCAATAAATTGGGATCTTCCTCCTCAGTGTTGCACTCCATCTTTTGCATCCACAACACAAACATTCTTGAAATTTATATATCTGATGGTCATAGGCAGGTTGAGGTTTTGAACGAAGAGCAAGATATCCAGATTCCATCAATTCCATTTTGAGCATGAAAATATGATACTGTATTCCATAATTTAATAACTTTCTCTGTTCATCAAGAAATTCAGGGGGGTCAATTCCTCACCTAAATATAACTCAAACTGCAACTGAGGTACCAAAGGTGCTTTCCCAAACGGCAACTGGATTTTCTGTTTTTCCTTGAAGATGTTTCACTTCTCATGCAAGAAGCTTCTTCAGTTCTGAAGAAGAACTGAATAGAACTGAAGAAGCTTCCTGGATGAGAAGTGAAACATCTTCAAGGAAAAACAAAGAAAGTCCAGTTGCTTTTTGAAAAAGCACCTTTGGGCCAATCATGCCCTGGATGACTGAGAATCTTCATAGACATACAGCTGTTGTAATGGCCAACATCAGATGTTATACATCTGTTCTGTGACTTGAAACAATGATCTGGGGGTTTTATTTTATTTAAGGCTCAGAACATTTTTCTAACTAGGTCCAAAAACCAGAAGTCTAAAAACAAGAAAAGAGAAGGGCAAAAGGGTGCTTTAATCATTTGAAGAATGCTTTACAGTAATAATGGTGACACAAATGGCCTTACATTTCTTCTGTGATTCACATCAAGTTGTTTACCACTCCACAAACAGGGACATTTTAACTTTACTTTAGGTTTTACCTCCTGCAGTAAATTCTGGTGAGGTACTTTAGAGACTGAAAAGATGACAGATTCCCCAGTCAAACATAAGTGGGTTTTAGATCTATTTCCCCCTCCCCATTAAGGCAAAGTGCTAGTGGACTAGGTGAATTCAGGGTCCTATGGAAAATGAGGGGCAGATATAACAAGATGTTATTTAGCAAGAAGAATGACAAGTTTCATTTTAAGGGATTTTAATTCCATGTCTCATGATGAAGAATGGGAAACAAAGCTAATTTTTTGTGTGGAAAATAAACAACATTTAGGATGTACAAATAGATTTTTTTAAGGAACTGTAGTAAAAGACTGTATTTTCAGACATAAAACAATATGACAGTGACATATTGACTGACAACATATATCTGAGGCAGAGGTGAAATTCAGCAGGTTCTGACAGGTTCTGGAGAACCAGTAGCGGAAATTTTGAGTAGTTTGGAGAACCGGCAAATACCACTTCTGGCTGGCCCCAGAGTGGGGTGGAAATGGAGATTTTGCAATATCCTTCCCCTAGGAGTGTGGAGAGAATGGGGATTTTACAGTATCCTTCCTCTGGAGTGGGGTGGGAATGGAGATTTTGCAGTATCCTTCCCCTGCCACACCCACCAAGCCACACTATGCACACTAAGCCATGCCCAAAGAACCGGTAGTAAAAAAAAAATGAATTTCACCACTGATCTGAGGGGTTTTATGATAATAGGGTCAACCTACTGAATAAACTATATGGTTAACAAAATAATAACAACGACAGCTGAAACAAACTGTGGAAGAAGAAAAACACAGCTTTAATTACTGCATTAAAAAGCAAAAGAGCTTTTGCTGAAGGAGGTGAACAAGGGAAACCTCTTGAAAACAACGAGACTGAAAGCAGAATATCAAAAGGAAACAATTGACCATCGAGTTTCTAACTGGAAAAAGAAGCTTATGCACAGTCAATACCTGAATGACATCGAAGGAAAGGTAGATGCAAAGCTAACATGAAGGTGTTGAGATCAGGGGTGCTGAGGAAAGAAACCGAAGGCTTAATTTTAGCTGCCCAAGAACAAACCCTGCAGACCAATTCCATGAAAGCAAAAATTGAACGTGTCAGTAACAACAGCAAATGTTGCTTATGCAACGAGAAAGATGAAACCGTGGATCACCATATCAGTGGCTGCAGCAAAATCTCACAAATTGATTATCTACAATGTGATGATTGGGTTGCCAAAATCAGACATTGGAAGCTTTGCCAGAAGTTTGGGTTCAAATGCAGCAAAAAAAAAAAAAAAAAGGCTGGGAATACCAAATTGACAAAGTTCTTAAAAATGAACAGATCAAAATCTTATGGGACTTTTAAATCCAAACAGACAGAGATCTGGTCCCCTGACACCACTGTTGTAGAAAAGAAAAAATGTCTGGTTCATTGATATTGCAATACCAGGTGATGCACAAATTGAAGAGAAACAACTAGAAATAATAACGAAATACTGTGATCTACAAAGAGAAGTTGTGTGATTGTGGAGGAAGAAATCAATGGTTGTACCAATTGTAATAGGAGCCCTTGGAGCAATACCCAAAGGGTTGCCTAGATACAAAATATAAATTTTGAATTTATCAGACCTGAATATTCTGACTTTGCAAAAAACCACCTTACTCAGAACTGCCTATATACTCAGACATTACCTTAACAGCTCTTAGGTCCTTGGTTAGGATTTGAACTGTTAAGTTTTTACCAGTCCCAGACTGTGAATTGAATCATCATCGTCGTCGTCGTTGATGACGACATCATCTTAAGGTCCTAAATCTAGCCATGAAATTGTTCCTTAGTTTGGATTTATCTTAATGTTTAATGTTTAAAGAATTTGTCTTAATTTTTTTTTTAATTCTGTGAATTGAACTTTTAGCTGAGAGAAAATGCTTGCATTCAATGACAAGTGTTATAGAACTTCTATAATACTTATCTTTATTGGTGAATCCATTCACACAGACAGTGAGAAACAGAATAGAGATGGAAGGGACCTTGGAAGTCTTCTAGTCCAGTCCCCTAGATTATCCAGTCTCTTCTTAAAAGCCTCCAGTGATGAAGCAGCCACAACTTCTGATGGCAACCTGTTCCACTGGTTAATTGTCCT
Organism: Ptyas mucosa; assembly: GCA_012654045.1. Lineage (NCBI taxonomy): Eukaryota > Metazoa > Chordata > Lepidosauria > Squamata > Colubridae > Ptyas > Ptyas mucosa. Next base: position 50,296,320 of record WNWU01000003.1, read on the forward strand.
CACTGTTAGGAAGTTTCTCCTTAATTCCAGGTTGTTTCTCTCCTTGATTAGTTTCCCACCATTGTTTCTTGTCCTGCCCTCAATGCTTTGGAGAATAAATTGCCCCCCTCCTCTTTATGGAAGCCTCTCAAATACTGAAACACAGTTATCTTCATTCCATCCTGGCTCTGGGATAATCGCACCCTGGTTTAGAGGTTTGGACCATGGCTTTCCTTGAAAGTATACATTAAGAAAATAAAACCCGAAGAAGTATTTCTAAGAAAACTCATTTTATTGTAAAAGTAAAATAAAGATAACTCTTATTAGCTAATTGATTACCTAATTAGCTACATCTTGGCAGCGTTCCTGCCGGACCTCTTGGCAGGAGAACAAAGGAATAAGAAGGCTAGAAAAGGAATGTGAGGGGAGGCTACACAGTTAGCTTAGAGAGATAAGAACTTCTGAGCATCTACGGCAAATGTAATAGTCCAGAAGATGAGAGCTCAGCTGGTAAATACAAGAACGCAGTGACAATCTTGTTCCTCCCCCTTTTCTCAAAACCCAAATTCTGCAATCGTTCTTCATATGTTTTAGTCTCCAGGCCTTTAATCATCTTACTCTTCTTTGCACTTTTTCTAAAGTCTCAACATCTTTTTTATAATGTGGTGACCAAAATTGGATGCAGTATTCCATGTGTGATTTTACTAAGGCTTTATAAAGAGATACGAATACTAAATTTGTGTATGCGAATGATCACAACTCAGAAGAAGAATCCCATTCTGTATTCTTCTTCTTCCTAGTGTATTCCCACAAGTGTAGGGTCTGCTTTTCATATCCCATTCTCTATATCCAAACTGAAATTCAGAATTTCCAATCACTGTGTTTTTGAGGAGTTATGCAGAATCTCTAGAAGAAAACCCTGCAAGGACTTTACCTAATGAAAAATCACCACCCAACACATTTCAAAAGTCATTCCCACATATTTGCTTTTATTTTCAGTTTCAAATCCTGAAATATTGCTTCTGATTAAGTTTTGACTATAAATGAGGCAAAGATCTGTGGTCAAAACATGGGCTCTTAATAGATGTTCAAAACTAACTGAGAATGGGAACCAGAAATATGCTTGTTGCTTTTGATTCCTTCCCCTTGAACTGCTGATATGGAATAGAAAAATCTTGACAGGAGATGATAATGCTGTTGCACTTGTCTACATACATAATTAGAAACCCCATGGCTCCTGATCACATGGAAGACTGTAATTGTGTAATCAAGGATGGTTAAATCTTTTCTATGCCTCTCTACAATTAAACTTTTGAATATCTGAAAAGAAATGAAAATTAAGGGGGAAGGGGAAAAGCAATTGTGCACAACCTATCTATTAGTACAGGTAGTCCTCAGCTGAGCCCAAAATTTATGCTGCTAAGCAAGACATTTGTTAAATGAGGTTGGCCTCATTTTGCAACCATTCTCAGAATTGTTAAGTGAATCACTGCAGGTATTAATGTGAGTAATATGGTTGTTAAGAAAATCTGGCTTCCACCTTGGCTTTGCTTGTCAGTGTTGTGGCCCACTGGTAGCCAGGAGAGCTGGCAGCAGAGTCAGACAGTGAGGAGGGTGGGGAGGAACATGGGCTAGTCCTGGGGGATGGAGAAAGCTCAGACAAGGGCTCTGCATTGGAGGCAGAGAGGGAGTTAGACAGCAGTGAGGCAGAGGAAGAGCTGGAGCCCGTACCCAGTATGCGTATGCGCAGAGCTGCCAGAAGACAAAAACAATTCAGAAAGCAGGGTAGACTTGGGAGTAAATCCACACCTTGGAAATGATTGGCCCCTCCCATAGGAAACAAAAGAGAGTGAACGGGGAGCGGGCTTTTGCAGTAAACAATTCGTTCATTCAGTAGTTTCAAGAGTGGAAAGTTCTTAAGAGACTCTGTGCCAAGTTTTGCCTTACTCTGCATTTAGAAACAAGTTACATGGCAGCTTGCCAAACGAGATAAGATGTGTTGATAAATATTCCTTTGAAAAACTGTTTGGACAAACCTTGCTGACTGTGCATGAAAGTAATTCACAGTCATGTAAATAAGAGAGGTTTTGCTGTGGCAATTCCTGCTTCCTGCTTTTTAAGGGAGCCTAGGCCAGAACAGTCAGAAAGACTGACAGGTCCCATAGATCCCTACCAGGATGCTGCCATTCTGGTGGGGAGGGTGCCTGGGTGCATTCTTTAATTGATAATCTTTTTCCTGGTGCCTATCTATCCTGTACTTTGATTTACCTTCACGGGAATGTAAGGGGGGAGGGCGATCTGTTTTGTCTCAGCTGTGGAGCCTCCAGCAAGAGATGCCTAAGAACAGCTTCCTATCACCTTCTCAGCCGCTGATTCTCAAAACAACTTCACACCTATGGATTGGCTTATTCAACACCGGATTGAGGGGAGGTTTCTAACTGCCTTAACCTAACTGAATTGCATGGGGATCCTCAGATCCTGCTTCCTTTGCCTTGCTATCTCTTTCTCTTCAATAAAAGGCTCCTTTTGAAATGCTAATTGTTTCAAGAGTTCCACTTTCTTGAACGGAGAGGAGAAGCAGGCCCTTACATAGTCACAAAAAATGATCACATGACCCTGGTAAACTGCAACTGTCATAAATCCATGCCAGTTGCCAAGTGTCTTAATTTTGATCACATGGCCATGGGATAGTGCAAAAGTGTGAACAATGGTCATAAGTCACTTCTTTCTGTGCTGTTGTAACTTTTAATGTCACTAAACAAATGATTGTAAGTTTAAAACTACCTTTAGACCATGAATGGACTTTTAAACATATAAAAAGCCCTATGATGGTATTCCTTAACATCAAGGCTGACCAGTCTTCAAACCACATGAAGCTTTCACAATCCCATTTTATGGTTCCTGAAACGTCTCCTGCTCTCTGATATTGAAAATCAGAGTTAGAACATTTTTTAAACCGGTATCATTATTAAGCTGCCTTGTTTTAAACAGGAATGCTAATCAGTGCATTACTTACTACAGGTTCTGTGGGCATGGCTTACTGGGCATGCTGTGGCTTGGTGGGCGTGGCAGGGGAAGGATACTGCAAAATCCCCATTCCCTCCCCACTCCAGGGGAAGGATACTGCAAAATCCCCATTCCCTCCCCACTCCAGCGGAAAGATACTGCAAAATCCCTATTCCTATATCCCCATTCCCATTGCAATATCCTCCAGGGGAAGGATACTGCAAAATTTCCATTCCCATCCAACTCTGGGCCAGCCAAAGGTGGTATTTACTGGTTCTCCGAACTACCCAAAATTGATGCTAATGCATGGGGTGTTTTTGTCAATGGGATGGACGGAGGGGATATTTTAATATTTTTCTCCTTTTTGTGGGGTTACTTTATGTGATAAACATTCTGATACCATCAATAAGCCGGACAGCATTTCTTTTTGAATATGAAACCTGTTCTCCTTTTCGGTGCAGAGAATTGACATAAACAGATCGCCGGTCTGATAGAACAGCTGCACATAATTTAGTCCCCGGTTCAATTATTCTTTTGTCTTTGAAACTTGATCTGTCCCCTCCCCCAAATCTCAGTATATTATGGCTCTATCAGATTTCTTAATTGAAACTGTTAAAACATATTGAATTTATATGAATTCATTAAAAGGAACAGATGTCTATTGTCATGTTTCCCACCTCCCTGTTATAAAACAAATATATGTGAAAAAGAAAGAAAAGATGTTCTGACCACAAGTGTCTTCATTACCTTCCCCTTGAGGCCTCCAGCATTAGACCATTGAATTCAGTGTGAATTTCTGATCTGATTTCAAAAGGCTTTGAACCAGCCTTTGGGCAGTATGGCTAAAAAGGATTGCACTGCAAATGTGCTTTCATAGTTTAGTGTCACTCCAGCTTCATGATGAAGAAAGTGATCAAAGCTTTTTGGCAGTGGGAAGAGCACAGCTAATGGCAAATAGGTTTGCAGAAAATGTAATTGAACTGTAAAATTCATTTCATCGGAAGTGGCGAGATTAAAACTGCAGCTGGAAAATGTTGACATGATCAGTGATAACTTTTGTAAATGTTGAATCTCAAGGAGAAAGTTGTTATGATACAAGGTAGCAGCCTATCACAATAAAGGACAAGAAATTAACTTCAAAGCTTTTCTTGTTATTCTTGCAATGAGGCCTTATCCTCTTACGGCAACAGAGCAGGTTGGCTGAATGGCAGGAATACTTCTTTAAAGCTTTTTCCCAACCACTCTTTGCTCTGTTGTTATTTTATTTCCAGTTTCTTTCTCTCTCAGAATGACAATATCCAAATAAAGATCATGCATTAAATGTGCTAATATTATGTGTTATATACAGATGATATCCCAGAGAAGAAGGGAGTCAAGTTTACATGCCTCATGTTTTCATGCATTTGGTGAGCATGGGGAGGAAATAATTTAGCAGCAAATTCCCACCCCTATCTGTATATTGCATCTTAGAATAGAATAACAGAGTTGGAAGGGACATTGGAAGTCTTCTAGTCCAATCCCCTGCTTAGACAGGAAACCCTACACCACTTCAGACAAATGGTTATCCAATATCTTCTTAAAACTTTCAGTGTTGGAGCATTTACAACTTCTGCAGGCAAGTTGTTCCACTGATTAATTGTTCTGTCATGAATTTTCTCCTTAGTTCTAAGTTGCTGCTCTCCTTGATTAGTTTCCACCCATTGCTTCTTGTCCTGCCCTCAGGTGCTTTGGAGAATAGTTTGACTCCCTCTTCTTTCTGGCAGCTCCTGAGATATTGGAACACTGCTATCATGTCTCCCCTAGTTTTTTTCATTAATCTAGACATACCCAGTTCCTGCAACCATTCTTCATATGTTTTAGCCTCCAGTCCCCTAGTCATCTTTGTTGCTCTTCTCTGTACTCTTTCTAGAGTATCAACATCTTTTTTACGTCGTGGCGACCAAAACTGAATGCAGTATTCCAAGTGTGGCCTTACTAAGAGCCTTGGATAGTACAGTGGTCTAAAGCACCCTGTTATTAACAACAGCTGCCTGCAATTATTGCAGGTTTGAATCTCACCAAGGCTCAAGATTGACTCAGCCTTCCATCCTTTCTAAAGTAGGTAAATTGAGGACCCAGTTTGTGGGGGCAATAAGCTGACTTTGTATAAATATACAAAAGTATGAAGGCTATTGCTTAGCGCATTGTAAGCCGCCCTGAGACTCTGGAGAAGGGCGGCATATAAATCAAATTAAAAAAAAAAACTAAGGGATTATAAAGTGGTATTAACACTTCATGTGATCTTGATGATTTTCTTTAATAATTCCTTATATATAGCGGGGTGGGGGGGGTGAGATGGCTTAGTGGTTAAAGAAGCTGAACTTGTCAGCTGGAAAGCTGACAGCTTGGCTTCGAGATCCCAGTGCTGCATGATAGAGTGAGCTCCTGTTACTTGTCCCAGCTCCTGCTAACCTAGAAGTTTGAAAGCATGTACATGCAAGTAGATAAATAGGTACGTCTTCTGTGGGAGCAATCCATGCACCTTGGCATATAGTCATGCTGGTCATATGGCCCTGGAAGAGTCTTCGGACAATGCTGATTCCCTCAACTAAGAAACAGACATGAGCGCCTTAGAGTCAGACCCGACTAGACAGGGGAAACTTTTACCTTTACCTTTATATAGTGGAATATTTTGTTAAATTCTAATGAATGGATTTAGATTTATCCTTTCTACATTCCCCAAAGAGAGATACTGTATATGGGAATGTCTATGTAATATCTGTATTATATTCTTTGATAGCCTGAACATTAAGAATACAAAGTCATTTAATATTCAGTCTGCCACTGTTAATCCATTCTGATAAAAGTCTAAATCAGACTGTGATTTCTTTAAAAAAACAAACAAACCACAACCCTACATCTGTCTTCATGTAAGCAGCATTCTGAATATATTCACTTTTATATGTAGCTTTTTACAGACATTTGCATTCTTGCATCTCAGCAAGAATTATTTTGAGATGAATGCAACAAACGTTTGTAAATGCATGCTACACGTATATTGCTGATGGATGGACAGATGGATGGATAGAAGTGTTGTCTTTATATGGATGCTTAATGCACAGTTCTGCACATTAAATAGATGTGTAACAATTCATGAAGCACCCCTGATGATTTCTATTCTAAACATTTATTTCAGAGAGAAAATACTTCCCCAAAGATCTACTATTGAATGAAGAATTAGACAGGACTTGTTTAAATATGTACCAATGAGTAGATAAGACAGAGAACTTTCTTATCTGGTAACCACATCTACAGACCCCCCATCCTTCCCATCAAATGCCAATTAAAATTCCTAATTCATTCACAATGTCTGCAATGAGTCCCATAGAAAGTGATTGTATTATGAATTAGGCACAAAGTGTTAGGAAAAATACGCTGCCATGAAAAAAATAGAAACGAAGAAATCCAATTGATAAAACAAGCAGTATGTTAGGTAAGATGTATATCATATGTATGTAGAGATGCAAAAAAAGAGTAGAGTTATTGATGTTTGTTAATTAGCAGAGGCAAGAGAGATAATCCTTTAAGGAAAATAAAATAATTAAAAAAACCCTCCTCCAATGATGTATTCTACTGACTCCTTTTGATAAGGATCTATTAACAAAGACCTGATGTTGCTAGGAGCAGTGAATCAGTCCTGAATACAGAGAACTCATTTGTAAAACCATTACTAAAGATGAATCCCTGATCTCAATTAACTACCAACTCAAGTCAGATCAAGCTAATATGATTCATTAGAACATAACAAGAGTAAATAGCTTTGCCACCAGAACAAATTTATTTCAGAAGCATTGCAAGCCTTACTTAGAATGTCAGTTAGATTATAAATGCATGCCAAGCAAGTTAATGAAAAGATTAATATCTGGGACATCTGTATTTTGGGATATACTTCTTTAGGTTTCAAAGACGGACGGAAGGAAGGAAGGAAGGAAGGAAGGAAGGAAGGAAGGAAGGAAGGA
>WNWU01000003.1:50319224-50350481 GCA_012654045.1 Ptyas mucosa
TAGAATAGAATAGAATAGAATAGAATAGAATAGAATAGAATAGAATAACAGAGTTGGAAGGAACCTTGAAGGTTTTCTAGTCCAACCCCCTGGTTAGGCAGGAAACCCTATACCATTTCAGACAAATGATTGTCCAATCTCTTCTTAGAAACTTCCAGTGTTGGAGCATTCACAACTTCTGGAGGCAAGTAGTTCCACTGATTAATTGTTCTAACTGTCAGGAAATTTCTCCTTAGTTCTAAGTTGCTTCTCTCCTTGATTAGTTTCCACCCATTGCTTCTTGTCCTACCCTCAGATGCTTTGGAGAAGTTAGCACTTTTTGACTTCAGCATAATAGTTAGTACATTCTCAAGCACACAGAAATGATTCAGGTGGACTTTTCAATAACCTGCATGGGAAGAAAAATGAGCAAGATTCTGCCAAAAGCATATCGACTCCCTGTAACCAAACTTTGATTCCACCGGAGGAGTTCTAAATTAATCTATTCAATAGCAATTTTCTCGGATTTCTTCCTCAATTATACATATAATTAAAACTTTCAACAGAAAAGATAAAAAAGAAATACAAACTAATATAAAGTAAGGGAAAAAGAAAAAAAAGCAAAGCAAAGAGAAAGCAAAAAGTTCAAGAAAAGAAAAATATAGAAAAGAAAAAGAAATATACAAAGAAGTGATTTTTTTATATTCTTCACATGTTATAAGTGCAATTATATTTTAATCTCTCTCTCTCAAGCTACATCATGATACTCTTCTTTCTATAATCTGTTCTATTCAATAATCAAAACTGTAAATCACATCTCCCCCCCATTTTACACAAAAACTCCATCAGAGTTTTATAACTCTGAATTTTTTTAACTCATGTGAAAAGTCTTTAAGGTATTAACTCTGCCTCGGGCTTTTTCCCAGAGTATTTAAGATAATTCCACTCTAGGAACCTTCATGTAATTAAATCACCCACCTGCTTAATCTTTATTTCTTTGCTATTCTTATATCCTCTCATTTCTAATGTAACATTCATAAATTCTTGCATAACTTCATCTTTCTTAGATTACATCTTGCATAGACTTTTCTTACTTTGTTTTTTTTTTTTTTAAAAAAGCCTTGCTCTCTCTTCCCCCCCCTCCCCTCTTAACATACTATCTCTACAACTTTCTAGATTCTGTCAGTCTGGTTGTCCCTCTTTGGCATTCTCAAATGTGTGTTAGTTGATAACCTTCTACAGAAATACCCACAGAACTGGAGGCTCTGGAGATATGAGCAGTGTTGTATTGTTGTCATACATCTTTTGTCTTTTCATGAGTATTTTTGATGTCATAACATTTGAACAAATGAATAGAACTTGAGACATGGGTAGTTTTAAATTTCTGGGCACTTATATCTCGGACGACCTCTCATGGACTATGAATGCTAACATGCTTGTGAAGAAGGCACAGAAGAGGCTGTAGTTCCTGAGAATGCTCAGGAAGATAAATCTATCTCAGCATCTACTTCTGTCCTACTATCGCAGCACCAGTGAGAGTGTACTGGCATACGGCATTCTTGCATGGTATGGGAGCAGCTCTGTAGCAGAAAAATCATTAAAAGTGCCCAGAATATTATTGGACTCCAGCTGTTATGAGTAAAATACCCAACCTATTATGTGTATATGTAAGGGTTAAATGTATTTATCATTGTGCCCCTCCCAAGCTCCTCCTTACCTTTCCTTAACTCCTCCTCTTGTATATATAAACCGATGTCCCCCCTATTTCGTGTGCTTGTTGTGATACCCTATGGAAAAGAAACAATAAAGGATTCTGATTAGTTTTATACTGAGTCTCTGGTCTTTTGGGCCTAAGGAATAAAAGAAACAGATTGGTAGCAGAGGATGGTTGGGAAGATCCAACCATCTTAAAAAAAAATGCAAGACAGCATAAACATAAGAAAAAGACCTACCACAAGGTCATCAAAAAAAATGGCAGCTCAAATAACTCCCGCCAAAAATGCGGGCAAAAATGAGCAATTCCCCAAAAAAGAAAATATACCAAAACTAAAAGACGACCATCTGATCCTAGAAATAAGGAAAGAAGAAAAAAGAGATTTAATAGAACTGATAAAATCAACGCCGGATGATCCAACTCTGCTCGCGAAACTACACAGCGTAATGAAAGACCATGGAGCAGCAGCAGAAAGAAAAGGAATAGAGAAACACCAACAAAATGAAGATAATCCGGTAAGAAACTACCAACCTGAACACCCGACAGAAAATAACACAGATGAACTTTTCGCGCCTTTTAGAAGGCAGCCATCTTGCCTGACCAGCCCACCAAACATGGCCGACCAACTGTCCATCAAGGTCCTGGGTTCAAATCCCGACACGCAAAACGGGGCCCGCGAAAAAGAAAAACACCAAAAATTAAATTTTAAAGAAAAACAAACATGGCAAAAGTCAAAGGGACGACCCACTGAAACCGAAGTAGAAGATGCCATGCAAGTGCTCGAGGCTGCATTTGGGGGTAAATTAACTATATCTAAAACGGAACAAGACGACCCTGAAGCCACCACTAACCTCACAATTTCAAAAATCCAAAAAAGACTATGCTACCTCGAAAACCCATCCATAACTAGCAAAGGAAAACACTCAACCCCCAGCCACGAGCATTCCCATGAGGAACCCGACTCATCCCCAGAGAGGAGCCCAGACCGCGAACCGACCAAACGACGCCAAAACTTCGAGAGGAAAATCTATACTTACCAAAGCGACAGATGCATCCCATCGACCCGAACTGCTTCCAGATCGACCATCGACTATTGGGGGCCATCCGGAGCTGGCACTGAGAAACACCAGGCAGATTGGGGCCTTCCATCAGCAGCAGCGAACCCAAGCTCTTTCCTCTACAGCGACAAAAGAAAAATGAGTTGTGAGCATGTGCAGAACCCTCCAGCAACCAGAAAAGAGGAAACCCTAGAAGCAAGAAAGTACAGATCCACAGGAAACACAGAGACAAGTCAATGCAGATACATCTCAAGCGTACCTTTACCTTATTGTGAGTACATTCATGATCTGAACCATGGACAGCAACAAACCTTAGGTAATTATACACACCACATAAATACATTTACAGCTGATGTAATTAAATTAAAATTAGATGGGTCTAATTTGCAGGAATGGGGGCAACAATTAGAGATTATGTACCTAAAAGAAAATATGTTATTCTTTATAAATAACCCACCCTGCAAACCATGGACACGTGACCTGGACTGCCTTCATCACAAAGCATTTTATATTCTGATTGCCACTATATCTCCAAGTATTTTTCCCAGCATTGAAAACAATTTGACTGTGTCAGAGATTTTTCAGAAATTGTTCAATTTATTTCAAAGAAATAATGCAGCATCTACTATTAGAAAATCTAGAGAATTTTATGCAGCAAGATTGAAGAGTGGGATATCAATGAGTGAGCATATTCTAAATTTGAATGCAGCCAGGACTGAGCTCACACAAAGGGGGGAGGTTATATCAGAAAGCAGCTTTAAAAGCATAATAATTAATTCACTTGATTCCAGCTGGGACAATTATATTACAATATTGGATAGCATGAATATAGAACAGCTCACGTTAGAAGACATAACTAGTAGGCTTATAGCAGAAGACAAAACCAGAAAGGAGAGATCAATAGGTCTTAGAGATGATAGAATCAGAAGAAGGACAGAGTCACAAAGCAGGGATAGGAACACAAATGGATGCCACATCTGTGGGTCATACAACCACTACAAGAGGGATTGCCCAAAGAACCCAGAATATAGGAACCAATACAATACAAAAGAAAGGCAAGATAGAAGGGTCAATTTTTCTAGTAGGCAGTCACCTGACTACAGAGACAAACGTAGTGGATCACCTAAAATAAAGGGTAGATTTAGATATAGAGATGATTCTAAAGAAAACAGGCACGGTTACCTCTACGGATTGAAAAAGGACAATCCAGAAACTTTAATCACTCACGCTAGTTGGCTCATCGATTCGGGGGCCACTAGCCACACAACTAATCACAAAGAAATATTAGAAAAATTCACCCCAAAGAACTATTACATTAGAGTGGCCAATCAAGAAAGGGTTTTGGTAAGTGGAATAGGCTGTGTGAACATAGAAGGAATTGGAAAAATAGAGGGGGTACTTTACATACCAGATATCCCACAGAATATACTAGCCATAGTAAAACTAACCAAGGAACATGATGTTACAATCACTTTCAGTAACGGAAAAGCATATATGTACAAAGAAAATAAGCCTGTAGATGGAATATTTGTTAAAGAAGGGCTTATTTATCTACAACCAGTTAAAAGCAATGAAATTAAGATTTTGGCCAAAACTAAGAATGTGGGATTTAATACTGATAATCTGGAGATCATTGAAAATGTATCTGATAAAACAAACTGTAATAATTCTATTGTGACTGACAAAATTACAAATGGGAAAATGATGCACGATAATTGTGCACACTTGCTGCACAGAAAATTGGGTCATGCCAGTTTCCAAACTGTACAAAAAATGTTAGAATGTTCAGAGGATGTTAAAGTAAAAAATTGTGACAATTATTTAGATTGTTCAGTCTGTAAATCTGCCAAAATTAGATGTAAGCCAAAACCAAAGAAAGCCACACGCACAACCCAATCCATATTTCAATTAATACATATGGATCTCGTCGGCCCACTCAAACCCTCACTCAAATATAAGAAAAAATACTTTCTCACCATTGTTGATGATTTTAGCAGATACGGTTATGTTTACACATTAAACCACAAATACGAAACATTCAAAAAGGTAAAAGAATTTTACAAAAGGATAGAAACTCAACATGGCATAAAAATTAAGCAAATTATGACTGACAGAGGTTCGGAATTTTTATCAAAAGAATTTTGCAATTGGATCAATGATCAGGGTATACTACACTTCAAATCCTGCCCTTTTTCGCCATTCCAGAATGGAATCGCGGAGAGGAAAAATGGTTTACTACAAACCATGGTTAGATGTGTCCTGGAGGATGCTGGTTTAGGTCACTCTTTCTGGGCAGAAGCCCTCACATATTCAAACTACACCATAAATCGACTTTGGTCAAGCACAATAGAAAAATCCCCATATGAAATTATGTACAATAGAAAACCAAAGATAGGTCACCTTCATATTTTCGGGGTAACTGCGGATGTATATATTCCAAGACAATTAAGGCGAAAAGGGGAAAAGATATCAAAAAGACTCAAATTTATGAGATACGAAACCGGTACTAAGGGTTATAGATTCATAGACCATAACAATAATTTCATTATCTCCAGAACAGCAAATTTCCATGAACACAGTAATTGGTCAAGGATACATCTCAACGACTTATGTTTAACACAAACAAATACCAACACAGAGCCAAAGGAACATAAACAATCAATTGCAACCCCTAGTCTTGTTAAAAAAATCAAACCAGATCACACGAGAATATCCAAAAAGGGATGGAAAGAAGGCCACCCTGAAATACATGTAGACTCACTATCTCATAAGGAGGCTAGATACATGCATACGGACGAAACACCTCCAAGTAGACCAGTTAGGTCAACCAGATGCAACAAACCAAAAAAATTACAGGACTACATATTATCTATAGATACAACAAGAGTAACCCCAAAAAACTACGAAGACATCTTTAGATTACCCATAGAAGAAAGGTCAAAATGGGAAGAAGCCATAAAAAAGGAAATGGATAGCTTAAAGGAGTTAAAGGTCTACACACCTGTTGACTCACCTCCAGAAAAATCCCCCATAGGAACAAAGTGGGTGTTTAAGATAAAAGAACTAGAGGATAATAAATTATTATATAAGGCCAGACTAGTTGCCCAAGGGTTTGCCCAAAGGTTTCCCGATGATTATGAAGACACATATTCCCCTACTGTTCGGTCCGAGAGCGTCAAAACCGCTTTCGTTCTAGCATCTATTTTGAATTTGGATGCACACCAATTCGATGTACAAACCGCATATTTACATGCTGATTTAGATAAACAAATATACGTAAAGGCCCCACCTAATAATATTTCTCAAACTGAAAAATTCTGGTTATTAAACAAGAGCTTATATGGTCTGAGGCAATCAGGCAAACGCTGGTATGACTGCCTATCAGAAATCCTCACAAGAATGGGGTTCAAGGCAACATCAGCCGACTTATGTTTCTTTGTTAAAATCACCAGCACCTCCACAGAATATGTGCTCGTCTATGTTGACGACATTTTATATTTTGGTAAACAAAGGGCAAAATGTGATGAGTTCGCAAAAGAATTAAGTAAACACTTTAATTTGAAAATATTAGGAAAAGTAAATAAATATTTGGGCGTGCAAATAGAAAAAACATCCAAAGGCTTCAAATTATCCCAAAAAGAAAAAATTATAGAATTAATAAAAAAATGCAACATGTGTGAATCTAAACCATCAGATACCCCCATGTCCACTGATTTTATTAAAAATATGAATGAAGTATATGAGCCTTTTACAGACAATACATTATATAGATCCATTATCGGGTCATTGTTATATATATCAAATTGGACTCGACCCGACATCACCTTAGCCGTTAATCTCTTATCAAGAAATGTAAGCAAACCAAATTTATACCACTGGGAAGGTATAAAAAGAATATTAAGGTATTTAAAATCAACTGTTGACTTCTGTCTGTACCTAGAACCATCTTTATCACAAAAACCCATATTGTCTTGTTTTGCTGATGCTGACTGGGCTGGTGATTCTAAGAGTCGCAAAAGTACATCAGGCTATGTTTTTGCTGTGAATGATTGTCCAATCTACTGGTTCACCGGAAAACAAAACCTAGTGGCAACTTCAACGGCTGAGGCTGAATATATCTGTTTATCAAAAGCTACAAACAGTTTAATCTGGTTTGACGACTTATTGACCGAGATATGGACAGAACCCAGCTACCCAATACACATCAACGAAGACAACCAGGCAGCCATAGACATTTCAGGAGCTGAAGCAGTGGGTAAAAGATCCCGTCATATCGACATCAAATTTAAACATGTGAGACAACTATCAAATATAGGTTTTATAAAATTAGTTCATTGTGATACCTCCGAACAAACTGCCGATGTGCTAACCAAACCATTACCTACAAAACAACATATGTACTTGTCATCCAAATTATGTGTAAAAATTTGATATTGATATTCATTATATTCTATTATTGGGTATTTTAGAGGGGGATCTGTTATGAGTAAAATACCCAACCTATTATGTGTATATGTAAGGGTTAAATGTATTTATCATTGTGCCCCTCCCAAGCTCCTCCTTACCTTTCCTTAACTCCTCCTCTTGTATATATAAACCGATGTCCCCCCTATTTCGTGTGCTTGTTGTGATACCCTATGGAAAAGAAACAATAAAGGATTCTGATTAGTTTTATACTGAGTCTCTGGTCTTTTGGGCCTAAGGAATAAAAGAAACACCAGCTACCAGCCCTGAACAACATCTTCGAATCTCGCTGTTTGAGGAAGTTACATAACATTCGCAGCGACTCTTCCCATCCTGCTTACAATCTTTTTGGACTGTTGCCTTCTGGCAGAAGATACAGAACAATTAAAACTCGGACCACACATTTTCTGAATAGTTTTTATCCCAGAGCTATAATTGCACTCAACAATCAACTAAAGGGCCACCATCAGTGAGCTGTTGGATAGTATTACTTGGTCTGTTGTGTGGATGTTTGGGTGGTTTAGGGGTGGGGAATTGTGGTGGGTGGGAGTGTGTTTGGGGATTATGTGTGTGGGACCTGGTCTTTGGGTGTCAAGTAAATTTTGTTGTATGTGTATACTATGTATACACATACAATCACAATAAAGTTTATTTATTTATTTATTTTATCATGCTTCAATATTGTTTTCATAGGTGGCAACCTGGTTTCCACCACATACATAAATCCTCACTTATCATAGATGACTTTGTCTTCTATTTGTTGTCTTGCCTTGTTTTCCTCCCTCCCCACAAAATTAAGTTTTATAATGATCAAGTGCAGTGTTAATACCATTTTATAATGCCTTGGTAAGGCCACACTTGGAATACTGCATCCAGTTTTGGTTGCCACGGTGTAAAAAAAAATGTTGAGACTCTAGAAAGAGTGCAGAGAAGAACAAGAAAGATGATTAGGGGACTAGGAGGCTAAAACATATAAAGAACGGATGCTAGAATTGGGTATGTCTATTTTAATGAAAAGAAGGATTAGGGGTGATATGATAGCAGTGTTCCAATATCTCAGAGCTGCCACAAAGAAGAGAGAGTCAAGCTATTCTCCAAAGCACCTGAGAGCAGGACAAGATGCAATGGATGGAAACTAATCAAGGGAGCAACCTAGAACTAAGGAGAAATTTGTTGATAGTTAGAATAATTAATTAATGGAACAACTTGCCTCCAGAAGTTATGAATGCTCCAACACTGGAAGTCTTTAAGAAGAGATTTGTCTGAAATAGCATAGGGTTTCCTTCCTAAGCAGGGGGTTAGATTAGAAGACATTCAAGGTCCCTTCCAACTCTATTAATCTATTCTATTCTATTCTATTCTATTCTATTCTATTCTATTCTATTCTATTCTATTCTATTCTATTCTATTCTATTCTATTCAACCTTCTGGAGCAAGTGTTTCCTATAAGACTTATCCATTGGTAGGAGTATTTTACTTTGCATTTTTAGATAATTTCAGTAATTAAGTAATTCAGTTTGCCCCCAAGATTTTATTTTATTAGTTATTTCTTCAAATTGAACCTGTAATCTATAGCATAGGATATTTCTCCATAAAATGAAGAAGCATAAAATTTGTCACCTTTTATATATTACTGGGTTTTAAATAGAAATAAACAATTGATAAATGTGCAATGATTTTAAAACAAGCAGGTTAGATGCAGAAAAACATTAAAAGAATAACAGATTAGCAATATACAACAAAAGGTTCAATTGATTGTAGAAAGGTAGGTGGGAACATTACTAGTTTATTTAATTTCTATGTGGCTTCTGTGAAAAGACCTTTTTAGAAATTCTTCTTTTACCTCCAAACCTTGTATAAAATTTCACTATTAACTCCATAAACTCTGCATTTACAGAAATATGTTAGTATCTTTTCATCCTTTTGATTAAGCCCATGAATGCTGGAGTCTATGATTCATTGGAAACTTTTTTTTTCTACATTCAATTTATTTTCAATTTACTCAGCTTAGGCACTGCCTGACTTCATACTGACTTTGGACAGTATACAATAAGACCAAACAAAATAGAAAATGCAATATAATAGTATTATAAAAAGAAAAGTAATAAAGAACTTTTTTTTATCACAAAGCTAAGAGAGCTTCACAGGGCAATTGTTATACATTAAGAGATCAGTCTCAACCCACAGTTGTGAGAATGAAATTTCTTACTAATAAAATTCAAAACTTTTCAGATATTTCTCCAATCAATTGTTGAATTGTTTCTTGAGAGAGAAAGGCAACAACTTCAAGTAGATTTAACTGCAGAACCATATGCATGATGAAATATAATATTTATTTAGCATATGGCATATCATACATTTCACCTAGATTAAAAACACAATAAAATATAAATGTTAAAAATATCTATTTTCAAATACCAATGTCTAGGCCATCTAACCATTGAAGATCGGCATTGTTTAATTGAAAAAAATATATATAAAAATGATTGCTGGAATTGAGTATGTCTAGTTTAATGATAAGAAGGACTAGGGAAGACATGATAGCAGTGTTACAATATCTAAGGGATTGCCACAAAGAAGAGGGAGTCAACTTATTCTCCAAAGCACCTGAAGGCAATAGACAAGAAGCAGTAGATGGAAACTAATCAAGAAGAGAAGAAACCTAAGGTGACATTTCCTGACAGAACAATTAATCAGTGGAACAACTTGCCTCCAGAAGTTGTGAAGGCTTTCATTTAAGAAGAGATTAGATAACCATTTGAAATGCTACAGGGCTTCCTGCTTGAGCAGGGGGTTAGACTAGAGGACCTCCAAGATCCCTCCCAACTCTGTTATTCTGTTAAATCTGTTAAAAAGAAATTGGACTGGTACATGCCCTCAGGTTACAACCAGTCACAGTGGTTGTGGGACCCCACAATCACACTGAAGAGAGAATATTATGCCCCATTTATACAAAGTCCCAGCGGACGCTGTGTGAGATGCAAATCCTATTCAGGATTGTCTGTTGTTGAGATGGTCGTTCAAAGCCTGACACCTTTTTTGTGGGGTCATTTATATATCTCCCTACATCTAGGTATTCAGTGACCTACTTGGCTTTCCATTGTGAATTGATGTTAAATTTGTGCAACTGACAGTGGAAGCTTCCTGGATTTGAGTCTTCCAGCTGATAAATGAGGCAGGTCAGTCTGCACTGGTAGGATGAAACATAAGTCAAAGTAACCTCTTCCTTTACGTATTTTCATGTAACTTCATGATTCAAATGTGAACGAATGATGAGTGTCTTATGACATTTAAACAGTTTTTGTCATTTTGGCATCATCTTTAGGAATGAACTTCTAAAGTGGCAATTTTGACCTTTACCGTTTTCCTCAGACCTTTTTTAACATGAGTTTTAATTTGAATATATCAATATATTAAATCACACAAAATGGTTAACTTAGGTTCATTTTTTTCCATTTCAATGTTTTTATGTTTTTAGGGGGGGTCATTATTTTATTTAACTGCATGGCCAAATTAACTGTGTCTAACTCTAATGGAAGTGAATTCTTAAAATATATTAGGTTAAATAGTTACCTCTGCTAGACTTCTTAAGTATTTTCCAATCTGGAGCATCTGACTCACTCTTCTTCAACTTTTGTTACCTGCAAAAGATTTAAGACATAAAGGTGATATGACTTAGTGAAAGAATCATTAAAATACTTATTTTTAACTCCCTTCGGATAGGAGATGTACAATGTTTTAAAAAATTGCTTGTTTTTGACTTTTTCTCCAAACACATTTCTTACAATGAGAAAGAGATAATTGGTACATTTAGCTCACCCTTCTCTAATCTGGATGCCTTCCAGATAAATAGATTTCATTCCCAAAATTCTTCAACTTGCATGGCCAAAATTTTCAGTTTCTCATTAAAAAGGCTAACTTAGCCAATATAGCTTCTTCCGATGTCACCCACCTAACAGCTGAGATCTTTCCTATCCTGTCATTCAGCTCTTTTATAATTTGTTTTATTGATTTCACAAATAAAATACAAAGAATTAATGAATTAGGCAAATCACAATAATAACATATTAAAAAGATCTAAAAATAAGTCAAGATTCCAGTAGCAACTTTTGCCTGTACAAAGATAAATAAATGGCAGAATTCAGACATATTTGCTTTGCGATGTGGTTTACATTTTCCCAAACAGATTCAAAAGCAACTTTTACCTTTTGTACGTCAACTTTTCCATTATAATTTTCCAGTTTTTCACACCAGAGATCCTGTATCATAGCTTCTGTTTCCCACCCCCAAATTGTGCTATACAATTTGTTGTATGAATTGAACAGTTACCTTATTTTCAGTTTTTCAGTTGTTTCATGAGATAATGACAGTAAATGTAACTTACGATTCTAATTAAATTTTCCCATATTCATACTATTAATCCCTTTAATCACTTCTCACCAGACGTTTTGTACAATTTTATAGGACCTCCATAAATGGCTACATTGTCCTGTTTCGCCATACTTTGAACATTTATGTGGACCTTTTCCAGTAATTTTAACTAATGGTGAAAGAGAATAGTACCATTTATGAATTATTTTAAAATTATTTTCCTTTTTTTAAAGAAGAAGAAGAAGAAGAAGAAGAAGAAGAAGAAGAAGAAGAAGAAGAAGAAGAAGAAGAAGAAGAAGAAGAAGAAGCAGAAGAAGAAGAAGAAGAAGAAACAACTGAAATCCATTGTCATGTGGAATTTTTCCAAAGTGTATCATTTTGTGTGACAGAGATATTATGTCTTAAGTCAGATTCCACATCTAAGCACCCTTTGGACCGGAGCCGGCCCCCAGGCCTTGAGTTTGACATTCCTGAATTAAAGAATAATTAATTAAATTTATATGCAGCCTGGCTTCTACCAATTCTGGGCAGATGTTGCACATTGAGCAGAAGGAATATAGAAATGATGCTGGAGTCAGATGGTCACTGTAGTGACAGTGACAAAGGAATCAATTCATATTGCGCAGGAGAAGATAATGATTAACCAGTCTTATATTTCTATGAAAAAAACCACAAGGATAGAAAATATTATATGGTTGAAGCTATAGTGCTGGATGACTATAGGCTGGATAGCATTCCATGTATTAATGAGGAAAGAGGCCTGAGCCTCTTTCAAAATACTACTAATGTTTATGATGTGGCTAGATTAAAGCCTTTGGGATGTCTAATTGCTGATGTTTTTATCTATTTTACTTTATTTTCAATTTCTACAATCAATGTCAATGCCTTTCAGGTGACTTACAATTCAGGAAAGTATATATTTCAGTAACTAAGAACAGTAAAACCAATAAAAACCACTAAAATCACACAGATTAAATATACATAGGAGCAAGATACCTGGCCAAATTAAAAAATATAGGCAAGAAACGGGAATGTTGTTCTACAGAAAAAGAAAACCTGAAGCCGCAAAGATAAAATTACAGTGGGAACATGTTACATAAAAATCATGAATATAGGAAAACTCAACCCAATGAGAGATGAAACAAAATCACTACACATTGACCTCTTAGGCATCAGTGAATTGAGATGGACTGGGATTGGTCACCTTCAATGAGAAGATCCCACCATTTATTATCCAGGACACGAAAAATAAAAGAAGAAATAGAATTGTTTTTATATTTATGAACAGTACAGCAAGAACAGTGCTCACACTTCAATCAGTGATCAATATTGTGGCAACCCTTAATACAACAATTATTCAAGTTCATGCTACAACTGCTGATCCAGAACAGGAGTGGATGGCCTCTATGATCAAACTCTTCCGCATTACTATTCCTTTCAGAAAGCAGAATTACTCTACTGCAAAGGGTACTATGGGAGTAACTATTATTAAACTGCACACAGATGGCAGGTGTCAAAGTCAGACAAGCCTAGCTTCTGAAGAAGCATTCATTAAGGTGAATTCTTTCTTCAGATATCTTGCTTCATTAAGGGATAATCAGGAATGCATCAATAAAGTGACGTACCTGATTACTTGTGCATCTGTTTCTATTTATTTATTGGTTGATTTTTTTTGTTTACATGGCTGTGCTCTGCCAGCAGCCAAACCAGCCAAACCAGGAACCAAGGAATGTCATCGCATTATCCCAGCAGGATGATACTGCTGGCTTTACAATGTGTATTGATTGAAATGGCAAGATTTCCCAAGTTGGCTTTTTTGAAGATGTAATTTAATTGGTTGTACACATGACTGCTGCCGACATAAAAAGGTCTGCAAAGATGTTGAACAGGAATTCTATTTAAGTGACACCATTTGAATATTAAAGAACTATTTAGGTGGTGTTGGGCTTAACCAGATGCCCCAAATTGGAAAATACGTAGGTTTACAAACAACAGACAGGTAGGTTGGCACGCAGATCTTTGTATTGCATTAATATCATTCATAATTCAACTCTGTTGCAGAATTACAACGAAGAATCCAGAATATCTAGGAATTTTTAGGCATCTTAAAGAAGGCAATTTAGGAAAGATGGCAAATATAATCTTTCATGACTGACAACAGCAACTGTAATAAATGGGTGTAACTCTCAATCTTCTTTGTGCATATTGATAAATTATAAATTGTACTAGAGGCAACTATTTTTATGAGATAGTATCTGACTTCTTAAATAATTTGTTAATTCTATTTGATTTATAGCATCATAAGACTTTTTTTAATTAATTTAATCAGTGCCTAGTTTATATGTGTTTTAGTTTGTGTGAGTATGGAGTCTGTGTCTGTTTGTATTTGCGTGTGTGGGTATTCTATAGGATATTCCACTATATGCAAAAGTCCAAGAAATTTAATTCTTTAAATTGAATTATTCTCTGTCAAACGACAACATCTGCTAAATATAATGTATTTCTTGAAAATACATTTCTTTTTTTTTTATTATAGTCACAACACTTATTTCATTTATAATTTCACAGGTCAGAGTCCTACTCTTAAAATCACTTTTACACAGAGAGATAACATCTCCCACAAAAACAGCATGTGATAACATTCATTTCCATGGCCCAATGTGTATCTTTCCTCCATTCCTTTCCTTAAATGTTATACAGTATTATATACATTTTATTGCAGCAAGAAAATGTATAATGAATGATTCTTATTTTGTAGATTCTCCAGGCTATGGAATGCTGTACTACCTTTTATTACATTGCCGTGTGATCCCATATGATACAAGCTTCCCATCTAATTTCATTTTTCCCCTCTCTCTTCATGTTGATGCAGTATTAATCAACATAAAATACATCACTTATTGGAAAGACTAATCTGAACAGAGCTGCCTTTTGAATGTATTGATGAGCCTCCTTGGGGTTTGCATGTTCTAACTTATAACCTTGTCGAATTCTCCATGTAGCAATTCTTGCAAATAATGTAATACTTTTGTTGCAGAAGAGGTTTTTTTATTTTTATTTTTATTTTTCTTGGGAAAATAAGAAAACAAGAAACCTGGGAACTCAGATATTGAATGCAACACTCATACAAAAGGAAGGGTTTAGCATCATCACTTGAAAAGGATTATCTTTGCTTTTGATGAATGAAAATATTGACTTGCAATCAGTATAGTCTAGAAAGATGGTTGTCAGACTCATAAGACAGACCAAACCTCAAAATTAAATCCACAGAGAGATCAGTAGTATAGTTTATTGGTAAGCTATAGGAACAGGATTTTTCTAGTCTGTTTTTGTCATTCTTTTTATACCCCAATGATTCAAAAAAGAGCCATCTTCTTAATATCACTATTCCCATAATTTTTGGACTGTTGTTGTTCTTTTTGGTTACATAAAATGGTTTCTTAGTATTTGCTTCTCTGCTTTTTCTACAGTGGTATTACAATGAACATCTTCTAAAGAGTTTTCTACTTTTATGTATCTAATTTTATCAATTTATTGTATCTATGCTGCATGGTTATTTCATTTGAGGGTGAGAGAGGCAGCCACTGAAGGACTAAAGGCATGCTTCATATTTTAACCCTTATCTTATTAAAAATTTGAGTCAGCACTCATAGTACATGAAGATAGAAGATGAGGAATAGTAATATCAATAACCCCCTCCCACTCATCCCCACATAGTGACAAAAATCTGCCTTTGAATAGCACACACAATAAGCTCTGTTTATGACCAACTGTTAACTGTTTGCAGCTATTAATAAAGCTGATGAGCTCATATGCTCCCAGTAACATTATACATGAGAACAGAGGGTGGGGCGGACTTAATAACAAGTGCAAGGACCTTCTTCGACAATTAAAGGCTACCTCTGATGCTCATAAATCTACTGGATTTGAGTTCCAAAGAGCCAATAGCTCTTTGGAACTCCAGCAATACATATTTTCATCAACCACAAAGTATTATGCTTCTAATTGAGGGCAATAAATATAATACAGACAAATGGCATGAGATTAGAGCTGTTATCTATTACCTAGTCTACACTGTCCTATATATTAGGGTGATTTAATGAATTTTGAATGGCTTCCTTCACATACTAGCTATATAAATATGAGCTCTAACATTAAGCACCCAATTCTCCCTATTATGCTTGCAAGAATGGAAGTTTGTCTGAGTAAAGTTCAAACTGTCCCAATTTGAGCTTTTAAAGAAACTCAATATTTCCTCCTTAATGGACCCTGGAGAAAGTCCTTCACAAGTAGACGATCAGGAAAGCCAAATTCTCAGCTTCATAGGTTACTAGTTACTGACTCCCAGTAACTAATAAATTATGGAAGCCAGCTCAATTCATGGGCAGTTTTAGCTAAACAACGCTTCTTGGAGTAGCAGGAAGATGGGCTTTCATTCTTTCTTACTTCAATGAAAATGAAACTAAATGAAGTGCAGGGGTGCTTTGTATCTGATATAACTTCTGTAGGACCCACCTGACATGTTGTAGGAAGAAATATCCTTCTGGGTTCAGCTCCAAGTGGGGAAAAAGACACTGGAAACATGGAGACTGCTGGGAAAGATGGTTTAATGGTGGACAGAATCACATGGTTTGAGTTCCTGAACAGAAAAGGGATGAGATACAGCGAGTCCCCGGGTTTTATGCTTTCTCTGGCTTTGAACTTCCTGGGGCCCTGAAAGAGTATCCTGATTGGTTGTCAGACTCCCAGGGGGTGGGGGTCTTAGCTAGCCTTGCTGGCTAATGTAATCTTCCCAAGTGCCATGTGGTGAGTTTCTGTCCTAGATGGGTCCCATTGTGTTAGTTTCTGTTGGTATTGTATTGCAGATGGGTCCTATTGTCAAAGATTGAGTTTCTGCCTCTGGCTCATTAACAAAGGTGGGGGGAGGCAGGAAGGTGGGAGTTGCTTTATCTTTAAAACATGTTTCTCCATTTCTCAACCAGGGAAACATAATATTCTGCCTTTTTAATATTTCCTAAAATATTTCATTCTTCCAGGAAAGGGGTGGGTGTTAACTTCCTACAATGTTCAAGCTTGTCATTCCAAAAGTCTCTTATGATGTAGTTAATGAGCACTTTCCAAAAGTGATTAGGAAGTAAAGTTTATGAAACGTTAAGAGTCGTTTGTGAGTCGTTTATGATAGCTAATCTCATTGACTCCTGACAGTCAAACTTGCAGAAAATTGCTGGCCTGTAGACTCCTCACAGGGACCAGATGTCCAAAGTGCATGTAAATGATCTGCCATCTTCTCCTTATCTGGAGAGGTCTACTTACCAAGATTCTTGACCTTTGTCTTGATTGTTAGCTTTGCTTTAGCTGAGCTGTGTTCAGTTCACAATTTACCTCCTAAAAGCCCTAATTCTGAATCAGGGAAAGACCTTCTAATATAGTCCTCTCTGATTCTTCTAGGAATAATACATAATTGTGGCAGCCAGCCACAAACAACATCCAGAATTTCTTCCTGGAATCTCAACAATACTGCTGTATTTCTTTGACATGGCCCAAGATGAGTTGTTTATACCTAGTCCCTTCATATCTATTATATTCCAGTTGCTCCTCAGTTCATTAATTATTTGTCTCTCAACCATCAAGAGTCCAATCCTTATTCCTCTTTTGCTAACTTGGGTACGTCTTTAGCCTATGATCTCCATATGTATGACCTTATGAACTCATTTTTTCAGTCAGGAAATCTGGGAAGTGAATTTTCTGCTGTTGGCAATACTTCAGACACTTCCAATAGTTCCCCTAACCTGAGACCAAGCAAGGGTGACCAAGGGTGAAATCCACCAGGTTCTGACAGGTTCTGGAGAACTGGTACCAGAAATTTTGAGCAGTTTGGAGAACCGGTAGCGGAAATTTTGAGTAGTTCAGAGAACTGGCAAATACCACTTTTGGATGGCCCCAGAGTGGGGTGGGAATGGAGATTTTGCAATATCCTTCCCCTGCCACGCCCACCAAGCCACACCCATAAAACCGGTAGTAAAAATTTGGATTTCACCACTGAGCACAGCATAATGGATTTGACCTTAGCCACCCCTGGAAAACTTTCTTCTTTATCACCCTTGCATAAATATTGCTGGCTGGGGAGCAGGGAAAGGATTTTTGCCTTTTTGCTTGTTATTGCCCACATTTTTTTTTTCATATTGAAGGCTATAAAGGTCTGTCACTTCAGTCAGCACCTGGAATGAAATGTGGGAGGCATCACACAAGACTGGGTATCCCTGTTTCAGTTAGCTTTAACATCAAGATTGTTGGAGACACTTGATCAATTAAGAAGCCTTGTTGTGGGCACTCATTCTTAGGGGCCCAGTACATACAAAATGGATGACTCAACGTGACTTATAATGTAAAAAGCAAAGTCTCCCTTCAGTTGTATTTGACTTAGTAATTACGTGGGCACTGTTCTGTCATCACTACACATTAGTCTGTGTGCAGCTTGACATGCTAAACCCACCAATCCTCCAATAAAACAGATCATGTGCGTAGATCTGAATGTTTTATTGAAAGAATGGGATATGGTGAAACTGAGGAAAATAGGAATACATACAATGAGAACCGAATACAAGATAGGCAATATTGGGTTACTGCTGAACATAACAATAAATAAATACAAGCAATATAAATGTCACCAGCGATGCTCTGTGTGTGTGGGATGTGGGTTTGTCCTTGGATGACCGTGTGCCACAGATTAAGATGGATTCTTCTTTGTGTTTCTGCCTTCTCCAAATGCTGAAAGAAATGGAGTCTGGCTTCCCAGCGTGCACTTGTTTGAGAGTGCGGGCTGATGGGTAAAGGAGTTGGTCAGCTTCAAAAAATATAATTGGTATTTGTCTCTACGGCCACTAGATGGGGCTAGAGAGCAACAACAGTATATAAAAGTTATATGCTGGGGCATGACAGGCACATCCGTGCTATTTTCTTGGTAACTTGGATGTGATATGGCATGTCTTCTTTTTTGCCAATTCATCCTTTTGATTCTAAGTCTACCTGCAGTCCAGTGGTGGGTTCCTCCTGGTTCCGTCTAGTTCCGCTGAGCCGGTAGCAGTGACAATATGACATCACTGAACTGGTTCTGCCCCCCCCCGCTCCCTGCGTCTCCCACGCCCCCCCACCCCCCGCGTTATTCTTACCTTTTATTTGGCCCCACCCCCAATCTATTGCTGCCTTCTGAGTCCCAGCTGATGGCTAGAGGGAAAAAAAACTGTTTAAACGCTTGCCGCGGGACTTCAAAGGGCCGCCATACAGCTGATCAGTGTTAAAAGAAAACAAATGAGTAGACCGGTGCCTGCAAAAATACACGAGTAGATCAGTGCCTGCAAAAATAAATGGGTAGACCAGTGCCTGCAAAAACAAATGGGTAGATCGGTACAGCTCTGCAAGCAGTTAAAAGCCTGGTAGACCAGTACCTCTGCTAAATCCTAAATAATTGTCACAAGCCATGCCCACAAAATAAGCCACGCCCACAGAACCGGTAGTAAAAAATTTAGAACCCACCCCTGCTGCAGTCCTGGAATTTCATATGAGTTTCCCATCCAAGCATTAAATATACATCCAAATCTTGCTTAGCTTTTTAAAAAGCAGTTAACCTTCTGTGATCTTACGTTCCAATGCATTAAAATTTATTCTTAAGTCTTTACCTTACAACTGTTTGCTGCAGAGTTTATGGATTCTGCCTGAATCAAACACTATCTATAGTCAAATCAAGTGTTTATAAGAAAACTGATTAAACAAGATTTCTGTCAACTCTACTTACTAGTATTCTATTTCAACAACAGTTAGCAGATGTTTGAGTGAAGTGGGGGAGGGGAGGATGTAGGAAATAGTTTATGCTGACCATCTGATATGAGTTTTTTAAAAAAAGAAAAATAAAATAAATAAAGCTTTCACAATGACAGGTTGAAAGAATAGTTACTGTAGGTTTGTTTAATCTACCAAAAATGAACATACGATACAATAATAGTCTAAAAATATAACAGGCTAACAAAGAGACAGCACAACTATATTTTCTGAACCTTCAAAGATAGAGCTCAAATTAATGAATTCAATGATCAGAAAGGAAATTAACCAAACATTAAAGACCTAGGCTGAGTCAGAAGGAGGATTCTTCTACACAACGCTTGAAGCAAAACCTCCACAACAATGATACCTATCAGTGAAAGTTCTGCATCAGCACAAATTGGATTAGAAGAAATTTGACCATCTGCCCAGATCTGTATCTATAGAATTTAACTGGTTGTTGGGATAATTATAATTGCCATCTTGAATGCAATCAATTTCATTAGACAGCATAGGAGACCGAGACAAAATCATCACTGCTGATTCAGCACCCAATTCGTCATCTACCTTCTCAGGACTGAGTCTCATATCAGTTTGGACAAATAAGGTAAAATGGACTTTAATCAAGTTGCTTGAAGGTCAGTGGGATTCATTTTAGGATGCTTTTACTATCATCTCCATAGCAATAGCTCTTAGATTTATAGACCGCTTTACAGTGCTTTACAGCCCTCTCTAATCGGTTTACAGAGTCTGCCTATTGCCCCCAGCAATCTGGGTCCTCATTTTACCCACCTTGAAAGGAGGGAAGGCTGAGTCAACCTTGAACCTGGTGAGATTCGAACTGCCAAATTGCAGGCAGCCAGTAGTCAGCAGAAGTAGCCTGCAATACTGCACTCTAACCACTGCTCCACCGTGGCTCTTAACATAATTCATAGTAAAATCTATTTCCTAGACAAAATACATTTGCCATCTCTTTGGTTCCTCTATTAGACAAGTATTTATTATTTATGCATATGTTAGATTCACATCCCACCCTTATACATACATTCTAAAAAGTATACCTAACATTCTCCACCAATTTTTCTCAAGAGCAATCTATAAGATACATTGGATTGAGAGAGAACTTGTTCAAGGTGACCCAGTAAGTTTCAGTCAGTGAGGAAGGGGCATCTCAGCCTCCTTCTTTCTAGTCCATCACTTTAACCACTATGCGGTACCTGTTCTGACCTAGGCTTCCTTAGAAATTAAACAGCACAAACTTAGTCCCGGCAAACCTCTTTAATTCATACGGGTGTAAATTACTTTATTTACAGTCTGCAAGGCTTGATAAACAATCTTTCAGAGGAAGGTTATCAACACCCACCTATCTCACATGGAACGCTGCCAAAGAGCTAATTTCCAGATGCAGGGCAAGGCCAACTTGGCAAGGTCACAAACAGAAGTTTCAAATCTTAAATCGGCCAGATGAATTTTGCTTCCTGCAAAAGCTGACATCCCGTTCGCTTCTCTTTTATGTCTTATAGGAGGGGCCAATCATCTCCAAGCCTTACTCCCAAGTCGACCCTGTTTCTTTAATGTCTTCTGGCAGCTCTGCACATGTGCGCACTGGGAACAGGCTCATGCTGTTCTTCTGCCTCACTGATGTCAGACTCCAGAGACTCCGGAGGCAGCAAAGAACTATCAGATGGCCTTGGCCTCCTCTCTGTCTCCGACTCAGAGCCATCATCCAAGCCTTCCCCAGACTCCAGGACTGGCCCACGTTTCTCCCAACCTCCTCACTGTCTGAATCTGCTGCCAGGTTTGCTGGCCGCTGGCAGGCCACAACAGTACCCCTTTAGGGAAGGATGTGAAAGAGTTATTCTTTGTTCCAGCCTTTAATGTTAATAATGGTTCAAATTTTAAATTCAAATAGCACATAAACAAATATATAAACGTGGAAAATTGATGCTACCCCCAACATCTGTTTTTACCCCTGTGCTATGGGCAAAATGGTCTGAAACTGTCTTTTTTTTTTTTTGTATTTTCAAATCATGGCAAACATATGGAAAAGTTAGTAATATTGAGAATATTAATCATGCAGAAAATTGTACTTGAGCTCAAATTAAAATGGAAAAAAAAACCACCGCTCTCCTTTGTACTGCAGGGTTGAAATAAGAAAAGTAAGGATTTTGTGTACTTTAACCAATGACTTTTATACATATTTTGTGGTTGTTATTATTGCAGAAACTGACCTAATGTATGCTGTTTCTTTTGTAATATCTTATTTTAGTTAGCAATAGCAATAGCACTTAGACTTATATACCACTCTACAGTGCTTTACAGCCTTCTCTAAGCAGTTTAGAGAGTCATCCTATTGCCACCAACAATCTGGGTCCTCATTTTACTCACCTCAGAAGGATGAAAGGCTGAGTCAACCTTGATCCTGGTGAGTTTTGAACTGCCAAATTGCAGGCAGCAGAAGTAGCCTGTAGTACTGCACTCTAACCACTGCGCCACCATGGCTCGTAGTTAGGTTCTCAGTTGCTGGAATGTCAACAATTTTTACATCTTTGTATATTTTTCTTTTTATATATTCATTTTTGGGTATCTTTCCTGAATACAATAAAGGCTTCTTAGTCTGTAATTTACCCTGATCCCATTATTTCCACCCTGATGATATTCAATAAACTATTCAAAGCCAGGATCTGTTCCCAGGTTTTGGAATGGGGTGGAACTTTCCTCCTTCTTGACTCAAAATTAATGGAAATATAAACAATACAATCAGAATACATGAAATATATTTAATAAATAACACAAGGAAGTTGTGGTTCTCTTCGCACATCTGTGCTAGTCATTCCTGACTCTAGGGGGCAGTGCTCATTTCCGTTTCAAAGCCGAAGAGCCAGCACTGTCTGAAGACGTCTCCATGGTCATGTGGCCAGCATGACTAAATGTCAAAGATACATGGAACTCTGTTACCTTCCCACCAAAGATGGTCCCTATTTTTGTACTTACATTTTTTATGTGCTTTCGAACTGCTAGGTTGGCAGAAGCTGGGACACATAACGAGACCTCACCCTGGTATGCGGCACTAAAGATTTGAACCGCTGAACTGCTGACCTTTCGATTAACAAGCTCAACGTCTTAACCACTAAGCCACCATGTCCCTCTCAAGGAAGTTACTCTAGTGTTTATTGTATGCATTTGTAAAAACCATTATCTAATTACAGAGGTGTGTTATACCACTGATAAATAAGATATGCAGAACTAATGAGACCCAAAAAGGAGATGAAATTAGTAATGAGTAAAGCATTACAACAATTAAGCATTTAGCCAGTAGATGATTATATTCAAGGTTGTGTATGGTGTATATGTGTGTGCGGGTAAGTGTGGAGATGTTCGAGGCACCTTTGGGCATATTATGGAGATGTTTTATGAAATTCATCACTTTAACTTGGTTAGTTTAATCAAATTTAAAACCAAAGCAACTGCATCAGTCTAATCTAATCATCCCAAGAAGTCTGCTGAGAGTTTCTTCTCTCCATGGGAAAATACACAACACTTGAACAAGATGGTTGTCCTTCCTTCGTGGCAGCCCCCCTCTTGTGGGACATACCTGCATTCCCAATCACAATGCTACTTTCCCATATTTTGCATAAGTTGCTAAAAACTTATTTCATCCACCATTCATCTCCAGTTTGGGTACTCATTGTATATTTGTATTGGGTCTTTTTCCTCTTTTGTTTGCTTGTTTGCTTGGTTTTTACTTTGCTGCACACTTCCCTACCGATTATACCAATTATACAGATTAACAGGTTGAAGGGACCTTGTTGAAGGGACCTAGTCCAATGCCCTGCCCAAGCAGACTACATCATTTATGACAGATGGCAGTCCAGTCTCTTCTTGAAAGCTTCCACTGATAAAGCTTCCACAACTTCTGAAGGCAAACTGTTCCATTAGTTGATTGCTCTCACTGTCAGAAAGTTTATCCTTATTGAATCTCTCCTTGGTCAGTTTCCATCCATTATTCCTTGTCTGGCCTTCAGGTGCCCCTCGTCTCTGTGGCAGCATCTCAAATATTGAAACACTGCTATCATGTTTCCCCTGGTCCTTCTCTTCACTAGACTAGCCATGCCCACTTCCTGCAACCATTCATCGTATGTTTTAGCCTCCAGTCCCTCTCCAGTAATTTGACTGGGGTGGTTAATAAATAAAAGAAAATAGATAAGTAAAATATTTATACCACAGTCAACAAACCAGCTATATATTTACAAGTCAGACTCCAGAAAAAGATCAGCTTTTTAAAAAAAATGCATAAGGGCATAAAGATACTGAAATTAATGAAAATTCTAAGTTAACATACTGAAAAGTTGATCTAAAAAAAAACCCACTTATTTTTCTATCTTATAAAAAAACCCACATGGAAATGAAGATGACAGGCTCAGGATCCTTTGAAATAATTAAAATAAATGAAATAAACGAAGTGGCAATAGAAGTAAGATTAATTAAGGACAACAGTCACATTTCCTCCTACATCTTGACACTATATACAAAGGAAATTTTCTGTGTATGTGAGGGACATCAATGCTTCCCTTTCCTTTAGTGTCAGAAAACTCATCATGAGTTTTAATTAGCTAGAGTTGATGCTAAAAAGAGCATGAGACAGAGTGAGAGAACACACATTTAGCTTTTTAGATGTAAGATGCTAGATAAATACATCCATTGTAATGATATATTTTCCAGTGGGAGCCCATAAGAAAATAACATAATTATGCTTGTCCTTCTGTCCATTGCTTTTAAATGAGCAAACTATGGAGGCCATAAAATCCTAGAATGTTTTTTTTTTTTAGTTAGCACTGTTTTTTTTTTCCAAAAGGATATAGCTCAAGGGAGCTAATTATTTCAGTGCCACCTTTATCTCAGACTCTCAGTATTTCAACAAACATATTGTGGCTGTGGAGCTAATTGATTTTACAGTGCCAAGAATACTCTTCATTGTATTTCTTTTTAAAGTATGCATTTTTTATGTTATTATTCCGATTAAGGTTTGGATTAGGTTATTTTGTTATTATTGTCAGGGTTCATACTTCTGAAATAAAATTCCATATTCTCACTGAATGATGAATGAATTTCTTAAAGTCTAAAGGAAGGCAGTGTAAAGTCTCATTCTAAACCAAGAGTTCAAAAATTGCAAGCAGGAACTATATCATTTTGGGGGTTACCTCTGGTCTTGTAGCATCCTTGTTTTGCCCACAAGAGTACGGGAGTACATGTTGAAGATCTTTGTTTCTACATTTCAGTTGTAGAAATAATTGCAGAATTTTTACAGGAGCAAAAATATGCCTTAAATCTTGAAAAATATAAGGACTTGATTTTCCTCTTCATTTCTGGAACCATTCTCTAGGTGGCCAAAATAGGCCTTTAACCTCAGGTATTTCCCTCCAAATTTTTCTATGGAAAGGAGGGATTTTCTAGTAAATTCTCAAAAACAAAAATCTATTCAGAAGATCCATTCCTGATTACCTTTACTGGGAATTAGTCAGCAAGAAAGGCAAAAGAATTGTAGAATGAAAGAGCTGGTACGTTACTATCTCCTGATTAAAGAAATACAAGGTGACAAAACTTCCCTTATGAGAATTTCACCAAAAAATTACTATCTTTTTAGATAACTATTGGGGAAAAAAATCATTTTCATCATGTGAAATGAGAACTGGTGGAAATAAATAGAAGAATCTCCTGATTTAGCAATCACCATTGGCAACTCAACTTAAGCAAAGGATAGATTGCAAAGTTACTTTACATTACAATTGTAATGAGGAGCCTGAGTGGCGTAGGAGGCTAATGCCTCCTACTTAGGCAGCATTTAACATCCAGCTGCCTGAAATTACTGCAAGTTCAATTCTCACCAGGCTCAAGGTTGACTCAGCCTTCCATCCTTTCTAAGGTGGGTAAAATGAGAACCCGGTTGTGGGAGCAGTAAGCTGACTTTGTATAAAAAATATACAAAAGTATGAAGGCTATTGCTTAACACATTGTAAGCTGCCCTGAGTCTCTGGAGAAGGGCGGCATATAAATAAAAAAATTTTAAAAATGTAACTATGAACAGTCACTAAATGAGGCTACAGCTAAATGAAAAAACGTGTGTGAATCTCTCTGTATGGTGAATATATCTAATTCTCTCACAACAACTTCTTTTTTCCCACAACAACAATCCTATGAGGTGGCTTAGACTGCATGAGAGATAGTGGCCAACTGTCATTCATGCCTATGGGAGGTCTAGAACTCAAATGGGTAGATTGGTACAGCTCTGCAAGCAGTTAAAAGCCTGGTAGACCAGTACTTCTGCTAAATCCTAAATAATTGTCACATGACCATTAAGCCACACCCACAAAATAAACCACGCCCACAGAACCAATAGTAAAAAAAATTAGAACCCACTCCTGGGGTATTTGATCCATCCACCAATCAGCTTTTTTCTTATTTTCCTCCCCCAAAACTAAGATGCGTCTTATACTCCGGTGCATCTTATACTCTGAAAAATATGGTATATAACTCTGAAGTGTAGATAAAATGACCATCTTAAATAAGAATTGTTTTTTAAGTGATTTATTCCAGCCTCTTTTATTTATTTATTTTATTAAACTGGCTGCTATCATTTAATTTTAACAGTGTATGCTTTGCCTCAGATCTATTTGGTAGTATCCCTCCGGGCTATAATATAAAACAAAGCAGATGCTTCTACCCATGTATTTTTAATATGGGAATTCAAATTAGCCTCTCCTAAAAATATGTATTCCCCCACCCACATTTTATTTGAAAATCTATACTCATTTACAGTAAAAAAACAAAACAAAACACCACTTTCTTGTCTGAGGAATATTTTTTTCTTTAGCTAGGAAAAATTATTTGTTTTATCACCGTCCTTTTGTGGATAAGATTGGTATAGGTGGACACATCTTTT
Source organism: Ptyas mucosa (assembly GCA_012654045.1). Lineage (NCBI taxonomy): Eukaryota > Metazoa > Chordata > Lepidosauria > Squamata > Colubridae > Ptyas > Ptyas mucosa. The sequence goes on from WNWU01000003.1 coordinate 50,345,566, forward strand.
TTCTCAACAGAAAAAACAGAGAAAAATAAAGGTCAGAACTGATATCCTATAAATGCAATGTGGTTGAACCATGCAAGCAATTTTCATGCATTTTATGTGAAAGTCCAATTTTATGTGATACTAGACTCATGCAAGGAAATCATTGAAAAATTGAACAGAGTCTACATGGGACTTTTTCAGGTTCATTGGGCTGGCTTCAAAACACAGAGATGTCTCTGAAATATTTTTTGGCCTCAATATGAATTGATTTTCTTTTGCAGAAGACAGCATGCACACCTTCTCACACAAGATTAGGCAAGTCCATGTGACTAGTTTCCCTAGGCAACAAGCATAGTCTTCTCTCTTGGAATTGTTACGTGTGATTTTTTTAACCAGGCCAGATTTAGTGAATTAAAGCAGTCTCCTTTCTTCCTTTAACATGATTTCAGTGGTGTACATGAATGGAAGATACTGAGTAAGTCGATCGCATCAACTGTAAGAGGAACAATATCTGATTATGGACTTCTGGTCCTTGGCCACCGAACTTAATTTATCATTTTTCAATGCTAGAAAGAAATGAGGTCAAAATGGGATGTCAAGCCATTGACAGCATCTTAGATTTAACTCAACTCAATGCACCAAATAAGGAAAATACTCTCTTCTCGTTCAGTCTCCTGCCCAGTAAAGGAATTGTTCCCATACTATCCAACACAAATGGTTATTATGATGGGAGAGGTGAAAAGAAAGAAAAGAGGGTGACCAGTGGCAAGGTGAATGGACTCAATGAATGCACTGTTGAAAGACCTGAAGGGACAGATCATCAATAAGAATATCTATGTATGTGGTCACTAAGAGTGAAAAATGATTTGATGGCACATAATGAATGTTAAATCTTGTCTTCAGAATTCCCAGTGATGTAGCACCCACAAGTTCATCCAAGAATTACTACTATCCATTCTCCTGGGAAGTTAGCCATGTTTAGATAGATGGGATCATTTTTTTTCTTTTGAGTTCAGCTTCATATTTACCTGCAAATCACAGAAGATAAGATTTGCATGCAACTTTTATCCCTGGCAACAGGACTAGGGAATGGCCTCAGCCAGTGCAGACAATCCTGTGTTCAGGAATCCAATATACTCAGTAACAGCTTTCTTGGCACCTACTACCAAGCTGGCACCTACTACTATACTATTCTGTCCCTGTCCCTAGAATTTAAGGGTTTAGTGGTGTAGTGGTCAGAATGCAGTGGTGCAGTGCAGGGGTGAAATCCATTTTTCCCCCCTGCCGGTTCTGTGGGCGTGGTTTGGTTGGTGTGGCAAGGGAAGGACTGCAAAATCTCCATTCCCACCCCACTCCAGGGGAAGAATACTGCAAAATCACCCCACTCTGGGGCCAGCCAGCGGTGGTATTTGCCGGTTCTCCGAACTATTCAAAATTTCCACTACCAGTTCTCCAGAACCTGTTAGAACCTGGTGGATTTCACCCCTTGTGCAGTGGTTAGAAATAAAAAGAAAAGACAAGTTCAAAAAAAGCTGGAGGAGGAGTATAAGAAATGGAATTGCAAAAAGATCCACAAAAAAAGAATATAAGAAATAAAATGGATTTTAAAAAAAACATAAATTGAATATAATAGAAAAGGAGGACTTAGCTCAAAAAATTAAGAGGTCTAAAGAAATTTTTTTTGAAAACGCAAATAAACCAGGAAGATAGTTGGCATATAGATTGAAAAAAGAGAAGGGGAAAAAAATTAAATTATCAATAACAGACGATGAAGGGACAGTACGTTACTGAAATATTACAGACTAATTCTACTGACTGCTGATTGCTACCAGTTCAACAATTCAGATATCACCAGCTCAAGCTTGATTCAGCCTTTCATCCTTCCAAGATCAGTAAAATAAGGACTGAGATTATTGGGGGCAATATGCTCACTCTGTAAACTGCTTAGAGAGGGCTGTAAAGCACTGTGAAGCGGTATATAAGTCTTAGTGCTATTGCTATTATACCTGCGCACACAGAAATATACATACTTTTAATTTTAAAAAATTAAGAAAGTAACATATCTCCAAATTTATTTATTTAATTTTATTTATAGAGTGCCGTATAAAAATAAAAGTGATGCAAGCCAGTATTTTTCTGAACATCTACAAAAAATAACTTAGAATGGTGAGAGTTAGAGGAAGAACAGGGACTAGAGGCAATGGTGAGAAATATTTTTGTCTGACCTGTTTAATGATCCCATTAATTAAACAACGCCATCTAATAAGAGCCAGAAAGTGGATTTTGTCTGTTTTGGTATCTGTCCTCAAGAACAGCATCTTCCCAGAGATCTGTGTGGGTCCTATTCAGATTTTTTTTTATTTCATTTAATCTTTTGACTTTAACTTCTATTGTTTTCTTTTGTCTTCTTTTGTTATTACTTGGTGCAAAGTTGCTTACTAAAATGAAATAGAATTTAGTATGTGTAAGCTTCTATCCAGTGGTGGGATTCCAGTAATTTAACAACCGGTTCTCTGCCCTAATGATTTCTTCCAACAACCAATTTGCCAAACTGCTCAGCAAGTTAACAACCGGTTCTCCCGAAGGGGTGCGAACTGGCTGAATCCCACCACTGCTTCTATCACTCTTTTTTTCTCCCTCTGTATGTGTGTACTTAACTGCATCCACTTTGATACAAATTCTGTTCAATAGAAATAACACAATAGAAATAACACACACTTTATAACATAATTTCTTTCATTATCATTTTTCTGCTATATGCTGTGATTTATGATTCAGGGACTGAATTAGTTAAGATGCCGTAGAAATTCAACTCTGGATGATTGTATTTCTCTCTCTCTCTCTCTCTCTCTCTCTCTCTCTCTCTCTCTCTCTCTTGTGCCTCAAACAAATTCTCAAGCAAATTGTGCTGTCATTGCAACAGCCTTCTCAGTTGCCAAGCTCATCTTTGTACTCCCGAGAAATTATTTCATAATGGAGGACGATAACAAGAGGACAAGAGTTGAAAGTCAAGGGACAACCTTTTTCTGCTGAAGTCGTAGGAAGGCTGGTAATGAGACGAAAAAGAAAAGCCATTATTACTAAATAGAAAAAGTGCACAAAGATAATATCAATGACAAATTCACTTAGTCCAAAGGCAGCTTTGGAGACTCTCTTTACTTACTCTGGCATATATAATCGTGCTTTACTCTTAAAATATTACATATAATTCTGTGCCTGAAGAATCTTGCCATCGAAGTGCTCCCATTTTACTGAATGCCAAAGGTAGGTATTCCTTCAAAATCTAAGCCATCTCCAACTGCCAGAGGAGCCATAGATGGGACACTGCCAACTGCAGAAGCAAATCAAGGAGACAGGTATGCTAAGAATGAATTAATGAATTAATCTGTCAAATTTGTTTTCCCTTACATCTTAATATAGTTGATTTCATTTTTTCCCATCTTTGGTTAGAACACATTTGTGATAGTGGCAAATATTTGTGGTTTGGGTGTAGGATGAGGGTGGAGGTTCATTCTCCGAGCTTGTGGGTTGGTTTCCAAACATTTTGTTACCAGGCTAGGTAACATCTTCAGTGGAATTTAGAAGTTGTCAATGTCAGTGTTCTTCTGTTTATAAGGACTTCATGTGGTCAGTAGATGTTGTGATGGTGAGGTCACATGAGGTGAGGGTTACATCAGGTCAGGGTCTTGTGGTGGGTCTTCGGCTGGGTCAGTCATGGGTGTGTCAAGTGAGGGTCTTGTGGTAGGTCATGTGATGGCCCAGATGTGGGTCACCAATGAGAGTCTTGTGATGGAGAGGTTACAGGTGAAGGTCATTGGGAGGTGAAGTACGGGGGGGGGCTTACATGGGTTGGTTAAGGGTTGGTGCTGTCTCTGGTTAGCTGTGCAGTTGTTCTGAACTCTGAGGGGTTTGTAGGCTGGCTATAGGTCAAAATTGCTGTTAATGGAATTGATTATGGAGTGCCAGGCTTTAAGGAACTCAAGAGCATGGCAGATGGTAGCATGGCCAATGATTCCTGTATTGCGCCAATCAAACTGGTGTTCCATAAATCACTCCTGTCTGTAGATTGAGAATGCCTATATATTGAGAATGGCTTGAATTCCAAGCTATTGCCTGCACATGAATTCAAAATCAGCTCCCCAAAGGTATTTTTAAAGCCCCATTTTCTTCAATCTGAACTGAGTATTCCACCAACAGCTGAAAAATACTGGACTTCTGAGGCAAATCCCTCCCACCATTTCAAACATTCCTTTCATGCAGTATAAATATAAGCATTAATCTCTCTCAACCCCATCCAGGAATCTTGCTTTGTATTCTAACCCATACTGGGTTAGACCAAACCAGGAGTGGGTTCTACTTACCTTTACTCCCGGTTCGCAATGGGGCCACGCATGTGCAGAAGTGTTCTGATGACATCGGGGTTGGTGGGCGGAGCCTCCCTCTGGTTTTACTATCAGTTCTACAGAACCGGTCCGAACTGGGGGCAACCCACCATTGGGCAAAACTCACATTAGATTTCCATGATTGCTTATACTTTGTCTAGCTAGTAGACCCCTTTTAAAATAGCTAGATCATGTAAGACAGAAAGAATATTGATGCTCCTACTACTGGGGGTCATTTTAAAAACAAACCAACCAAAAGACCCAGGAAAATAGTTGTAGACAAAAAATAATTGTTAGTTTCTTATCTAGTATCATTGATGCTGTTCAGAATGGTTTGCTTATAGTGTACAGTAATGGCAAAATCACTAGGAAGTAGATCATGTAGTTGATATGAATTTCAAGTCTGCACACCTAGGAGCAAAAGATGCAAGGTTGGGATTTAATATTTTTTTAATAAAGGAGAAAAATCAAAAAGTTAAAATAAAATAATGGAATGGAATGTCTAGAGCAGAACAGAACAGAACAGAACAGAACAGAACAGAACAGAACAGAACA
>WNWU01000003.1:50368071-50391090 GCA_012654045.1 Ptyas mucosa
AAGAAAGAAAGAAAGAAAGAAAGAAAGAAAGAAAGAAAGAAAGAAAGAAAGAAAGAGAGAGAGAGAGAGAGAGAAAAGACTTTTTGATACTATTTTTTATATCTTGAGTAATGCAATGGTACTATTTTTATAGTAGGGTTATAAATATACATGGTACAATTTATTGAATGGTAGATTAAATTTCATATTTCATCTTCAATCAAGTTAATGGCCTACAGTGAAGCTAAAAAGTCACAGTTCATTTTGTCATCGTAAATGTCTTGTGCAATTTTTGTATTAATTGAAAAGAGCAGGAGAAAAGTATATTTTAGTGGAATTTATTTCAATTCCTTTGCAGAAGATACAACCATCTGTTTTAATGGCTTATTACTGAACACATGGAATGTGGGTTGAATTTATCTCAACAATGAGTTTTACACTGCAAAGGTGACAGGATTGTCTTCAATAAGGTGAAAGGTAATTCTATTTTTTCAAGTTCACTTTGTTTCAATTACCTGAACTGGAGCTTTGAAGTAGCTGCTGTGCAGGAATGGAAGTGCCACATTAGTTATGGCAAATATTGGTCGAAACACCATTTTGCTTATAGAATTACAGCTTCTCCTTGGAAGCAACTTTTGTTTATTTGAAATGCATCCATGAAGATCTAAGCAACCTTATTTCTTCCACTAAGTTTAACTAACCATAGCAATAACACTTAGACTTATATCTCTCTTCATAGTGCTTTACAGTACTCTCTAGGGATGCAGTGGCTCAGTGGCTAAGACGATGAGCTTGTCTATCGAAAGGCTGGCAGTTCAGTGGTTCGAATCCCTAGTGCCATGTAATGGGGTGAACTCCCATTACTTGTCCCAGCTTCTGCCAACTAGCAGTTCAAAAGCAAGTAAAAAATGCAAGTAGAAAAATAGGAACCATCTTTGGTGGGAAGGTAATAGCGTTCTGTGTACCTTTGGCATTTAGTCATGCCGGCCACATGACCTCGGGGACATCTTCAGATAGCGCTGGCTCTTCGACTTTGAAACGGAGATGAGCACTGCCCCCTAGAGTCAGGAATGACTAGCACATATGTGCGAGGGGAACCTTTACCTTTACCTAAGAGGTTTACAGAGTCAACATATTGTCCCCAAGAATCTGAGCCCTCAGCTGGTGAGGGGCAAACTCCTGGCAATCAGCAGAATTACCCTGCAATACTGCATTCTAACCATTGCACCATCAAGAAAAAATTTTGTTGGATCAATTTGATTCAAGAAAAAAATGGCAATCTGTGTCCAATCTATTCATCAAATGAACTGGCTTTATGGAATCAAATGGAGCAACCCAATCTATATACTAAAAAGCTCTTTGTTCATGAATTTAAGTTTCATGGGGGGGGGGATGGGTGCAGTTGACTTTAAATCAATCTGGACGCTTGAGCCAGTTTGAATTGGATGGGTTTAATTTTTCAATGATTTGATGAATTGGATTGAACACTATTTATATAATCTTACTTCCTAGTCCAGTAACCTTCTTTCATTGTGGCCAATTAAATAGTTGTCATTAGTGAGATTTAGAACAAGGAAAGGTAGCTGAAGATATTCTTAGGATGAAAAGCAGATGCTTCTTGCTGTGGCTGGAATTATGCTGAAGAACAAGAGAAGCTCAAGAAATTTATCTTTTTGTACAACATTGGAAAAGTGGAGATATTCCTATTGAAGAGAAGGTGATAAGGAAAATATTAGAATGTGCAGAAGTGAATAGATTAATGTTAGCATTTAAAGAGAAGGAGCAAGCTGAATATTATATGACATGGCGCTCCCATGTTACTCCTCTCCTGCGCGAGCTGCACTGGCTCCCGGTGGTCTTCCGGGTGCGCTTCAAGGTGTTGGTTACCACCTTTAAAGCGCTCCATGGCTTAGGACCCGGGTACTTACGGGACCGCCTACTACCACCAATAGCCTCCCACCGACTGGTACGTTCCCATAGAGAGGGGCTCCTCCGGGTGCCGTCGGCCAAACAATGTTGGCTGGCGGCCCCCAGGGGGAGAGCCTTCTCTGTGGGGGCACCCACTATCTGGAACGAGCTCCCCCCAGAGTTACGGAGGATCCCGGATCTTCGTGCCTTCCGCCGTGAGTTAAAAACTTTCCTGTTCCACCAGGCGGGCCTGGCCTAATTCTTCCCTTTTTCCCTTCTGTTGTAAAATAATTTAGAAATTTTAAATTGTAATATTTTAATTTGGGGTTTTAATATTGTAAATTGGGATTTTAAATATTGGGGCCAATGTTTAATTTGGTTTTATTTGGCTTTTAAATTTTGTATATATGTTTTTTATTTATGGCTGTTCACCGCCCTGAGTCCCCTCGGGGAGAAGGCGGTATATAAATTTAATAAAATAAATAAATAAATAAATAAAATATGATATGGGAAGTATTTTATCAATGGTTGGAGAATAAAAATGGAGTTTGGAAATGAAGGAGACCAAAAATAAGTAGAAAATATATTAAGAAAGAGTTATAAATAAGATGCAAATTGTTAGTATATGTACAAAGAGAATAATGATATTTGATGTTAACAGAGTATTATTATTATTGAAAGATGCTAAGAAGAAAACGGGGACTTTTACAATATTTAAATGTGTAATGTACTTAACATATTATAAAATCAATGTAAATGTGAACATGAAAGATGTGATAAATGATAAACGATGTAGCACAGAGTTGTATGTACCCAGACAACACACTGCATAAGGAAAGATGGAATGTTTTATATTTGTTTTGTTTTGTTTTTCAAAATTATATATATATATATATATATATATATATATATATATATATATATATATATATGTGTGTGTGTGTGTGTGTGTGTGTGTGTGTGTGTGTGTGTGTGTGTTAAAAAAGAAATTTATATTTTCTATAAAATATGACAACATCTGAAAATAATACCTATCAGCTTTGTTTAAGTCAAATCTGGAAAAATCCAGAATGTCCCCAGGTCCACGAGAATAAATAAATTGTTCAGACAAACAATTGAAGCCTTGTAATCCATCTTAAGAAGAAAAAAAAGAAGGATGCCATTTCATTAAATTACTTGAAATAATCTAGACCAGGGGTGTCGAACTCACGACAACACGTTGTTGTCATGTGACGTATCGCAACATTTTTCTCCTTCACTAAAATGGCCAGCACGTGACACATCTGCTCCATGTGCCGTGAGTTTGACATCCCTGATCTAAGACCAGAGAAGGGGCAAGAATAGTGTCAATTATAAATATATTCAAAAACGTCATAAAACTCTGCTTGATCATGGAAGTACTTTTATATTAGTTCTCAGAATATTGGTCTGTTGATGTCTATTGATGGGCCTAAGTTATATTTTGGCTCCTGTTTATTTTTATTTATTTTTTGCTCTGCTTCCTTTTTTTTTTGCTGCCCTGATTATGATGTGCTCTTCTTTTTCATGTGTTCCAAGGATCCAGCAGCAACATTCATATTGATTTTGTGTAAAACCCACAATCCAGGCACAATACCGTAGCCTTCTGGAATTAGAATTTGAAAATGTGTTCTCAGTTTTTGTAAGCGATACAGTCATCATGACTAGTCTCTGTTTACATTTATTTTACCCTGATCTTGTGCCTTTTGCTATATATAATTGCAGTCAAGGAAAATTGGTATGGTTAAGCAAATCAGGTCAATTTAGATTGCGCCATTATAAATTTACTTAATGCCATAATTTCAGCAATCATTCAAAATTCACAGGGGCTAAATTCAGCTCCACATGTATTAAATAACGCTGAAATGAGGGCAAAAGACAGAAAAATAGGAAAGAGAAAATGGATTCTGCCTATATTTTAATAGGAGTTTGCATTTTCAAACCAATTTGTAACTCAGCTTTCTTCTCTAAAGTTTTATATATATATATATATCAAGCTGATGAAGGGAGGAGAACTTGTGGCTCAGAAGGTTAATTTAACAGCCTAACATGCAGGAAGCCCAAGATCAAATCCAAGTAAGGGTATATACTGTATATAAAACATATACGTTAGGTGAAATTGTTCCAAAGGCAACTGGACTTTGTTTTTCCTTGAAGACATTTCACTTCTCATCCAAGAAGCTTTTCCAGTTCTTTAGAATTGAAGAAGTTTTATTGAATGAGAAGTAAAACATCTTCAAGGAAAAAACAAAATTGAGTTACCTTTTGAAAAAGCATCCGTGGGACAATCTTGAACTGGATGACTCAGAATCTCCATAAATAATTAAATTCTTGACAACAATGAATATGTCAGTGAAAACATACACAATATATAATAATCACACTGTTCTGAGAACTGAATTGCAGAATTAAATTGTGTACCTCTATGCATATCTCAAGGAACTAAAAATATAAATGAAGTGATGTATATGCTGTGGCCTGCCAGCGACCAGCAGAGCTGGAAGCAGATTCGGACAGTGAGGAGGTTGGGGAGGAACATGGGCCAGTCCTGGAGTCTGGGGAAGGCTCAGAGGATGGCTCTGAATCAGAGGCAGAGAGGGGGCCAAGTCCATCTGGTAGTTCTTTGCTGCCCCCAGAGTCTGACATCAGTGAGGCAGAAGAACAGTGTGAGCCTGTTCCCAGTGTGTGCATGCGCAGAGCTGCCAGGAGACAGGAACAATTAAGGAAACAGGGTCAACTTTTACCCTTAAAACAATGCTATAGAGCACTGCACCCCAGAATAACTAGACACAGGAACAGTTTTTTCCCAAACGCCATCACTCTGCTAAACAAATAATTCCCTCAACACTGTCAAACTATTTACTATGTCTGCACTACTATCAATCTTCTCATCGTTCCCACCACCCATCTCCTTCCACTTATGACAGTATGACTGTAACTTTGTTGCTTGTATCCTTACGATTTATATTGATATTGTTCCTGATTGCTTATTTGTAACCTATGACTATCATTAAGTGTTGTGTTCTGCCCCAGCTACGGGTCCCAAGAAGTGTAGCACACACACAGCTCCAAAATCTCTGTTTAATACAAACAGATCCCTTTCAAAATGCAGGCTTTAACCACAAATGTCCTTATCAGCCTGCTGTGAATTACAGAGATTAAACAAAGTCCGACAAGGGTTGGCAATCAGCCCAGAAACCAAGTTGTAACAAAAAACTCACTCTCAAAATGCTCTGCGTAGGACCAAGCGTTGTTTCCAGCAACATTTGTCAGCTGTGTGCGAACTTAAATAGGCTAAGGGAGTGGCCAATTAGCCCCAAACCTTACTCTCGAGGAGATTTCCTCCTGAGTAGCCACTCCTGCCTTTTGGCAGCCCTGCATGCTCGAGCATTGAGAAGAGGCTCCTCCACTTCACTCTCTTCACTTGAAGGAGCCTCTGGAGATTCTGAAGGCCCTGGCTGAGTCTCTGCCTCTGGCACCACATCCTCTTCAGCCTCCTCGCTGTCCGACTCGAGCGCTGGCTGCACAGGCTGCTGGCATGACACCACACCAGCCTCCTTGTTGTCGGGATCAGCCACAATCCATGCAGGCTGCTGGCGGGCCACAACAGTGTTGTATCTTATGATTCTTGATGAACGTATCTTTTCTTTTATGTAAAGAAAAGAAGAAACTGAGAGCATATGCACCAAGACAAATTCTTCGTGTGTCCAATCACACTTGGCCAATAAAAAATTCTATTCTATTCTATAATTTGGGAGTAATGCTTGGAGATGATTGGCCCCTCCCATAAGACATAAAAGAGAAGGGAATGGAATATGAGCTTTTGCAGGAAACAATTAGTTCATCTGGCTGATTCAAGATTTGAAACTTCTGTTTGTGACTCTGTGCCAAGTTTGGCCTTGCCCTGATCTGGCAATTAGCTCTTTGGCAGCATTCCATGTGAGTTAGGTGGGTGCTGATAACCTTCCTCTGAAAGACTGTTTATCAAGCCTGGCAGACTGTAAATGAAAGTAATTTACAGTCGTATGAATTAAAGAGGTTTGCCGAGACTAAGTTTGTGCTGTTTAATTTCTAAGGAAACCTAGGTCAAGACAGTATATTTTTGAAACTTGCAAAGTGATGGAAATGGAACGAGAAGAAAAAAAAAGCAGATATTTTAAAAAGATCAGATCAGATTTTCCCACCCCTAATTATTAGTTATCTATACCTCTGATAATACCCCATAGGAATTATCTTTGAACAAATTATCATTAGAATGAATTCCGGGCCATAAATCAAAAGGATTTCCTACATTCCTACATTTACAAAAAAGGATTTCCTACATTCACTGAGGATATATAAGCTAGGATTAATAAATACAACAGCTGCTTACTATGATAACTGTATAGCAACTCTGTATTCAGAGATAGTATATTATTGGGTAGCAGATGGCGAAGTTAAACAACAAGGCAGACCTTGTTGCTCTATTTATGAAACTCTAAAGGCATCTGGCTAGCTTAGACTGGAACAGAATATTAGACTACATGGATCATCTTGTGGTCCAGGAAAGCAATTGCTATGTTCTAAAGTATAATAGCAATGAGTTGTTTTGTTTTTGTTTTTCTCACCCCAGTTGTCAAGACTAACAAACATCCTGAATTTGTTCTAGCGCTGGAAATTGGAACAAAATCCAGCTATAGTTTTACACATCAAACAGGAAATCATTTGAACCAACTGTAAAATGATATGCATGGTAGGGGCTGTGAATTTCCATTTCAAATCTGCTCTTGTCAGATGTCATAGTGAATTAGAAACAATGAATTATATCAGAGCTAAAAAAATGGAAAAAATCTGCCATTCCTATCAAGCTTGATGAGCGAAATTCACTTGCATATTCCCCTGTGCTTCCCACTTTTTTTAGGGAGGGAAGGAAACAAGCATGCAAAATATGCTTGCTTCTTCCAAGGCTGTGTATTTTGTGACCCTCTGAAATAATCCTGCTTTGAAACTTAGATACATTTAGATTCGGTAAATTAATTGAGTTCACAATCTACAAAAGCGAAGTACACTTTTCATTAGTTTTTAGACATATGTGTTCACAAGAATGTCTTTTATACGGCATCCTCTTGTCCAAATTTAATTCTCTGTCTGATTTAATTGCTTGCATTCCTGCCATCTTGTGGGAATCAGAGAGATAAGTTTTCATTAGCTGAACAGCACATAGATTATAATTGACTTTTCTTTTGCTTTGATGGCATTCTGAGCAAATACGCTCTACATGGTATCTATCATACTCACAAAACCTAACAAGGCCATTATGCCATAGACAAAATTAAATATTTATAGCCTATCTGAACATAGCAGCAAAATCCACAGTTCACTGTTTGCCTTTCAGGCATCAAAAAGCAGAGTGAGTGAGCTCTTCTACTGCAGAAATTTTACAGACCAGGCCAGATACCCCAATGTATTATCACAAGGTACAACCTTGTTATTTGCTTCTGCAATTTAATTATGTTAGAGCCCAGATGAGGAATTAGTGTTCTTTGGTAGCCATCAGAAATCACATATTGTTGTGACCAAGGCCCAAGTAGTGATTACCAAACACAATTCAGTCCTCAACAAACTTATTTTATTAAAACAGCTTAGAATTAATTCATCTCAGCTTAGTCCAAAACAAAATTCTTAATAACTAGTGCGTCGGCCTTATCACCAACCTTTGATGTCTTTGGCAACCTGCCAAAGGCTTTTCTTGGCAAACCCCCCACAAAGTTCAAGAGACGCTGACAAGAAGCACAGGAATCAATGTTGCTTTTCTACAAAGAACCCAACAGCTTGTTGCTGCTCTTTTAAGCCTTATGGGAGTGGCCAATCATCTTCTGGCCTTACTCCCAAGTCGTCCTTTTTGCTTCAGCTGCTCTTTCCTTCTGACAGCTCTTCACATGCGTGCACTAGGAACAGGCTCCTCCTGTTCCTCTGCCTCTTTACTGTCCGCCTCTGGAGGCTCTGGAATCCGTGCATCGCTCCCAGATGGCCCTGGCCCCATCTCTGCCTCTGACGCAGGCTGCCTCGTCTGGGCCTTCCCCTGATTCCAGAACTGGCCCATTGTCCTCCCCAGCCTCCTCACTGTCCAATTTCACTGCAAGGTCCGCAGGCTGCTGGGAGACCACAACACGTATACCATCACCTCCCAACACCATTTATAATCCTTCTTCATTATTTAATTTAAATTTAGGCATTAGATAACAATTACTCCACCAATCACATAGATGCTGCTGCTTCTAATTAGCATAGGGTAAAGGTCATTATTTAAACAGGGATTCAAATTCAGTTATGACTAGCTAGAATAGATTTCTAGGTTCAGGTGACATGCTTAACCTCAGGTAAGTCATTGGAGATTTTAAGGAACACATAGAACTCAGTTCAAAAGGAAGCAAAATTATTCCCATTAGCCAATAATCTTCTTCTTCTTGTGCCATATCAGTCATCGGACATTGGCGATCATGTTGGCAATCCTATTTTTATCAACAGCCGCATGAAAAAAGTTGTTGAGTTTTGTCCAAACAAGTCACTTAGGTTTTGAAGCCATGATGTTCTTCTTCTGCCTGGACCTCATTTGCCTTTCCTCGGATGATTAAGTGAAGTATGCCATATTTTTCTAGGTGTCACAACGCACGTCCAAAATATTCTACCTTTTGCTTATTTATGGTTTTGAAGATTTCCCTTGACTTTCCCAGGTGGCTTATCACCTCCTCATTTCTGATTTTGTCAGCCAATAATCCCATTTGCCAATATTCCCATTAGCCAGAATGATGGAAAGGATCATGGCATGCCAATGTTGACTTATATTTTTTCCTTCTGGGGTGCTGATAAGTGCTATCCTTCTTGATGCTGCTGCCGTGTTTTATTGCCTGCTGTAAGTAAAAAAGCGAGTGACTGTTATAATATTATTTTTCCCCAATTTTTTTTTCAAGATTCAGGCAGATATTTTCAATTATTGAATCTGTCTCCTTAATACTCTTACAAAATCTTGCCTAGAATATACAACATTTTTCTGGGGAATATTGTGTGCTTTACAAAGCTTTTATGCTTGCATTTGTCTCATTTCTGCCCTATTTTGTATTTTTAGGAATCTGTGCAAAAATCTAAACCTTTCGTAGTTGAATTCGTAGTTGACCACTGAAATATGCAGTTAAAGCGTGCTTCCCCTTTGAAGTTTGTAAAGCTTTTTAAAATGGAGGTGCAGGACAAGTCTCTTGATAGCACCTCCTGTGGGCTAGTACCCTGGCATGAAAACCCATTTGCTATTGCCAAACCCGATTGTATCTTTTTGGTACACTCAAGTTAGCAAATTATTCCTTGACATCTTAAATTTTTAGACTCCTAATCAAAACCCTGAAGAGCCAGGGCTAGTTGATGCTTTAGATGCTGAATTAAATGGATTGATGGTCTGAATTAGGATAATGCAGCTTCCTGAGATTCCTAAGGAAAGAAATGATAAATAAGAGATAAATGTGTCTTCTACAAAGGAATTGAATTGAATTTAAAGCTGGTCAGCTTTAACAAATGGTTTTGTTTATTTTACAGTCTGAACTTCCTGCTTCTTGATTTTTTATTTTATTTTAAAAATATTTTCTCCTCTTTTGAAAAGATATTTCACTATAGGAGTAGACAAAGGTAGAAAGAACTATTAATTATTTGCAGATTAAATTATTCCAACCATGTTTAATTTCTTTTATTAAATCCTCTAAAAATCTAGTAAAGGTACACATGTCCATAATAGTTTTTTAAAACATCCCACTGTCTCAATTTAAAAAAAAAATCTGAATTTCAATTTATTTTTTCTAGATGTGGGCAAATAACTTAATGGCAAAAACAGAGGAGATAGAGATCATCGTTCAAAAGTGGTAAAGAAATGAATACCATGGCATTTGGCAGCCAATAAAGTATCCATGTTTTTACTGATGTCAAAGTTTGTAGAGTGCTGAGAAGAAAAGCCAGACTAGATGACATTAAAAATTACGCTAATGGAGAAAAAGTCAAGACATAAGCAGCACTCTCTGAGAGTTTATAGGTCAGGCTTATTTTTGAAAATTGGGTAAACATTGAAGAATCTCCCTCTCTAGAATTATTACCCACCTTCCCAGAATATGGAAAAAAACAAATATTGGAGAATGGCTGTAAAAAGAGCCTTTTTACAGAGCCTTGGATAGTACAGTGGTCTAAAGCCCTGTTATTAACATCAGCTGCCTGCAATTATTGCAGGTTCGAATCTCACCAAGGCTCAAGGTTGACTCAGCCTTCCATCCTTTCTAAGGTAGGTTAAATGAGGACCCAGTTTGTGGGGGCAATAAGCTGACTTTGTAAATATACAAAAGTATGAAGGCTATTGCTTAGCGCATTGTAAGCCGCCCTGAGTCTCCGGAGAAGGGCGGCATATAAATCAAATTAAAAAAAAAAAAAAAAATAGCAACCAGGAATCAGATATGATGGGATCAAAGAGAATAGTTAACCAGAGAACAACAGGTTAATTAATGCAAAAAGATAGGGAAAAGGGGGATGAATGTAGATGGATAGATCAGGAAAAAAATAAGGAAAAAATAGCTGTGGTTAAAAAGATAAAGATTCCTTTGAGCTCAACAGATAATAATTTCATTTTAACTTCACATGTTAAGATTAGTTCTTGTTTTGTTCTTTTTCATTTGGCTTTCCAATCTACCGTACCTTCCTGAAATTTCTTCCTATCCAAGTACTGACAATATTTAGATTATTTTTTTTTAATGAAATCCATGTTGCCAATAGTTTGAATATTTTCTTGGTTATCTTCAACTAAGCTTTATGCAGAATTCAGCTGCAATCAAACTACTTATATGTCTAATTCCATGCATTGTTCAATGTTCTCCAATAGTTCTTCTTTTGTTGGAAGTGTTACTTGGAATTCTGACAACTGGTTCTAATCCAGGGGGAAGGAAAAGATTTTAAAAAATGCAAAAGAAGGAGAAGATCATTATTTAAACTGTATTGGCTAGATTAAAAACCATTATCATCATAGTTGTCATTGTTGTCGTCATCATCATCATCATCATCATTATATCATCAACATCAACAACATCACAAGCCTTACCACAAATGTCCAGTTGCAACACAAAGAAAAACTAGAAGATCTCAAAACAACATTGAATTGGAAAATTATGTTTTGCTCAAATAAGAAACAGGATTTACTTCAGGAAGGCAATCCTGAGTAGGAGATTTAAACTAAGACTAAGGTTAATCACAATGAAAATAAAATAAAACTCTATTAACATAGAAGGAAATATTTGGACTGCTTCATGGGAAATCAACCAGATATATTCTCCAATGACCAGCATCACTTCAGAAAAGCATAGTCCAACTAATGTGATCTCTTCCTTCTCTCCAACAGAAGCAAACTCTGGACCCAGAATGGTTCTTTGCAAAGCCAAATATGGCTTCAATATTTCCTGCTTCACCACACCACACCATAACAGCACAACAATGATCACATATCCCACTCCACTCAATACAGAATCATCATCATCATTGTCAACATCATCATCATCATTGCCACAAGCCTTACCACAAATGTCCAGTTGCAACACTAAGAAAAACTGGAAGATCCCAAACGTGATTTTGAAACAAGATTAATTGGTTTTCAAGTTAAAACAAAATAGCAGATTCAGCAGTCCTGAATTATAGAACATGTGCTCTGTTCCATGCTTGGAATACTTCAAATGCCATTTCAAGGTCAGATGATTTCAGATCTTGTACATCTCTTAATAACATCTGTACGAATGGGAATGGAAGTTGCAAATCCCATTTAAATCCAAGGGATATTTACCAGGGTTTAAAAATATTCTAATTGTGTGTGCATTTCTGGATGTTCTGACTGTTTTATTGATTTTAGTTGTTTTCACTGTTGTATAATTTTAGAATTGTAAGCTTGGGTGAGTTGGGCAGTTATAATCAGAACTCACGTGTGTATATTTATAGACTAAAGATACTGTACCATGAAAACTGAAACAATGATCATTTATTCTGTTTTCATTGTAATAGTAAAAGCCCTTTTTATATTGGCCAGGTAACTTCAGAAATGTTCGTGTCCTATCGTGTTTCCCCGAAAATAAGACCCTGTCTTACAGTTTTTTGAATCCTGAAATAAGTGCTTGGCCTTATTTTTGGGGCTGTCATTACTTTGGGGTGCATGGAGCAAGATGGGTTCCACTTGCTGTCTTACCTGATTTCCAGCTCTGTCTCCCTAACCCTAACCAGAGGAAATGGCGGAGACCGGCTACGCATGCATTTAAATATTTTCAGGGAGGGCTTATTTTTGGGGGCGGGGTTATTTTAGCACATGCGCTCAAAAGCCTGGTCTTATTGTCAGGGGATGTCTTACTTTAGGAGAAACAGGGTACCTTCCAACAGGTCCTTTATACAATTTCTAGAAGACTCTTCATACATTTTCTTTTTAGCATTCTTGTAGTGAGTTACAGTCAAGAAGCTCATCACTTAAACATGAAATAATAAGGTAGCAAGTTTTCCTTAGTCTGTTTAGTTTGTACCAGTGCTAATTTGAGGTCAGCAGTTTCCACTACATTTTGCCGGCAAAAGTCTATATTTTAATATAGTTATGTTATAACTAAACAAATTAAAGCACATCTGCTTGTGCCATTTTTTTTGCTGGAAGGGAGATTTAAATAGTTTTGCAGATGGCGCAGTAAAACCTTGCAGTCTTTATTAATAATTTTAGCTGTCAGAATAACTGCAATAGATTGGAAAAGTAACCAGTTTAACCAAAAAGATTGCTTGGAACATGAAGACGTATCATTGAGAATTGAGGCAAACGGCAAGTATCTAAGGGTTTGAGTATGCAGCGAAGTATCTTTACATATTCTGTTTCTTCTCTTGTTACCTGACTTAATTTCCAATATAGCAAGAAAAGTGGAAGTTTTTAGAACTGTGGCAGAATGAATAATCAGCAAGAAGATGTTCATCCAATCCCTTTCATAACGTTAACTTTAAAATTAATTGTTCCATTTAAATACAGAGAGAGAGGGAGGGAGAGAGAGAGAGAGAGGGAGAGGGAGAGGGAGAGAAAGTGAGAGAGATTCACAGAGATAGAGATTATCTTTATCTACTTAAATTATAAATTACTATCTCATAATGTTCAGAAAATTCAAGGTTCAGATATTTCATATACATATACAAATAAATAAAGATTTCTTTTTAGATTCTTAGATGATTTCTTGCCCTATGTGTACAATCCCAGCTGTTCCATTCGACAATCTAATTTCCAAGATATACTAGTGAAGGGGTGGCATTTCTGAACTGTAACAATGAAAAGCATTTTAGCAAGTAGAATACCTCTGTGTGTGTCCAGATGTATTGCTATTGCTTAGTATCCATGGACAGAATTTTTGCCCTGGTTTTGCAGGGTTCTTCATGCTTCTTACTGGGAGTTCTCATGCGATATAATCAAATAAAAACAATAAAGCAATAAAGCAAACCACAAGGTCCATTTCACATGGATTCCTTGAAAGTTAGGGGGAATTAGTTTGTTAAATGTTCTGAAGATGATGTTTAGTAGATTTCTCTTTGAAAGGATACAAGAGGGACAAAACACAACAGAATAACAGAACAGAGTTGGAAGGGACCTATAAAGATCTTCTAGTCTGATCCCCTACTCAACAGGAGATCGTATTTAATTTCAGACAAATGGTTGTCCAATCTCTTCATAAAAACCTCCAGTGATGGAGCACCCATAACTTCTGAAGGCAATTAATTGTTCTAACTCAGGAAAGTCCTCTTTATTTTTAGGTTGGTTCTCTCCTTGTTTAGTTTCCATCCATTGCTTCATGTTAAGCCTTTAGGTGCTTTGAAAAATAGGTTGACACCCTTTTCTTTGTAGCAGAACCTTAGTTATTACAACACTGCTACCATGTCACTCCTGGTCCTTCTTTTCATTAAACTAGACATACTCCGTTCCTGAAAACTTCTTCGTATGTTTTAACCTCCAATCCCCTAATCATTTTTGTTGTTGTTCTCTACACTCTTTCTAGAGTCTCAACATCTTTTTTATATTGCTGTGACCAGAACTGGATAATATTCCAAGCATGGTCTTACCAAGGCTTTATAAAGTGGTACTAACATTTTTCGTGATCTTGATTCTATCCTTCTGTTAATTCAGCCTAGGACTGGGTTGGCTTTTTTGGCAGCTGAAGCATACTGCTGGCTCATATTTAAGTTGTTGTCCACTAAGACTCCAAGATCCTTCTCAATATTAGTATTGAGCCAGGTATCACCTGTTCTTTACCTGTGCATTTGGTTTTGTTTGCCTAAATGTAGAAGTTTGTAGAGTTGTTGATAAGGTGTTCAGAAAGTCAGAGGTGAGAACAAAAGTCAGAGTATGATTAGGTGCTTGCATATCATGGAATCTATGGTGGAATAAGTAAGGTATAAAGATGTGTAATGTCAAGGTTCTGGCATAAATTGCATCTACTAAGGCTTTCTTTTAGCTTATGCTATTAATTTACTTTGCTTACTACTTCTTACTCTGCATTGAATGACATTGCTTATTCCTAAGTAGAATACAATGACGATGCATATACGTGTGCAGGCATTTATATGGTGGATTTTTTTCCTCCTTAGTACATAATATATTGAACTTGCCAGAATTTTGATCTAACTCTATTATTTCTAGGCTATCTTTAAAAGATAGTATGCAGATAATGTCTTCTTCTGACCTTTCTGTAACATCTATATACAGAAGTTTCACCACCATATTGATTTAAAAGTGCTATGGCATCAGTAAACAAGCAAGTCATTTGGACTCTTGGGATAGTTATGAAGTGGTTTTCATTGAAAGAGCTGGAGAGATGAGCAATGCATTGAAATGAATTTTTTTTTAAAAAAAAATACCCTACCCTTCTTTCACTCTCTTTCCCATCAGGAAAATTTAAGCCTGAAAAAGTTTAGTGTCACTTCCCAGCAGCTTGCAGATTCTTATAGGCAATCAATATTTCCAGGAAAGAATGATGGAACAATATCTTTGGCCAGAGTCCATCATAGAATCAAGCATGATTTAACCTCATGAATCAATATGCTTAAATACTTTTAATTCTACATTGGATAAAATCCAGTGCCAAATTTTTAATCAAAATAGCTGCTTCACAATTTATCATCTTGGCTGTTATTATTATTGTTTAGTGTATGATGAGAACACGACAGAAGAGAAATAAACATATAAAAATGGTTCACATAATTATAAATAAATAAATAACTTTCTTGTCATTGGGCATGTATACACAGTATACCCATACAACGAAATTCACTTAACACCCAAAGACCAGGTCCAACACACATAACAATCCTGAAACACACTCCCACCCACTACAATTCCCCACCCCTAAACCACCCAAACATCCACACAACAGACCAAGTAATACTGTCCAACAGCTCACTGATGGTGGCCCTTTAGATCATTGTTGAGTGCAAGTATAGCTCTGGGATAAAAACTTCAGAAAACGTGTGGTCCAAGTTTTAATTGTTCTGTATCTTCTGCCAGAAGGTAACAGTCCAAAAAGATTGTAAGCAGGATGGGAAGAGTCTCTGAGAATGTTATGCAACTTTGTCAAACAGCGAGATTCGAAGATGTCATGCAGGGCTGGTAGCTGGAGTCCGATGATATTCTGGGCAGTTTTAATGATTCTCTGTAGAGCTTTTTTGTCCACTACAGAGCTGCTCCCATACCATGAAAGAATGCCGTATGTCAAGACACTCTCAATGGTGCTGCGATAGTAGGACTGAAGTAGATGCTGAGATAGATTTATCTTCCTGGGCATTCTCAGGAAGTACAGCCTCTTCTGTGCCTTCTCCACAAGCATGTTAGCATTCATAGTCCATGAGAGGTCCTCCGAGATATAAATGCCCAGAAATTTTAAACTACCAACCCTCTCTACCTCCTCACCATTTATGTACAATGGTAAATGTACATCTCTCTTCCTCCTGAAGTCAATTATAGGTTCTTTAGTTTTTGTGGTGTTAAGTGAGATTATTTTCATTACACCACAATGTCAGCCCTTGTACTTCCTTCCTGTAAGCAGACTCATTGTTCTTATTAATGAGCCCCACCACTGTTGTGTCATCCGCAAATTTAATAATTGTGTTGGTGTTATAGAATGGGGTGCAGTCATATGTGTACAAGGAATAAAGTAAATGGCTTAGCACATAACCCTGGGAGGTTCCTGTGCTTAGTATCAGAGTAGAGGAATAGTGAGATCCCATCCTTACTGATTGTGGCCTATCTGTCAGAAAATCCCTTATCCACAAACAAATCCTCTGATTTATACCCAAATTGGACATTTTAAAAAACAACCTGTTGGGTAAAACGGTGTTAAAGGCAGACCTATAATCCACAAATAACAGCTTCGCATATGTCCCGTGTTGTTCCAAGTATAAGTAAAACTTCTATGGAGCTATGGCATTGAGTGGCCTCGTAAGTGGATGTCCAATTTAGTTATCCAGGCAATTGCCTCTGGCGTTGCTTCATGCAGATCTTCTAAAGAACCAGAGCATGCAAATCATGGGCAATCTTGCACAATATGTTTAATAATAGTTAGCATATCAGCACCGCAATTGCAACAAGGGGAATCTTTCCATCCCCATTCATACAGGACAGAGGCACTTCTTCTGGGATGACACCTAATTCTGTTTTTGCTGTTAAACTTATATATTAGATCACTTTGCTATACATGTTCACTATACTGCATATATGTGATCTTATTATAAGTTTCACTGTAACTCTGTACAATGAATATTGTTTATTGTAGTCCCAAAATTTACTTCTTCTTCTTTAATATTATTAATATTTTTAATAAAATATTATATATTGCATATCAGACATTAACACAATTGAGAAAGTTCAGAGATATTTCATGAGAAGAGTCCTCCACTCCTTTGCTTGCAATAGAATATCTTATGTCACCAGACTTGAAATATTGGGCTCAGACAACTTAGAACTACGCCGCCTTCAGTTGGACCTCAGCATAATACATAAAATTATCTGCTACAATGTCCTACCTGTCAATGACTACTTCAGTTTCAACCACAACATTACATGAGCACACAATAGATACAAACTCAAGGTAAACCGCTCCAAACTCGAGTGTAGAAAATATGACTTCAGCAGCAGAGTGGTCAATGCCTGGAATGCACTACCTGACTCTGTGGTTTCTTCCCCAAATCCCCAAAACTTTAACCTTAGACTGTCTACTGTTGACTTCACCCCATTCCTAAGAGGTCTGTAAGGGGTGTGCATAAGCGCAACAGCGTGCCTACCGTCCCTGTCCTAATGTTCCCTTCTCTTCGTATCCATTTCATGCATTCATAATCATCTTTATACTTTATATTTAATGCATGCTTGACAAAATAAATAAATAAAATAAATAAGTAAGTAAATATTCTACTTACATTTCATGATAAAAATGAATTTTAAAAAAAAAGAATATCCCAAAGAGAAGCATTATGTGGTAAAATCCTGATGAACTAGATGAAATGTTTTAGTTTGTAAATCAGTGTTTATTTTTGAATTTGTCGATATGCTGTACTTCAGTTCTTTCTCCACAATGGTCTTCCTGACTTCCCAGATTTCAGTTAAATTCCAAGAGATGCGATGAAGAACATGGCAATCCCAGCAGACTACAATGACACTTTCTGCAAATTGGCACATGTTCAATTATGTAATTATGCAAATCCAGCTATTATGTCCTTGATCCTGATGTTTGATGCAAATACCTCAATCGCATTTTTGTCATGATCTGCATATTTTGCTTTGCCTCTGTTTATGTATTTGACCTGTTCCGATGAAGCTTTGTCAGATCAGATTACATGGCAGAGAGCTAAAAGTCAGGTGACAAACAATAGGCATCAAATTTCTGCATCCCAAGAATGAAGGAGAAAGTCAGAGGCATTTTTTTTGAGTAAGAAATTTAGGGAAACAAATTGAAAACAAATGGTACTGTAGGACAAATGTGTCATCACTTAGAATCCTTATGTTGACTCAAATGACCCAAGTCCAATCCCTCATGAGTTCCATTGACCCTTACCTGGCACCAATTTAATACAGACCTTTTGTTGACTAGATTCTTGTATGTAAGCTTGAATAAATCTCCTGTACTGCAGCTACAGTAGAGATTCACTGGAGAAGAGCCTAATGCTGGGAAAGATTGAAGGCAAAAGAAGAAGGGGACGACAGAGAACGCAGTGGCTGGATGGAGTCACTGAAGCAGTTGGCATGAGCTTAAATGGACTCCAGAGGATGGTAGAGGACAGGAAGGCCTAGAGGAATGTTGTCTGTGGGGTTGCAATGGGTTGGACACGACTTCGCAACTAACAACAACAAACAACTGCAACTAAATGAATGCTTCAGATGCTCTGCGCTTGACAGGGATAATGTTAATTTTACTATTCCATACCAAAGATGTTATAGCTGAAAATACTTACCTGAAAAATCAGTTCACAATGGAGGTAAAATGTCAATCTCTTGCTTTTCCAACATGAAAGCTTTGGGTGAGTTCATTCAATAACACCAGGTGTGTATTCATTAATACATTGATTAGCAAATTTTCTGACTATAAGACACACCGGGATATAAGACGCATCAAGATTTCAAAGAAGTAAGCAAGGTAAAAAAGTTTTTGCCCTCCCCGGCCCCCAAAAGCACTCTGCAGGCCTCCCAAACCCTCTGTGCATCCTGTTTTTTGCAAAAACTGGCCATGCAGTGTGTTTGGGAGGCCTGCAGAGTGCTCCTGGGGGCTGGGGAGGGCAAAAATGTGACACCTGGGGGGGGTTGGGAGGCCAAAAAAGGAGCCTATTTTTCGCAAAAACAGGGGCATTTTCACCCTCCTCAGTCCATTTCTTTCAGCATTTGGAGAAGGCAGAAGCACAAAGAAGAATCCATCTTAATCTGTGGCACATGTTCATCCAAGGACAAACCCACATCCCACATACACAGAGCATCGCTGGTGAGATTTAGATTGCTTGTATTTATTCATTGTTATGTTCAGCAGTAACCCAATATTGCCTATCTTGTATTTGGTTCTCATTGTATGTATTCCTATTTTCCCCAGTTTCACCATATCCTGTTCTTTCAACAAAGCATTCAGATCTACACACATGGTCTGTTTTATTGGACAATAGGTGGGTTAGCTGTATGTTGAGCTGCACACAAACTAACATGTAGTGAGGACAGAACATTCCCTCTTTGGTCATTTCCCACTTGGATTATAGCAATGCACTCTAAATGGGATTATTTTTTATGGTCACCCAACTGATCCAGTATGCAGCAGTGCAAGCAGTGTTGATGCTTCTAGATTCACCCATGTCAGAACTCTGCTTTATGAGCTGCCTTCACCTAAAGTTTCCTTCTAGGTGTACTTCAAGGTGCTGGTTGTCATCTTTAAAGTCTTATATGGCACAGGACTGCATTATTTGTAGAAATGCCTCTCCTGGGAATATCTCTCAGATCCACAGTTCAGATAGAGCAGGCATGCTTTAGTTCCTTTCTCTGAAATGTTATTTATTAAGACCTCAGAAGCATGTTGTTTTTGTGCAGTTTCTACCCTGTTGAATACCATTCACCCAATGATCTGACAGGTCAAATCCTTTCAGTTTTCTGAAAGATCATTAAGGCCTTTCTGCCACGCCCCAGAACACAGTTGGAATCAGTGGTGAAATTCAATTTTTTTTTTTTTTTTTTTTTTTGCTATCGGTTCTGTGAGCATGGCTTGGTGGGCGTGGCTTGGTGGGCATGGCAGAGGAAGGATACTGCAAAATCTCCATTTCCACCCCACTCCAGGGAAAGGATACTGCAAAATCCTCATCCCCAACATACTCTGAGGCCAGCCAAAGGTGGTATTTGCCAGTTCTCCGAACTACTCAAAATTTCCACTACTGGTTCTCCAGAACCTGTTAGAACCTGCTGGATTTCACCCCTGGTTGGAATATCTGGGATTGGCTGTTGGATCACCCCTTGGGGGGTAACTAAGGCACCAATGTTTTGTTTTATGTTTTTAATGGGGTTTATAATTTTATTGTTACTGTGGGTCTCTCAGAGTTTTGCTTTAAGGTGGATGGCCTTATTTATTTATTTTTTTAAAAAACCAGATTAATTAACGGCATCACAATTGAAAAAGTCAGTGAGAAATGGAAACGAAAGGAGGGTTACCAAGTTAGCGACCAGTCTGGGAACCAAGGCCCTATGAACCACAGTTAATTCTTTTTAACCTGAATAAAACAGAACTGAAGACAATATCATAGCAGTCTTCAAATATCTGAAAGATTGTCACATAAAAGAGGAAATAGATTTATTTTGAGTTGCTTTAGAAGAAAGGACCAGAACCAATGGACTGAATGTACAAGGAAATAGGTTCAGAAGGAACTTCCTGGCTATAAGAGCCGTCAGCCAATGAAATAACCTACAACATAAGTTCTCCTTTACTTGCAGACTTCAAATACTTTGGCAGATGGATATCATGAATCATAGATGCTTTATTGAATACTACAGTGAACAGCAGAATAATGGAACACATGACTTCTAACATACTTATCTACTCTATGATTTCACAAACCCAACTTGAAATACTGAGAAAGAAAAATTGCTATCTTACTCCAAGTCCTACAACAAATCTACATTCTACACACAAGAAAGAGTAACACACTAGCAGTACATTAGCAGCCTGTGATTTGCATACACTTCATGCCATCCTGAATGGAAGGTTGAGACTAGCAAAAAATATGGTATTCATAGGGGTGAAATCCAGCAGGTTCTGACAGGTTCTGGAGAACCGGTAGCGGAAATTTTGAGTAGTTTGGAGAACCGGCAAATACCACCTCTGGCTGGCCCCAGAGTAGGGAGGAAATGGAGATTTTGCAGTATCGTTCCCCTGCCACACCCACCAAGCCACACCATGTCCAACAAGCCATGCCCACAGAACCACTTGTAAAAAAAATGCATTTCACCACTGCTTTCACCTTGTTCCTTTTTTGTCAGCTCACTAGAGGTGGCAGCAAGGCTGTCAACTTAAGAGTTTTCCCTAAGAGAAGCTGAATCTCAGTAACTAAGACTGAGGTAAACAAAGCTGCATTCCCTCTCAAGGAACAAGGAGATAGAGCCATAACATTAAAATTGTTTGGCAGTGGAATGCTTGGTGTTGGCTGAGTTTGGTTGTTTGCTTGCAAATGTTTCATTTCCCAACTAAGTACTATCATTTGTGCTAAGGAGTATGGTGTTTTCTTCCTGTTTGTATACAGTGACGGTCAGTGTGATTTTGTCCCTGGAATCAAGTTCCTTGATTAAGGTATTGTTTTCTGCTTGATTGTTTGCCTGGTACTAATCTCTGCTTATCTGAGTGTTGGCTGCTGGAAACAATGTGTTCTGGTCTTTTTGTTTTCTTCTTAACTTTTTTATTGTCTCTTTTGAATGGTTGTATAAATGTGGTTTATTTCTCTATGTGTCTGCTGAGGGCTGATTTGTTTGAATGCAAGGCTTCCAGGAATTCCCTAGCATTTTTTCAATATAGGTTGGTCTAGGATGTTCACAATTTCCCGGTTGAAAACTTGTCTGGCAGTGCTTTCAACTGCACTTCAATGGAAAAGGAAATGAAACAGTTCAAATCTGTGTCACTGCTGATTTCATGGGAACATAGTAATCTAGAGCTGCTTTCAAGCTAGCTCAGAGTCTTCATCAAAAACTGATTTTAACTCTCTCATTTGTTCAAAAAAAATGTTTTCTGGACTTCTGCTACAATCAGACAATCAATAAACTGAGCCTGGTTTAGCTCAGCAGACTAAAAGCATAGTGATCAACACCAGCTGTCTGCAATTACTGTAAGTTCGAATCTCACCAGGCTCAAGGTTGACTCAGCCTTCCATCCTTTCTAAGGTAGGTTAAATGAGGACCCAGTTTGTGGGGGCAATAAGCTGACTTTGTATAAATATACAAAAGTATGAAGGCTATTGCTTAATGCATTGTAAGCTGCTCTGAGTCTCCGGAGAAGGGTGGCATATAAATCAAATTAAAAAATAAAATAAAATGAAAATAAAATTCCCCTCCTCACCGCCACCTCCACCCAAAAAAAGCAAACCAAACAAATAGCCCTGCTCCCTTATCATTCTGAATAGTAAGCAAATAGAAACTTTGAAAGCTATTAAGGTATTTTTTTCTAAACATACACTGGCTATCATTCACTAAATGGGGGGAAATCAATTTATGAAAGCACTTCTCACTGGATTTTTTTTAAAAAAAATGTGTTTGAATACTGATATTTTTGGACCAAAAGAGGAACAGCATTTATCCTTTTTATCTATCCTCTGCTGGCATATGATGTTTACTTATTTGTGAAATTTTCACCTCACGAAAGCGTAATGAGTCATACTGATATGGTTTCAAAAGATGAGCAACAAACATGCATTACATTTCTGCATTTTTGATAGCTGCTTTTCAGTGGTGGGTTGCCCCCAGTTTGGACCAGTTCTATAGAATTGGTAGTAAAACCGGCGGGAGGCTCAGCCCACTAATCCCAATGTCATCAGGAGGCTTCTGCGCATGCGCAGAAGTGCACAGCCCTGTTGCAAACCAGTAGTAAAAGTAAGTAGAACCCACCCCTGCTGCTTTTACTGTAGAAGTGCAAGAACCTGTCCTTCATCAAAATGGAGAGTTGGTTTGTGGGGTCCCTATATCAGGGGTGAAATCCATCAGGTTCTGACAGGTTCTGAAGAACCGGTAGTGGACATTTTGAATAGTTCATAGAACTGGCAAATACCACCTCTGGCTGGTCTCAGAGTGTGGTGGGAATGGAGATTTTGCAATATCCTTCCCCTGCCATGCCCACCAAGCCATGCCCACCCAGGCACACCATGCCCACCAAGCCATGTCCACAGAACTGGTAGTAAAAATTTTTGGATTTCACCACTGCCCTGAATCTTTATTAACATTTGGTTGAATTGTATATGGAATTGCTTATCTTCTTATTGTACACTGCCTGGAATGGAATGGAATGGAATGGAATGGAATGGAATGGAATAGAATAGAATAGAATAGAATAGAATAGAATAGAATAGAATAGA
>WNWU01000003.1:50391100-50426939 GCA_012654045.1 Ptyas mucosa
ATAGAATAGAATAGAATAGAATAGAATAGAATAGAATAGAATAGAATTTTTTTATTGGTCAAGTATGATTGGAAACACAAGGAATTTGTCTCGGTGCATATGCTCTCAGTGTACATAAAAGAAAAGTTGCAAAGTTTGAGTTGGGTGGCCCTATTCATTCCTTTAATAAATGATATATATATATATTTAATGTAATATATTTTCCAAATATCGAAGATCATTTAATAGTAGAATAGTAAACCAGAGAGGAAACCAAGTTTTAAAAATACAGTGTTATTATAAATAGTCACAGAGCTCTTCGTTTGTTTTAATTAAGTTCATAATAAATTTAAAATTTAAATTTATGGCATGGAAAATTACTACTTATGGAATGTAGAAGTGACATATTCAACAGCATCGGTGGAGGGATTTTGGATCAGAATCAACAAATGGGAGAATGAATATCACCGTATAGAGAGGGTGCACTGCACACCATACAGTGCATGCAACTATATCTTAGTTGCATATGTTGCCGATATATGAAGATGTTTTGCTAAAAGTCTACTTCCATGGATAGCTAAAGACAGAACAACAGCAGCACAAACAAACTCACTGTAACTTATTTCTCAGTTGTTGCCTTTGAACTTAGGGTAGACATAAAGAGAATTTATAGAATTCATTTAAAAAAAAAACTCCCCTCAAAAAAATCATCTTCCTATTCAAATCCTCTTATAACATAAATTTTACTGCCAGGACAAAGACTGGGGGGAAAAAAACCACCCTGAATATCCATTTGTTAGGAAAATGGCAGTCCTGGATAAGAATTAAAAGCCACCCCCAGCCCTGAAGCAAGATATTTCTTGCTCTAAGCGACAAGATTCATGGTTTGTATAGTCTGATTCAATGACGAGCGAAATGCCCAAGAAGTTAATCATCCATTTACCTACAGGATCCATGACAGTGATTGCCATCAGTGATGTGGGAAACACTTTTGTGTGACACATTTGCAATGTTTATGGCAACAGTGGCCATATTTATCCTTCAACATCCCTACTTGCTTGTTTGGCACAGGATAAATATGCCATGACAGTACATTATTATTTCAACAAGGTCATGCAATGTCTTCCTGCAAAGACTTCTTATTTTTCTTTTTCTTTTTTTAATGTTTGCCTTGGTAGAGTGATGCGAGGAGGCAAGACATTCGTCCTCCCTCCCCCCACTTCTTGGTGGGCCATATGGAAACAGAACTGTACCTGTCACAGGTTGTTAGATGTATTGAATGTACAATGAAGTAATTCTCCAGAGAAGACACTGCAGTGCTTTCTTTGAGGACATTCTCATTAAAGTATAACAAGATCCCTGGCAGACATTCTCCCCATGGTAATTATATTCCAGTAGATGTGATGGCTTTCCAGGATAGCAACCAATGCTCCGAGACTTTTCATTGATGCCAAGTTGGCATTGCTTGCTTGATGATATTAAAACATTTCCAGAACTTGGTTGAAATGTACACTTAATCCATTCTGGCAATGTTCCTTTTAGATAGTATACCGATTGTCTTATTGGACTGGGACTTCGGACACTCAGGTTCAAGGCATTTTATTTTCTGAGTGACTTTAGGTAGGCAGCCTAAAGAATCTCACAAGGTTGTTCTATGCACAGTGACAATATGCTGTCTTGACTTTCAGAGGGAAGGCAGGTTATCCATGCAACAATTAACAATCAATCATTGCCTTTCACAGAATTGCTGAAATAGACCTGATTTAGAGCTGGAGATACCCTTCCCGTCTTTTAATCTAGATCAGGGATCCCCAAACTTGGCAGCTTTAAGACATAGCTGGCTGGAGAATTCTGGGAGTTGAAGTCCACAAGTCTTAAAGCTGCCAAATTTGAAGACCTCTGATCTAGATAGTCCTGATAATGTCAGTGGTGGAATTTCAAGAACCAATCTACCTATGATCAGGCAGCTCAATACAAAGCTGCATTTGTAGTCAATCAGATTGGGCCCCTTCACAAAGGGCTTTCACAGTCAATGAGAGGAAGAAAAGGAAGACTTCGGGGCAGGATAGGCTCGTCTGGTAGACCAAATTATATGACAGAATTTTTCCTCTCAAATACAGTTTTACACACATACATACCCTGTTTCCTCTAAAATAAGACATCCCCGATAATAAGCCCAATCGGGCTTTTGAGCACATGCGATAAAATAAGCCTCCCCCCTAAAAAAGTCCTCCCTGAAAATATTTAAACGCAGAGCTGGAAATCAGGTAAGATGGCAAGAGGAGCTCCATCTTGCTCCATGCGCCCCAAAACAATAAGACCTCCCTGAAAATAAGGCCAAGCGTTTCAGAAGTTTCAGAGGATGAAAAAGAAAGCAAGGCACAGAGCTCACAACCAATGAACCTATTGCTAAAATTCACCTCTGGAAACAGCTGATATGGGGTATTCCGAGAGGCTGATCCACCCACCAATCAGCTTTTTCTTTTATTTTCCTCCCCAAAAACTAAGGTGTGTCTTATACTCCATTGCATCTTATACTTGGAAAAATATGGTACATTGCAGTTGTTTTTCTACACAATGCTAACTACCGGTACTTTCAGTGTTTGCTGTTCATGCCTGCATCTTATACCCTGCCACTGTGTGTTGAACTGTCTCTTAGGCCTCTGCATCGTTTAACCTTGGGTCCTGTTTAGTGTAGTAGATTCCTATTTCTATGCAGATATACATACTCAGGCATACTTACCAACATATATACAGACAGATGAATGAGACCAGGTGAAGCATTTCGAAAAAAGCATTTTTTATGTTTATTTAGAAATTAAACACAAACTTTTAGATTTTAATAAGCAATGGTATGTCTTGCACCATGTAAAGCTTGGGTTGCCCAATTCTTGGTTTCACAAACTTTATCGATGATTATCCTTTAACATATTTCCTCAGCATAAGACCTTAGATTAACTCTTCTATAAAATGCCGAAAAAGCAAATGTTCTCACATAAAATTGAAGGTTTTGAGTACAAAATGAGCAGCCCAAGCTCTGTAAAGCACTTCTCCTTTTCTTCCCTCCCTGAATATAATATCCCCCTGAGTGCAATTAAAAAATCTATCCCAACATGCCACATTTTTGTCTCAGGTCAGATATTATCCTGAGGCACATAAATCCTGAATTCACATATTGACAAATTGGCTTTAGGTCAGTTTACAAGAGCAAAAAGGCTCAGATGCATTAAGAGTTTGGCAAACACTTTTGGTAGGGCAGAAAATATATGTGTTTACTCAGATCATTTACAGGAAAGGTCCAATCCAAATCTGAGAATAAATCCAGCTATTTTGATGCTTTTTCTTTCTTAAAGGTCTTTCTTTCTTTCTTTCTTTCTTTTTCTTTCTTTCTTTCTTTCTTTCTTTCTTTCTCTCTTTCTTTCTCTCTCTCTCTCTCTCTCCCTTCCTTCCTTCCTTCCTTTTTTCCTTTCTTTCCCTCCCTCTCTCCTCCTTTTCCTTCCTCCCTCCCTCCCTTCTTTTATCCATCAGTGGCAGAAGGCAAAGGGCAAAATCCAAATTCAACACTGAGATTTCCAGAAACAGGATGCATAAAGGAATATTTCCTTAAAACAAGTATTTTAAATCATCTCCACCCTATCTTCATGAATAGATTTATAATATTATTGGAGCTGCACAAGGACAGTGTTGAATGTCACATAAAAGGAGAATGAATGCTTTTACAACTGAATGCTTTTCCTTCAAAATTATTCTTAAGAAATTATATTATAAAGATCAGATCAGATCCATTCATGGAAAGATAGATAGACTCATTTTCCCTGTACATTTACACATCTGCATCTGCAGTTATTCAAAGAAGTATGTATTAAAAAAATTCTATAGAACGTATTATTTAACCAACTAAAGTTTGCACAACATTGGGGAAATTGTTGAAAAGGATGATGTTAAACTTCTATGGGATTTTCTCATGCAAACTAATTGCCATCAGCAGCACAACGCAACACTTTCAATGTAACAATAATTGAAAAGAGGGTTTGTTTTTGTAGGCTTGAGAAACCTGAGCAGACATGCCAAAAAGGGATTGGAACAACAACTGCAACAACCAGAGATCCAATATTGAAATATGTTGACTATGGAAAATATCTTGCAAAGTCTTCCCTACAGTTATTGGCTCATTAGGTGGATAATTATTTTTTTTACAAAATATCCTAAATATTTTGGCTATATCAATTATAAATGTTGATACCACTGTGCTGAACACTTATTATATCTTATGATCTTACTCCTAGTGGGAACTGATTCCAGTCAAATAGTTGATTCTTTTCATTTGCTCTCTGCATTGCATTAGAGTTACCCTGTGGCGAGATGGGCGGCCGATAAATTTTATGAATTAATTAATTCATAAAATCAATCAATCAATTAATTAATTAATCAATCAATTCCTTCATGGATTAAAAAAATAAAATGATAATAAAGGTAAAGGTTTCCCTTGCACATATGTGCTAGTCATTCCCAACTCTAGGGGGCGGTGGTCATCTCCGTTTCAAAGCCAAAAAGCCAGTGCTGTCCAAAGATGACTCCGTGGTCATGTGGTTGGAATGACTAAATGCCAAAGGCGCATGGAACGCTGTTACCTTCCCACCAAAGGTGGTCCCTATTTTTCTACTTGCATTTTTTACGTGCTTTCGAACTGCTAGGTTGGCAGAAGCTGGGACAAGTAACGGGAGCTCACCCCATTACGCGGCACTAGGGATTCGAACTGTTGAACTGCCAACCTTTTGATCAACAAGCTCAGTGTCTTAGCCAAATCCAGTCAGAGCATCTGGCTAACTATGCGGTGAAGCATAATATCAGCCATGATGTACCCAGACAGAATCTGCAAAAGCCTTTAGTTAAATAATAGTTTAAAGTACTCACACAGTTACGAGGTAACCAAACTTGTAAGATTGTTGGTGAGAATACCAAAACCTCATCAGATGTTGTTTTGCCAAGTCCATGAATAGAACAGAATAGAATAATAGAGTTGGAAGGGACCTTGAAGGTCTTCTAGTCCAACCCCCTGCCCAGGCAGGAAACCTTACACCACTTCAGGCAAATGGTTATCCAACATCTTCTTAAAAACTTCCAGTGTTGGAGCATTCACGACTTCTGGAGGCAAGTTGTTCCACTGATTAATTGTTCTAATTGTCAGGAAATTTCTCCTTAGTTCTAAGTTGCTTCTCTCCTTGATTAGTTTCCACCCATTGCTTCTTGTTCTACCCTCAGGTGCTTTGAAGAATAGTTTGACTCCCTCTTCTTTGTGGCAGCCCTTGAGATATTGGAACACTGCTATCATGTCTCCCCTAGTTCTTCTTTTCATTAAACTAGACATACCCAGTTCCTGCAACCGTTCTTCATAGGTTTTAGCCTCCAGTCCCCTAATCATCACATGGTTTGCTGGTTTTCACTTAGCCTATTCAACCCTGACTGCTCTTTAGAAGGCCAGATCCTGAAGATGATACTCAAATATTTTGACCACCAAATGAGAAGGAAGGACTCACTGGAGAAGAACCTAATGCTGGGAAAGATTGAGGGCAAAAGAAGAACGGGATGACAGAGAACGAGGTGGCTGGATGGAGTCACCAAAGCAGTAAGTGTGAGCTTAAATGGATTCCAGAGGATGGTAGAGGACAGGAAGGCCTGGAGGAACGCTGTCCATGGAGTCGAGATGGGTCTGACACGACTTCGCAACTAAAAACAACAAACAAGCAAAGTCAATGGGGAAGCCAGATTCACTTCACACTTATCTTATTAACAAGTGCAGTGATTCACTTAGCAACTGGGACAACATTCACTTGACAAATGTCTCACTTAGCAACAGAAATCTTGGACTCAATTGTGGTCATAAATCGAGGGTTATCTGTAGTATTTTTTAAAAAATTGAGTTTTAAAATATTTTGATAAAAATATTTAGAGAACTCTGTGAAGTTATGTTCAAATTAGCCCAGGAAACTCCAAAAAGGGGGGGGGTGAAGGATAGAGGATAAATTGCAATCTTTTCCCATGAAGATCGTGCTGTATAGACTTGAAGAGAAACAAGATAAAGAAATATACTTGTAGAATCCTTGGTGTTCTGTTGATTGAGTTTGATTTGCTCAATCTTGCAAACATTTCAATACTCAACTAGGTAACATCATCAGCGCTAGTGAATGTGGGGTTTGCTCCCCACTTATATACAGTAACTTGTCCTGCAAGTGTCAGTATTCTCCTCAGTAGTTTGTTGTTTCAGGTATTGTTTTCTGCTTCTTTGTCTGATGTTAATCTCTGCTTATCTGGGTATTGGTTGCTGGAAAGAGGTTTTTTTATTGCTTCTTTTGAATGGTTATATAGTTTATTTATATTTTTATATTTATTTATATTTATATTATAAAATATAGTTTATTTTCATCTGGTTGAATATCAGCTTCCAAGAATTTCCTAGGGTTTTTGAATTTAGCTTGGTCTAGAAAATGTAATTTCTTTTTTGTATTCAAATGCTGAATCTCCTAATCTTTCTTCCATTCTTCATGGGAAGGAATCATAGCAGATCTTTATGGAAAAACAGTTGTTAGAGACAAGAGTCAATGTCAGATATTAACAGATTTGGAAGGGACCTTATAGGTCATCTAATTCAACCCCCAGCTCAAGATATATACTGCTGATCATTTCCCTCTAGTTTGTACTTTAATTTGAGTTAAGATTTAAATAGGTAGTTCTGCTATGCTGTTCTTGGATAAGTGTTATTTTTTAGCACATACTTCACCAAGTTCCAAGCAATCTTAATTGCTACTCTCAAAAGACCCATAACTTTAAAACAATTATTAAAATTATCCTCTTTTGTACAATTCAAAGCAATGTATGTTTGCTTGAATGAATATCCATCATTTTCCTTCTGTGAACTATTTTCTTTTTTCTAGTCTTATTTTTTAGATAGCTGAAACCTGAGTTGCTATTATTTTTAAATAGATGGGACTATCCTCAAATATTCTTTTGTTATCTAGACTAAGCTTCAAATTACAAGTTAGCGATTGCTCAGATCTTTTTAACTGGCAGTTTCACCCTGTTTTTGCACTTTTTAAAACAATATTTCAATGCTGAGGTCTGTTTGTAAGTCAACACACATCCCTAGTCATTCTCTCCTGTCTGTAATTCTTTTTATGTCATGTCTTACAATGAGCAGCTTCTATCAGGCACCTCAATCTGACATTATTGATGTCACATAGAGCTTTAGTCCAAATCTTAAACCAGTCACACAAAAAAACAACAGAATGCTTCTCACAACCAAGGATTTGTTTATTGTTTTCTAATAGAATTTAGGGGTAATTCTGGTTGCATACAATGCTGAACGACTAATGCATGGCACTATCTGTCTAATTAGGGCTCCAGATCTGATCATACTGTAATCATACCCTGGATTATACCCTGATCCATTACAGTCAATTCAAGATAGTCCAGTCTAACTTACTTTCTTGTAGCTTATAATGGAAAGCAGATAAATTAGTGGGTTCTGTTTGTTTATTTTTCAGATGATAGAATGACTTTTCTATGACAGTTGGAGTTTTATTCAATAATAAAATGTGCAAATGACAACTGAGTGGAAAGAGATGGAGCTACCCTTAACTGGAGTAGTTTTGCCCAGATGGTTTGTTTCATTCATTGTGAAGTATGGTTAGCCACAAATCCAAATGCATTCTCTATATGGAATGGGTAGGAATGCCATCTATATCATAAAAATATCTAAAGCCAACACTGAAATCTTTAGTATAAGCCCATCCATCAATCTCAGGTTTTTTTCAGTATTTTCCCTTGATGGAACATTTGGTTCTTGTAACAAACAAAATAAATCAGAAGACATATTTGGGGTAACAAATTGGTTTAAAAGTTTTGTGACATGTACTTTACTTCATCAGTTGAATGAAGTGAGTAAATGATGCATCTGAAGAAGTGAACTATAGCTCACAAAGGTTTATAGCCTTTAACACGATGTATTAGTCTGAAAAAGTGTTACCGTATTCCTTCTAAATTTTCGCTACCATAGATAAATCTGGCTTTGCTTGTCTGTCAAATAATATAGATCCTAGTCATTTCTGGTTTAAGATACCACAGTTACTTGGAAGATATATGTGTGTATATATTTTGGTTGATTTTGCTTTAGTCTTTCTTTATTGGACTTATTTGACTCTAATATACAATTTAAGCAGCCACAGTGGCGCAGTGGTTAGAGGGCAGTACTGCAGGCTATTTCTCCTGCCTGCCGGCTGCCAGCAATTTGACAGTTCAAATCTTACTAGGCTCAAGGTTGACTCAGCCTTCCATCCTTCCAAGGTGGGTAAAATGAGGGCCTAAATTGTTGGGGGCAGTATGCTGACTCTGTAAACTGCTTAGAGAGGGCTGTAAAGCACTGTAAAGCAGTACATAAGTCTAAGTGCTATTGCTATTTCTATAAGGAGACTATGTACAAGCCACTGAAGAAATAGCTTCAAGGCAAAAGAATACAATAAACAAACAAATAGACTCATAATACAATAATTTAAATATATAAAAGGCCATATAACATGACATTTTTAATCTACGTTGATAATTGCATAATGACTCTATGGCAGGAGAAGGCTTAACAATTTGGTTGGTAATGAAGTGAAAGAAATGTTTAACGTTTCTGATGAGAAGGGGATGAATAACTCCACTGTATGAGGTAGAATGTGGGTAAGAAAATGACTTTAAACGGGAGGGGAGAACAAATGGAAAAAAAATAAAAATTGTTTGTTACACAAGATTTAATCTTCACTATTTGCAAGAAGAAATTCACAACAGGTCATTCTGGATGGAGAGAGACCTAATAATGTGCTTATTACCTTTTTTATATAAAGGAATTCTAATTATAACCTTGATTATGCTGCAGTTAATAAAGTCCGAATCACTAAATTGATCTGATGATTTGTGCTCTCTTTGAGTGTCAATACCATCTAATGAAAGCACAAGGATTAATTAGCTTTGGAGGATAGAAGCAAATTCATCAGAATCATTAGGAAGCATGAACAAAAAGAAGAATAAAATGGAAAAATTG
This sequence comes from Ptyas mucosa, assembly GCA_012654045.1. Lineage (NCBI taxonomy): Eukaryota > Metazoa > Chordata > Lepidosauria > Squamata > Colubridae > Ptyas > Ptyas mucosa. The sequence goes on from WNWU01000003.1 coordinate 50,400,159, forward strand.
CTTTTTTATTACTTCATAAAATACGCACAGATTCTATTCCAAAGTCAAAAAAATTTTTATGAAACCCTATACTGCTGGGTTAATCAACATTTGTCTTATATGAAAACATTTAAGATTTTTTTTAAAAAACTCCTCAATTCAATGACCCTTACTCTCCCTGTGAGTTTTCAAAACAAAGTCATAATATTTGTAGACCTTTCAAACTCTTTCCAAAGTTTAGTTCTATATAAAATATGTATTAATACTTGATACTTGATAACAGACAGCCAGGCAAATGCAAGAAGTCACAAAACAGAAGAGTTCAAAAGTACTATAAGTTTATTTCATACTATCTATACATGAGATCTAAACTACTGATGATCAAGGCATATTGGTACCAGATAAGTGTTGTGGAGTAGGATAGCGATGAGGCTGAGGAAGAACATGGGCCAGTCCTGGAGGCTGGGGAAGGCCCGGATGAGGACTCTGCATCAGAGGTAGAGGTGGGGCCAGAGCGATCAGGGAGTGGGGTGTGGACTCCAGAGCCTCCAGAGACTGATAGGAGTGAGGCAGAGGAACAGGAGGAGCCTTTTCCTAATGCACGCATGAGAAGAGCAGCTCAAGCAAAAAGGACAACTCGGGAGTAGGACCAAGAGATGATTGGCCCCTCCCATAAGGCTTAAAACAGACCAGCAACAGCATTTGGGCTTTGCAGGAAAACAACGTTGGTAGCTTTGTCTTCTTCTTCGTCTTGTATTTATTTTTGTATCTGGGACTTCTGAACGTTTGCCAAAAGAGGCCTTTGGCAGTTTGCCTAATTGGACAAGGTTTGCGATAGGACTGAGGAATTTGTGCTGACAGGAATTTGCTTTAATTTAGTTGAACGACGCTGGGAATGAAGTAATTCTCAGCTGTTCAAATAAAGTTTGTTCGTTTTTTCACTGACTGATTTTCCTACTACTTACTTGGGCCTGGGTCACAACAATAAGAGACAATGGAGTTCAAGGAGAGCTGAACTTAAATTTCGTAAATTTTTTACTACCAATTCCGGCGAATAAGTAGTAAAAATATACTTCAAAAAAGGTTCCAATGATCACAGCAGTCCCGCATGATTGTCGAAACTTTTGTTTTACTTTTTAAAGCATTTTTTACTATCAGTTTGGGTGAATAGGTAGTAAAAAATGCTTTAAAAAAGGTTTTAAAAAAGGTTCTGATGATCGTGTGGCACAGCTGTGATCATCAGAACCTTTTTTAAAAAAATGTAAAGCATTTTTTTACTACCTATTCACCTGAACCGGTAGTAAAAAAGTGCTTTAAAAAGTAAAAAAAAAGTTGACCATGCCCACCCAGTCACATGATCCCCCACCAAGTCACGCCCACCAAGCCATGCCCACAGAACCTATAGCAACAAATTTTACATTTCACTACTGCCACAGTACAAAAGTATTCATGTTTCACTTGATATGACAGAGTTCACAGGTACAATTCAGGTACCTAATTTAGTGGCCATTCACAATAGTGATGAAAAAGTAACTTTATGACCAGTTTTTGCATTTACAATTTTTACAGACCTGTAAAGCCAAGTAAAGCTGAAGTCAGATCATAAAATCTTGTTTTGCATAATGGCCTAGTTGCTGGTCCCAATTTTGGTCATTAAACCAGGATTACCTGCATCACTTTCTCTCTGATATCATTATTGCTGTTGTTCATTACTAAAACAGGACAACAAATATATGAATCACCACTGGAAATCAATATGTATGAACAGTCAGCCATCTTGTCTGGCATTAGATTATGAACTTCATTAAATAAAAAGTTCTCTATTAGCATGAATAGTCTAAGACAGTGATGGCTAATGTTTTTCCCATTGCATGCCAAAAGCGGGGGGAGTGCGGGGGAGCATGCATGTGCCCAAACCCATAATTCTATGTGCCCCGTGCATGCATGCACGACCCCCCTCCCCTACTTTTGGTACGTGATAGCACGGTGGGCCTAGAAGGCCCATTTTTTGTTCTTCCCAGGCTCCAGAGCCTCTCTAGGAACCTGGGGAGGGCGAAAACGGCCTTCCCCATCTGCCCAGACGCCCTCTGGAGGCTGGAAATGGCCCATTTGCTGACTTCTGGTTGGCCCAGAAGACCCGAAAATCAGCTGGCCAGTGCACGCATGCATGCTGGAGCTGAGTTCGCGTGCCCACAGATATGGCTCCATGTGCCATCTGTGGCACATGTGCCATAGGTTCACCATCACGGGTCTAGGATAAATGTGACTTCCACTATAGAACTAATGTTTTGGATAATAAGACTGAGAATGTTTTTTGTTAGACTCTCATAGAACTTGCTAAAATAGGAGCCTGAGTGGCGTAGCAGGCTAATGCCTCCTATTAAGGCAGCATTTAACATCCAGCTGCCTGCAATTACTGCAAGTTCTAATCTCACCAGGCTCAAGGTTGACTCAGCCTTCCATCCTTTCTAAGGTGGGTAAAATGAGGACCCAGTTTATGGGGGCAATAAGCTGACTTTGTATAAATATACAAAAGTATGAAGGCTATTGCTTAACGCATTGTAAGCCGCCCTGAGTCTCCGGAGAAGGGCAGCATATAAATACAAATTTTTTAAAAAATGCGGTTTGTACATGGTAGATGTTGTCAGCTGAACACCTGACTCTAGAGTTCCTTTTGGCTATGAACTTTTCAGACTTTCCCAGTCCTACAGCTGCAGTCTCATTATTGAATCCAAAACTATTCATTATTTAGAAAGTCATGCTTTTCTCTGTTTTGTTACCACTGCATAGAATAAGACTTGGAACAGGCCATTCCTCTGGGTAAACAATTTCAGACAGCAGCTGCCTATCTACTGCTTAAACATACCAATAAAGGAAAGGCCACCATATCTATATCTCTAACTTTCAACTATAGAATTTCTATAATTTAGTTTCAGTATTTCAAAGCTAGCACTCTGGAATAAGGGATAATACGTCTTGCCATCTTGGGGCTCTTCTGTGAGATGGTGTTTTAGATATGTAATGAATTAGGTGTTTTTCAGAGCTAAGCATATCCAGTTTTTCAATCTTTCGTTACAGCTTTTCATTTTAATTCTTGATCATTGTTATTCCTCTATTGGTATCATTTGTTACTCTGATTCATGAACAAAATAGGACTATTTGTGGGAAAGCACTTGCTGAAAATGTCTTATCCCCATCTCTATGCTTCATCCCATTGCCCCCCAAAAAGGGTTAATGGAAGTATCAGTTTTGGGAATGTCTAGCATCTGGAGAGACAATTTTAGTTGGAAAATTGTAAAGAAAAAGGGGAAAAAATGATTTTTCTTACTCCTCCCTCCTCTTCCAATTCCCCTACAAAACAATTCTGTTGGACTGACTGGCATAAGGTCACCCAGCTAGTTTTTATGCCTAAGGTGGAACTAAAGCTCACATTTTCCTGCTTGCTAGCCTGGTGCCTTAATCACTAGACCAAGCTTCTTTCCCTCCATCTCTGTCTCTGTCTCTGTCTCTGTCTCCGTCTCTGTCTCTGTCTCTCTCTCTCTCTCTCACCCTTCCTTCTTCCCTTCTCTCTCTCTCTCTCTCTCTTTCAGTAAAACTATACTATTTCAAAACTGGAAGTGCTGCATTGTACAGTTAGAGGCCAGCTTCAAAATATCTTCCTCCTGTTCATTGCTGGTTTAATTTAAAATGGGGAAAATAATGTTATTGTTTCTTATCACATCAAACAATCCCAGATGCTCATGTTAACTGAGCTTTCTCAGTTTATAATCTCAACTTGTGTTGGCTACTCATTCCAGAATGGGTGACTTATTTAAGCTGCATCTGGTGGCACATTTATCCTGGAGAATTCATTTTTTGCTCAATGGAAAGATACTGGCAGGCTTGGCTTGTTGTCTTTTTCCTCTCTCCCCTGTGTAGGAAAAGAGAGCTCCCTGTTTTGCCTTTCATAGAGCAGCATCCAAACAAGATGGAACTTTTTCTGGAATAGGAAAATGCTTCTTCCTTTGAAAAATGCATAGGCTGCCTAACTTTCCATGTAGCTATTGTACACCTGAGCTATCACCGGTTTAAGGCAAATGTACCCTTTGTTTTATGGACTGTGTCATTTCCAATTGTCTCGTGGTACTATTGTTTGTCATGGATTGTTTACAAGCTGACTGCCTGGAGAATACACACTCATGTCACATAGGTTTTAAATAAGCTAAAATGGTGCTTCTGCTCCAATATATATCCCCAAGAGGGTGTAACAAGTGACCATCCAATCTGTCTTTTTCTTCCTATGGCTGTCGTAGATCCTTTGTTTTCAGATATCAGATAAAATGCCTACTTCTTATTTGTACCCTGTCCAGGCTTCCAGTTACTGTCATGAAAATAAGTGAGTTTAAGATGGTTGATAAAATTCTCTGTGTCAGGGCAGAAAAGAGGGAGATAATCCAATTTTACTTTAAACATCCCTTGAATATTCTTCAGGTTTTCTTTTTCCTCTTTGAGCTTACTCTAATAGATTCACTGTGTTTATCTGAAAGGAAAATTTCCCAAATAATTTACCTTTTAGGCCAGACGTTTGTTTCATATTGGCTGTAAATGCTGATAACAGATTATTTTGACTTCAAAATAATGGGGAAACCTTAAATCCAAGGTTAAGATCTGTACCATCAATAATGGTAGAAATGTTTCTTATTAATTGTAATGATAATAGTAGGAGCAGTAATCAGAGAGAAGGAATCATGGAGTAAGGAAAACAGCAGGATCCTTTTGACTCCTTTGCTTTTCTCAAAATAACAGTATAACAGAGCTGGAAGGGACCTTGGAGGTAAACCCCCTGCCCAAGCCGGAGACCATCCCAGACAAATAGATATCCAAACTCTTCTTAAAAAACCTCCAGTGATGGAACACCCACAACTTCTGAAAGCAAGCCGTTCCATTGGTTAATTGTGTACACTGTTAGGAAATTTCTCCTTAGTTCTAGGTTGCTTCTCTGTTTGATTAGTTTCCATTCATTATTTCTTGTTTTGCCTTCTGGTGCTTTGAAAAATAGTTGACCTCCCTCTTCTTTGTGGTCAACCTACTTTACAAAGCACCAGAAGGCAAGACAAGAAACAATGGATAATCTAAATTTAGTCAAAAATCTGCCTTACCTAGATTAACCAGATCATTTTGAAGATGCAAACTTATTTGCAGGAAATTAATGAATGGTATATATCTGTTATGGCAAACCTATGACACGTGTGCCACAGGTGGCACGCAGAGCCATATCAGTGGGCACGCGAGCTCAGCTCCGGCATGCATACATGTGCCAGCCAGCTGATTATTGGGCCTTTTGGGCTCACTGGAAGTCAGGAAAAAGGCTGTTTCCGGCCTCTGGAAGGTCTCTGGGGGAGTGGGGAAGGCCATTTTTGCCCTCTCCAGCCTCTTAGAAAGGCTCTGGAGCCTGGGGAGAGCAAAAAACGAGCCTACCTTGCCATCGCCTGCCAAAAGTGGGAGTGGGGGGAGTTGCACATGCATGCGTGGGGGGCTGGGTCGCATGGGATTATGGGTGTGGGCACGTGGGTGAGTGACCCCCCCCCACATACACTCCCCCCACTTTTGGCAGGCTATGGCAAAATGGTTAGCCATCACTGGTATATATATTGGGTTCCCAGCAAGCTGAACCACCCTGATCAGAAGCAGAACCAGAGCTTATATACATTGGGCTTGTTACATTGCCAACACAAGACAAAGGAAAAATTGAAAATTATATCACAGCGGTAGAATGTTTTGGATAAACCCATCCAACAGAAAAATATTATTTTTTATCTATGTCTATTAGATTAGTACAGAGGTGTCAAACTCAAGGCTCAGGAGCCAGATCTGACCCACGAGGTGGTTAGATCTGGCCCATGGAGCCACCCTGGAAACAGTGGAGGGTTGGCTCACAGCACCTCGGCTTGGCCCACACACTTTGCCTACCCACACACACCTTGAGCAACCTGACCAAGGAGAATGAGCACAGCAGGAAGAACCTCAAGGACAGGGGCGTCAAACTCTCGTTATTTTTGAGACCACCTGCTGCTACCGACGGCCTCCCATCGACCTGTGTGCTCCCACAGAGAGGGCCTTCTCGGGGTGCCATCAGCCAAACAATGTAGGCAAGTGACCCGCCAGGGGGAAGGCCTTCTCTGTGGGGACACCTACCCTCTGGAATCAGCTGCCCCCAGAGATAAGTAGAATTCAAGACCTCGGTGCCTTCTGCTGTGCCCTTAAAACCTTCCTTTTCCAGCAAGCCGGGCTGGCTTAACAATTTTTTAAATGTTTTTTAATCGGTTTGTCATTCTTTTAATTGGGGCCAAATAGATATATATCCTTTTAATTGTATTTTAACATTTGTAGTTGATGTTTTTATTTTGGCTGTATACCACTCTGAGTCCCTCAGGAGAAGGGCAGTATATAAATTCAATATAAAATAAAATAAAAAATAAAAACTCGATTTCATTGAGGGCCACATCAGGATTGTGGTTGACCTCAGGGGGCTGGGTGGGTGTGGTCCTGGTCTCGTCTTCCTCGGCTGGAGACAATGGATCTCCCTAGCCCCGGCCAGGCCACCCAATGTGAGTTATGTTCAGCTGGCCAGGCCCATACCGGCAATGCCCCCCTCCCAGCCCCCTGAGGTCAACCACATGCAGCCCTCAATGAAATCAAGTTTGACATCCCTGGGTGAGCATGTTAGCCATCCTATCTTTGAGATATGGTCAGGGAATAGAAATAATTTGGTTTACCATAAGGTCCTTCTCCCTGTCTCCCACTCATGGTCAAGAATGTTTTCTAGCCAGAAAGGGATAATTACAAAAAAGAAGAAATATATCTTATGGTACACATACTAACGGCAGCGAGGTTGATATTCACACAAAATTGGAAATGCAGAGAGAACTCACGGGAGGTAGAAATAATTAACAAAATATTGATCTGTGCAGAAATGGACAGATTAACAATGGAGCTCAAAGATAAAGATGAATCGGAATTCTACGTAACCTGGAATACATTTTATAAATGGCTAGAGAAAAGGAGGAATGTAGGGATAGAGAATTAGAAACAGAGTGAATGAAAGGGGGGGGGGAAATAAATGAAATAAAACTAAGAAATATTAGATAGGAATAAATTGGATTTGAATAGGTACGAAGGGAATATATATGTAACTGAAGTGTGATTGAATGTACAAAAAGTATATATGGAATATGCATGATATTATATTGTAATATACATGAAAGAAAAAGTGCTAGAAAAGTATGTACCAAACAAGTCGCACCAAGTCTAATGTTTTTAAGTTGTATATTTAATAAAATTAATTCCAAAAGAGAGAGAGAGAGAGAGAATGTTTTCTTGCCAGGACACTTTAATCAGTTCCTATGCTGGGGTGGGGTGGGACGTCTCATAGGTTTGCTAGTAAATGCAGCACATGTATGGAGGGGGAAACTTTGGTCACACAACATGATCCTTTATAAAAACAAGAGAAAATAAAACCATGCTCGCCTACTCTAAATAAAGATGCTGAAAGCCCATCACTCACTTTCCTCCTGAAGCTGTTAAAGATTAGATCACCTATGAACAATTTAAGTACAAGGAACTATTCCTTGGTCCAGCTTGCAAGGACTTTTTTTTAATAAGTTAGAGATTCCATAGCTTCCCCCACCCCCATCTCAATTTAATTAATGGACATTAATCCTGTAATATCAAGCATGTTCTAGAGAAGAGAAGAGAAGAGAAGAGAAGAGAAGAGAAGAGAAGAGAAGAGAAGAGAAGAGAAGAGAAACACAGTATGTTCACAACTACAGTTGTGCTGTTTATAATGGTGTGGCTGTATACTTTGGTTTTGCAAAGCTGTAGGGTGATTTGATTTACTTGTCCCAGCTTCTGCCAACCTAGCAGTTCGAAAGCATGTAAAAAATGCAAGTAGAAAAATAGGGACCATCTTTGGTGGGAAGGTAACAGCGTTTCATGCACCTTTGGTGCAGGGGTGGGTTCTACTTACCTTTACTACCAGTTCGCATTGTGCGCACGCACGCTCTTTTGCGCATGCACAGATCACCTACGATGATGTCCAGGTCAGTGGGTGGAGCCTCCCGCTGGTTTTACTACCGATTCTTGCGAACCGGTCTGAACCAGAGGCAACCCACCACTGCTTTGGTGTTTAGTCATGCTGGCCATATGACCACAGAGACATCTCCGGACAGTGCTGACTCCTTGGCTTTGAAACGGAGATGAGTACCACCCCTTAGAATCAGGAATGACTAGCACATATGTGCGAGGATAACCTTTACCTTTTAGGATGTTTGATTCCAAACAACTGTCCTGAAGTCATGCCTTGCTCACATTTTTGTGGGATATTTATCCATAATATGTAGACAAGGTCTGAAGAGAGAACAGGAGATAAACACTTTGTCACTCTTCGTCTCTGTCACATCTCTAGATTATTGCTTCATTCTTGGTGTAGCTCCTATATTATTGTTGAAGAGGACAAAGGATACAATAGCATTGCAATATAATCTCTACCCGAAAGCTATATTTTAGACTCATTGGCATAAATTCAATACAGATGATTGAAATCATTCTACAGATTCATGTTATAAAGATGATTGCAGTTATTAGAAGGGCTATTGCAATGAAGCTTAATGATTGCAGCTACGACTAAAAGTATCATGCTTTTTTTTTTTTTTTTGGCTTTTAGAAGACAAAGCCATTTAATGGAACCAAAACAAATTGTCAGTGTTGATTGTCTTAAAGTCAAGAAACATCTCTTTTTCTCACGCATAGCTTTTCCCAGTAATGAAGGCTTCTAAAGCTATGCATGTGTCAAATATTAAATCTCTGAGTTACATTTCATGCAAGTACTCTTAACTATTTTGATTCCTGACCGTATTTATAATAATATCTAAGCATCCCAAATTCAAATGGACATAAATGTTGCAGAAGGAATGATGTTCACCAGACACAGTGAAACTCTTTTTTTTAAAATTTGATTTATATGCCGCCTTTCTCCGGAGACTCAGGGTGGCTTACAATGCGTTAAGCAATATATTTTTAAATCAAGAGTTCCAACAGTACTTCCAGAAGGAAGAAAAGCCAGGTTGGTATATGGTTAAAGGCAGTGGTGGGATTCAAATTTTTTTACTACCAGTTCTGTGGGCGTGGCTTGGTGAACGTGGCTTGGCTTGGCTTAGTGGGCGTGGCTTGGTGGGCATGGCAGGGGAAGAATACTGCAAAATCCCCATATCCTCCTGATCAGCTGGGACTCAGGAGGCAGAGAATAGATGGGGGCGGGGCCAGCCAGAGGTAATATTTACCGGTTCTCCGAACTACTCAAAATTTCCACTACCGGTTCTCCAGAACTGGTCAGAACCTGCTGAATACCAGCTCTGGTTAAAGGCATCAGGCCAAAAATCTGAAATTGTAACTTCTACTCCCATTTTAGACATGAAGCCAGCTGAGTAACCTTGAGCCATTCATTGCTTGAGCCAGTCATTCTCAACTCTCAGAGGAAACAATGGCAAATCACTTCTGAAAATCTTGCCATGGAAACTGCAGGAACCTGTCTAGGCAGTTGTAGGAGTCAACACTGACACAAATGGGAGGGGGGGGGCAGATAGATTTTCTCCATGATGCTTAGTTCGTAATCTTGGTCTTTCAGATATTCCAACAGTGTAGCCTTATTGCTTTGACTCAAAATTCACATTTTCAGGTATCAAATTTGTAGTTGATGTTTGATCACCTAAGTTTTAGGTGTGGAAGTTTAGTGATCTCATGTTATTGGACTTTTTAAAAAAATAAATAACTTAAAATGTTAATTTAATGGTCATGATCCTCAACTGGAAAGGGTCCTCACATACCATGTTACACTCAGGCATGATGCTATAAATTTCTGGCTTCTGCGGTGGTTCTTAGTAGCCTTTGTATAATACAGGAAAAGGATAAGCAGTATTGTTTTATAAAGATTTACTCTTTGGGGTGGCTTTAGGAAATTAATAATTAATTATACGTACCATATTTTTCAGAGTATAAGATGCTCTGGACTATAAGATGCACCTACCTTTTTGGGGGAGGGAAAAAAAATCTACCTCTGTCTCCCAGCAATTTGCTTCCTTTCAGTAAACAGCAAACAGCCTGCTTTTTCAATTTCATTTTCATTTTCAGCACAGCCTGATTAGCACAAGAAAAAAAAATCTGCCTCCTAGCAATTTGCCTCCTTGCAGCAAACAGAAGAGGCCCATGCAGCAATAGGCAATGGCAATCCCTCCAGACTGAAACAGCTGAGAATCTGGAGGCCGATCCAACTGACAATCAGCTGCTTGTGCTAATCAGGCTGTGCTGAAGCTGAAACAGGCTGTTTGCTGTTTGCTGCAAGGAGAAAAATTGCTGGGAGGCAGAGGCCAAAGGGTAGGGGCCAGTGGGTGGCAAGGGCTACATTCAGTGTATAAGACACACCCAAATTTTCACCTTCTTTTAGGGGGGGGGAAGGTGCATCTTATACTCCAAAAAATACGGTATGTTAGATGCTATTATACCAAAATTAAACTGGTTGAGTCCACAGAGAAGTTTCAATAGCATGGGAATGACATATCTCTATTTTTTTTTCCATTCAATCATGTCCAATTCTCAGACACTGTCTGGACAAGACCCTACAGTTGTCTTGGCAAGGTATTTCAGAAGTGGTTTGCCATTGCCTCCTTCCTAGAGCTGAGAGAGTGTGAGTGGCCAAGGTCACCCAGCTAGCTTTCTGCCAAAGGCAGAACTAGAACTCTAACTGGCAAAATTACTTCAATGTAAATCATGGTTTCTGTTTGAGGGTCATTTCCACAACCAAAGTATTTTCTCCAAGTTCTAGTTAAGGACAAAGCTCAGTTCTAAATTTTATGTATCTTGGAATCACTACCTGTATGTCATAAGAAAAATGCTTTTTGCCAATGAACAAAGAAGCAATCATACCCCACCTCATGTGCACAAATGGGAACAGTGGAAGTCATATTCAGTATTTAGTGTATAGAATAGATACCCACAGTATCTATTGTCCAGTGAATTTAGACTTTTTCCCCTTTATCTTCGTGCAAATGATGGGTCACTTTTCTGGATAATTTCTTTCTTTGTAGCTTATTTTTTTTTTCATAGCAGCAAGAATCCTAAATATAGGCATACTGCTTGCCTAAGAATGAGACTTATACAACATTATTTCTCTCCCCTCCTTCCCGTTTCAATATTCCTTGGATATCCACATGTATTATCTCAGTGTAGGTAATTTATTCACTCTATATGTCAGGGAGCATCCTGAACCTTGTGCGCTACAACTATCATTTACTGAAGCATAAAACACCTAGATTAATAAAAAGACTCTTCAGCTTCTTCTAGCTGGCCTTCCAAGTCTTTAAAAAAAAACACTTCAAACTTTGTGAGTCCTTTGGGAACTTAATAGCAAATAAAAATGAGATGACACTATATGATTACTGCCATAGCGGTTGGGAGGAAGAAGAACTCCTCATGCTTTGAGGAGTTGTTTTTTATTATTATTTTATTTTAAATCATTTTTAAGGTCAGCATTTGATTACAAAAGGTTACAACACAGCAGCCAGTTAGGGAGCCCATCACAACAAACGACAGAAGAACAGACTGCAAGAAAGTACACATAACTAGATAAATTCAAGCCAGTAGGCTATCTGGCTCCACGCGCAGCCGATCTAATTTCCTTGCTGCTTCCCATTTAATTCTCTGTGGGGGTGAAGTTTGGATCAATATTTTTGAAAAGGTGAAAATTACAAAAGGATTCCATTTAGCAGAACGCCTTTAAAAGGGCAGTTCGGGTTTGTTGAGGTTTATGCTGTGAGGTTAAGCCCTGCATTACCCAAGTACGGTTAAGAAGGAAGAGAGCAAAAGAAAATATTTGGGGTTTTTCCCCCTTTCTTTCTTTCACACTGTTCAAGATCAAGGTGCCTCCGCATAGCAGTAAGCAATGTGAGGTTTTTTTTACACAGCAGTGTTCTTCAGACCGGTTGCTGGATTCTTCAATTGCTAGATTTCCCAGCCCATCTAGCTACAGATAAGTTACTTCTGTATAATTCATACTTGCAATCCTTTGAAGATGCTGAAATGCCCAGGTGAGGTGAGAATCCTGAAAGGTGAAATCCAACAGTTCCAGGAGGCATCCTGAGGGAGGTAGCTTAGTAGACCAGCTGAAGAAAGTCAACTTTTTATATATCCAGTTTTATATCTTCTCCTTACCCAGTACTAAAATCACTTTTATTTGCAAAGGATTAGACATCTTCTTGCACTTTGCCTTATTTCTCTTGAAAGCTCTTATCTTTTGACTTGAGCCAGGACTAAAGGAACAAAAGCCTGGAGTTTAATTGAAATAAAGATGAATAGAGTTCTAACAGAATTAGTAGTTCCTGCTTTACATTTATATTTTTTTTTAAAAAAAATATCTTTCTTGCCAGAATTTGGACAGTAGGGAGTTTACATTTCTTCATAGGCTTTTAAGGCTGAAATCCTATATAGTTACCTGAAAATGAATTTCACAGAATCGATTGGAATGTGTATTTGAGTAAACAGGCATCAATATAGGGTCTTAAGGGCTTCTGTCAGCGACTAGATTTTATTGTGAGTTAGATGAATTTATTTACAGATAGAGAACAATACCAGTGTTTTGGTTTTTTTTTTTTTAATTTATGCACTTAGGAATTCTCGCTTTATTTGTATCAGGTGATTTGTATTTTGAAACAAGGCAAAAACAAACAATTTCTAGCATTGTCTAGAGATCCATGAAGTCACCTGGATGAGAAAAAGAAAGCATAGATAAAACTAGTTTAGATTGACAGGATGCACCACACTTCTTGGTTCTTTTTTCTCCTGTAAATCATCTCCCTTCAAGTCATGCTCCCAATATTTGTTTTGTGATTTTATTCTCATTCATGCTATATGACAAAAACACCTTAGCCGCAGTGGCGCAGTGGTTAGAGTGCAGTACTGCAGGCTACTTCTGCTGACTGCTAGCTGCCTGCAATTTGGCAGTTCGAATCTCACCAGACTCAAGGTTGACTCAGCCTTCCATCCTTCCGAGGTGGGTAAAATGATGACCCAGATTGTTGGGGGCAATAGGCCGACTCTGTAAACCACTTAGAGAGGGCTGCAAAGCACTGTGAAGCGGTATATAAGTCTAAGTGTTATTGATATTAACATACTTCTATACTGGTCACTCACATTTCTATTTAATACACATTTATTCAGCACCTGTTCATTCATGAGTCTATCTCTTCTTGTTTCGCTGGAACAATATTGTGACAATTCCATGAAAAAGCACTGCCTTACAGCCTTCCTGAATGTTGGAGAGAAAAGGACTATTCTTAATAGTCGTGCGGATTATTTCAAAGCAAGGAAGACTTCTGGACTTCTACAGTCCTGAAATATTGTAGAAATATTTCAGGACTATAGAAATAATAATATTTTATTGGTAGCAGATTTGATAGATATGATAGATAGATATATAGACATATAGACAGATGGACAGACAGACAGACAGACAAATATGATTTATTACAGCAACTTAAAACAACATCTCCCTTTTACGATCCTGTAATCCCTTAATTCAGAGTAGAGTCAGGGCAAAAGGATGGAGCTGAGTGTTTACTGGCCAGATTCCCTTCCTGACACCACACAGAGTTTGCAGCAGATTTTTTTTTATTTTTTTATTTTTTTGCACCCTAGAAGAGAAATATCTGCCACTACTTAGGATTGAATTCTCAGCCTTCCAAATGGGAAGCAAGCATTTTCACCACTAGGACACCACGCCACTCAAACTTAAAATAAAATAGCAGGACAAAATGGCCAGATGGCTATACAGCACAAAATAAAAACACTCATTACTGTAAGTAAAAAAAAAAGAAAAAGAAGAAAAGAGAAAAAGAGAGAAAAATGGATGGGAAACTATGATAAATTACAAAATTTTATAGCATGTAAATTCCAATTAGTATGTAACTCCAATTAAAAAAGCAATAGCTATAACACAAAATGTAGCTAATTTCCTGGAATCTTTACTAAACTGGTGACTTTATAAAAGTGTATGCCCTGTGAAAATGTATGACAATACAGAAATTTGGAATATATGTTCAGAGGTGATAAAATTGAAATAGCAGTGGTATGTGACATAAAAGCTCTGGCACCTAGCAAGTCAAGATCTTGAATTCTTGGTTTAACTTCATCCCAAATTCTTTCCAGGCTTGGCATGTACAAAATACACATGTAAGCAAATACATACATACATAAATAAAACAGTAAATCTGCAGTAAGCCTGATTAGACAAACTATGGTATTTCCATGGAAAAGTGTGGATGTCCAGGAGCATGACCTGTGCCAGAGACCCTACTCCCAAAATTTTTACCATTATTTAATTGACATATTCTTAAGTGGGCTCTGGCAGAGATAGTGCCAGTTCTAACTGAAAGAGAGCAATGAAGTATGAGATTCAGAATGTAGATCTCAGCACTTTAGATCCTATTGATTCTTGTGCAGGAATATTCTTGTATACATTACACTGTGCACAGCATAAGATAAGACTTTGCCTTAAATTATTTAATTGGAGCAGGCACCTTAGAATCTATAAAGGCAGCATAGTAAGAGCCTCTTAGCATATTTTGTTGATAGATGCTTCAAGTCATGCATTGATTCACTATCAAAAAAACCTGATTGGAAGTCAGCTTGTTCCTTTGCTTAGAATTTTCACTTGGATCATCCAGTTAGCAAGCTTTAAAGAGATAAACCACATATAGCATATATTAACGTGAGCAAGATGATGGAATAATAGCTAGCTGAATTAGTCTTATCCTCTTTTTTATATGTTTTAATTATGATTGAGTTACTCAAATATTTGGAAGTCTGAAGAGAGGTTTTGGTGTGGGTAAATAAAGGGGTCGAAACAGAAGTTCATAATTTATAGTAATTCTGGTGGATTTGCATCAATGGTGGGTTTCAAATTTTTTTACTACCGGTTCTGTGGTGGGCGTGGCAGGGGAAGGATACTGCAAAATCCCCATTTCCTCCCGATCAGCTGGGAGTTGGGAGGCAGAGAATAGATAGGGGCGAGGCCAGTCAGAATTTTTACTACCAGTTCTCCGAACTACTCAACATTTCCACTACTGGTTCTCCAGAACTGGTCAGAACCTGCTGAAACCTGCCTCTGACTTGCACACATACAAAATATCCAAGGACTTTGCTTGCCATTTTTTAAACTGATGAATTAAAGACAGCATTTCCAATTCTAAAATGGGAAACCAATCTTGTAAAGAATCAAGAAGAAAGTACTGTAGATTCAGGTCTACTGTTGGTATGTAAAATAAGGTACTTAAATGTGTGTCTCCAATTTCTGATGGTATTAAGTCTATGCCCTACTGTTGAAGAAGGAGAGGAAACAATGCTCCAGAACAAAGATGGATTTCGGGGGTCCTTGGCTGTGAGCACCATCAGTAGGAGCACTTTGAATTGGTTGCCTGGTGCCTTAACCACTAGGTCAAACTGGATCTCCAAAGGATCTTTCCTGTCTACTTGTTATTAGCAATAGACGTTGAAATATACATATTAGAAAGAACTTGACTGTTTAGCTAATGCCTTTTTCCTACTTACATTGGGATAGTTGCTGGAGGTACAGAGCTGTTCACTGGACTTTGGCTTACATCTTTTAAATGGTATTAGGATGTGGCTTGTCTTTATTTAATACATAGTCAGAAGTCAAAGAAGGAAGCAAACAGCCTACAGCATGCCATCCCTTGCAGCCAACACCCAGATAAGCTAAAAACTAGAAAAAGCACCAAATAATCAGGGAAGGTACCACACTAGTGGTGGTATTCAGCCGGTTCTATCTGGTTCAGGCAAATGGTAGTGGTGGCTGCGGGAGGCTCCACCCACCTGCCCAGACATCATCACGTTCCATTTATGACACTCTGCACATGCGCGGAAGGCCCTGCGTGCATGTTCTTATTTGCGAACCAGTAGCAAAGGTAGGGGAATACCACCCCTGAACCACACCAGTGGTCAGATTCAAAATTTTTACTACCGGTTCTATGGGTGTGGCATGGCTTGGTGAGTGTGGCTTGTTGGGCATGGCAGGGGAAGGATACTGCAAAATCCCCATTTCTTCCCAATCAGCTGGGATTCAGGATGCAAAGAATAGATGGGGGCGGGGCCAGTCAGAAGTGGTATTTACCAGTTCTCCGAACTACTCAAAATTTCCGCTATTGGTTCTCCAGAACTGGTCAGAACCTGCTGAATGTCACCTCTGAACCACATCCTAATCAAGGACTATTGAAGAAGAAAAGATATCCCCAATTAAAGCAGATTGGGCAAGTTACTACGCTCAACAAAACCCATTGTCCCATACACTGATGTTCCCTAGCCTGGTAACAAGATATATTCAGGAAAACAAACAAACTCAGAAAACACCAAGAACTCGAGACACTGCAGTGTTAGGGGAGGAAGAGTGGAACTGTTGTACAGTCTGTCTCTTAAGAGATCTTCTCTTAAGAGATTCTTAAGGAGAATCTTATTTTAGGGGAGAAGAAAGAATAAGATCAGTGTCTGTTGGAATAAGTTTGGTATCAGATCTATTAATTTGAAGGAACAAAAATGGTTACTTGGAAAGCACATTGCATTATTGGCCAGAAACAAAATTAATTTAACCATCTCCAGCTCTTTGTAGATTTGCAACATCTGGCTATTCTGAGTTTAAATGTGCTGATTTTCACTCATCTGGAAAGTTAGCAAAGACAATTTTCAGGTTGTTCTGAAAGGTGAGTTCCAGCAAGATAAAAGTGAAAAGCTTCTGAATTAGAAAGTTTAATAAAGATTAAATAAATAAATAAATAAACAAACAAACAAACAAATAATAAATAAATAAGAAAACAGGACTCAGCAAGAGGTACTACTAGCACAGTAGTAACGGCAGCCAGGCCATTACAGAAAGAAATAGAAAAGAAACAATCAGAGGCTTTAAAAATACATTGATTTGGTATCTGCTACCAACTGGTAGCAAGTGCAGGTCCTATAAGATTAGTTTATTTTTTATGAATTAAATGTTATCAAGCAAGTAGCTCAATTTTTTCCTATTTTTAGTAGATTCAGTTTCCAAACTGTTTTTATTAGTAGTCTCTTGTAAAGCAAATTTCAGTAATCAAGCTCTTAGATGGAAAAGGTGTAGTTACTTTAGCTAGTCCTTCCAACTCCAAGAGAGTTTGAAAGTTGGTTCATGCTCTAGTTTTCATCATGCATGAGCAATCATTTTCCCAGTCAAACACAATTGTCTTGCATTTTGTGGTCATATTTATTGCTTCATCTTACAATCACCCACCACTTCCTGCAAACTACAATATTCAGGATCTCATCCAACAACAGCATTTTATATGCTATTTCAGTCTTTCTTATTTATTTATTTCTCTTCCATGTTCATTTTTCAAACAGAAGAGGCAGAGAAACAACAGGATCAGATCTGGTTACAACTTGGAAGAGCATCAGGAAATTATAGCCTGGGGAGTCTGTCTGTCTAAATAAATGAAAGCAACGGAAATGATAAAGCTTACTTTTTTATAATTGCCAAAAAGCATGAACATGCCAGGGCTTCCAGAGGAGGAATGGCAGACTGAAGACATATCTGAAAAAAATGGAGCTAATGCCTATGGCAAAGAACAAAGAGCTGGTGAGAAGACAGGTTCTTTGGAACTTCTTGAAAAGGAGAGGATTGGAGATTGCCCACATGTATTCTGGACAGCAGTTCCTCACCAAAAGACTGTAGGAGAGTGGAGTCCCACAAGTTTGAATGCTGCTAGATGATGGGAATAGCCATCTTGCTCACAACTGGCTACTAAAGGATATTAAATTCGCCAAGTTCAAATATTGAAATATTTACAATAAGATTTTGGTATTTATTATAAAGAACAAATAGCTTCTGATGGAAAATATATCTCATTTTGGTTTTTTCAAGACATAAGAAAGATTAGTAATTTCATGAATTTAATAACTGCACATTAAAGGGAACTAAGGATTTTAGGTACAGAAAAATATACTAACCTAAAATGATGCAAAATGTTATATCAATGAAAACACAAGGGAAACTTTTGAACAATGGAGTCAGAAAACAGTAGCCATAATATAAACAATATCAGTAATGATATCTGCTTTTATGGATAGATGTTAATAGAGTATTGGCTAATGTAGAACAAATTTTATCTGACAAGATAGAAGTGGTATCAAAACTTAATTTACAACTGACAGGCAAAGAGAATAACAATAAGCTTCACTGGTTTTACAAAAGAAAATGGAGGAGGTTTTAAAATTTAAAAGGGAAATACAAATACAAACTTTATGAATGACCTGGACAACTTTTTCCTATTGGATTTATCAAAGAGGTTTGTTAAAGCCCTGAAGAATTCTGTATGAAGGAACAAAATAGAAATGAAATCAAATCCTGCCAATATCTAAGGGGCTGGCACAAGGAAGAGGGGGGAGGGTGATATTTTATTCTCAAAAGCACCTGCAGGCAAGACAAGAAACAATGGATGAAAACTAATCAAGGAGAGAAACAACCTAGAACTAAAAGAGTCATTTCCCAACAATGAGAATAATTAATCAGTGGAACGACTTGCCTCCAGTTGTGGGTACTCCAACGCTGGAAGTTTTTAAGAAGAGATTGGATAACCATTTGTCTGAAATGGTATTGGGTTTCCTACTTGAGAAGGGGGTTGGACTAGAAGATTTCCAAGGTCCCTTCCAACTCTGTTGTGTTTGTTGTTACTAAGTATGAAGGTTGATAATGAAAAGACTGTGAAGTTGATTTATTTGATCAAGGTTGCAAGAATATATGTTGTTACTTCTGGCAACTCTTTATAGATTTCCTGCTGACACCAGTAATGAAATGTGATGTTTTATGGATTTGTTTATAGAGGTGAGATGGGATATAGGCTAATTGTTTGTAACTTAGAAGAGGTGGAGAGTCATTAAATTTGTTTGTACTTATTGTGATGAAGGTTAGAAGTTAATTTATATATTTCTTTTCTTATTATTATATTCTTGCTTTTATCTTTCTTCCCTCTTTCTTTTGTCTTAGACTCTTAGTTCTTTTTATTGTTTTCTTTTTCTTTCTTTTATATTTTACATTTAATATATTTAATATATCTCATTATCTCATGTTACATTCAGTTCAAGTAAGATCTTACTATCTTTATCTCTAAGTATAACGATTATTAAATGAAAAAGAGCTAATAAAGGCAAATAACCTACAGACAAATCCAGTTCATATTATCCAATTTGTCCTCTATTAAATGCTAATTGTTTATATATGACAAGACTCATAGACTAATTTTTGTATCATATTAATAAGAAAATACATCTACCAGAGGTAATATTACTTTCATTTCATTTGTTTACCTTTTACCATGTCAGATGGACATTATCAAAGATGCCCTTAACATTCTGTTATGTCTAACTTGATATTATAATCCCTTCCTTCACTTACAAAGCAGCTGAATGATACTCAGAGCCTAAAAACTGATCAACAAATTATTGAATGCAAACCTACTTATTATTATATTATTTAGTACAATACACAATTATACAATTAATTTATATAATCCAATCATACTATAAATTGGTATTGGTATTGGTAAAGCGGCCACCACATTTTCCAGACTTACAAAGAGAGTATGGCTTAATAAGAAGCTGATGGAACATACAAAGATCCAGGTCTATAGAGCCTGCGTCCTGAGCACACTCTTGTACTGCAGTGAGTCTTGGACCCTCTACGCACTGCGGAAGAGAAAGTTGAACACCTTTCATATGCGCTGTCGCTGATGAATTATTGGCATCACCTGGCAGGACAAAGTTCCAAATAGTGCAGTCTTGGAACGTGCTGGAATTTCTAACATGTATACACTATTGAAACAGCGACGTCTACGCTGGCTGGGGCATGTTGTGAGAATAGCTGATGGTCAGATTCTGAAAGATCTCCTGTATGGAGAATTAGTGCAGAGAGAGCGCCTCAGAGGGAGACCACAGCTGCGATATAAGGATATCTGCAAGAGGGACCTAAAGGCCCTGGGAATGGACATTAACAACTGGGAAACCTTGACCTTCGATCGTTCAGCTTGGAGGCTTAAGACTCAGCATGGCCTTCTCCAAGTCGAAGAGACACTTGTTCGGCAGGCTGAGGCAAAGAGGCAGTCCCGGGACCAGTGAAATCTGGGGGCTGGGCAGGGGACAGAATGTATCTGCCTTCAGTGTGGAAGGGATTGCCACTCTCGAATTGGCCTTTTTAGTCACACTAGATGCTGTTTTAGGACCTCTTTCCAGAGCACGATACCATAGTCTCTTGAGACTGAAGGGTGCCAATGTGTGAGTATAAATTATAGAAAGTATCATATAGCAACTCTAAGCCCTAATGTATGCATGACATGTCTATAATTGGAGCTTTACTTGGTGTCTGAATTCTTTGAAAAAAAATATCCCAAGAAATAAAAGTCTGTATTTGTAGATATAAATATTTAAACTATGCACATATACACACACAGAGAATCATTAAAAATCTAAGTGAGTTTCTAAGCAAAGATACAAACCCCAAAAAATCAATATTACCTCAAGATTGATAAAGGGACTTGGAGGAATTTCCATGTTAATACATTTAAGATATTTCAAGAAGATTAATTACTGGCATTAATTTTTTTTTATGGGAAAGACAAACTCTTGGATTTTCGTGCTTGTTATATTATGGGACTGAATAATTTTCCTGATTTTCAGCATTATCGCTGTCTCACGTTTTCCCCTTTTTCATTATCAAAATAAGACACGTCACCAGTTGTGCTTACACTCATGTAAAGCATTAATTTCAATATAGCATTGTTATTCTTTTTCTGCTCCCCTTCCTTCCTTTTCTGATAAATAACAATAAAACCAAAAAAACACCAGCCTGATTTATCTGTACCTGGTCATGCATTGATAATGAATTATTCCTCTTCCAGATACTTATGCAGCCAACTGTGTACAATCTGTATGGAATACTATTTCTACATCTACTTCAACAACTTACTAAGAGCTAGATATATAGTTCATTATGCGGGCTGGCAGTTTCTCTCAGCATCCTTTCTCTCTTCAGACTCCATTGGAAATCATCTGTACAAGGAAGACATGTTCTCATTGTCCATTTCATTCTTCAGTTATCTTTGGACTTCTACTTCAAGAATCTTGCCTGAGGCTTTCCTGTAACCAACAAGCCTTCAACAGCCAATACTGCCTAGAATCCTTTTTGGTTTACCATCCATTTTCTTTGATCTCATCCTCTACCTCTCTTTTCAGGCTTCAGCTTTTTTTCTCCCCCTTGCCAGGATTGCCGCGTTCCCTTCTGTCAGTAAGAAAATGTGTTATCTCTTGTTTCAGCTTCTACCAAGTAAAACAGTGTATACATTTGGTAAGGATGTGACAAGATGACCAACAGCCCTGGGCTTGACATGCTGTCACTGTCGTTATTAGAAACCAACTAGTGTGCTTTTTTTAAAAAAAAAGTGTCTTGGAAAGAAAAGATTAAACTTGACAAAAAGATATATCAGACAATTGTGATTTCTATAGCTATGCTTTTTTTTCTCCTTTTAGTACTGTCTATGGCCTTTGAACTATGGTGCTGGAGAAGACTCCTGCGAGTCCCTTGGACTGCAAGGTGATCAAACTGGTCAGTCCTAGAGGAGATCAATCCTGACTGCTCTTTAGAAGGCCAGATCCTGAAGACGAAACTCAAATACTTTGACCACCTAATGAGAAGGAAGGACTCACTGGAGAAGAACCTAATGCTGGGAACGATTGATGGAAAAAGAAGAAGGGGACGACAGAGAATGAGGTGGCTGGATGGAGTCACTGAAGCAGTCGGCGTGAGCTTAAATGGACTCCAGAGGATGGTGGAGGACAGGAAGGCCTGGAGGAACATTGTCCATGGGGTCACAATGGGTCAGACATGACTTTGCAACTAACAACATAGCTATGCTAACCAGAGTAGTCTTAAAAAATAATGAATGTGCTGCAGTGGTCTGGATTTCAATTGAGAATAATTTTATATAAATTATATTTTGACATGTTTGCTCAGGCTAAACTGTCTTTTATTTGCTTAGCTTCTGTAAAAGAAAAAGAGAAGAAGCTCAGCAGGATACAACAAAGTATTAAGCAGAGGTAACCTTTATCCTGTATTGTCCTTAAAAAAATGTGGACCAAAACTCAAAAAGAGCAAATTGCCTTTTTCTCTCCTATTTCACTACTGTCTTTCAGCATTCATTTTTATACTTTTGCTACAAAATCTCTTAAAATAAAGAAATAAATTAGTAAAAGAAGAAAACAAGGTTTGCATAATTAATCCTCTAGACCAGTGATGGCTAACCTTTTTCCCATCATGTGCCAAAAGCGGGGGGAGCGTAATTCTATGCGCCCTGTCCCCCCACACATGCATGTGTGACACCCCCCCGCACATGCCACACTTTTGGCATGTGTTGGCACAGTTGGCACAGCAGGGCCATTTTTTATCCTCCCCAGGCTCCAGAGGCTTTCTAGGAGCCCGGGGAGTGGAAAAACAGCCTTCCCCACCCTCCCGGAGCTCTCCGGAAGCCGGAAATGGCCCATTTACTGACTTCCAGTGGGACCGGAAAGCCTGATAATCAGCTGGCTAGCGCATACATGTGTGCCAGAGCTGAGCTCGTGTGCCTACCGATATGGCTCCGCGTGCCACCTGTGGCACACATGCCATAGGTTCGCCATCACGACGCTGGACCATATTTTGGAGCACTAAAAGAAATACACTGGAATCGAGAAATATTGTTAAAAAAAGTAATTACATTTCTCTGTCTCACTCTGTCAACAGTCCCTCTAATGAACCCAAAGTAAGGAAACACTCTTAGAAGCTTTGAATCCCCAAAAGTAAAACTTTATTGGATATACCATTTTGGTACTGAAGAATGAAAACCATCTCTGGTTTTCCCGCTCAAATGATTGCTTAGTTAAACAATAGCTTCTCTTTCTCTCCACCCCTGGCTGATCATATTGTCCAATTATGAGACGTTCTTTTGTTATGGGAACAGCCCAATTCTTTCTCAAGCACCTGCAGTGGTAACCTTGATGGTTGCCAGGCTCTCATGGTCCATGAACATATTATCAGCAATCTATTTCACCCTTCTCCCCGCCCCCCAAATTCATTGGCAAGTTGAAAAGCATTAAGGTTTGAAAGAAGCAAAATGGTTTAATCTTGACACACTCATTCTATACATACAAAGGTAAAGGTTTCCCCGTCCAGTCCATATATTCTGTTTATTTTTTCTCTGAAATATTTTGATTTGTTTTTTTAAAAAAACAAACAAGCACAACCCTCAGCCAAAAAAGGGCTAAAATAGTAACACATAGATAAGCACATAATAAGACCTTAGAAGTTCTTCACAATCTTCTAACATGTACTTTGATGTTCATTCTATTTTACTGACAAGCATCTTTGTTTCCGCTTTAAAAAAAACTTTTAAAAAGTTAATCAGAAGTTTATGAAATACATTTCTGACAGGGATTGTCTTCTATGTACTATACTATTATTTCAAAATCGTTGATCACTTATGCTCAAATGGAAACCACTGGGGAACCCTTTTTCTCTCTGTGAAGATTGCAGAGAAAATCACTTTTTACTTGTCTATCGAGAGGGAAGTGCAGACCGCACAGATGAAATTATAGACTTATATCGAGAAGAAAAATTTAAAGAACTAAGGTATCTAAAGCAATGTAAGCATAAAGGAAAAAGAAAGAAATAGCTAGCAATCTAAATTTCATGATTAAAAGAAATGGTTTGGGAGAAATGTTGCCATGTTTTTTAAAGTGACTATTATAATATATATATATATATATATATATTCACAGAAAAGCCAAGTATTTTAAGTGCCAAAATATACGCCAAATATTATATCATCCAACATGAGCTTATCCAGGAGTGTATATATGGCAATGTTTTTAAAGTATCATTACCCTGTATATAGCCACGGATAACCACAGATTAGCTGATCCTCAAATTTTTAACCAAAATACTATGAAAAATATGCCACTCTTAGATTGAATTGGGTAAATTAAGATTTATGAAAATAATGAAAATTCTCAAGTTTGGTCAACAGAATGAAAGAAAAGATATGAGTCACAAAATCTTTCTTTTGTCACTGCTATTTTACCATAATCCCAAATCCATCCATTATACACTGTGCAGCCCATAACCCAATGACTATGTCAGATTTGGATTAGCATATTCTTCCTTCTCAAGGAATGAAAATTCTCTGCTTATTTTCCCAATAAAAACCAAATCTTGACCTAGTTTGAGATTGCAAACCTAACTTGGCAGTATATTTGACTCCACAAGGCAACTATGGGGGAAATGGAGGCTATAAAGAAAGATCATTGTTGGCTGAGAAATACAATTTTGTTTGACTAAGATTGAATCCAAGTATTATCTAACGAATTAGGAGATATAAACAGTATACTCTTGTCTTTCAGCAAAAGAGCTGGGTGCTATTTGTGTAAATGAGTTTTCTTTGGGAGAACAATAATGTGAAATTGCACTAGTTTGCATTGTTGCAGTCTATTGTTAACTGACTTAGTCAGCATATTCTGTTTTCTCACACCTTGCATTTACCGTACTTCAATAGCAAGGATAGTGTCACTCAATGTAATGTTGGATACCATCACAGAAGCAACTGATGGGTTTTGCCTGACTATTTCTCTCCCTCCTAGTCTACTGCTCTTCTGAACATTTGATGGAACATGGGACCATGGAGAATAGAGGAACATAGACTGTGTTCCATGAGAAGGTGTCCCATGGCACAGTCACTTCTGCTCATTTGGTCATTACTGTAGAAGGGACAGTTAACAATTATGATAAAATATGTGCCCTTCAGCAAATTCTACCCTGTTTCCCTTAAAATAAGAGATCCCCTGATAATAAGCCCAATTGGGCTTTTGAGTGCATGTGCTAACATAAGCCGCCCCCCTGTAAAAATAAACCCTCCCCAAAAATATTTAAAAGCATGAGCAGCTGGTCCCCGCGATTTCTTCTGGTTTCCTCCACATGCTCCCAAATAATAAGACCTCCCCAAAAATAAGGCCAAGCGCTTATTTCAGGGTTCAAAAAAATATAAGACAGGGTCTTATTTTCAGGGAAACATCGTAGTACAAAATGGGGGTGGGTGGGTGCAAATTAAAAAGAAAAAGAAAACACTTTTCTCTTGCATCTCTTTCCACAGCATCTAGATTTTTATTTCAGGCTGTCAGTGGAAAAGGGAAAAAAAGCTCCCGATTGTCTATGGTCCTTAGGATCCCCGAAGAATAAAATGGTTGGGATCTGTTGCTGTTTTACTGTCCTTGTAGTTGTATTGCTGATCATCTGTCCTTCTCAAACAACTCTTTGGAATAGAGCTTGAACACAGTCTTCAACACTTCTGGCAATTTTCACCCTCTCTGTCATCACTAGCACTTCATGGTATCTACAGTGCTGGACACCTGTCAAATTGCAGGCCTTTAATCCTGAGCCATTATCAGCAATTCTACTCAAAAGGCTCAATTTCAAGAGTAATTCGGAGCTTCAGGCAGCCTGAGGCTGAGCTTGATGGGAATAAACACCCCAGTGAATTCCCAGGTGATGCTTTAGGATTCACATTATCAGCAAGGAATTCAGGGAAAAAGTACAGCCAAGGATTATTGCTTTATAGATGAAACCACAGGAATGTCAATAATTTGGTCTTCCAAAAGATATGGATATAAAATGAATGAATGAATGGATGGATGGATGGATGAATGAATGAATGAATGAATGAAGATCAAGGGATCAATATTCCCAGGAACTAGAAGGAACCACCACAGGCCTGGAAGCTGGGATCCCCATATCAAAACAATTTACTTTATGTGCGGCCAGAACCTGAAAATAACATTTAATACAGCACAGTACTTAAATAAAATGGTCCAGTTGAGATCTGCATACATGGGACTGATTGGGGTAGATTGTAAGGGTGACACCGAAATTTAATTTTATGTCATTTTACTCTATTTTATATACTGTATTTATGTGTTAAAATATATTGTATCTTAATCCTATAACTATTGTATTTTACCCTACTCTTATTTTAAATTGTTTGTATAGAATTTTATTGGTGATATGTATTTGAACTTTGTGCTTTGATATGGCCTATAGGCTAATCAATAAAGCTATCTAATCAAAAAAGCTGGGTAAGCTGCTCCTCTAAGAAGAAACTTACCTAGAAACTAGATTTTTCCACTCCTTTCTCAAGGGCCTCTCTTTTAAATTTGAGATATAATGATGTATCAGAAGACTGATAGCCCTACCTCCTATTAAATTGTATTTTAAAAATAGTTGAAATTATTACTGCTTATAAAACTGTTAACCAAGGGTTGTGAAATGCCCATCTCTCATTCAAGTGTCAAGTCTGTTTTTGTAAGAGAAGAGCTGACAGAGCTAGTGGGAGGGAGTAAAGCATGTCATCAGTTTAGAGTCCTTTTGATCCAAGCCAATTCCCCTTGAATTCTATTGACCCTTTTTAGCACAAATTTGGTACTGATCATTAATTGACCAGATTCTTGCATATAGGTTTCAATAAATCATTTCTGCTACAATCTACACAAATGAGCCTGATTCTTTCTACCTATCTGATCAGCTCCACAAACCTTTTTTGTTGAGAAAGAAAGAAAGAAAGAAAGAAAGAAAGAAAGAAAGAAAGAAAGAAAGAAAGAAAGAAAGAAAGA
>WNWU01000003.1:50426949-50438162 GCA_012654045.1 Ptyas mucosa
AGAAAGAAAGAAAGAAAGAAAGAAAGAAAGAAAGAAAGAAAGAAAGAGGGAGGGAACTACCAGCATGGCATTGGATCAGCAGGCTGGAGCAGCAGCATAGAATAGTATGATAGACACACTCCTATGCCATCAGGACCCTTTGGAAACAGAGGTGCAAAATATGTCAGCTACAAAGCTCCAGTTGGTGCAGCAGATTCAGAATTTAATACATACACACACAAACAGCCACTGGTGCCCCCAGCCCTGCCTGCTCTTCTCTTACAGTTTTGTACTCAAGACAAAATGTCAGTAGAGTTGCAGCATCCAGTTACTGGATACTGAAGAAATGTGAGCTGAAACAGAATTACTTGACCAATAGAACCTGTGTAGCCCATTTCTCCAGCATAGGGGTGGGGAGGTGGGGAAATGCCCCTTTTATGACTTGTGGACTTCAATTCCCAGAATTCCTGAGCCATCCATACTGCTCAGGGATTTGAAGTCCACAAATCATGAAGGGTTCCATTGTTCCCCACCTCTTTTCTAGGCACATTCTGCTAGAGCAGGGGTGTCAAACTCGCATTGTCACAGCATCATCACATGACATATTGTGACTTTTTTTCCCCCTTCGCTAAACTGGGCATGGGCGTGGCCAGAGCATGATGCATCCGGCCCATGGGACGTGAGTTTGACACCCCTGTGCTAGATAGTTGTTTCCTGAAGATGGGCTCCAACACAAGTCTGAAAGCTTGGATGATTAAACCTCTGGTCCTGATGACTGACCCAGATTGGCTGCTGCAACATTATCCTGGAGCACATATATTTGTGTTCACTCATAACAACCTGTGTAAATTTCAGTTCTTAACCTGATCAGTCTCAGACTCATTGCTCTGGTATATAGATTGACCAAGTGGCAAGCCTTGTATGATGAGAAATAGGAAAAACAACTTCTATACCAGAACAACTAGGGTCAACTCTGGCCCATGACCTCAACAATGGACTGGAGGTAAGAAAAAAGGTGTAATCGTGAAGATATGTCTATCAATAATGGAGCCTTTAAGCGATAGCAAGCAGCATTTGAAAAGAAGTCCTTAGACCAGTACTTTCCAAACTTGAGTAAATTATCCCAAATTATGTAAAAGTGGTTTTATTTTGGATACCAACACAAACTCATTACCCAATCACTACAGGGTCATTTGGACCAGGTGTGAAATCCAGCAGGTTCTGACAGGTTCTGGAGAACTGGTAGCAGAAACTTTGAGCAGTTCGGAGAACCGGTAACAGAAATTTTGAGTAGTTCAGAGAACCAGCAAATACCACCTCTGGCTGGCCCCAGAGTGGGGTGGGAATGGAGATTTTGCAGTATCCTTCCCCTGGATTGGGGTGGGAATGGAGATTTTGCAGTATCCTTCCCTGCCACACCCACCAAGCCACACCCACAGAACCAGAATTAAAAATTTTGAATTTCACCACTGATTTGGACTGACTTAAAGTGTTTTACCTACAGTGGGTAAAAAGAACTTTCTGATGACCAATTTTGTATAATGAAGAAAAAGGCATTGGCAAGCATTGCCTTAGACATTTTTATCCCCTTTCTGTTAAGATATAATTTCATGAGCCTGGAGAGAGATGTTTAAATTTCTCTGCATGCTTTTTGTGTTGCTTAAATTGTTAGCTTAGCATTTTAACCGATACACTTATAGTGTCAAACTTTCTTTGAGACATCACAATTAAATGGTAAAAGTAGTGCTGCCTCTATCACAGTTACATCCTGACCACATTGTTGTTTAATTGGAACATCATTTTGACAATCCTGGAAATTATTCCTGTTTAAACGTAATTTGAAACTTGGATTCAAAATAAGATAATCCCAATTGCTTGAGGACAAGAAGGGGGGGGGAATAAATTTTAAAATATGATTAAAAGTGATAATTCAGTACTTTGTTTGGCTTCTAGTATGGAAAGAACATTATTATAGGGAAAGATGTATTTTAAGCTACCAAATTAATCCATAGAGCAATGGAGATGCCCATTTTTTAAAAATAACAGCAATCTTCAATTCATTGTGATTTTTTTTCCAAACTTGACTCTTACAGTAAAAGGTGAAAAATAATTGAAAAGAACTCAATTTTTAAAATTACCTTGCAATAGATCTTCCTAAAGAGGGAGAAAACAGATTGACACTTTTAAGATAGGAGTTATTAAGTTTTGGGAGGTAGAGTCAATTAAACTCTAATAAACTCTTGCTCAAAAATAAATCCTCCTGCTTGTCATTAATTTATGCAATCAAATAGTTGGTGGATTATTATTATTATTATTTTGTAAAATGAAATGTCTATTAAGTACTGAAATAAACAATAATGAAACGATAATCCCAGTCTAATTTTTAAAAGGGCACTTATTTTAGAATTTACCATACCTAAACCATGATAAGAATAGGAATCTGTTTCATTAGAAACAAGTTAAAGGAGAATTATGAGAAACAACTTTAATCAAGACTCCATTGATGAGAGGGATTTATCTGTGTTAGTCCACCTCATTAAAAAAATGAATTAGAAGAAATTAAAATTAAAACAATTAAAATAAATGCTTGAAAATTCATTTCAGTGGTATTCATAACTTTCTATGCTGTGCACAGCTTTGTATACATATTTCACAAGTCCATCAATAGGAACAGCAAAAGCCGTGATGGAGCAGTGGTTAGAATGCAGCATTCCAGGCTAACTCTCCTGTAGCCAGGAGTTCGAACCTGACTGGCTCAAGGTAGATTCAGCCTTCCATCCTTCTGAGGTCAGTAAATCAGGACACAGATTGTTGGGGGCAATACGCTGACATAGTAAATCTCTCAGAGAGTGCTACAAAGCATGGGTCCCCAACTCCTGATTCTCAGCTCAGTGCTGGGCCACCACCCATTGGGAACTGGGCTGTGGAAGTGGTGAGTGAGTGCACACGTACAAAATTGCATTTGTAAAAGCAGTAAACACACATGAAACCATCCCCTCATCCCTCCGCTGCCACCATCTGCACCAGTCCACTGAGTTGGAAACTTTGGGGACCGTTGCTGTAAAGCACTATGGAGCGGTATATAAGTCGAAGAGCTGTTGCTATTTTGATCATTAATTCATGAAACACAAGATTTATATTATACCTTTGTGATAAAGATCCTTTAAAGAGTGGTGCAGTGGCCTAGAGGTGGAGCTCTCTCCTCACAATCAGGAGGCTGTGAGTTCGATCCTAGGTAGAGGCAGATAATTCTCTTTCTGGGCACAATGAGAATATCTCTGCTGAACATAACTCCGCATTGGCAACAGGAAGGGCATCCGGGCAGTAAACACTCAGCTCCATTCAGTTGCCCACCTCACAAGGGTTTATGGGGTTATTAAAAGAGGATGATAAAGATCTTTTAAAGATCATGGAATGACTTAAATATTTATAATTAACTACACACTACTGTCCCCACAAAATAATTTTAAAAATATATTATAGGTATAGAATAATACTAATTGCAAAAGGCAGCTTCATTTGGAACAGTTTACATCCTGTGGCAATACCTTTAACCATCAAAGAACAACATCTGCTTATCCCAGGTTCTTGGGAAGGACTCTATAGGTATATAAATAAACATCTGACTGACAGTGCAACCAATGATCATCTTCATCATCATTGCAACAGCAGCAGCAGCAATTTTGCAGCTAAGTAACCAACTCTTCTGCATGTGGGATTTGCTTACTGTTGTTATTCCCTAAATAGATTATTTTTAAATACAATTTGATGTTGTTATAATTAGCATATTATATGTTTGAAATGACATTATTTCTTTGAACCTTGCATTTACGGCTATGCCTACTTAATTTAAAATCCAGAATTTCTCAGAAATGATTGTTGAGGAAGAGAAATGATAAATTGATAAAGTCTCAGATCTCAGATCTTCATCTGGCAGTTTAAATCCATCCTGTTAAATAATGCATTAATGTTGGTGGCATTTCTACTTAATCATAATGAGCTCAGATTATGTAAGAATTTTTAACAGGGTACCTTTCATTCCAGCATTGAATAATTGCACAATTAATAACTTCTTTGGATGGTATTTGAAGATCATTTCGAAAACAAGTCACTGGGGAAAGTTTAAAAATTTCCATTGATAGTGTTGATGATTGAAAGCACACTCATGCTTCCCATTGTGTTTGGAAAGCTCTTTCAAACAATTCTTCAGAATACAATCATTTGTGGAAGAGTTAGAGATGAGATATCAGTGGAGGTCTTTCCATTTCATTGTTCATCCTTTTAAGATCTATATAGACAAAAAAAAACCCACACGTGACTGTCACCAAGGACAGTAATACCAAGTTCAACAGACCATTTTGTCTGGAAATTGGCAGCAAGCCCACATTTTCCCATCTGTCTCTGGATAAGCCACTTTGTAATATATTTAAACTAGTATGTTACCAGAGGTGGTATTTAGCCGCTTTGGACCAGTTCAGGCAAATTGGTAGCGACGAT
Source organism: Ptyas mucosa (assembly GCA_012654045.1). NCBI lineage: Eukaryota > Metazoa > Chordata > Lepidosauria > Squamata > Colubridae > Ptyas > Ptyas mucosa. The sequence goes on from WNWU01000003.1 coordinate 50,431,426, forward strand.
CGCAGGTGGGCCCAACCACCTGCCCTGGCTCCAAATCATGCTATTTAGGCATGTTTTTGAGGCCGAGTGCATGCGAGTGAGCAAAGTGCATGCGTGGAAGGCTGGGCACATACACAGGCAGCACATATGCAAAGTGAGCATGCACGCACACATGTAGCGAACCAGTGGTAAAGGTAAGTGAAACACACCCCTGGCAGTTACCCAGTCCTACAATTCTTTCACCAAGCATCATTCTGAGGTGTCCTTCCATGTGATGCCTATACAAAAAGGTCCATGTGAGATGAACAGGGTAGGAAGTATTGTGAGAGTAGTCTACATGTAGAATCTTCTTCCCTCTCAAAATGCTGGTCTACTTGGTCTTCCCCTGACAGTAAAACATCCATTTTGTTTTATGATTCTGTATTCTGTCATGACTTTATATAATTCCCTAAAATCAAATTTCTCCAATCCAATTCCAAGTTTTCAAGGTGGACCAGGAACAAGCAACAAGATACTAGATCTACCGAAGTCGAAAACTTGACTCACCATAGTAAATGCTTAGCTTAATATACAGGAGCTCATAAAGTCTAAATCTAATCTTTTTTTAAAAAAGTAAAGGTTTCCGCTGCCCAGTCATGTCCAACTTTAGGAAGTGGTGCTCATCTCCATTTCCTAGTCTAGGGAGACATTGTTGTCATGTGGTTATGTGGCTGGCATGACTATATGCAGAGGAGCATCATGGAATGCTGTTATCTTCCCATCAAAGTGGTACCTATTTATCTACTCGTATTTGCATGATTACAAACTACTTAAATTGGCAGGAGCTGGGACAGGAAAAGATGCTCACTCCATCATGGTGTACTAGGACTCGAACTGTCAACCTTCCAGTTGACCAACCCAGCATCTTAACCAATAGACCATCACCTTTTTAAATTCCATATAGCCTGAAGTAAATATATTGAAAATTACTTGTGGGATTAGATTTCTAATCTAATTAGATTAGATTAGATTTATTCCCTCTAGTACAGACCAATTAAAGGAGGCAGTTGGGGAGATACTCTTCCATCATTGCTTTTCAGGAAATTCAGATATCAATCAACCTGCCTTCCATTAAGAATCTGTATACTGCATGAGTCAAAAAGAGGTCTGTGAAAATTTAATTTAATTTAATTTAATTTATTGAATTTCTATGCCGCCCAACTCCCAAGGGACTCTGGGTGGCTTACAGCAAAAAATAATACAACAAAGAACATAGGAAAATTATTAAAAAACATTATGAAAACATTTTAAAAACATTAAAAGCCCATGCACACCATTCATGGCCGGATCTCGCAAGATTGCAACAGCGAGATCAACGGCTCCAGGCCTGCCGGAAAAGCCAGGTCTTCACCACTTTCCGGAAGGCCAATAGGGTGGGGGTAGTCCAGATCTCAGGAGGTAACTGGTTCCAGAGACCTGGGGCAGCCACAGAGAAGGGCCTCCCCCGCGGGCCCACCAGCCGGCATTGTTTAGCTGATGGGACCCAGAGGAGACTAACTCTGTGGGATCTTACTGGTCGCTGGGAGCTATGCGGTAGAAGGCGGTCTCAAAGATAGCCTGGCCCTGAGCCATGTAGGGCTTTAAAGGTAATATCCAACACCTTGAATTGTGCCCGGAGACCAATAGAAAGCCAGTGCAGCTCGCGGAGAATTGGTGGGTGTATCTAGGTGCACCCATGACAGCTCGCGCAGCTGCATTCTGGACCAACTGTAGTCTCTGAACACTCTTCAAGAGTAGCCCCATGTAAAGCGTGTTGCAATAATCTAACCATGAGATGACAAGGGCATGAGTGACTGTGAGGAGAGCCTCCTGATCTAAGGAGTTGGTGCACCAGGCGAACCTGTGCAAAGACCTACTCAAGTCACCTTTGAGATAGCACTGTGCCAAATTAAAAGGAAAATTTAATTTAATTGCATATTAAATTAATTAATGTATTACCATTTTTATTTCCCGCCATATTCTATATGACTTTACAGCAGCATAATAATCCTGGAAGAGACAGATTTGGTTTAAGGAATTGCCAGTAGAGGGTACATGAGGAACCCTAAATGATCCAAAAACAATTTTTTCAATTTAAATTCAAAGCTCTATTCTGTTATAATGTAAATCTGTCATTTAAAGCAGTGATTAAGCATCACTAACAAATCGGTCTGTACTTTATAGTCAGTCTGTTCCTGTAAATCTGAAAAAAAAACCAGAATCTTAAAACTAATCTATACATTATCCTAAATTAGGTAGCAAATTAGATTTCATGTTTCCTTTTTTGGACTGTATGCATCAGAATATAGGGTGGAATGTTATTTATTTGGATTGTTATTTATTTAATTATAATATGTTCAGGGGAGGGTCTTACTGAATGAATATAAAGGTAAAAGTAAAGGTAAAGGTTCCCCTCACACATATGTGTTAGTTGTTCCCAACTCTAGGGGGCAGTGCTCATCTCTGTTTCACCACTAAAGAGCCAGCCCTGTCGAAAGACATCTCTGTGGTCATGTGGCCAGCATGACTAAATGCCAAAGGCGCACGGAACACTGTTACCTTCCCACCAAATATGGTCCCTATTTTTCTACTTGCATTTTTTACCTGCTTTCGAACTGCTAGGTTGGCAGAAGCTGGGACAAATAACGGGAGTTCACCCCATTATGTGGCACTAGGGATTTGAACCGCTGAACTGCTGATCTTTCAATCAACAAGCTCAGCCTCTTATCCACTGAGCCACCACATCCCCTTTCAATATAGTTCCCTGTAATTGATAATGGTCCAGACATTTTTAATGAAAGTGTTCATAAATGATAACAATTCCTATTCTAACCAGGCTGGACTTTTCAGATATCTTGTCTATTTTGGCCCATGACTTATAGGAATGTTATGAAGTCACAATTAATGAAAACACAGATGCCCGTCAGGAGCAACAAACTCACATCAAGTTCAAATTGGTTTATTACAGGCAATAACTATCTTAACAAAGTTACACGCTGAAGCAGTCTCATTTCTGATTAGTGCACAAGTGCATTTTAACAACCCATTCTCATTCAATTTAATGAATGAGAAATTGCTTTTGAAATTCTTTTAAAGGAGGAGAGAGTTTCACAGTATTTCTTACAGGTAGAATGTAATATTCTAACACTAATTTAGTTACAAGGTGGCCAAGGTGTGACTATAAATGTTCTATCCTTAATTATACAATTATCTCTCCAATGATTTGCATTCACCCCGAGTTGTCAATCTTGTTATATCCCAAGAAAAGAGACCACAAATTTCTCCACCTGGAGAATTTTGAAAGACTATATTCAGAATAACAGAGTTGGAAGGGACCTTGTAGGTCTTCTAGTCCAATTCTCTGCACAAGCAGGAAACCCTATACCATTTCAGATGAATGGCTGTCCAATCTCTTCTTAAAAGCCTCCAGGGATGAAGCTCCCACAACTTCTGAAGGCAAGCCATTCCACTGGAGGAAGAGAAAGCAGAAGAAAATGTTTCACTTCTCATCCAAGAAGCTTCATCAGTTCTGATGATGGGTGGATGGAAAGATAGGTACTGACAGTTGAGACTGGGTGGTGGGGGAAAGGAAGAATAGATTTTCATAGGATGGGAGGGAATGGAAATATTGTATTTCTTTGCAATCATCTGGTCATTAGCACTCTCTCTGTGAGCTGTTGAGGCCAAAGCACTTTTGAGACAACCATGAAAATCTCCACAGACAGATAGTAGCTATCATTTAGTAGCATTAATACAAGCTTTTTAGTAGTGGTAAATGTCTCAAAGAGAACTGCACATCATGGTTTGATATATTAACATATCGTACTACAGTACATAAATAAATAAATAAAATAAAATAACAGAGTTGGAAGGGACCTTGGAGGTCTTCTGGTCCAACCCCCTGCCCAGGCAGGAAACCTTACACCACTTCAAACAAATGGTTATCCAACATCTTCTTAAAAATTTCCAGTGTTGGAGCATTGACAACTTCTGGAGGCCAGTTGTTCCACTGATTAATTGTTCTAACTGTCAGGAAATTTCTCCTTAGTTCTAAGTTGCTTCTCTCCTTGATTAGTTTCCACCCATTGCTTCTTGTCCTGCCCTCAGGTACTTTGAAGAATAGTTTGACTCCCTCTTCTTTGTGGCAACCCCTGAGATATTGGAACACTGCTGTGTCTCCCGTAGTCCTTCTTTTCATTAAACTAGACATACCCAGTTCCTGCAACCGTTCTTCATATGTTTTAGTCTCCAGTCCCCTAATCATCACATGGTTTGCTGGTTTTCGCTCAGCCTATTATATGAACCCAGTAATTATGGTTTGTACTATATGGTTGATAGAGTAGTACAATATATAAACTCATATAATTGTAATTTTGATCGTAAACCTTGAATAAACGAAACATGACTTAGCACATTGGTCAAATAAGGCCAGCTACTGTATATTATAAGACAACTCAAATTCAGTGATACCAAGAGAGATCATCCAGGTTAATTAATGCCTTTATTAACATCAATTAACATGGAATGGAAAAGTCTTCTAAGTTGTCCAGAACTCTTTATCAAACAGGATGCTACAAAAAGAACCTAGTGGAATCAGGTGGCCAATAAATGTAAATAAACAACCAATCAAATAATTATCAGGAAGTGGGAAGAAGCAAGAATATTTTAAAATTGGCCATGACGTTTATAGCTCAGACCAAACAAACTGAATAAATTTGTTATTGGTTGATATAATCAGTATTAGATTTCTCTCCCAATCAGGAAAAAAAAAATATCTGCCTTCCCCAGCTCTGAAAATATAAACCCATTAGACTCCCATCTATTTTCACTACCAGCAAATCCACACAGGCTCCAGCCTTAGTAGAGTTAATATAGTTTATGGACATAAATGGCTGGCCAGCTTTATAGTAGATTTATTTAGTAGGCATGGTCTACTGGCAAAGAGCTCTTTTTATAATTAATCACTTAATATATATGTTTTCTGAATTGTGCATCATTAATATTGGGAATGGAAACCCACTAATTGCATCTATGGTCTTAATAAGAGTATCTGGAGATAAATGTGTGTTAGAAAGGGAGCACAAAACATTGTGTTAATTAGCTTCATTATGGAATCATTGCTTCAGCATTGTTAATTAATTTGCCTAATTGGGAAAGTGAAGCCATTGTTGTTAGAGCAGCACCACTCATTCAATTGAAGGGCTTGTGCGAGTGTGGGAGTTGCATCCTCCTTCAGCAAGCAAGTTGTAATTTCAGAAGACTATGAAGGAGTATAAAATAAGACAGTAAGATTAAAGTGTGAAGGAAAGGCAATATCTCATCAATAGAGGTAATTTAAATTAGCATCCTGAAAGTAAGCCAGAAATAAATAAGTCTTTGAGGTGTGCTAGAAAACTTTTAAATAGGAACTTCTTCTGAATCATCATCTTTTAACAACCCCATAATTCCTTGCGAGGGATTCAGTTGTCTAGGCAACTGAATGGGAGCTAGCAGAGTGTTTTAATGGCCCGATGCCCTTCCTGTCACCAAGGCAGAGTTTTGATCAGCAGATATATTCTCAGGATGCTCAGAGAGAGAAATATCTGCCTCTACCTAGAATCGAACTCACAGCCTCCTGATCGTGAGGCAAGAGCTCCACCTCTAGGCCACCATACCACTCCGAGTAACTTCTTCTGAATCTGGAGTGTTTTTTAAACCTGTCGCAGGATTTTTACCACAAATTTCTTCCCTTATATGCATGTGCATGTCAAAATATTTGTAGAACAAGAATGGAGCTTGCACTATAACAGATGTTATTATTCGTTCTCTCTTGTTCCTCTGCTATGGACGCCCATGCTTCAAAAAGAAGATGCAGGATCATGATGTGGTCTGTCTTGGAACAAAAACTAGACCTAGTTTTTGGATGGCTAAGAAATGGCAAAAGTGACTGCTTACCTGAGGGCAATTTTGTGTCATGAAGGTAATTGTAATCATCCAGACATTTAGCATGCACAAAATAGATTTTGCATCAATAAAAATAAAGACATGAGCTATATAAAGGTAAAGGTTCCCCTCGCACATATGTACTAGTCATTCCTGACTCTAGGGAGCAGTGCTCATCTCCGTTTCAAAGCCGAAGTGTCAGCGCTGTCCGAAGATGTCTCCATGGTCATGTGGCTGGCATGACTAAATGCCAAAGGCTCACGGAATGCTGTTACTTTCCCACCAAAGGTGGTCCCTATTTTTCTACTTACATTTTTTACGTGCTTTCGAACTGCTAGGTTGGCAGAAGCTGGGACAAGTAATGGGGAGCTTACCCCATTACTAGGGCACTAGGGAGTCAAACTGCTAAACTGTTGATCTTTTGATCGGCAAGCTCAGCATCTTAGCCACTGAGCCACCACATCCCCTGTTATACATAGAGGTATACACAGAAAGAAATATCTATATACTACTAAAACTCTTGTGGTTATGAACTTTAACTGCTGAAATAGAATATCATAGGGTATCAATTTGATGTATGGTCTATGCAGGTCATCCATGTGCCCTTCCCAACCCTCATGGCATTTCTGGTGCAAATCCACACATTCTTACTAACCCACACAGCACCACTTGTACACCCCCAGATAACATCCTGACTTTCTCAACTACACCACTCCAGGAAGGAGGGAGGGAGGGAGGGAGGGAGGGAGGGAGGGAGGGAGGGAGGAAGGAAGGAAGGAAGGAAGGAAGGAAGGAAGGAAGGAAGGAAGGAAGGAAGG
>WNWU01000003.1:50438709-50461988 GCA_012654045.1 Ptyas mucosa
GATAGATAGATAGATAGATAGATAGATAGATAGATAGATAGATAGATGATAGATGGATGAGCAGGTATGCAGGCAGGCAGCAGACATACACCCATCTATCTATTCTTTTATGGAGTATGCAAAAGACAGAAAGAGATAGTATATCTAAGATTAGTTTCCATAAAAACACTGTTCATTGTATATTTCTATTACTTTCCATCTCTTTTTTATTGCTCCTACTACAGTGATACAGAGATATAAACTAATACCTCTAATATGAATAAGGATACTTAATAAATAATTACTTAAATGCCATTATTTCGATTATGTTTTAATGGAGACTATTAGAAATATTTTCTAATTTACGTTATAAGGTTATTTATCACTCCATATTTCTACATATTCATTATAAGAGCAAATCAGGCACATTCTGAATCCCAAAACTATTCTTTTGAGAAAGAAAGAAGGTTATTTTATATTTAATTAAGATCATTTAGAAAATTGAAATATTAAACATATTTACAAATACTTCTATATGAGCTGGAATCCAAGTATGGATAAACTTCCACTGTAATCCAATGAAAATATTACCATATCACAAACCTGATGAAGGTTCTACTTTGAAAAAAGAAATATTTTCGTAATCATGGTAGTATTGAACACTCAGAATCCTGAAATATTTGATTTCCTCTTCTATTTCAGAACAGTCAATACTACCATAATTAATATATATATATATATATACTTAAGCCAAATGGAGATGCTTTGCCAAATGTTTGCTCTGCGGGTTATTTTATTAAATTAAAATATATGCATGGTTGGGGATCACTGCATTAGTAATTGAAACTAAGGCAAACAATAGGATACTATCCAAGCTGGATACTGTATGGGAAGTACAGCCAGCTATAGCTGGAGTAGGGGTTTGTCTATATGTACTAGAATAAAATAACAGAGATGAAAGAGATCTTGGAGGTCTTCTAGTCCAACCCCCTGCTTAGGTAGGAAATCCTATTCTCATCCAAGAAGCTTCATCAGTTCTGATGATGGGCGGATGGAAGGATAGCTACTGACAGTTGAGACTAGGTGGTGGGGGAAAGGAAGAATAGATTTTCATAGGATGGGAGGGAATGGAAATATTGTATTTCTTTGCAATCATCTGGTCATTAGCACTCTCTCTGCGAGCTGTTGAGGCCAAAGCACTTTTGAGACAACCATGAAAATCTCCACAGACAGATAGTAGCTATCGTTTAGTAGCATTAATACAAGCTTTTTAGTAGTGGCAAATGTCTCAAAGAGAACTGCACATCATGGTTTGATATATTAATATATCGTACTACAGTACATAAATAAATAAATAAATAAATAAATAAATAAATAAATAAATAAATAAATAAAATAAAATAAAATAAAATAACAGAGTTGGAAGGGACCTTGGAGGTCTTCTAGTCCAACCCCCTGCTTAGGCAGGAAACCTTACACCACTTCAGACAAATGGTTATCCAATCTCTTCTTAAAAACTTCCAGTGTTGGAGCATTCACAACTTCTGGAGGCCAGTTGTTCCACTGGTTAATTGTTCTAACTGTCGGGAAATTTCTCCTTAGTTCTAAGTTGCTTCTCTCCTTGATTAGTTTCCATCCATTGCTTCTTGTCCTGCCCTCAGGTGTGTTGGAGAATAGTTTGACTCCCTCTTCTTTGTGGCAGTCTCTGAGCTATTGGAACACTGCTATCATGTCACTCCTAGTCCTTCTTTTTATAAGACCCAGTTCTTACCAAGTTCATACCCAGTTCCAGCAACCGTTCTTTATATGTTTTAACTTCCAGCCCCCTGATCATCTTTGTTGCTCTTCTCTGCACTCTCTGCACTCTTTCTCTTTCAACAACTTTTTTATATTGTGGCGACCAAAACTGGATGCAATATTCCAAGTGTGGCCTTACCAAGGCATTATAAAGTGGTATTAACACGTCACGTGATCTTGATTCTATCCCTCTGTTTATGCAGCCTAGAATTGTGTTGGCTTTTTTGGCAGCTGCAGCACACTGCTGGCTCATATTTAAGTGATTGTCCACTAGGACTCCAATATCCCTCTCACACTCTCTTCTTACTGTTAGAAGCAATAAACATACAGAAATATTAGGTTGTTTTGGCTGGGTTAGGTCAAGAGAGGAAGAGAGAATGAGCAACAGATTTTCCCAGTGTGAGCTGTTTTGGATTCCATGGGCAGTTGAAGAGCAAGAAATAACTTGCTACTGAAGAAAAAAAAATTTGTAGCTTGCTTGCAAAATGGAAAAAAAAAGAGCATTGAACATATGGAACTGTTAGTAAATGCATGTCTGAAAAGAACAATGAATACCAGCTTTTGAGTTAGCATTGATAACAGAACAAAAAAGACTGAATATTTTAGGAAGGCATTTCAGCATGGTTTGAGCTCCTCAAAATACCTTGCAGATGGGATAAAATATGGTGCAAATTGCAAGAGGTTTAGATTCCTTGGAGTTTAGGCAATGACAATCAAAGCAATAATGAATTTTAAAAAAAAATATTTTGGCCTCTGTCACATCTTTATGATTTCGTGTCCATACATGTCTATTCTGGAAATCATCCTTGCTTCGAAAAAGTCATATACTACATTAAGCATTGCTCCATCAAAGATAACTTTGTCGTGTTTCCATTCTTCCTTCAAATATTTGTTTTGCAATTAAAACTGTATTCATTCTCTTCAAATCTTCTCAAGCATTTTTCATACTTGTCATTTATTTTCGCTTTTGGTCCATGCTCATTCAGCATCTTTTCATGGTTGACTTTATCTCTTCTTGTTTTACCATGGACTGCCTTAAGTACTCCAATTCCTCTCTGTTCAAGTTAGTTTTGTTTCTTTGGCATACTCATTTCTCATTTCCATATCACAAAGTGAGCAGAAACATTCTCTTATGGCAATTTATGTCTTATGTATACAATTTATGTATACTTCACGAATCAAAAAGAGGGGTTTGAAAATATTTACAGACCCCTCGCATCCTGGACATAAATTGTTTCAACTCCTACCCTCAAAACGATGCTATAGAGCACTGCACACCAGAACAACTAGACAGAAGAACAGTTTTTTCCCGAACGCCATCACTCTGCTAAACAAATAATTCCCTCAACACTGTCAAACTATTCACTAAGTCTGCATTACTATTACTATTAATCTTCTCATTGTTTCTATCACCCATCTCCTCCCACTTATGATTGCATGACTGTAACTTGTTGCTGTTTCCTTACGATTTATATTGATTGTTTCCTAGTATGATTCAATTGCTTATTTGTACCCTATGACTATCATTGTTGTACCTTATGATTCGTGATGAATGTATCTTTTCTTTTATGTACACTGAGAGCATATGCACCAAAGACAAATTCCTTGTGTGTCCAATCACAATTGGTCAATAAATAATTCTGTCTGTCTATCATCTATCTATCATCTATTTGCCTTCTCTCTTTCTGACAAAGATTTCCTTGCAATACACCATATATTATCGCCAGCATTTTACTAGCATTTGCATGTTACAATTTTTCCATTCATTTTCACATTATTAAGAAACACTCCCCTAATACAGGTAGTTCTTGACTTACAACAGTTCATTTAGTGACCATTCAAAGTTACAACAGCACTGAAAAAAAGGACATAATCGTTTTTCACACTTATGACCATCGCAGCATCCCTGTGGTCACCTGATCAAAATTTGGATGTTTGGTAACTAACTCATATTTATGACGGTTGCAGTGTTCCGAGGTCATGTGATCCCCTTTTGTGACCTTCTGACAAGCAAAGTCAATGGGGAAACCAGATTCACTTAAGAACTGTGTTACTAATTTAACAGCTGCAGTGATTCACTTAACAACTGTGGCAAGAAAGCTCATAAAATGGGGGCAAAACTGACTTAACAACTGTCTCACTTAGCAATAGAAATTTTGGGCTTAATTGTGGTTGTAAGTCAAGGACTACCTGTATATACAAATTCATCTCCTTGCGCCAGTTTACAATTTATCTATTTGTTGCAATTGTTCATTCTATGTCTCTGTCAAATATAATCACTTCTGTTGTTGATATATTCATTTTGAAATTCACACTTATAGCTTCATTATATATGCTCTAACACAGGAGTGTCAAACTCAATTTCATTGAGAGCCGCATCAGAGTTGTGTTTGACCTCAGGGGGCCGGGGTGGGCATGGCCAGGGGCATAGCCAATTCAACATCATTCATCAGGGATGCCTGTGGTGGTCTGAATGCTATGCCAGCAAAAACAGGCTCCTGACCTCCTGCTAGCCTCTGCTAGCAAAAACAGAGCTCGGGAGGGCCGCCTGCAGCCCTCGCAAGCATCATTTTCGCTGGCAGAGGCACCACAGGTCCTTTGTTGTTTCCAGGGCGGCCCTGCAGGCCAGATCTAAGCACCCTGCAAGCCAGATCCAGCCCCCAGGCCTTGAGTTTGACACCCCTGCTCTAACATCTGCAGTAAATCATTCTCATTAATATGCCTAAATCCACACGGTCACACCATGTAATATAATTTACTTTCTTTTGTTCCAGGCAGCATCCATATTCTATTTCTTTGAGCTTGCCTTACACTCACTCTATTGGGGAATTCATATATCATCTAATATTTTTCATTAAAAAATCATACAAAGCACTCACTTGTACAATCCTTTACTTTTACTTTAGTTTCTTTTGTTAAATATTTTTTTTTACTGAAGACATATTTATAAAGATAAAAACAATACGAATATTAGGCAGGAAACAAAGGAAGTAAGGAAGAATAGTGAATAAGTAAGAAAGGAAATAGAAAGAAAAGGACTGTAAAGAAGCAGCTTCCAATCTTTTTGACAGTATCCCTCTCTCTAAGGTTATTTCATAATTGTCTTCTTTCCATAGGTTACCATTTCTAATCTTCAAACCCATAAATCATTTTTCTTTTTCCAGCAAAAAGTCCATAAGTGGTTTCCGGTCACTGACATTAATTCTGCTTTATTTCTGTTCGTTCTTTTTTTGCCATGGTGTATTAAGAAAATGATTTATTCCACATTTAAAGCCTTGTATCATCTTTGTATCCTTCACCAATTATTTCAGTTTTTCATCATTTAGTCCTTGTATACCACCCAGAGTCATTATCATGAGATAGGCAACTATATAAATCATATAAGAAAATAAGTGAACGAAATAAATAATATGCAGTCGGTTTGACCATGTTTTAGATTTATATTATATAGGCTCCAACTGGCACAGAGTGCAGCCGCGCGGGTAGTGATGGGAGCGACGTGGCGCTCTCATGTGACACCGCTCCTGCGCGAGCTGCACTGGCTCCTGGTGGTCTTCCGGGTGCGCTTCAAGGTGTTGGTCATCACCTTTAAAGCGCTCCATGGCATAGGGCCCGGGTACTTACGGGACCGCCTACTACCTCCAATAGCCTCCCACCGACCGGTATGCTCCCACAGAGAGGGGCTCCTCCGGGTGCCGTCGGCCAAACAATGTCGACTGGCGGCCCCCAGGGGGAGAGCTTTCTCTGTGGGGGCACCCACTATCTGGAACGACCTCCCCCCAGAGATTCAGCGGATCCCAGATCTTCGTGCCTTCCGCCGTGAATTAAAAACTTTTTTGTTTCGTCAGGTGGGCCTGGCCTAATTTCTTCCCTTTCTGTATGAAAATTTTAATTTTATAATTTTTAAATTTTAAATTTGGGATTTTAATATTTTGTAATGGGTTTTAGATTGTTGGGGCAATTATTTAATCTGGTTTTAAATTGGTTCTTAAATTTTTTGTATCTATGTTTTTTATCTTTGCCTGTTCACCGCCCTGAGTCCCTTCGGGGAGAAGGGCAGTCTATAAATCTAATAAATAAAAAATAAAAATAAAAATAAATATTCATTTTTTGTATTTTCTTCTTATTGCGTCTGATTCCCTAATGCTACTCCTACATATACTTAACATGTATATGTATAAATATGTGGAACTCATATTTACTTCTTCCGTTATGTAACAAGCAACTATCACCAAATCGATGGATGCTTATTTTAATACACACAATCTAGATGACACCATTTTACAATTTCTGACACAATTTTCAACCTTTTCATAATTAAACTGTCAACTTCAGTTCCCTGGATGTATTAATTAACTCCAATCCACAATGTCAGATCAACTTTATTCAAATATATGGTGTTCTTTTTCCTTCTCTTCTTTCATTTCATTTGTTAATTCATGTCTTTATCCATATTATATACGGTCTCAAAATTCACCATATGCCATGGATATGAGGCCAGAATTTTAGTTGCTGAGAAATGTGATTGTTAAGGGAGTCCTCTTGTGACCAAATCCAATTTTATTATCATTCTTTTTACCACAGATATTAAGCAAATCACTTGACTGTTAAATGAATCATATAGTTATTAAGTGAATCCAGCTTCCCCAATTCCCTTTGTTTGTCTAAAACCAATGGGAAGGTCACCAGTCATGTAATTATTTGTCCGTAATCATTGTAAATTTGTAAATGTGAGCCAGTTATAAAGCTTCCAAATTGCGATCTCATGACAATGGAGGAAGTGGTGCTATAGTTGTAACAGTGAGAACAAGTTGTAAAACATCTTTTCCATGTAACTTCAAACCTTCATTAAATGAATGGTCATAAATCAAGGATTAGCTTACGGTACTTAAAAAATACAGCAAAGATAAGATAAAAGTTAAGAGGAGATGACTTGTTTCTGCTAATAGAAATGTTAGACAACTAGGAGCAATAGAGGAATTTAGAATTGGGGCCCTCTGAACACTCATAGAAAAGAAAACGAAACTCAGAAACTGAGTTAGATAGCTCAATGTAAGCCATGGACCAGATGCAAGATACATACAGTAGTGGCCAAAATTGTAGAAACCTTTTGAGAAAAATGTGTTTTCTAAACTGGCTAATAACACCACTTTTTTGGAGTAGTACCATAAAATTATATATCAATGGAAAGATAATTCAATCAAGAATATAATGCAATAACTTTTAAGAAGAATTTGCTATTAGAATAGCAGTTACAGTATAAAGAAAAAAAGTGAAACACGTAGAAAAAACGAGACACACAAAAATTTATCAAGTCAGTTAATACTTAGTTGGGTAACCGTTAGCATGAATTATGTCCTTAAAACATCTTCCCATGGAGTGAATCAAGTCTTTTAGTTCTGCAGCTGTTATAATGTGAAACCAAGATTGAATGATTGCTTCTATTAACTAGGTTTTATTGCTGGGTCGCTTCTGACTCACAAGTTTCTTTCGTCGGCTCCATAGATTTTCAATTGGGTTAAGGTCTGGGCTATTCCCAGGCCATTCTAGCAGTGGAATATGATTACCCTGAAACTCCAAAAAAAAAAAAAAAAAAGTGGTGGTAGCCATCAAACCTCAAAAATACACTTTTCCCAAAAGGTTTCCGCAATTTTGGCCACTACTGTACATATATGAAGAGAAAAGAGTATAGCAGATGTTTGGTTCTGAGCAACGGCTAGGAAAAAACAGGAAAAGAACTATGTAAAGAGGAAATTATTAATAAAACAAGAAGTATAAGGCAAAAACACAAGAGCCCCTTGCTGGTTGAAGAAACAGCAGCAGACTTGTTCAAAGTCAGGTGAAGATCCTACCTGGGGTGGGATATAGCAGCTAGCTTCTGTGTCACCCCCTATACGACTTAAAGAATCTAAGCCATTATTATATTATTCAGTCATTTCCTGAAGATAAAATTTATCAATTACTTTTCTTGATTTGACCTTTAGATAGTATCTCTAATGTCTGTTTACCGTTATGTGCCACGATGACAAATGATAGCATGTGAATGCTGCTAAGAGGTATTTGTGTGTGTGTGCTTTTCTTATTGCTGCTATACTGACTAAAACATAGCTAGCAAATCAGTGGTAGGTTCTTCCCGGTTCGGCCCGGTTCTCCCGAGCCGGTAGTGGTGACGATATGACATCACCGAACTGATTCTGCCCCCCCACCCCTGTGCCCCCCACCCCCCCATTATTCTTACCTTTTATTTGGCCCCACCCCCAATCTATTGCTGCCTCCTGAGTCCCAGCTGATGACTAGGGGGGAAAAACTGTTTAAACTCTTGCCAGGGGGCTTCAAAGGGCCGCCCTACAGCTGATCAGTGGTAAAAGAAAACAAATGAATAGACCGGTGCCTGCAAAAATACATGAGTAGATCAGTGCCTGCATAAAGTAAATGGATAGATCGGTACAGCTCTGCAAGCAATTAAAAGCCTGGTAGACCAGTACCTCTGCTAAATCCTAAATAATTGTCACATGACCATCAAGCCACACCCCCAAAATAAGCCACGCCCACAGAACCGGTAGTAAAAAAAATTTAGAACCTACCCCTGTAGCAAATCGGAAGGAAATGTTGGTGACTTGCTTTATGGAGCAGGCTTTCTCCTAAGAAAGGAGATTGGCCCCAGTTTCTGCAATCTGATTCCTCTCCTGCCCCGAGAGGTGAATGTAAGACATTTATTTAATTTGGGGCTTTTTTATTATATTTTTGGTTTATGGTTATGAAATTTTATATATACAGCATTTAGTTCAAACCATGGAAATGTAATTTAAATGCTTGTATTACTTTCAATTACTGTAAACTACTAAAGTCTTGCGACTGCAGCAGCCATAAATATGATAAATAAATAAGTTTAGTGTAGCTTAATTATTAAACTAAACATAGTGTCATTATTTCACATATTGTTTAATAAGTTTGGTCTTCTATCAAATTAACAGTTGTATTTCCATGAAAAGTTTTGTATGGATTCTGTTGCTGTTATGTTCCCCAGACCAGCAGATTAGCAAAGCCTTGAAATATAAGGCACCTAGGTGATGCAAATTCATGGCATTCCATCTAAAACCACTGAGATGCAATGGTTAAGATGATGAATAAGGAACTGGGAGATCCTAGTCCCCTTTAACAAGAGAAGTTCACTCAACTGAACTTATTCCATAGGATTATTACTATAATGCAGAAATAGGGATGGATACGGAGACCTGGTTGGGCCATGAAGGGGAGGTTCCCTTCGTGGATATGTGCCCACCAGGTTTCCGTGCATTTCATCAGCCGAGAGCTCAGGGCAGGGGCAGGGGGGTGGCGGTTATTATAAAGGAAGGTCTTGATCCGAGGGAGGCTACTGTACCTCAGATAGCCGGATGTGAGTCCCTTTTTGTGAAGTGGGGTCGTGGGGTTCAGATGGGTCTGTTGGTCATGTATCTGGCTCCCTGCCACGTGGCAACGACCCTGCCTGAACTCCTCAACATCATAGCCGAGGTGGCAGTTAATACCCCCAGACTTTTGCTCATGGGGGATTTTAACCTGCCATCTATTGGTGAAATGTCTGAGATAGCTTGGGAGTTCATGGCTTCCATGATGGCCATGGACCTGACTCAAGTAATTCATGGCCCTACCCATATAGGTGGACACACTCTGGATTTAGTTTTTATCTCTGGTCAGTGGTCGAGTGGTCTTGATATAGGGGATATAGCTATTGAACCCTTGTCATGTTCAGACCACTCACTCCTTCATCTTGACTTTCTGTCCGCTACACCCCGTCGCAGGGAGGCGGAACCAACCAGGTGGTTCCGCCCCAGGTGCCTGATGGATCCAGACAGGTTCCAGATGGAGCTTGGGCCATTTCCTGAGACTCTGGCTCACGACTCAACTGAAGACCTAGTGGCTGCCTGGGACAGTGCAGCCACTGGGGCTTTGGACCAGGTCGTTCCTTTGCGGCCTCTGACCCGGCACCAAACTCACTTAACTCCTTGGTTCTCTGAGGAGCTGAGGGAGATGAAGCACCGGAAAAGATGCCTAGAGAGTGGTTGAATCTGACCTGACACTGGTAAGGTCTTATATTAAAGCCTACCTAGTGGCAATAAAAGCGATGAAATCCAACTATTTTGCCGCTCTTATCGCGTCATCAGATAACCGCCCAGCAACCCTGTTTAGGGTGACCCGTTCCCTTCTTCATCTGGGAGTGCGGGATGACTCCTTGCAGGGCAGAGCTGAGGATTTTGTACAGTATCTGTATGATAAAATAACTCAGATTTGGGAAGACTTGGCCGCTGACTGGGTTAGTTCAGACGAGATGACCGAGGCAGGTCTTGAGAGCGTTATCTGGGAGGAGTTCAACCCTGTGGCTCCCGAAGACGTGGACAGGATCCTGGGATGGCTGAACATGACCACATGTTTATTGGACCCGTGTCCTTCCTGGTTGGTACTGGCTTCCCGGGAGGTTACACGAGGCTGGCTCCAGAGGATTATTAACGCTTCTTTAAGTGAGGGTGTCCTGCCGGCCACCTTGAAAGAGGTGGTGGTGAGGCCCCTCCTCAAGAAGCCCTCTCTGGATCCGGCTGTTTTGGCCAACTATCGTCCAGTCTCCAACCTTCGTTTTATCGCGAAGGTTGTTGAGAGTGTGGTGGCACGGCAGCTTCCCCAGTACCTGAATGAAGCTGTCTATTTAGATCTGCTCCAGTCTGGCTTCAGGCCTGGGCACAGCATGGAAACGGCATTGGTTGTGTTGGTGGATGATCTCTTGAGGGCTCGGGGTAGGGGTTATTCCTCTATCCTGTCCTGTTAGATCTCTCAGCGGCTTTTGATACCATCGACCATGGTGTCATGTTGCACCGGTTGGGGGAATTGGGAGTGGAAGGCACCACTTTGTGGTGGTTCTCCTCCTATCTCTCCGACCGGTCGCAATCTGTGTTGACGGGGGCAGCGATCGACCGCAAGGCACCATGTTTGTGGGGTGCCCAAGGGTCAATCCTCTCACCCCTCCTGTTCAACATTTATGTGAAGCTGCTAGGTGAGATCATCGTGGTTTTGGGGTGGAGTTTCATCAGTACGCTGATGACACCCAGCTGTACATCTCCACCCCAGACCATCCCAACGATGCCTTGGAAGTGATGTCCTGGTGCCTGGAGGCTGTGCGGGTCTGGATGGGGAGAAACAGGCTTCGACTCAACCCTTCCAAGACCGAGTCGCTGTGGCTGCTGGCGTATAGCCAGCTGGCGCCATCGCTGGTTATTGGGGGTGAATCATTGGCCCCCATGGAAAGGGTTCGCAACTTGGGTGTCCTCCTGGATTCATGGCTGTCTTTAGAAGAGCATATGACGGCCGTGGCCAGGTGGGCTTTCTATCAGGTTCGCCTGATACGCCAGTTGTGCTCCTTTCTCTATCGGGACTCCCTATGCACGGTCACTCAAGCACTTGTCACTTCTCGTCTGGACTACTGCAATGCTCTCTACATGGGGCTCCCCTTGGGGTGCACCCGGAGGCTCCAACTGGTGCAGAATGCACCCGGAGGCTCCAACTGGTGCAGAATGCGGCTGCACGGTGGATTATGGGAGCGACGGGGCACTCCCATGTGACACCTCTCCTGCGTGAGCTGCATTGGCTTCCAGTGGACTTCCAGGTGCGCTTCAAGGTGTTGGTGACCACCTTTAAAGCGCTCCATGGCTTAGGGCCGGGGTATTTACAGGACCGCCTTCTGCCACCAATAGCCTCCCACCGGCCAGTTCGCTCCCACAGAGAGGGCCTCCTCAGGGTGCCGGCGGCCAGACAATGTCAGCTGGCAACCCCCAGGGGAAAAGCCTTCTCTGTGGTGGCGCCCACCCTCTGGAATGACCTCCCCCCAGAGATACGCGTGATCCCAGATTTCCGGACCTTTAGTCAGGTCCTTAAAACTCATTTTTTCCAGTTAGCTGCCTGACCCCATGTTCTCGGTTTTAAAGTTTTGATACTGATTTTAATTCAAATTGTTTTAAATTATGGACCAAATCTTATTTAAATTATTTTAAATTTGTCTTAATTTTTGTATATAAATGCTTTTTGGTTGACTGTTCACCACCCTGAGTCCTCAAGAAGGGCGGTATAAAAATGTAAATAAATAAATAAATAAATAAATAAATAAATTAATTAATTAATTAATAGCAATAGCAATAGACTTCTATACCGCTTCACAGTGTTTTACAGCCCTCTCTAAGCGGTTTCCAGAGTCAGCATATTGCTCCCAACAATCTGGATCCTCATTTTACCAACCTCAGAAGGATGGAAGGGTGAGTCAACCTTGAGCCGGTGAGACCCAAACTGCCAAACTGCTGGCAGCCGGTGATCAGCTATTACTGTGTCACCACAGCTCTGAAGAGGTGATCATGGAAAAACGAGTGGTAAAAATTAACAATTAAAGTAATAATTTAGCCCTTCCAATAAATAAAAGCTGAGATGCAGCTTCCTAATCTTCTGCATCCATGAAGGTCACAGGTCAAGGCATGGATTCTATCCATCTATCTTTCTGTCTGTCTGTCAGCCTTCTTTACTGAACATCCCCTCATACCACAGACTTTTCTTTTGGATTTAATGAAACAAGACTTGGGGGAAAAATCAGAACTTTGATATTATATATGCTGACAGCAGCAAGACTACCTTACGCACAGAAATGAAAGGTCACCTTGACCCCCACAATGGATGAATGGCTGCAAAAACTGATGAGTTAGCAGAGATGGCTAAATTGACTGCTCTGATTAAAGAAAAAAAGCCCCATAACTACCTTTACTTCAACTTGGAAACCACTTCTGGACTTTGTGCTTGAGGTGGAAAAAGATAAAAGTCTGATCTTGGGTTTTACCGATTAGATAGATTTGTTATTACAGAAAAGGCTAGTTTCTATTATTATGAAAAAGTAAAAAGTTGAGTTTGTTTGTTTGTTTGTTTGTTTGTTTGTTTATTTATTTATTTATTTATTTATTTATTTATTTATTTATTTTATATTGTTGCCTATTAGCCCGTGGCGACTCAAGGCAACTTACAGAATATAAAACCACAGTTAAAACAATAAAACTAATAAAAAGAATCAAATAAATTAATATAGTATAATATAATAAAATCACTCCCCACTCCCCAGCACAGAATATCACCGGCACTAGTCACTAATTTTACAATCTAAAATGCTACCTGTGACATTTAAGCACCCTAAACCTTAAGGCAATCTTGATTCAGAAGAACTGGACATGTTTCTCTCTACGGTTGTAATCATCTAAGCCTTTTCATTCATTCTCTTTTGTGATTTGGCTCTTTCCACAGGCACTGGGCCAAGCCATTGAGTCTGAATTATTTTTGCAAAATATAATTACTTCCCCAAATATGGCAGTTTTCTATTCCCGTCTTAATTATTTGTACTGTTGTTTTAACCCTTGTAGCCTTCCCAGGACTGTATACAGTACAAGTGGATAGCCATAGAAAATGAATGAATGGATGGATGGATGGATGAATGAATGAATGAATGAATGAATGAATGAACGAACGAACCATATGTGTTACTTGGAAACTGCAGAAAAGCATATTCCAGCTAGGCAGGAACCCGCAGGAAATGGAAACATTTAAGCAAAATTCAATAATTTTGCCAAAATTCAATAATACAGTGCTTTCTATGGCATGAAACTTCTTTTTTTGAACAAAAGGTTTAGCATCTAAATATATTCACAGACAATGTCACATGGAGACCAGATTCCAATCTAGACTTATGTTCCTAAGAATGATGTATTGACGATTATTCATTTAGCATCAGCATGAGAATGACAGCTGTTGTATTGAGCTAGGAATAACTAAGCAAAAGTGTTAATTAGTCTAATAACCTGAGTTTCTAACTGCTGCTGTTGATTACTCAAGAACAGTAGCTGAAATAAGTATTAGTCTCACCCCATGACATAGCTTCATCTCATTCCAGTATTAGCTTACATTTATTAAATGGAAAGCCAACTTATTTATGCCAGTTAGTAATTCCTCATAAATAAAGTTATTTTATAAAGTGTTTATTAGAATCATGGGGAAAAATACCTTTCACTTACAAAGTAAATTAACTGTGAAAGTGTATAAGCTTTAATTTAAAATAATTTATGCTCAATATAAGCCTTGTAATTTTCAGGGGGAAAGTAATTTTATGTTTTCTCTGTTGAAGGTATTTATTTGTGTAGCTTCTGCTAGAATAGAAGTTGGTCCTAAAGTTGAAAGAAAATTCCCACACAGAATCTCCCAAAAAGGAGATTAACTTTTAGCATTTATTGGATTAATTTTCATCCATCTTGTTGCCAAACCTTCTACAAGCAGGTTTTGTGCGTCTAAAGGTTCATATATCCAAAAGGAAGAAAAACATGCCACATCTAGTTGCTGAATTTTCACACCTTTTACTTTTAGAAAAATAATTAGGCTAGAAAAAATCATATAGACCTATGAAGATATAGCATAAGTACAGAAGAAGTTTTAAACAACATCAAGTTACTGATCTAAAAGGGGTTGGATTTCCTAGTATAGAGAGTGTTATTTTAAA
The DNA here is from genome assembly GCA_012654045.1 of Ptyas mucosa. Lineage (NCBI taxonomy): Eukaryota > Metazoa > Chordata > Lepidosauria > Squamata > Colubridae > Ptyas > Ptyas mucosa. The sequence continues at coordinate 50,453,048 of WNWU01000003.1, forward strand.
CTAAAGTTGTCTTTCTTATATAACAGGTCTCCTTAAGGCTACACTGTGCACACAATCCAATTCTAACTCCATATCCTCCCTCTACCCGGTTCATTGTTATTGTATAAAATTGCACTGCATAGAAACTCTATGCCCAGGGTGCAACTCGGGACTTTATTTCCCAGAATTCCTCAGTTAGCATGGTTGGCTGCAGAATTCTGGGAGTTGAAGTCCATAAATCTTAAAGTTGCCAAGATTGGACACCCCTGGCATAGAGTTTCTATGCTCTGTGCCAAGATAATTACAATGAATCAGGTAGAGGTAGGCAATCCCTTGCATAGAAGTTCTTCTATTAATCTTTTCATGGTTCCCTTTTCTTATGCTAGACCTCCAGTATGTGTCTATCACCTTCTATTTCTGTTGGCTTTCCACGTCTTAATTCACCCCTAACCATAATCATTGGGTAATTTCCTACCCAATGAAACTCATCAACTGTTAATCTTTGCTTCTGAATTCTTTGCTTTGCTCCTCTTTTGCAACTTACTGAAAACCGCATGAGGGAAGCACAAGTACTTTGTTGTAAGTTGGGATGTGTGCATGTTTATATGTGTGGATATTATTTAATGAAGTAGCTTTGGAGTTTAGCGCAGTCCTAAAACTTATAGATTGCAACTCAGAGTGGGAAAAAGCAGTAGCTGGAAAAAAATAATCAGTTAAGTTTTAATGCATAAATGCTTTTTGTTGATGATGTTGTTAATTCAACCTAAACCTTTACTTGCTATAGTGTTGGGAATTATAAATCTACTAATGTCAATCTTTGAACTAATTTCAGGTGTTGGCTCTTCACAAATTAAACAGGAAAAGCAGACAACTAGTAGTTAAATCTGCAAGCAAATGTGTTAGCTCAAGTATAACATTTCATTTACACAATATTTGGAAGTTTCAGTTCACTTACTTCCTCTTTGACTTCCAATATGGTGAAATTTCTCTTGTGTTGAAAATTGCATATTGACTATCAATTTAAAAAACCCTACTTTCAGAAAAGTAAGGAAAATGCATTAAATTACCTTGGCAGAGTTCAATGACAATTAGTATAGCTTAAAAGTGTGATATGCAAATTAGCAATGTTTTTAAGAAATTAATTGTGAATGAGTAGAATATTTTTTTGTTGAATAAAAAACAAAACCCAGAGAACCATGGAATAAACTACAAAAGAAAAGCAAAATATAAGTGAGGCACTTTAGTAAGAATCTTTAATATCTGACTTGACAAAATAGCAGAGCTTATTATGATAATTTGATGGTGCTTCTTTATTACAGGGTAATAATAACCATACCGCAAGTTAATAATCTCCAAGGCCAAAAGTATATATATCAACCAAATATATAATTATTACTGAGTTAGGAAAGCCTTGGATGGCTATTATACTGTAATCATACTAATTGTATATTATTGGAATACACAAAATATAATTGACATTGGAATAACAATGGCTGTAAGAATAATAAAAAAAAAAGTTTTTTGTTTTGTTTTGGAATAGCCGACCAGAATTGCAACATAAAAATTTAGGAAGAGTTCTATACATACTGAAAATTGCATACATACTTATGCTGAAAACTTCATACATCCCTTTATGGGTAATTAGTGCTATGCAAGGGGCAGAAAACAATTAAGAAATATAATCAAAAGAAATATCATAAGATAACACTCTTCTCAGTACCTTGGCAATAGTGTCAGTGTATACTTTAACAATATTTCCAAAATGCAAATTAAAAGGAAAATCTAGCCAAAGCTGGTGTACGCCAACTGTTTTTTTTCAATATTGTTGTATATTGCAAACCGCCCTTGTTTCCAGCACATCCATTTATTGCTTTATATCAGGAGTGAAATCCAGCAGGTTCTGACAGGTTCTGGAGAACCGGTAGTGGAAATTTTGAGTAGTTTGGAGAACCGGCAAATATCACCTCTGGCTGGTCCCAAAGTGGGGTGGGAATGGAGATTTTGCAATATCCTTCCCCTGGAATGGGGTGGGAATGGAGATTTTGCAGTATCCTTCCCCTGCCATGCCCACCAAGCCACGCCCACCAAGCCACACCACATCCACCAAGCCATGCCCACAGAACCAGTAGTAAAAAAAAATGAATTTCACCACTGCTTCATATGTAACTTTTTTTTATTATTATTATTATTTTTATTTTATTTTTTTAATTTGATTTATATGCCGCCCTTCTCCGGAGACTAAATCATTCTTGCTCCATCACTGACATGAAAAGGAAAAAAGTTTTGAAGTGGCAGTTTGAAATTTAGCAGCTTGGCTTTTCACCCAGTTTCTTCTGGCAGATAACATCACCTAGGTGATGAAGGGAGGGGGGACATTCCTGTGATTTGAAGCAGCCGGGATGGATGACTGATTTGGAAGATGGCCAATGAGACACTGGGGGTTTGAGGAACGGAAAGGGAGGGGTTTGGGATCAAAGAGTCAGTTTCGGCTGCAAGTGAGTTCAGGACAGGTCGTTATTTTTTCAATAAATGGAAGGTCTCATTAAAGACTTTGTGTTTGAGAATGAAATTTATTTGAGATAACGCCGGAACCTGACACAGTCCTTGTGAAACATCATGTCAGTACTTTTATAATGTGCATATTTAAAAATGTATCTTACCAGGATTCAAGCTGCACTAATTGTCATTAAATATTTCCATCTTAAACGTTTTCAATCCAGATGTTTCCTATTGGATCTGTATGCTTTCTCTGGGGGACTAATATTTGAGACCCCCTATTTTTATCAGCACTATTTCATCCTATTGCAATTGTTCAGCCATTTGGCTACCAATGTAAAGCAAGTTTCCTTTTTATTATTTTTTTTTTATAAAAGTCTTAAATTGCAAGGGTGGGGGCTTTCTTACTTCCCATCTCCTCAAAAGGAGACAAACTGTTGTTCTCTGGACAAATGCTGCTGTTGTGGCCAAAACTTGACTGACTTAACTCAGTCAAATTACTTTCATTACTTTTCATTACTTTCAAATTAATAACATAAATTTATTAAACATGTAAACACCTATAATATATACGGATTTTCCATTGGCAGCTTGTTGAGGAGCTCTGAGTAAAATCAGAATCACAGTTTATGTACATTTGGCCTTGTACATTACAAAGACAAGGAAAAATTCAGAAAACAGTTTAAATTATAGCATAATGTTGGTCCTTGTGTGTGTGTGTGTGTGTGTGTGTGTGTATTACATTTCAGTGGTGAAATGTAAAATTTGTTACTACCGGTTCTGTGGACGTGGCTTGGTGGGGGGATAATATGACTGAGTGGGCATGGCCAACTTTTTTTTTTTTTACTTTTAAAACCATTTTTTCTACAACCTCTTCAGCTGAAGAAAAATATTTTTAAAGCCTCTGACGATCCCAGCTGACTTGTCTGATCGGCAAAGGCTTTTTTTCCTTTTAAAAACATTTTTTCTATAACCTCTTCGGCCAAAGAGGTTGTAGAAAAAATGCTTTTAAAAGCTTCTGACGATCCTAGCTGAGCCGCGGGATCATCAGAGACTTTTTTTTTTACTTTTAAAAGCATTTTTTCAGCCAAAGAGATTGTAGAAAAAATCTTTTAAAAGTTAAAAAAAAAAGCCTCTGATGATAGCACAGATCACCTGGGCAGTGGAGGAGAGCAGGGATTTTTGCTACCGGTTCTCTGAACCACCCACCTCCATCGCTACTGGATTGGGTGATCCAATCCGAACTGGGAGCATTTCACCCCTGATAGATAGATATATACATATAAACACATCTGGGTGACCGTCTTATGATTTATTCATTCCTACTATGACAGCATGCTAGCTATATTATCTTTGAGATATAGTCAGTGATATAAAAAATGGCTTATTGGGCCACTGGTTCCTGTCTCATTCCTCTCCCTGTCACCATTCTGGGTTAATTCAGCTGGCTGTGAATATTTTATTACAACACAATCTTTTATTACAAGGACAATTTAAGCAGTTGACATATATTTGGGGGTGGTGAGGTTATCACATAAATTTGGAAGTACATGTGGGGATAGTACCTTTACCACCACACTACCAAGTTATTATGGTTAGGAGGTCATCATCATCATCATCATCTCATCTGCCTAGTTTCCAGTGAATAAAGTATAAATAAGTTTGTAACAGCCTTCTCTTTTTCACTAGTCATTGTTGAGAAGGCCAGAGCATTTCCCTCTTCTTCTAGGATTAACAGATTAACAGTTGGAAGGGACCTTGTAGGTCATCTAGTCCAACTCTCTCCCAAGCAGGAGACCCTACACCATTTCTGACAAATGACAGTCCAATCTCTTCTTGAAAGTCTCAAGTGATGAAGCTCCCACAACTTTTAAAGGCAAGCTGTTGATTGTTCTCACTGACAGAAAAATTCTCCTTATTTCCAGGTTAAATCAGTTCCCATCCATTATTCCTTGTCTGGCCTTCAGGTGCCTTCAGGAGCTTGACCCCTTCCTCTCTGTGGCAGCCCCTCAAATATTGGAAGATGGATGCTGGATGCTGGAACTACAACATAACCTATAACAAGAAACTGTGCCATCCATAAGAACTATGGTTTTGAAGATCTCCTTTCTTCACTGGCCAATTTTATTTATTTATTTATTTTATTAATTTGATTTATATGCCGCCCTTCTCCAGAGACTCAGGGCAGCTTACAATGCATTAAACAATAGCCTTCATACTTTTGTATATACCCGCTTAGTAGGGCTTTTTGGCTCCCCCTGAGCCCTATTTTATACAAAGTCAGCTTATTGCCCCCACAAACCGGGTCCTCATTTTACCTATCTCGAAAGGATAGAAGGCTGAGTCAACCTTGAGCCTGGTGAGAATTGAACTCGCAGTAATTGCAGGCAGCTGGTGCTACTTTAACAGCACTTTAACCTGCTGCGCCACCAAGGCTCCTATCTTACATCCTATCTTGCAAGTTTGTCTCGATGCTCAGCAATTCCTACCTGAATTCCTACCTGACATTTGTCTGGCCTCTAAAGACATTTTTTTTCACAGATATAACCATCTTTTAGCATTTTTTTAAAAATGCCTTTGGATTAGAGAATTACTATATGCGTCTTCTCTATGGTTCTGTAGTATTTGTTTGATTAGATTTTAACTGTTGGTATGATAACACTTAGCTGGTTTTGTACGATCCTAAAAGCTACGTAGCTTCCCATATTTTTGTCTTTTGATAGCTTCGCCATATTTGTGGCATTACTCTTTTCAGAAACATTGGGTCGATGTAACAGTAGCAAAATCTAAGTATGAAAACAAATCTTAAGATTTCACAAATTGCAGCCAAACTGCAAAACTAGTGCGTTCTGTATGACAGCACATTATATAATTTTATTCTGTCTCTACCTCATTTTGAAGTATTCCTTCACAGTTCTTCTGAACTGAAAATCTGCTGTAGGTAAATCTATTAGAATGAACACAAGATGTCACTGGGGAGTTTGTTTGAAAGTTGCAAGTTTCCTAATCAAAGCAGGGCATTAGAATAAATTAGGGAGATTTCATTTACCCAAGCATCAACTTAATAACTGAAAACTCTGAACAATAAGGTGCCTTTCACTTCCCTAGCCCCACGCAGTTCATTAGGTGGAATTATAACATAAATACCAAATGTTCTAAAGGCTCTTAGAGAGAGTAAAGAGTGCAATCAAATCAGATAGTGAATTAATAATGGAGAGATGAAGGGAACTGGCCAGCAGACCACATTTTATGGAAAAGTGTTCAATTAATGTTTAATATAATGCAAATATACAGATATGCTTAAGGAATGTTAAGGAATTTTTTGCACTTCATATACTGTCATTTAATCATCTATGGAGCTTCTCAATCATCCAGGTTATGGTTGTCCCACAGGTTGTCAGCTTTGGAAGCCATATTAGGCCGGAAGCTTCAATGCTGCCACCTCCTCATGTGTGGGAAAGTAGGAGGGGGGATTTAGGAGAGGGGGTTAGTAAACATAATAGCATTCTTCCTGTCGGTCAAGGTCAGGGCAATCCAGCATCTGGAGAAGGGGTGGTCAAGGGGGCTGGGTCGAGATGGAACGGACGTGGATTGGAGCACATGATCAATCGGGGAGAAAGGGGATGATTTTGGGAGCTTTGACTTACTGAAGGAAAACCCGGGCTTTTCGGATTCGGGATTCCCCAGATATGCCAGGTTACCTATTCTAGTAAAGAGAACTTTGGAAAATGCTTGCTTCCGTGTCTTTACTTGGAGTTGGGGTTTTCCTGGAATGCTGACGCAGGTTCTTTTTCAAGAGGCAACTGGACTTTCTGGGTTTTTTTTGAAGATGTTTTGCTTCTCACCCAAGAAAGACCCAAAACCAGAAAGTCCAGTTGCCTCTTGAAAAAGCACCTTTGAGCCGAGGTGGCACAGTGGTTAGAGTGCAGTACTGCAGCTACTTCAGCTGACTGCTAGTTCAGCAGATCAGCGGATCAAATCTCACCGGCTCAAGGTTGACTCAGCCTTTCATCCTTCTGAGGTGGGTAAAATGAGGACCCAGATAGTTGGAGGCAATATGCTATTAATATACTGTCTTTGGTGTAAGCCGCCCAGAGTCCTCAGAGTGGGCGGCATAGAAAAATGACTAATAAAAAAATGACTAATAATAATAATTTAATCATTCAATGGTAGCTTTCCTCCTCCTTTTTGCTCCGGCATATGATATTAAACCCCATGAACCAAACTGAATACTCTATAATGGTGTTGCTGAAGTTAATTGAACAATTTATTACCAAATGCAGGTAGTCCTTGACTTACAACTATTCATTTAGTGACTGTTCCAAGTTACAATGTCACTGAAAAAAAAGCGACTTATGACCATTTTTCACATTTACACCCTTGCAGAATCCCCATGGTCACGTGATCAAAATTCAGACAACTGAATTGTATTTATGATGGTTGCAAGTGTCCTGGGATCATGTGGTCACATTGTTCAACTTTCTGGCAAACAAAGTCAGTGGGGAAGTAACAACCGTATTACTACCATAACAACTGCAGTGATTCATTTAACAACGGTGGCAAGAGAGCAACAGAAATTTTAAGCTCAATTGAGGTTGTAAATTGAGGATTAACTGTAAAAACAGGAAAACCATACATGCTGCTTATAAATTATGAATCTGCAATGATATTGGGACTGCAATAATACCTAGTCCCAAGGCACTTCACAATCTGGGATGAATGATAATATGATACTCATATATCTATTCTAGATAAGATGGCTATTTATTCTATCCATTCACTTTATTACGTTGTGAACCAGTAGTAAAGGTAAAGTAGAATCCACCCCTGAACCCAATCTTTTTAAAGCTTAAAGATCATGTCTTCCAAACCTTGTTCTGTTAGGGAAATGGTATATTTAGTGGTAGAGGCTAGAAACTAAGAATTTAAAATGTGATGGCAAGAGAAAATTGACATGAGAAGCACAAGCAGGAGTGAAATCGAGCAAATTCTGACAGGTTCTGGAGAACCAGTAGTGGAAATTTTGAGTAGTTCGGAGAACCAGCAAATACCACCTCTGGCTGGCCCCAGAGTGGGGCGGGAATGGAGATTTTGCAATATCCTTCCCCAGGACTGGGGAGGGAATGGGGATTTTGCAGTATCTTTCCTCTGGAGTGGGGTGGGAATGGAGATTTCGCAATATCCTTCCTCTGCCATGCTCACCAAGCCACGCCCACCAAGCCATGCCATGCCATGCCACGCCCACCAAGCCAAGTAAAAAAAAATTGGATTTCACCACTGAGCACAACTTAATTTTTCTTCTGGTAAAGTTGTTATGCACCTTTTTTTTTGTGTGATGAGCAAGTTCATATTTTATGGAAGTTAAGCAAAACACAACAACAGAATTCTGTTAGTCATAAATACTCCTCCCATTGTATCTAAATCACAACAAGCTGAAAAGCTTGTTCTCTTAGGTTTTCACGTACACACCCTTTTGCTGCAATGAAATAGGGCGATTATTACTGCAGATTGTAAACAATATTTTCTCCCAGCTAAATAGTATAAGGAAATAACTTAAAACACATTTATTGATTCCAGGAAAGAACAGAGTTTACAAATTACCTGCAATACTAATAGCCTCAAAACAAGCAACTCATAGTCAATTTTCGATACTGAAAGGGCACTTTACTTCTTCCTCTTCATGTCTTGCTGTGGTGAAAAACCAGCTTTAAAAGTGAATGCAGAAATTTATACAGTGTTACAGGAATCTTCTCTGCTTTTCAAAATGTGAAAATGAATTATTGTAATGATACATGAGCTTGTATGAGTCTGCCATGAGGTGCATGGGACTGTCATCTGCATCTCCATATCTGTCTGGTTTGGCTCTGCAATCAAACAAGACAGACACAGACTTCAATGGATAATTAGAACTGTAGAAAAAACAATAGCTACCAACCTGCTTTCCATTGAGGACCTGTATACTGCATGAGTCAAAAAGAGGGCTGTGAAAATATCTACAGACCCCTCACATCCTGGACATAAATTGTTTCAACTTCTACTCTCAAAACAACGCTATAGGGCATTGCACACCAGAACAACTAGACACAAGGACAGTTTTTCCCCCGAGTGCCATTACTCTGCTTAACAACTAATTCTCACAACACTGTCAAATAATTTACTAAGACTGTATTACTACTATTCTTCTCTTTCTTACTAGTTTACAACTTATTACTGTAACTATGTTTCTTGTATCTTTCAATTTATATTGTTTTTATTTGTTTCCTAGTACATTTTGATAGCTTATTAGTAACCTTGACTATCACTAAGTGTTGTATCTTTTTATTCTTGATGAATGTATTTTATTCTCCTTATGTACACTGAGAGCATATACATCTAAGACAAATTCCTTCTGTGTCCAATCACACTTGGCCGATAAAGAATTCTGTTCTGTTCTGTTCTGTTCTGTTCTGTTCTGTTCTGTTCTGTT
>WNWU01000003.1:50461998-50474371 GCA_012654045.1 Ptyas mucosa
TTCTGTTCTGTTCTGTTCTGTTCTGTTCTGTTCTGTTCTGTTCTGTTCTGTTCTATTCTATACCAAGATTTTCATTTTTTTCCTTGTTTGTTTTATGTGCCTTTAATTAAGATAGGTCATGTAAAAATATAGCCATTTTCAGGTATCCAATTTGATAGCTTCAGTCCACTATTTCCTATATAGTTTAACTATAGGAATACCTCTGCCTGTTGTCTTCTCTTTTCCTACAGAGCAGAGAAATAAGTTTACAATACTAAGTGGAACTGATAAAGGAAATGGGAGGTTATGAAAGAATGATGTAGATCAAATACCAGCAGAAAGCAAAAGTAGCATACTGTATAATAAGCTTAAAAGAGATTAATGTTTTTACATATATTTAGTGAAGTAGATTAGAGGAAAAAGCACACTGATGAAGTTACGGGACACTGTATATGTTTATAGTTTGGTTATACTCTTTTTAATCCATTGATGGGTCACAATCATTTGCTTTCTGAATTATGCACATAAATTCATTGCTTTCAAGTTTGAACAATCTGGAAAAAAATATCCTCAAATTCTTTAATGAATTGCATTTCAGAACAGTTTTGAAACTTTGGCTGGTCTTTGATAAGACCTCAAAGAAGTACATGGATAACATTTCTTCAATGTTTCTATTGTACTTTCAAATTTATTTGAAGGGTTTCATTGTGATCTATCTAGCACTGCCTGACTGAGATCTGAAACATCTTTTCTCATATATAATATCAATGAATTGATCTAAGGCATCTTTTCTCATATATAATTCCAATGAATTAAGACAAACTGTAACAATACTTGATAATACGGTTCCATTATTTCAAGGGTGTCAAACTCATATCATCACAGCGACATCACGTGACATATCGGGAGTTTTTCCCCCTCCACTATGTCATGTGCGCCCATGATATGATTTTCCCAGTTACTTTAACTTTACCATAATACTAATTGTGTTTTGTAAAATCTTTAAAGTGATTATTTTAATTACTTTCAGAAAATCATCCAAAAAGGGAACAAAGAACAGCTAAATTATAGTAATGTTCACATGACTGATCCAGCAACAGAGCTGTATTCATTTAAGCCCATTTTAAAACAGCTGAAATCATATTGCTTACTGTAATCTATGAAGACCCAAGGTGGCGCAGTGGTTAGAGTGCAGTACTGCAGGCTACTTCAGCTGACTGCTAGCTGCCGTTCAGCAGTTCAGTTCTCACCAGGCTCAAGATTGACTCAGCCTTCCATCCTTCCGAGGTGGGTAAAATGAGGACCTAGATTGTTGGGGGCAATATGCTGACTCTGTAAACTGCTTAGAGAGGGCTGTAACAGCAGTATATAAGGCTTGCTATTTCTAACAACAGAGAATGAAGGAACTTAACTTCACTTAACAACCTGTTACTAGTTTAGCAACTGCAGTGATTCACTTAGCAACTGGGGCAAGAAAGGTCATAAAATGGGGCAAAACTCACTTAACAAATGTCTCACTTAGCAACATAAATTTTGGGCTTGATTGTGGTCGTTAGTTCGAAGACCACCTGTGTTTACATATTTGAAATATTTCTCATGCATGGCATCAAAGAATGAAATGTTGAAGGTAATTGTTATATGCAGTTGGTCAACAATAGAAATCTTTTTTGTATCTTATGATTATAAAAGAAAAAAATGAAAGATCTTTCTCTAAAATTATAATACTGAGATATGGAGAACACCCTCATAAGTCACAGAATAGCACAACAATGCCAAGGACAAACCTTATAATTAGGAAGAAAAGTTAATGGAATAAGGACAATAGGTTCACAGTATGTCAACGTCTGAAATTTCTAAAATAAGATTTGAATGGTAATTGAGAACCATTGTGGAAATTATTAGCAGAGCAAGTCTGGACTGGTATTACAGAAATTATTTCCTGTCTTGTGAACAATTTGATTGCAGACAGCATTTAACATTTTCCATGGTGCTTTTAACTGTATTTTTTCCCTTTCTTTAAATTATTGAATGTGGAAGTAATTCATTTTGATTCATTTATAATAGTGGAGAAGCTAACATTGCATTATTTACAGAGGATAAATCTTCATAATGTCCAATGGTCATTAAAAGAAAGACATCAATTTAATGAAATTGACTTGTATCATTATCAGTGTTCCTGGAATTAACTTCAACTTGCAGTAACAAGAGAATCATTCAGACTAGTTTGCAGATTAGAAAATACTATCCTAAAGGATTTTTATACATGAAAAGATTCAGGGAATCTTTCAACTCAACTCAATTTATCTATTTCTATATTTAAATCTATTTACACTGTGCTGTCTCAGAGAAAGCAAGTTATAAATAAACGAACTCATAGAAATTTGTTACTCATTCAAAAGAAGAAAAGTAAAAAAAAATTCAAATCATAATTAATTACAAGTTAGTTACTAATCAACAGAGATGAAGTGGCTCAGTGGCTAAGACGCTGAGCTTGTTGATCGAAAGATTGGCAGTTCAGCAGTTCGAATTTCTAGTGCCACATAATGGGGTGAGCTCCCGTTACTTGTCCCAGCTTCTGCCAACCCAGCAGTTCGAAAGCACATAAAAAATGCAAGTAAAAAACTAGAGACCACCTTTGGTGGGAAGGTAACAGCATTCCCTGAGCCTTTGGCATTTAGTCATGCCAGCCACATGACCATGGAGACGTCTTCAGACAGCGCTGGCAGCTCTTCGGCTTTGAAACAGAGATGAGCACCGTCCCCTAGAGTCAGGAACGACCAGCACATATGTGTCAGGGGAACCTTTACCTTTTTAACTACCGTATATACTTGAGTATAAGCGAAGTTTTTCAGCACATTTTTCATGCTGAAAAAAGCCCCCCTCGGCTTATAATGGAGTGATGAAAAAAATGCCTTTTTCCCTGCAACTGTTTTGGCTCCCAGGGTTGCAGGGAGGCTTGCTAAAGCCAAAATGTGGGTGGGGGGGTGCGGTGCCCCTCCCCCGCGCCCTTTTTGGCTCCCAGGGGTTGCAGGGAGGCTTGCTAAAGCCAGAATGTGGGTGGGGGGTGCGGCGCCCCTCCCCTGCACCCCTTTTTGGCTCCCAGGGGTTGCAGGGAGGCTTGCTAGGGGCATGAAGGGGGTGCCTAGCAAGATTCCCTGCAGCCCCATGGAAGCAAAAATGGGTTGAAGGGTTGGGGGGCTTCAAGGGAGAAAGAAACAAAGAAATCCTCACTGTTTAGGGAGATCCCATGTGCACTGAACCTGAGTTGAGAGCTTCTTGTAATTGAGAGCTTCTTGTACTTGGCTGCTAGCTATCCTTGCTCAGGCTAAGCCAGGAGTGGGTAAATGCAGCCTTTACAACCTGTGGACTTCAACTCCCAGAATTCTCCCAGCTTGGCTGTCTCAGGAATTCTGGGAGTTGAAGACCACAGGTTGTAAAAGGGCCACATTTGCCCACCCCTGGGCTAAGCTAATCAGTAGTGGAGCTCTAAGAATGCCAGATGAGAAGGAGAAAGGGAGGGAGAAAGAAAGAGAGAGAGAGAGAGAAGAAAGAAAGAGACAAAGAAAGAAAAGAAAGAAAAAGAAAAAGGAGGGAGAGAGAGAGAGACAGAATGCAGGTATCTCTTAACAGAGGCTTGAACTTGCCTGAAATTAGATCAAGTAAGTGTCTGGGTAGGCGTGGCTAGCTGGTTATGTGATATATGTGTATAGGGACTACTCGGATGGCTGAAAAAAGTCATTTCTGACAGGTCCTCGCACTTTTGACCAGTCCTCACACTTATGACCATCCTCACATTTATGCCCGTGCAGCATTCTTAACAACTGTGTCACTCATTTCACAACTGCTTCTCTTCACCATGGTGACAAGATAGGGCAAAAAACGTAAAATGTGAGGACAGTCGTAAGTTCGCGGACTGGTCAAAAGTGCAAGGACCAGTCAAAAATAACTTTTTCAGCCCTCTGAGTAGTCCATATGCACAAAAGGACTACCCAGAGGGCTGAAAAAAGTGATTTCTGACAGGTCCTCGCACTTTTGACTGGTGCAAAAATCCAATTAGTGCCATGTAAATTCTAGAATCCCCAAAGACCTTTCCCATTGTATTTATTAAACAAATTTATATAGCTACTCAACTCATATACAGTACTTTTAAAGTTATTGTTGATACCATATTGTTTTTGTTGATCCTCTTTTCCACTTACAGAGCTAGTTTACTGTTTTTCTTTGAAATCAATATTCAAAAATATTTAACCTACTGATGCCTCAATTAATGCAATTTTATTGGTATCTATTTTTATTTTGAAATTTACCAGTAGCCGCTGCATTTCCCACCCCTGGCTTATACTCGAGTAAAATTGGGTGCCTCGGCTTATATTCGGGTCGACTTATACTCGAGTATATATGGTAATCAACAATGGTTCTCCTGTCAAATATAAAATATAAAAACATTTAAAGGGTGATGCTGAAGTCAAATGAAGACATAAACTAAGGAAGGTCACCTGTTCAGTCATGTTATTAAGAAGCTGATAGGACAACAGCTTTGCTTGCTGAGAGTTTATAATATGAGTTCACTATATAGGACACCGGTCCAAATACATTAAGAATAAGAGCCACCTGTTCAGCTATTTTAAAAAAGAATGGAATAATGAAACCATCACTTATCACCTATTTATTCAGGTGATTGGCTGCTGCCTTTGACATTCACAAAGGTACCTTCCCTTTGTCCTTGAGTTATACTACTGTATATTTCTATTTAAGTTACACTGATAATTTCTAAATGTGTCTCCAAAGTCTTTGTCATATGCAAATTTGATGCATACCTGTTCCCTCCTTTTGCTCTGTTTTTTTTCCTGTGCAATATATTTTTGATGAAGCATAAATAATCACGTACATAGCAACAAAATATGTTTCAGTTACAAAGTGAACTGACACCAAGAATAAAATGATTAGAAATGGAAGCGACTTCCATTCTTGCAGAAATCAAGTCTGATTGGGAAGAACAGATAGATCAGGGGTCTGCAATCTTTTTTTATTATTATTATAAAAGTTTTTATTGGTTAAAAATAAACAATATTATCACTTACAATATGTGGAATTTTCATTATCCTTTTACAAAGATAATATATATTTTCTTTTTTCCATATACAGCAGATCTTCCCTTATTAAAATTTCAAATTTAACAACTGGATTTATACAAAAATATCAGTTCAGTATCCAGAGTAATATTAAAGTTTACAAAAATAAGAGATATCATAAAAGGCACAAAGTAATAGATTCCTCCCACTTCGTCATTTCTTAGTTCTAGATCTCAAGGTTCTGGCCTTAGCACCCCGCTCCTCCCGGACCACCACGGCCTTGCCCGCCCCCGTTCCTTGATCATCTAGTACCTCCCCTTCCTCGGTTCCTGTATCTTCCCCCTCTAGGAGGGTCTTATGTTGCTCCAAGTAGGCCTTAGCCTCCGCCAAACTATTAATTTTCTTCCTACTGCCCTCCCAGAAAATCATCAAACCTTCCAGCATCAACCACCTGAAGCCAATTCCCTTAAGGTACAATTTATTTGATAAAAAATAATAATTTCTTCTTAATTCTCGTACCTGTCTAGGGATCTGCTTCAGAATGGTGACCTCCTTGCCCCTGTATATCAGCGCCCCCGATCTTTGAATTCTCAGTATTTCATCTCTCGTTTCCCTTCTCACAAATTTAATGTGGACCTCTCTTGGGACACTATGTAAAATTGCATATTGTGAGTTTACTCTATAAACTAGATCCATATCCCAGCTCATAAAGTCCAAATCTCTTTCAGTAAATTCGCCCAACAATTTAACCATCACTTCTCGCAGATCTTCCTGGTCCACCTCTTCCACATTTTGAAACCTGAGAAAATAAGACATTCTATCCAGCTGCGAAGTTAAAATTACATTTCCTCTCATTTCTTCCCTCTTCTGGATTGCCCGCACCTCCCCCTCCAAACCTCCCACCTTTTTCTTATTCTCCTCTGCCACCTGTTGAACAGCAATTAAATCTTTTTTCATAACTACAATTTCAGATTTTATTTCCAGTTGCCCTTTTTGCAGGTCATCAAGTTTATCAAGCTTCTCATCCAATTTTGCCAATTTCTCCAAAATTTTTTCCATGTCACCTGCAGCTGGTCTTTGTCCTTTAGCCATCTTGCAATAATAAAGAATGAGAGGTCCTCAGGTAGGCACAAGCATCCAGAAAGGAGAAGTCTCTTAAAAATCAGCACTGTTTCCTCCCGATCCACCAGGGGGCGCTCACAGGAGCAACGAGTCCGGCTTGTAGAGTAGGTCAAACAGGAAACCAGAGGTGGGTGATGTCATCAATTGTGTACGAAGAAGCAGGAAATCAGGGGTCTGCAATCTTAAACACTCAAAAAGCCGTTAGGACCCATTTCCCACAGAAAAGAAAACACTGGGAGCCACAAAAATAAATAGTCCTGTGCCTGACTATTTCTTGAGTGACCACAAAACTAGCATATGTAGTTAAATTAAATGTTTTCTTCTGAAACTTTTCTTTTCTTGGATTTATCCATGGTTAGCCTACCAGGGGTTGAAAAGCTCAATAAATCGTGTGCAGGCAGGTGTGGCATGTTGGCGGTTGTGACACCTATTTTGAGTGACAGGGGGCCACAGCAGAGGGGTGAAAGAGCCACATGTGGCTCCAGAGCGCAGGTTGCTGACCCCTGAGGTAGATCATAGTGGATTTTAAGTGATTTAGTTTATTTTAAATTAGAGTTTTATTGCATCTGAGGGAGATGGGATGTTTAGATTAGATAGATGGCTGACAGGCAGGCAGGCAGGCAGGCAGGCAGGCAGGCAGATAATATCATGCTTTTTAGTCCTTTATAAAGGACTTGCCTTTATAAAGATAGTAATATTGAAACACAAACTCATACTTTAATTTCCATAAGATATATGCAAAGAGCTCGTAATTCATAGGATCTTCTATTTTCATTTCCATTACAGTCTGAAGAATTTTATTTACACTTGTTATTAACAGATAAGATATTCCCATTAGGGCTACTACTTATGTAAAAATCTAGTTTTCATCCTGGAGAAGAGATAGATGAGGAGAAACAGTTGCTCAGTCTCAAAAAGAGACTCAGAACACGGATTCTGCATTGATTTGGGTGATCTTAAAAGCGGGCAGAGTGAAGGTTTCAACAAGCTTTCAACTATCTGTAACAATAAAGTAATATCCCTGAAATCCTTGAGGTATACATTTCTTAATCTAGCCTGACCTGCACCACTGAAGAATCTAGTATCTCATTTCACTTTGATGGGTCAACCCAAGGAGTTTTTATTTGGAAGAAGGAAGGGGAGGAAGAAATGTGTCAAAAAGAAAAAATATAAGAATTACATTGAAAGCAAACAAATTAATAGTTGTATGTGACACAGCCATCTCTGCATAATGAGCTTCTTAGCATATATAAACTGAAAATAAACTTTTAAAAACTTGTTTAAGAAATAGATTCAAAGGGATTTTTAAAATATTGTTTAATCCAGAAAAAAAAAAGATTACAAATCTCTAGTGACTCTAGGTAGAGTTATAACAAACTAAATTCCAAGTTTAGTTTGTAATCTTTTTTTTAAATTATATATATATTTTTACAAGGACTGCCTTGTGGGAGCTTAAGAGAGAATTACCATATAATGCACAGTTGGATATATCAAACTTTTAACAGAATGCAGCAGATGAAGGGGAAAGGAAAGGCTATAGCACACATTAGCTATATGTGCAAACAAGCATTAAAATATGCGGGATCAGGTTGTCTCTGTAAAAATGACAAATGAAAGTTGAAAGAATAACTGTGAACATAACTGTCCTACATTCTCTTGGGCTTCCTAAAAAGGAAATATGGAAAATGGTTTATGCATACGAGAAAGACCTTTAACAAGGCTTAAGACATTAATCACTAGAGATTAAAATTTATTTTGCATTGATTATTTTACCAGGCTGTCTGTTCCAGAAACTACTTCAAGACTGGTTTCTTCTAAAAGGAGTACATCACCAAACATCACATTGGTGAACAACCATGTTTAAGAACCTGGACAATAAATCCAAAGTCTATCCCATTTCTTTCTCAAATTTGATAGATCAGAATTTAGTACACTGTATTTTCTGTCTGTAGACATTCTCAGTCATCCAGGTCATGGTTGTCGCAAAGGTGCTTTTTTCAAGAGGCAACTGGACTTCCTTGTTTTTGCTTCTGAAGCCATTTCACTTTTCATCCAAGAAGCTTCTTCAGCTCTGAGAATCTACAGACTTTTAGCTGTACAATTTGGGATGAACACCCTTTTAATGGTGTGAGAGGAATGGATTTCCAGAGAAAAAAATGCAGACTACAGGAACCAGGAGCATTACTCAGGTGATCCTGAGGACACAGATAAACCTCCAAGTGCTTCAATGACCCTCTAAAAGGATGCAAATGACCAGCTGTCTGCAAGGAATATAAATCCCTCCATTCCCTACAATCCTGTCAAAGCTGAAGAAGCTTCTTGGATGAGAAGCGAAACATCTTCAAAAAAAGAAACAAGGAAGTCTAGTTACGTCCTGAAAAAGCACCTTTGGGACATGTTATCAGTCATGTATATCAACATCATTGGCATCAGCATCTAGAATACTTTGTCAAGACTTTATCCATGTGGTATAGATGTAGTATTAAATCCTTTCATGTGCTGAAATATGAATAAATATGAGCCAGCAATGTGTGGCGGCAGCCAAAAAAATCAATGCAATCCTAAATTGCATTAACAGAGGGATAGAATCAAGGTCACATGAGGTTCTACTACTGCTTTACAAGGCCCTAGTAAGACTACTCTTAGAATACTGTATCAGGGGTGAAATGCTCCCTGTTTGGACCGGATCGCCCGATCCGGTAGTAATGGCAACAGGTGGTTCGGAGAACCGGGAGCAAAAAACCCCACGCACCCCCCTCACCATGCCCAGCTGAGCCACAGGATCATCAGAGGCTTTTTTTTTTACTTTTAAAAGCATTTTTTCTACAACCTCTTCCAATGAAAAAATGCTTTTAAAAGTTAAAAAAAAAAGCCTCTGATGATCATGTGGCTCAGCTGGGATAGTCAGAGGCTTTTCAAAGCATTTTTTTTTCTGTAACCGCTTGGCCAAAGAGGTGGTAAAAAAAAATGCTTTGAAAAGTCTCTGACGATCCCAGCTGAGTTTCCTGATCAGAGGCTTTTCAAAGCATTAGAAAAAATGCTTTGAAAAGTTAAAAAAAAAAAAGTTGGCCACGCCCACCCAGTCACATTACTCCCCCACCAAGCCACGCCCACAGAACTGGTAGTAACAAATTTTACATTTCACCCCTGTACTGTATCCAATTCCATTCACCATATGATAAAAAAAGATGTTGAGATTCTAGAAAGAAAAGAGCAACAAAGATCTTTAGGGGACGGAGGCTAAACAATATGAAGAACGGTGGCAGGAATTGGGTATGTTTAGTCTAGTGAAAAGAAGGACTGGGTATGTGTGACATGACAACAGTGTTCCAATATTTGAGAGGCTGCCACAAAGAAGAAGGGGGTCAACCTATTTTCCAAAGCATCAGAGGCAAGACAAGAAACAATGGATGAAAAGCAACCAAGGAGAGATGCAGCCTAGAACTAAGGAGGAATTTCCTAACAATGGGAACAATTAATCAGTGGAATGACTTGCCTTCAGAAGTTGTGGGTGCTTCATCACTGGACACTTTTAAGAAGGAGAGTGGACTGCCACTTGTCTGAATGGTTTGGGATATCCTGCTGTAACTGGGGGTTGGACTAGAGGATCTCTGAGGTCCCGTCCAACTCTGTTATTTTGTTCTGTTTATTAAAATGTAGAAAGTGGACTCCCAGGAGAGAGGGGATATAGTCCGAAAAGTGTTCAGAGATACAGTTGGTCCAGAATGCAGCCGCGCGAGCTCTTGTGGGTGCACCTAAATATACCCACATTACACCAATTCTCTGCGAGCTGCACTGGCTCCCTATTGGTCTCCGGGCGCAATTCAAGATGTTGGTTATTACCTTTAAAGCCCTACATGGCTCAGGGCCAGGCTATCTTCGAGACTGCCTTCTACAGCGTAGCTCCCAGCGACTGGTAAGATCCCACAGAGTCAGTCTCCTCCGGGTCCTGTCAGCTAAACAATGTCGGCTGGCGGGCCCGTGGGGGACGGCCTTCTCTTTGGCTGCCCCAGCTCTCTGGAACCAATTACCTCCCGAAGTCCAGACTGCCCCCACCCTACTGGCCTTCCAGAAAGCAGTGAAGACCTGGCTCTTCCGGCAGGCCTGGGGCCACTGATCTCATTATGGTGATCTTGCGAGACTCGGCTACGATTTGGAGTGTGTGGGTTTTAATGTTTTCTTTTAAACTTTTGTTTGGGATATTGTTCGCATTGTTTTATTCTCTGTTGTTAGATGACGAGAGCCCCTCGGGAGTTGGGCGGCATAAAAATGTGACTAATAAATAATAAATAAATTTCAGAAGAATAAGAGGCATCTTAATTCAGATAGTTTTGTGTGGGAGAAGAGTCTGTCTATCGGTGTGGGATAATAAAGAACTCTGCTTGGAAGAATCACCCTGTGTCTTTCTTGGTTTTTGAACCTGACAACTGAAGCTCTCTACTATCTGCTTCTGACATATATTCTGTGAACTATTATGAAGGGGCTATCTTCATCTTCTTTCATTCACACAAAATATCTGGACTGAGCTGCCCCTTATCGTCTGGAATGCATCCCTTCTCTCCTGGGATTCTAAGCCTACTACCTTCCATTACATTTCATTAAAGGTATATATTTCATTTTATCTGTATAATGCTGAAATGTATGACTGCCCTTTTTTGTGGCAGAATCAGAGGTTCGGTGATGTAGCTACATCCACATAAATGTTCTGGTAACAGGAAAGCTCACCATTATGTTTACTTAGGATGTTTGGTTTTTTTTAAATCCAGAATAATGAGTCAGGGCATACCTGAAAATTTAAGTGGATAGTCAGTTCAGTGATACCTTTTGTAACTGTTGAGTCAGAAGTAAAAGAGGGTGTTTGTTTTCATGTAATATGGATCATGTTTCTCTCAAGTTCTTTCTGAATGCCTTAATATTCAATCTTCATCCAGACTGACTCAGTCTTCAGTGACATATGTAGGTGACATCTGTACAGCGTATACTTTGATGTCAAGAATGTCAAGGATGACATTAACAAAATTATCATAGTTGGATTATGAGTTTTCAGCATATGGACCAACAATGTGCTGAAACTGGTCTTCCAATATTTGAAAAGTTTTCTTCTGCAAAAGAACTTTTAATACTTCATTCTCAGGGCAGTTTGGGCTTTTTTTCCCAATGACATTTTTCGGTTGTGTTTTCGAGCTTAGCCTGTTGTGGTGAAGTCATGGAGATTTTTGTGGATGTTACTTTTCTACTCACATCTCCATCACTTTGCATCTTCCTGAACTGCACACACGTCCTGACCCAAAAGGGCTCCATGTTTTTGTCATAATCTCTTCACTTAGGATTTAATTAAAGGAAGGCAGAGTGGTGGCACAGCACTGAAGAGAGGTGTGCAGTGAAACACACTCACATCTATCTCTCAAACACTTCCAGGTAAATGTAAGAACTGTAACTTCTCTTGCAAATGTCAAAGGTATACTTTCCTAAAAAAAAATCAGAAGCAATTTTTCTTCTCATCTTAGTGAATGAAAATTCTGGCACTGTAGATAGTCTTACGATTTTTCCCCCCTTTACAAGGAGTACAAACTTTGAATTTCAAACTATTTTTTCCCTAATAATCTACAACTATGGTCTATAGCAGTGTTGGTGAACCTTTTTGGCATGGATACCGAAATGGGAGCACCGGAAACCAGAAGAGCATGCACGTGCCGAGAAACTGAGCTTCTGGTTTCCAGTGTGTGTGTTCATGCCGGTCACGTGGTCATCTGGTTTCTGGCATGCATGCGCACGCAAAGACCAGCTGGCTAGTGCACATGTATGCGCTGGAAACTGGAAGCTCAGCTTCCTGGCGCGTGCAGGCACTTTGGGTAGCCGCTCTTCCAGTTTCCGGTTCTCCCACGCATGCGAAGACGAGGTGGGGCGCATGTGTGCACCAGAACCCAGAAAAGCAACCGGTTATGGCTGTCATGCCCGGAGAGATGGCTTTGTGTGCCACTTCCAGCATATGTGCCATAGGTTTGCCATCATGGATCTATAGTATTCTAGTCTGGAAAAATATCTGGGCAGGTTACAATAATTTAAAACAGTCACATAAAAAACAAACAGTAAACTCAGAGAAATCCAGAACCAATCTTTCTTCCTTCCTTCCTTCCTTCCTTCCTTCCTTCCTTCCTTCCTTCCTTCCTTCCTTCCTTCCTTCCTTCCTTCCTTCCTTC
>WNWU01000003.1:50475377-50486508 GCA_012654045.1 Ptyas mucosa
AAAGAAAGAAAGAAAGAAAGAAAGAAAGAAAGAAAGAAAGAAAGAAAATAACTGAAGTCCTAGACATTGAACAAATATTATTTGCTTGTTTTCTACATGTTTTACTTTATTGCATAAAATATTAATGGTAACCATTAACCCTCTTTTATTTCAAACAACAGCAACTTTGATGCTGATTTAAATGAGGCCATAGTGCACTATTGAAATTAGAAAAGATTATAAAGTGAAGAAGTGGGAAAAAAAATGCATGGTCATTTAGACAAGCAAAGATCTCTGACTGGAAGCAGGTGTGAACTGGAAATGTATTCTGCAATTTGTTAAGGATGTTCACCCAAGACACATTTCTTATTTGTGACTATATTCTTTATGCCAGATAAAGTAATCGAATTTCCTTTCCATATGGTAAACTTTGGATGTTATGAATCTGAAATCATATCTTCCATATTTAATTGGTTTCTGACAGTTATTGATCATCATAACTTATTTATATTCCTATTTCACTTTTTTCCTTTGAAACATTCATGTTAATATCAAGTAATGGAAAGCAATTCTAAGTTTCTGGCACAGTTCAGAATTTGAAAAGATAGAAAGGTAATATTTTCTTCAAGCTCCTTCTGATGATTTTGCAGACTTGCTCATAGCACTTTCCTTGATAAAAATAGAAAAGAATTTGCCATGACATTCCTTTCTTTCTAGCCTATAGCCTATTTTCACTGAAATCCAGCCAGACCTGGCCCTTAACTTCCAAGACAAAAGTTCACTAAAAGCTGCCAATCCTGAGATAAGGATTCTCAACAAAGTAAGTAAATAGCAACAGTACTTATATTTTGCTCCAAGATGCTTTACAGCACTCTCTAAACGGTTTACAAATGTCAGCACATTGTCCCCATTAATCTGGGCCCTCATTTTACTAACCTTGAAGAATGGAAGACTGAGTCAACCTTGAGATGGTCAGGATTGAACATCAGGCTGTGGCAGAGTTGGCCTGCATTACTGCATTCTAACCACTGCGCCACCATGGTTCAACTGTAAGCAGTGTTAATACATAAAGCATTTATATATCCAGTGGTGGTATTCAGCTGGTTCAGACCAGTTCAAATGAACTGGTAGTGGCGATCTGCAGGTGCACCCCTGCCTACCCAAACCAGCACTATGCCATCCTACTTAGCCACATTTTCTAAGCTGTGTGCATGCGTGCAAGCCGCGTGCGCAAGGGAAGTGCATGCACGGAAGGCTGCGCGCAGGCACAGAAGTCACTCACACCAGGGGTAGGTTCTACTTACCTTTACTGCCAGTTTGCAGCAGGCCGCGTGTGCTCGCTTCACTCACGCAGAAGCTTTTGGGCATGCGCAGAAGTGTTTTGGTGACGTCCGGGTCGGTGGGCAGAGCCTCCTGCCGGTTTTACTACCGGTTCTATAGAACCGGTATGAACCAGGAGCAACCCACCACTGACTCACGCTCACATTTTCGGTGCACAGCAAACTGGTGAAATTCACCTCTGTATATATCCAAGACTTATTCTAACCTTTAACAAATAAGGTAATAACTAACGTTTATATACAGAGGGCCTTTTATCGGTCCAAATTATAGAAAGAAATATGTTGGCGAGATAGTGAAGACTTCTAGAAATCAGGAGAATATCTTAGCCCTAGACATATTCCATGACTGCCATATCCAGCTCAAAGTCCATTGCAAAGTCCATTTTACAGATATAGTAAAGCCACAGAACTCCGACAATCATCTCTGAAACCTGAGGAACTAACCAAATTCTTTGAATGTGGTCCAGAGAATTGAGTGTAAAGGGAGCAAAAAGAATAATCTAAGCCTAACTGTTCTGTTTTATATATATGAGATGGTGAGTTACTTTTTACTGGAATTCAATTCCTTTGTGGAGGGAAAAAAAAATAGGGACATAAAGGTGACAATGGTAGAAGCATTGATGGAAATTTTTTTTCCAGCTTAGTTTTTAAGAAAAAGAGCAGATGGTAACTTCTTCAGAGACAGTGTTCATTCCTTGAGGGGAAAATGAAATGTTGCAACATTTTACCATTGCACTGGAGCAGATAATTAGGCAATCAAAACTATTAAAGGCTGACAAAGTACAAGAATTCAATGAACTTTTCTTTGCTTCGTTGTGGTAGCAGCTGTGACAATTCAGGTACAGGGAGAGAACATAAGGCACAGCAGATTTTAATGATTCTGAATATTTCTATTTAGAGCATGGTGGTCAACTATAGACTTCATTTCTTAGGGACAGGAGAAGTTGTTTTTATTATGTGAAGCATGAATATCCACAGAAAATAAGTTCCATTGAATTCAGAATGTATGATCCTATACAGCTATACCAGTGGTGGGTTGTCCCCGGTTCGCACCAGTTCTATAGAACTGGAAGTGAAACTGGCGGGAGGCTCTACCCACTGACCCTGATGTTATGAAAACACTTCTGCGCTTGCGCAGAAGCGCGCGCGCATGCGAACCCATTGCAAACCGGTAGTAAAGGTAAGTAGAACCCACCCCTGAGGTATACGTTTCATTCACACATGGTTTTGCAAAAGTTTATCAGTTTTACTTCAAGACTGAGGAATCAATAAGGAGGCAAAGGAATGTAAACAAAGCAAAAGCTTGCCTGTAAAGCTCGCTTTGAAATAGAAGAATCATCTTAAGTCAGTCCAAGTGTCAACCCTGAAGCTGACCTGACTGAAGTTCCAAGATGGCTTTTAATTAGGTGAAAACCACAGGAACCTTCAGAGTCAGTTTTCACCAGATCTGTTCCAATAGGATAGATCCTTTGAGGAATCTACCTGCCTCAGAGTTTTGCTTGCTATGGGTCTATTACTTGCTATGGGTCTATTACTTGAAGCTCCAAGATGGCTACCTCAAGCTCCAAGATGGCTTCTGACACCAGAGAGTTGAGTGTCTTCCACTTCAAAGGTCAGAGGTTCAAGGGTAAAATCAACATGAATGTCACACCCAAGTCCAATGTTGTTTCAGAGCTGCTTCTTAAATAAAGCTGCAGCAAGCTGTCAATTCGGTGTTCTGCTCTCATCAATACTCATCTGGTGCAGCGACTGGGAAGAATAATATCATCTCAACTGACTTTTCCAGTTATTGAGGTGGTGCTATGTTTGATCAGTCCAGTGTGATTCCTGGCTTTGTCTCTCTTGAGCTTAACATTCCACAGGCTCAGCTGAAGCAGTTTCCTCAACGTCAGATTCAGATTAAGAATTTGAGTCCTGAGCATGGGCTCAGCTATATATATTCCAGGTATATGGAATTGTAGTTTACATTTATTTCTCAGATCAACAAAAGTTTCCAAACCAGTAATTTCAGACTGATGACAAAAGACCCAGTATGCAAGAAATCTAACGAACAGATTAGTAATATTAACTATATTACTTTATTAACTTTAAATATTAACTTTAATTTACATATAAATTCAGGGTGTGACTTATATGTGAATTGGGTAAAACAATTTATTAATTACTTTAAAACATTCACATACGTCATATAGTGCTAAAGATCTATTTAAAGGTCTGAGATTCTGTGATACATGTGAAGCTCATAGAATTTGTTATTTAGAAAAAAATCATCTTTGGACTACTTGCAGATAAAAAATTATCCTGAACAAAATTGTTATATTCTTCATTACAAAAGTTCTCCTTAGATACTAAATAGTTGGCATTTTCAGTTAGGATTCAATAAATCTTCTATTGAGAAAGGAAAATACTAGTTGAATTAATGTTCTATTCTGAAGGGCTAGGATTTAGAACTGTGTTTCTTGAAAGAGCAGGACAACCATTAGGAAGTTCCTAATCAATATTTTACTCAGATACAGATAAACATTTTCTATATTCAACTATTATTTTTCTTGCATCACAGCAAGAAATCCAGTCACTTTGCCCTGATGTCTATGTATATGTCTGTGTAGACATATGGATAAAAGGTGTTTAAAATTCACTGAGAAAATCAACATATGCTTACTACAATTTAAAAGAAAGTTATATTAAAAGTACAGAAAGACAATTCTTTGAATGTGAAAAGCGCTGGGGTTTAAGAAAGCATGACTTTAAGAAGGAAAATTAATGTAACAAATTTAAAATGTTGCCTTAATGTTATATTGGTCATACAAAAAGAATATGTGGTTAGGAATATTATTGTCAAATTAATTTATTAAACTGCCACTTTCTATTTTACTCTCCTTTTAATTTACTACTAATGAAATAAAAAGGTAGTTGTCTATTATGTTCTGAATAACTTTTAAAATTTATGACACTATAAGGGGAAAATATTTTCAACAAAACTACATAAGAGATGTAATGGATGTAGACATAGCATCAAAATGATAAATAAAAACAATGTATATGGAAAATGAAGTATGAATAGAAACTGATGCTATAGGTTGTATATTTTAACAAAGGTTGAGTAGTTTTATGCTTCATAGAAAATGACATATAATTAAAATGCTTCATAGAATTGATGTATATTTAAAAACTGTGTGCGACACTATTTCTTTAACCACAAATACCAATGAAAATGAATCTAGGGTTAGGGTTAGGTCTACTTTGAATCAATGCCAAAAACTAATGCTAGGGATTGATTCTTAGATGTTTTCTAAGGAAAGCAACTTTTCGTTTAGAGTTGATTATAACCCACAGCAAATTACATGGGAAAATCCCATTGCCAACGGAAATGAATCAAAGGATAGGATTAGGGTAAGGTTAGGGTTGGGATTAGGTCTACTTGGAATCATGGCCAAAATGAATGCTAGGGATGAATTCTTAGAGGTTTTCTAAGGAAAGTAACAGTTACAAGTTTTGGTTCAGAACTGAGTATGAACCACAGTGAATTACATGGGGAAACCCCAATCTAAATGAATCTAGGGTTAGGGTGAGGGTTGGGGTTACGTCTACTTAGAATCACGGACAAAAATAAATGCTAGTGATGGATATTTAGATGTTTCTAAGGAAAGTAACAGTTACAGCTTTTGGTTCAGAATTGATTGTAACCCTTTGTAAGTTACATGGGAAAATTCCATTACCAAGTAAATGAATTGAATCTAGGGTTAGGGTTAGTTCTATTTGGAATCATGGCCAAAAACTAATGCTAGGGGTAGATTCTTAGATGTTTTCTAAAGAAAGTAACAGTACTTTGGAGTTTGTAATTCTACAGTGAATTACATGGAAAAATACCATTGCCAATCTAAATGAATCTAGGGTTAGGGTTAGAGTTAGGTCTATTAAGAATCCTGGGTGATAACTAGGATTTAAACCCTGGAGCACAGATGCATATTTAAATGCATGGATTGCTGTGAATTGCAGTAAACAGCGGATACACACTACTTCTTTATTTTCTGTGATAAACTTATTTTCTCTTGCTATGACAGATATGTGGAAATTTTCTGTTATCAAGTTCTGAATGAGGATTGTATTTCTATATATACAATATTTATTTATTTGGCTAATGTGAAATCTAAAAGCTTGCAAGTCCTCTTCCATTATTGTTGATTTATTTATGATCCTAGATCAAATTCACATGATAAAAGGGAGGAGGAGGAGGAGGAGGAGGAGGAGGAGGAGGAGGAGGAGGAGGAGGGGGAGGAGGAGAAATATCTTACATTAACTACATTAATGAATCAAGACAATAACATTAACAGTTCTATTGAAATGTATTTAACAAATATCCAAGTGTAGAGGTTTCATTAAAACAGTGCTATTCACTGTAATAGTTATGATTTTCCTGGTAGATGGATTATATAATAATCTTATCATTATATCTAAATTAGAACGGGAATTCAGAGTGGATAGTTAACATAATAGGGACACATGTGGCTATTTTTTATTTCCTTCCTTATGTTAATATATGACTATATTTCCTTTCTGAAAATGGAAGGGATAAGCTTCTAGACTGGCTAAGAAGAAAACATCTTAATGCAATATGCAAGCAACAGTAAATAGCTGGCAGCTGTAAAGATTGTTATTAATCCAGCCCCATAAAATGGAAGGGATTATACTCAAGTCTTTTGGACCTTCTATTTCCAGCATTGTTGGATATCAGCCTTATTCTGCTCAAAACCTACAGCAATCAAGAAATTATCCTGAGAGCAAGCTTGGCTGAAAATCATTTTCATTTTTGGTCTTCTGGAATGAATCATTCAAAAGGAATAGGCTCTGAACTTTTCATTTTTCAGATTATTTCAGTTTGGATTGCACCTCAAAAGGAGATGCAGGGAAATTCTAGGAAAAATGAAAAAAAAATCCCTGTCTTAGAAAAATAACACACACAAGTGATTTCTTTTTCCCATCCTAAAGCAGGATAGAAATTTAATTATGGACATTGAGGATAATGAAAGCACATAAAAGTACTGGAAGGTAAGATGCAAAATGTAGCCAAAATACCTATAAAGGACATAATCAATCATCCTGTCATCTTCCATAGGATCTTGAAAGTTTGGGTCTTTCCCTGGCATTTTATGAGACCATCTCTAATACTTGGAATGTTAAACGATTGGGGTTCAGCATTTGATTTGCTATGCCCGTGATGGAGAACCTATGGCACATGTGTTGGAAGTGGCACACAGAGCCATCTCTCTGGGTACGCAAGCTGTCGCGTTCCAATGCACCGGCCAGTTTGTCTTCACATGCGTGGGAGTATCGGAAACTGGAAGAGCAGCCGCCCGGTGCAAATGCGCACACCGGGAAGGTGATCTTCCAGTTTCTGGTACGTGCATGTGCACCGGCCACCTGGTCTTCTGGTTTTTGGCTTGCATGCACATGCGAAGACCAGTTGGCCAATGTGCATGCACGCGCCGGAAACTGGAAGATCATCTTCCCGGTGCACGCATGCACACCAGGCAGCTGCTCTTCTGGTATCCAGCACACAGGTGCAAATGCTCCTGTTTTGGCACTCAGTGCCAAAAAGGATCACCAACACTGTGCTTTGTCTCTTGTTTTATTTTTGTTTGTTTTCTTTTATTCTTTAATCCTATGTTGTCTGGAAAGAGTCAGAATTTGAGAGCTGGCCATCCAACCATTAAAACTGGATAAATAGAAAAATCCTTAACATGGTTGATGTCTCAGCAAGCAGAAGCATCTGGCCAACCTTCTCTGGCTTCCTAAACTAAGCAGGATCAAGTGTGATCAATACTTGAATAGGAAATCTCCCAGAAATATTCAAGACTGTAGGCTATGCTAGAAGTTGAAACAATCTTCCAGAAGAAAGCATGACAAGCAATCTCTTGGCTGTTGCCATGAATATAGTCATGAAATCATCAAGTGTCAAATTCAGCATGAAGGAACTTTAACTTTTTAATATGGTTGACAACTATTTGGGATTTTTAAACAAAAACATGTATATATGTTTTAAAATACAAATAACTCTCATGTTCTAAAATACCTTCATGAGGATATCTAAAACTAATGTGAAGAGGAAACAATTTGCATTTTGCTATTTGGCCAGTACATGAAGCATACTCACGTTCTTTTATAAATTGATGATTGTTTATGACATTTTATTTCCTTAGTGCTTCTAATCTTTTATTTTATTTCCTGACATTTTTAAATAACCAAATAACTGCTAATTATGAGCTTCACTTCCTAGAAGCTAGATTTCATTATGTTATAAAACAAATTTCAGAAATTGCATACAATATTCCAGAGGAAAATTATAGAAATAAAAGCTATCCTGTTGACTTTAGTCTGCCTATTAATGTGAGAAATATAGCTTGGATAATAAACAATAATTTGGAGCAACAGAGATAAATTACTTTTTTCACCCTTTGACATTCATATTACTTACTACATATTGTTTAATGATGAACCTTTTCAGTTTACAATGCAGTCCTTATTTTTTTCATTCTTTACTGTCAGTTTTCAATTACATTCCTCTAATTAAGGTTCCAAAAGTAAATTTGAAGTTGAAGATATCAAGGGAAATGTTTTTATTAAATCAAATTATATAAGATGCATCTCTGTCTTGATACGTTCTAGAATGCATGTCAAATGTTTCCTTTTGTCTTGAACTTTGGCCTAATTGAAAAAAAAATCTTATACAAAATCATAATCTCAGAATTGATATCAAAAGCATATAATCAACATGGATCATAAGTCAGGATTTAACACTTGAAACAGCGAAAGCTTAGGAGCTGATGACAGCAATTCAATGAGGTTTGTAAAAAGAATAATGTTCTTAATAACATCTGCAGTTATCTTACTAGCCTTTTTAAAACCAATTTATGACGCCATGGTTCCTCAAATCCATAGATCAGTGTTTCTCAGTCTGGGCACCTTGAAGCTGTCAAGGTTGAGAAACATTGCTATAGATCACGGGTGTCAAACTCACTGGTTCATATTGTCATCTTTGTGACATTTCGTGATGTTTTTCCCATTCACAGAGCTGGGGGGGGCTGCATGTGACACATCTGTCAGGTTTCGATGTCATCTCAAAAAAATTGCATTTCCAAACAAATAGTCTTTGATGAAATCTTTCATTTATTGAGCACAGCAATCTGTCCCCGACTCCGTCATAGCCAACACTAATTTCCTGCCCCCAAACCCTACCTATCCTTTGGCCTCTTCTCTGCGTCTCATTGGTCATCTTCCAAATCACTCTTCCCATATCTACTACTTCAGCTCACAGGAATGTCCCCCCTTCCATCCCATCTCCTAGGGGATATTATCTCCAAGGAAAATAAGTAGGTAAAAAGTCAAACGTCTTCTTCTCCTCCTTATGTCAGCACCGGAGTGAATGTAGCTTGGAGTGCTGACATCCGGCCCCTCCCCCCTTTATATAGCAGTTTGACATCCCTGCTATAGATCATTGGCCATTTTAAAAAAAGAATGATTCTTATTTTGATTTTCTGAAAAAAGAAAAAAAATGCAGTAGCTGACAGATGCAAGCCTAATTTTAGGGGATATATCTGAATGAGAGGTCCCTAAATGTAAACAGTTATCCATTATAAACATACATTAGGGAACCTACACACAGGAGAAAATCCAAGTTTAACTCATTTAAAAATTGCACTGCCCCTTGTCTGCACGAAGCATTTAAATCTGAACGGATACAATATTCTTGCAACCACTGCTGCTGGCTTCAGTAATTTTAAACTATCTTATATAGCTACAATTGCCTAAAATGCAGTTTCCAGTCATCGTTGTCTCTGTGGGAACCTGACAGATACTGTAGAAATAGTTGAAAGAGGTGAATCTTACAAGAGAAAAGAATATTAAAGAGAGAGATGTGACCTAAAGGCTGCCATATATTCATTTCAAAAAATAGAAGATGCTTCTTCTCTTTTTCTCTAAGAACACGGTTAGAATCAAAAAGTAGAAACTTTAAATGGTATATTGTTATTTGTTTTTGATGCATTTATTCAAGCTGCCCATCTCAGTCAATGACCCTAAGAGGCTTACAATTAATTGTAATACAATTATTACAAAACAATACTTCCAAAGAGTTCTCATGAGGGTTATTTCTCAAAAGATTATTAAAAGGGGTTCCAATTACATTAGTTTCATTCTTCAGAAGAGTTTGCATAACCAAATAAACCAATTCACCATGTGGCAACATCTAGCTGATTTTGACTCAGTCCCACTAGTATTTGGATGGGAGTCAACCTTGGAATGTCAAAGTCACAGGTTAAACTGTAAAATCACCTCCTTGAAAAAAATAACAGCAAATCTCTCGCTTATTCTTGCAAATAAAATGAAATAAAATTTAAAAAAATGGATGGATGGATGGATGGATGTGTCCATGTAAATTACTAAGAGACAATCTCAACAGCAACTTTTGTTAAAGAACTTTAGTCAATCAACTTGGATCCCTTCTTCTAAGCTGAGATGGGGAACCAGGCCTCATTGTGGACTTCAACTCCCAGAATTCCTGAGCCAGCCATTCTGGGAGTTGAAGTCCACAAGTTAGTTAGAATCCCTTTAATAATCTTTTGAAAAATAAAGCTCGTTAGAACTCTGAATGTTGATGTCCACAAGTCATAAAAGGGACCTAGCTCCCAACCCCTGTAGAGCTTTCTGGAATCAAATAATCATCATCCAGATGATAATTCTACCTTTCTGGCAAGCAAAGTTTGTGAATTTAAGATAACTCATGAGGTGGTATTAAGACATATCAAGATGAATGTCAATGCAATTAGTGGTTGAGAAATTTAAAGTTACAGTTTGAACTCAAATCTGCATGAAATCTATTTGCATGGTACCCTGCTTTGTCAAGAGGCAGCAACTTTGAAGCTCATGACAGGATAAGTGAATAGGAATGTGTGCTTGTCAACTTGAGTTGTGCCAAGAATAGTTGGCATGGGCTACTTTTAATTAGTGAGTATGAAATAATCTTGATTGTCGTATAATTAAAAGTGTGATACTTTATGAAACACCATTTCTTTCATCCATTTTTTTCCTTGAGATATTATTCTGCCTCACACTGAGAAATCCAAAGGAGATCTAAGACCAAATATGGCATATCTATTTCAGGGAAAGACAGAAATGAAAAAAAAAGTGTGGGGGGGATGGAAATGAATAAAGAAATAGGCACCGTTAGTTTGATAAACTGTTGTATTGTTTTGCATTCTCTTTTCTTTCCCACTTATTTTCAAATTTGCAAGACTATAGTCCAATATACACTCTCCCCCAGAATAATTGGGACATCTACATCTCATTTTGTTGTTGTCATTTTTTTATTACATAATCAGAAATCATTCAATCTATTCTTTTTGCTGTCATACAGAATTAGAATGTAAATTAGATGCTAGTATAACCTGAAATAGGTTTCAGTGATAGGCATACATTTTCACAAATAGAAAAGGAATATAAAATGAACATAGCCATTTTAAACCATCAAGCCTATGGTATAGATTTCTAGCATTTAGTGTTTTCCCATCAGTTTTTTTTTTCCCCATAGCCCCAATCTTCCCAAAGAACAGTCTTTGGGAAGTAAAGGAGGAATAATTAGAAAATAATCTGAAGTTGAGCAAATATCGTAGAATTTCCCAGTTAACTATCCAAATAATGTGGCTAAGCTCTTCTGATTGTTACAAAGGATCATTTAAGCATATACCTAACAGCTGACAAAAATGAATATTTGGAGGAATTATATAAAATGTACAATAGACACTTTTGACTCAGCC
>WNWU01000003.1:50487232-50524410 GCA_012654045.1 Ptyas mucosa
GTATATATGATGAATACATGTGCACACATAGATACACAATTACACACAGCCTAACTTCATCATTTTTATTTTATTTTATTGGTTTGTTTTAGTTTTCACACTTATGTGCATGGGAGTGAATGAGAAGCAGACAAATTTGTGTCATTTCTTCCTCTTAAGTTTTTTTTTCCTATTATTAAGAAGCCTTTTATAATATTAAAGAATTTTCATAACATTCAACTATACCTATTTTTTCTGTAACATAAATGCTTTATTCTGTGTATTGGTCTCTGGGTAAGAGAGAAAAGATCTTGATCTTGTCCTTTAGAGATTTCAGCTACGTTGCTTCTCACTCTTCTTCATGAAGTCCTTCTACCCATTCCAGAATCTGATCATTTTTACTCTTCTTCTCTGAACTATTTTCTATTGCAGGGCTCTCCAAACTTTGGCAACTTTAAGGCTTGTGGACTTCAACTCTCAGAGTTCCTCAGCCAGCAAATCTGGCTGAGGAACTCTGGGAGTTGAAATCCACAAGTCTTAAAGTTGCCAAGGTTTGGAGACCCCTGTTTTATTTAATCCTTCTGAGGATGTAGTGCACAGAACCATAGTCTCTTTGTTATCTGCCTCTGAACCATGGTAATTTTTTCTAATATTTGTAGATTAAAATCTTAAACATGTTTAAGTTATGATATGAAAGTTGATGCCAAACAAGTGGAGATAATATACATTCTTGTTTAGTGTAACATTTTGGGATGGGGAGAGAAAAAATACAGAGATATGACATGTCTGCTCTGCTCTGTTTTCATTTAAATCACAAGATGTTTTCAGAATGCTTTGTAAAAGAATATTGATATATTGAAAGCATATACGTCAACCATAAAGAAAAAAAACTTATTTCTTGATAAATGTATTAGAATATGTATGTATATAAAAAGGATCTGGATGGGCCATTATTCATTACAATTAAAATAGCTAGGCTGGCATCAGGATATTATGCTTTCTGGAATAAAATGTTAGATTTAAGCAGTGATATGTCAAGTTAACATAAATTGAGGCCTAGTGGGAATCTGAGAATCAAATTTTGAGTAGATGGAATGGATTGCTTTTCTTCAACTTTGATTGACAATAACCTTTTAAAAATATTTCCCTATCTTCAAAACCCTAAGGAAAACAGAAGTCAAAGAAAAATATCTTCTTTCTAACATCCTAGTTATATTGTATAATATTGATAGGAGTGTATTTAAAAATGTTTAAAAACAAAGACAATCATCTTGATCCAAAACCTGAAATCAACAATTGACCAAGACAATGAAAACATCACAATTTCTTCAGAACACTTGGTCAGGAGATGAAGGGGGAAGAAAAGCTGAGGAAAAAGCAGAGTGGACACTATAGTCATAAAATATGCAGGTATACTTATGGCAAAGCATAGACAGATTGCATTAACCTTTGAGACATAACACTTTGTAAGCTGAAGCTTTTTTAGATATTCAGTTTTGTTCCCAAGATTGATCTACTTAATGACTTGGTTTCTGTGGAAAACACTGGAACTGAAATGCTTCAAATGCTTTGTGTGAACATGGCAACCACAAATAACCATTGATAGCATTGGTCGATTATTCATATATAAGCAATTTCCTTACCTTTCTAGAAATTCCAGGAGGATTAGCCCTACCATGAGGCATAGTATATTGTATCTCTAAGATGGCAAATATTAAGTTGAAGAGGGTTAGTGTTTTCAACCAATTAAACTGATAGCTCTGCCATTATAAGAGTATCCTCCATGAATATCTTTCTATGTGTCACAAAAGCTAGTCTGTTGCCTTCAAGGGCAGTAGAGGACAACCTGGTCCTTTCCATCTTAAAATATAATTCTATTCTAGTCTTCAACTGCCAGGCCATATTTTTTGATCTTAAGAATAGGAATAGAGGCCTGTAAAATAATAATATTCAAAACCTATTATTTGCTACATAATAATTCACTGTTCACCACCAAAAAAGCCACTAGCTAGAAGGACAGAAGCAGGTGACAAGAATAACTAGTGAAAAATTGGATTACTAAAGTATATTGACATAATAAGAAACTCAGGCTGTCACGGAAAGTTGAATGGTCCAGATGGAAGCATGTTACTTAACCAAAGCCATTTTTACGGTGATGCAAATCCGTTCCATCATACTATGCTGAGAAACATTAAAATGATGGATAGAGCTAAGAAAGATTTTAATTCCCAGCTAAAATTTGGGGTTGAAACTGCTCATTTCAGGTATGCCTCTCAATTTTAAAGAACATGGCAAAAAAGGAGGTATGGATGATTAACACGTAAGAAAAATATAACACCAATGGGATGAATTATTTTGTGATTAATGTGTCCGCATGATTTTGTGAAAATCAGGGAGGCTGCAAAATACTAAGCACAGAATCTAATAACGTTTTGCTAATTGTAACAAATTGCACAGAGAAGTAAACTGGGTAAATTAAGATGTACATGAAAGAAGGAAGGAAAAAATTAGTCACTATTAAAAGGAAGGGGAGAGAAAGAAGTTATCTACAGAAAATAAGTTAATGCTAAGACAAGAATGTCATGTTAAGCATCTCATCCAGGAAAAAAACATAGACAGCTAGACTGTTTGGTATCTATTGTTTCCCAGTCCTATATAAGGTAATAACCACAGATGCATTCCTGGCACAGAATATGAAAAGCAGGTATTTCCACCTTACCAGCTCAGTAATTGCATGAAACCAACCTGACAAATTAATTACTTAAGATGTGCATCTGTTCCTGTTAACTAGATAGTAAATCATATATTGACTAAACAACAATGGTGGAATATTTTTTTAAAAAGTCTTTAGCGGCCATTTCTACTTTGTCTGTGGGCGGAAATAGACCAGGCGTGGGATTCTACCGGTTTGGACTGGTTCGGGCGAACCGGTAGCTCTGATGATCAGCTGGGAGCAAACCGGTTTTCCCTGACAATCAGATGGGCCCACCTGCCCACTCATGCTATTTTCCTACCTTTATCTTCTCAGCTGATTCATGCAGCAGAGCAGATTGCTGTGCTTCAGCTGTGTTTCTCCTTCTTCTCCAAAGAAACACGGAAGTGAAGGTTTCTTTAAATTGTGCACGCATGCACAGCGAAGTGCGCGATCACCGAACTTGTTGTTAAACCAGGAAGATCCCACCACTGAAATGGACCTGTGATGATGAACCTATGGCATGTGTACCACAGGTGGCATGCAGCGCCTTCCCTGTAGACACACGAGCCGTCACCCCAGTTAATCTCCGCTGTGCATGCGCCTCCTGCCGGCCATCTGATCATCAGGTCTCTACCACGCTTGTGCGGGTGCGGGGCTCACACATGCACATGGGTGGGGGCAGGGGTGGGTTCTAAATTTTTTTACTACCAGTTGTGTGGGCGTGGCTTATTTTTTGGGCATGGCTTGATGGTCATGTGACAATTATTTAGGATTTAGCAGAGGTACTGATCTACCAGGCTTTTAACTGCTTGCAGAGCTGTACCAACCTACCCATTTACTTTTTGCAGGCACTGGTCTACCCATTTATTTTTGCAGGCACTGATTTACTCATGTATTTTTGCAGGCACTGATCTACTCATGTATTTTTGCAGGCACCGGTCTACTCATTTGTTTTCTTTAACACTGATCAGCTGTAGGGTGGCCCTTTGAAGCCCCGCGGCAAGAGTTTAAACAGTTTTTTTCCCTCTAGCCATCAGCTGGGACTCAGGAGGCAGAATAGATTGGGGGTGAGGCCAAATAAAAGGTAAGAATAATGTGGGGGGTGGGGGAGCGCAGGGGATGGGGAGGCGTGGGGGGCGGGTGGGAAGAACCGGTTTGGTGATGTCATATCGTCACTGCTACCAGCTCGGGAGAACCGGGTCGAACCGGGAGGAACCCACTACTGGGTGGGGGGCAGGGCGCATGCATGGGGGATGCACTGCATTTCATTTTGGGGGTTCAGGCACACATGCGCACATTTGGACGTTTGGTCCAGAAAAGGTTAGCCATCACTGAAATAGATCTATCTCTGTAGTCAAACTTTGCTGTTCTTTTAAAAAAAATATATTCAAAGCCATGTAGGAGCAACAACCTTATGGGGCAATCTTCACTGCCTTTTCCCACCAGGTGATCCCTGTCTCACTCGGTTTCTCTGAAGGCTTGCTAGAGAAAACATTTAGCTTCTAGTCTTAAAACAAACACTGTGGACCTTTTCATATCCAACCTCCTTTCTCCTTCTGCTCTTACTTCTGAGATGTAGCTTCTGATATCCCACAATGAAGTCTCCACCTTAGTGCCTGCCTGCCTGCCTTTGAGGCAGGAGAAACTGAGTCAAATTTATCTAGTAGGAAACCTACTGAATTTTGAATAAATAAATTTTGAATAAATGAAGCAAACTACAGTAGGTTAACACAAATAGCATGATAGTCACAAGTGTATTATAAAATAATTCCCTTTTCACTCTTATAGGTAGTCTGTGCCTTCCTCAATCTCAACCAGAGGCCTTGTAGTTTAAGGGTTCTGTGACCTTCCTATCTGTGTTGACAATTTGAGGACTCTTAGATCTTCCTATCGCTGCACTCCTCTAGACTTTTATGTCGTTCCTGGTATCACTTGAATAATGTTTGCATTAGATAATCAGATAATTTTAATATGTTTAATTGTGTTTAATTTGTTGTAAATTACCTGGAGTTGCCTGATGGTTAGATGGACAGCATATAAATATAATAAATAAATATGTTGCAATTGTTTATTATTGTAACAACATATACTCTATACCTTTTTTTTTCTGCTGTATTTTTTCACTTATTTTTAAATATGCCTTATTTTTTTCTCAATACAGGTAGTCCTTGACTTAAGACCACAATTGAGCCCAAACCTTCTGTTAAGTGAGCTTTGTCCCATTTTATCCCCTTTCTTGCCATTATTGTTAAGCGAATCATTGCAGCGCTTAAGTTAGTAACGCATTTGTTAAGTGAATCTGGCTTCCCCACTGATTTTGCTTGTCAGAAGGTTAAAAAAAAGTGATTGCGTGACCCCTGGGACACTATAATTGTCATAAATATGAGGCAGTTGCCAAGCATTGGAATTTTAGTCACATGACCCTGGGGATGTCGCAACAGTCATAAGTCTGAAAACCTGTCATAAATCCCTTATTTCAGTGCCATTGTAACTTTGAACGGTTACTAAATGAACTGTTGTACATCAAGGACTACATGCGTTTGCCCCTGTTTTGTTCCTTTTGAATTTTTTCCCCTTTTTCTGTTATTATTTTAAAAGCAATAAAAGTATTCTTTTTTTAAAAAAAAAATCTGGTAAGAAGGTGCAACCGCCTCTGGAATATTGTGATTTAAATAGAGGAAGGGCCTGTGATTGGTTGATTACCTGCACAGCTCTCATTGGCCCACTGCACAGTCGCTTGTCTTCAGAAGATAAAGAGCAAATCATCTTGATCCTGGCACAAGGAGGGCGGGCCCAGACTCAGCCAAAGTCTCTCAGAAACGGTGTGGATAAAGAAGCGACTAAGCGAAGCCACATATAATAGATGATTGTCCTCTGTCAATGTGAGAATGCAATTCCCTTTTGTAACCACAGCAGTTTAAATATGCTGCTTCACTCCCCACCTTTCAACAGACTCTTTATGAGGTATTTCATAGCTTGAAGATGAAGAGTTATTGGCTGTTGACCTTACTGACATTTCTGCCCTGAGAGCTGTTGGTTTTCAGCTTTATCTTTGCAGATTCAAACACCGGCTAAAGCAAACAGCATCTATTAAGTTGCTAGTTTAGTTAGTAGACTCTAGAGTTTCAAAGTGCCATATTTCTCCTTTGAGCATCTCTCTGTGAATAAACTTGTGAGTTAAAAAAAAATTGCTGTGCTTCGGCAGCTTTGTATTTTTGCTTAGCAGTACTCCTAGTGGGAGGTTTCACACATATAAATTAAAACAAAACTAGGTGGTAACTGATTGGCCTATAGCTATTGCCTTTGGGAAAGGAAATGCTTGTAAAATACAATACTTTGGACTGCGTTCCATAAAGAAACCATCTTCTTAAAATGGAGTTAAGATGGTATCCACAGAGATATGGTTCTTTTATGCAGGGGGAAAAAAACGTAAGATATATGCATGGAGAAGAATATGGTATGAAACTGAACGTTTCTTGATTTATAACTTACGTGCAGTCATTTGACATTTGCTTGGAATAAAAATGATCCTCGCAATATGGGTTTCAAGAAAAAAGAATGTGTTAAGAAAAAATAGCAGATGGTAAAAAAAGATGGGCCATTACATTAAATGTATATGATTTAGCTGTTGGAAACTGAAAGCCTTATTTAAGGAAGGTATTTTTTTCAGATATATGTTGTCTTCCATTTTCTTTGTAGTTAATGCTGTTTGAAGTTGGCACTTACCAAATATCAGAATATAAAGGGGATGAACAGGCATCAAGATAGTAAGTAGAGGCCATTGGTTGATTGATTAATTGATTGATTGATTGATTGATTGATTGATTTTGCATCCCCTATCCATGGATGCTTCTAGAAATAAGTCTTCGCATTTTAACTGTCCGTAAAAATCAATAAATGATTTGTTAGCTTGTTTTAGTAGAAAACCAGTTTCATTTGTACCAGGCAACAGTGTTTTGAAATTATTACGTATGGAGTAATATTGTGGAATATATAATGAAAGATTTTCAATGTTTTACCATATTAGATATACATACAAGAGAACCAGTTTGGTATAATGATTAATACATCAGGTTAGCATCCAGACTGAGAGTTCTAGTCTGAACTTTGGCACAAATCCAGCATGGTGAACTTGTGCTTCTCCCTCTCTCTCTCTCTCTTTCTCTCTTTCTCACTCTCCTAGCTATAGGAAGTGGAAATCCACATCCAAAATCCTACCAAGAAAAAAGTTACAGGACTGGTCCAGACAGTTGTCAATAGTCAAAACGGACTTAAAGACACAAAAACAACAAATGTATGCATGGACACACACACACGCACACACACAGAGATGATATATATGTATGTATGTATATACACATACACACACACACACATATATACAGAGAGACAGACAGACACAGAGACAGACAGACAGAGACAAACAAACAGAGACAGATAGACAGACAGACAGAGACAGAGAAAGACAGAGACAGAGACACAGAGAGAGACAGAGACATAGAGAGAGACAGACAGAGACCCAGAGATACAGAGAGACATAGAGAGAGAGAGAGAGAGAGAGAGAGAGAGAGAGAGACAGACAGACAGACAGACAGGCAACCAGGAAGAGATATGGCTTAAAAGTACAAACACATATTTTAGCCTTTATTATGTCTGCTTATGACCTATATATTTGAATTAAAACTCTTTTTCCATTTAATAAAACAGTGGTTGAAAGGATAAAGATTCTGTTTTGTAACTTTTTTTTTATGGTTCCAAAGGTCTTTTCTCTCAAGAATTCTAATCTCTATATGTTTTACCATTAGAAATATTAGTTTTAATTGATCCATTGGTGCAATAAGAAAGGGCTAATTAAGTGAAGTAAAATGAACAATGACATATCATTTTCCTGGAGATAATAGTTTGCCACTGCCTTCTTCTTGGATTTCTTTTTAACTTCAAAGTGCAAACTTCACCCTTGGAGTTCCTTCTCACTGAGCCCTATTCAGATCCAAGACTGATTAATTTTGCTTTCTTTTAATCAACTAAGGTTGCCTAGATGCTGCTACCTACTGTAAGCAAGAAACAGTTTTCTCTTAGATTTGTGAATAAATCAATGGTTGGACAAGAAAAACTTACCTTGAACAAGAACGATAAAGAACGATAAAGAACGTCCTTGAACAAGAACGATAAAGGAACACCAAAACAACCACCCAAACAAACAAGGAAACAAATACCCTACACCAAAACAGGTCAGACTATCTATTTCCCCAGATAATGAGATCCCTCCTTATCAAGAGAAACTAAGACTTCTTTGAGAGCTACGGTACTCTGAAGCATTTAAGTTTATCTTGAGTGAGTAAATGATGAAGTTCTCCTATGTAGCATTTTAGAATATTTTAGGAGCAATAAAAAAAAATTGTCCAGACAATGAGGTAAAGGTAAAGGTTCCCCTTGCACATATGTGCTAGTCATTCCAGACTCTAGGAGGCAGTGCTCATCTCCATTTCAAAGCTGAAGAGCCAGCGGTGTATGAAGACGTCTCTGTGGTCATGTGGCCGGCATGACTAAATGCCAAAGGCGCATGGAACACTGTTACCTTCCTATCAAAGGTGGTCCCTATTTTTCTACTTGCATTTTTTACATGCTTTCGAACTGCTAGGTTGGCAGAAGCTGGGACAAGTAATGGGAGCACATCTTGTTAATACTCTATCTTGCAACTAACTTTTATTTATCATAAAAACTTCCCGTATTTGTTTTGTTTTTCAGTTTCCATCTAACCTGAAAATGCTCAACAAAATGAAGTCTTTGGGGGAAATAGAAAAAGAACTACAGGGAATACATGTCTGACTTGCATCAGTATGTAAAAGAAATAACATGTTTGGAGAAGTCATTTTAGCAATGACAACATAACATTAAAAAGAATCATCATCTAATTGTCTGCTTGAGGCAAGAGTCTCATATTATCCACATCCAGTTATCCTTAACCCGATGCTCTCCTAAATACACAGTATTTCAAATCCAAATATTC
Organism: Ptyas mucosa; assembly: GCA_012654045.1. NCBI lineage: Eukaryota > Metazoa > Chordata > Lepidosauria > Squamata > Colubridae > Ptyas > Ptyas mucosa. The sequence goes on from WNWU01000003.1 coordinate 50,495,917, forward strand.
CTGGCCAGCCTGGGTTTTATTTTTTAAACCATGCTAGAAGAGAACATTAAGATTTACAGTCTTTCTACATTTTGAGAATATTAGCAAGTCTCCAGCAGATACCGTCGACCAAAATTAATTTCAACAAACCTTGTATATTAAAAGTAGAAAAGAAATACATTTTGAAATTTCATATAAATTTACCCAAAGGTTATATAACTGACAAAATGATTACATGCAAGATAATATTCATAATAGCTGTAATCCTGGCTGGAAAGATAAAAAATTATGTCCTATGTTAGAAGGTGGCAGAGCAAAATCTGTCACTGCAGTAATATTATGTTTTTACAAGAAGTTTTCGGAAGATACTTTTTCTACATATTAACTAGTTTGCTTCCCTTTAAAATCAATTAAAATTTGAAATATAAGGGGGGGGGGAATTAAAACAATAAATAGAAAATGTAGCATGCCTTCCACCAAACCATTGTGACACTGAGTTTAAAGTCAGATACTTCTTCCAAAGTATTCTTCTAAACCTGTGCTACTAACTTAACTCTTACTTGTTCCCAGTGACAGACATTGATTAATTTAAGGTCTGGTATAGAAAGCAGTCCTATCCACAAATAAATTGTCTATGAGTAGATAGGTCTAACTGGGTTGTTATGGAATGATGGGACCAAACAACATTCCAGGTCAGTCAGAGCCAGTTTATTTGCGCAAGGTTCAGAGCAGATTCATACCTGAAAGTCTGAACCACCAAGAGCTTTGACACAACTGTTTATATATCTTTTCAAGACAAAGGAGTTGGTGATCTAATACATTTTCCATATATGGTAAAATTACATTTGGTATCAAATACATGACCTCATATAGTTGTTCCATATATTTTTTATAAAATAACAGACACTTCCTCATTACTAAACCATTAGCTTCTAGTTTATAAGATTATTTTCAGCTGGACCACTTTCCTAAGTTCTGTAAGTACTAATGGAGTTTTTACTGCTGTCCTTAGGTAATAATTAACTCTTTGCCCCATACATGTCTTTGTGTGGATGACAGTGAAGCTTTTCAGACATTCTCTATATGGCTGTCCTTCCGTGACAGCTAGGCCTCATCAGAAGATATATTACCAATAATGGAGTTTAACTGCCTTTAATATACTTTCCAACCAGCACGTTTCTGTCAAACAAGCACACTTTTTTTCTTACAATAATGTGAATAAAGAGAGCCCTTCAGTGTTCATCTAGCTGAACCCACATAATTTACATTAGGGTTGCATAAGTTTCAGAAGGTAAAAACAGAAGTGGACCTTCAAGAATTTTAGAGTCAATTTGGTGTAGAGGTTAAAGCATCACTCTAGAAACTAGGAGATGTGAGTTCTAGTCCCACCTCAGAGGTGGGATTCACTTCCCTTTCCTACTGTTTCTCAAATGTGTGTGTGCGCACGCTCACTTCGCTAGTATGTGCCACCACTGCAGATGCACACAGCCTTCTGTGCATGCGCAGTAGTCGTGCATTATGTCCGGGTGGCTGGGTGGAGCCTCCCGCAGTCGCCACTACCGGTTTGTGCGATCTGGATAGAACTGGCTGAATCCCACTACTGCACCTCATGCACAAAACCAATGGAGTCAGTCCTTCTCTCTCAGCTCTCTCTCATTTCTAAAAATGTTGCCAAGAAAATTGCAAGGATTTGTTAGGCCATCACCATGAGTCAACACTGACTTGAAACCTCTATACGTGTATAATATATAGTTCAAGACTTATCCACAGCAATCTGCATATGTTATCTCTTTCAAATCCCAATTAAATATTTGATTTCAATACAGGTATAATTGGCTACATTGGGTGGTTGCCAAAATGTTACAATTTAATTTAATTGTTGGCTAATTTTTAATTTTTAGAGATTGGTATAATGATCAGGTCATGTCCTCGAAGAATAGATTCTGGTAGAGAGAAAAAGGTTATATAAGTTTCTATAAGAAATAGTTCTATTTTAAAAAAGTTATCTAATACATTGGTCTTTGCAGCTTGGTGGCCCAGCTTGGGAGGGAGAGAGGAACCAGGCTGTGTGAGTAGTGGGTCAGCATATGTGCGCGCATATGCTGCTTAACTAGAATGAGTGGTGGGCTGGCATGTGCGCACAGCTTGAGTAACATGAGTTTAGGGCTGGTGTCAGGTTCCGATGTCATCTCAAATAAATTTCACTCCCAAGCAATTAGTCTTTGCTGAAATATCTCATTTATTGAAAACGACATCGGAACCTGACTGATAGCCAATACTAACCCTCTGACCCCAAAACCTTCCCCTTCCGTTCCCCCAAACCTCAACTTCTTATTGGCCATCTTCCAGCTCAATCTTCTCAGCTCCTGCCTCCAACCCCAGGAATTCCCCACTCCCATCCCATCTCCAAGCAACACTATCTAGAAAAAGAATAAGTAGGTAAAAGTTCAAGCCTCATCTCCTCCTCTTTATGGCAGCCTTGAAAGGCTGACAGCTGGTGCACATGCACATGCACACACTGCTCAATTGCAAGTCCAGCTAGACGTGCGCACGGATGTGCACACTGACCCCCCGTTATTGCAAGTTGAGCTGCGCATGTTATGTGTGCACCAACCCATGGGCCAGTTGCGAATAAGCTGTGGCCCAGAGGTTAGGGAACCCTGATCTAAACGTTCTTTATTTACATTTCAGGATTTCTGACTTTTGGCCTTTCAATAATACATTAAATTACATGTTGCTAGGATATAAGGCTATAAAAATTGGATACATACATACATATCAGTACATACCGTATTTTTTGGAGTATAAGAAGCTCCTGACTATAAGAGGCACCTACCTTTTTTGGAGAGGAAAACAAGGGGAAAAAATCTGCCTCTGCCTCCCAGCAATTTGCCTTGTTGAAGCAAACAGCAAACAGCCTGCTTTAGTTTTCATTTTCAGCACAGTCTGATTAGCACAAGAAAAAAAATCTGCCTCCCAGCAATTTGCATCCTTGCAGAAAACAGTGGAGGCCCACGCAGCAATAGGCAATAGCAATCCCTGCAGCCTGAAACAGCTGGGGGGAGGGAGGCCGATCCAACCAGCAATCAACTGCTTGTGCTAATCAGGTTGTGCTGAAGCTGAAATGGGCTGTTTGCTGTTTGCTGTTTGCTGTTTGCTGTTTGCTGTTTGCTGTTTGCTGTTTGCTGCAACAAGGCAAATTGCTGGGAGGCAGAGGCCAAAGGGTGGGGGCCAGCAGGTAGGCAGAGCTACATTCAGTGTATAAGACGTACCCAAATTTTCACCTTTTTTTAGGGGGGGGAAGTGCTTCTTATACTCTGAAAAAATACACACACATACATATATACCTACATAAAATGTTAAGTACCGCAGTATTGCTGTTACCATCTATTATATCTTGTATCATTTATATAACATTTTTAATATAAGTTTTATCTAAATTTATTGTAACTTGCCATTAAAACTTTTTTGAATTTTATTGGGAATTGATTTTTTTTTTAATGGGAAGCAGGGTTTATATATGTTATACAAGCACCAACCTTAGTTTTATTACAATTGTTAGTGACTTTTGAGGAGGCTGTTTGATTAAAAATGATAGCACTCTATACAGTTCATCCTAGGTGTGAAAAATAAGAATCACGTCATCAATATTAAGGACAAAGAGCTCTTTCACACATAATTTTGCTGTGAAAAAAAGGAGTTACCATTCATATATAAAGCAGTGTCATTTGGAAATACATTAACAAGAAAAGGGACGAGATCAAGGCCTTGTTTGAAAAATGAAATGCTGGGATAAGATGCATTTCTAACTTAACATGGAAACATTTACAATAAACTTTTCAGAATTTGGCAATGCCATTTACAGCTTCATAAAAGCCCAACAGCCTAAAATTAAGATAGGTAGTCATATCTTCTTCCTAGTGTATTCCCACAGGTGCAGGGTCTGCTTTTCGGATCATTGAATGCCACTTTGCATGGTCACTTTGTGTCTCCAGGGTGCAAGCCTGCAGCTTGCATATCTTTGTTGATGGTATTTTGCTATCTCTGTTTTCGATGCCCGTGAGGTCGCCGGCTATTGACTTCTAGTTGGTAGGCAATCTTGGCAATGGTTGGAGGTGCTGCTCTCTGAACATGTCTATACCAGTGGAACCAGCCTTCTCTCATCTTCTCTATAACTGGTGACAAACCAAAATGTTGTTGAATGGTGTCATTTGCAATGTGGTCAAGAAGTGGGATGCCCAATATCCAACAGAGCATTCACATTTCCATGGCATGGAGATCGCTTTTGGTCCCTGTTGTTGCTGCCCAGCATTCAGTGCCATAGGGCAGATGGTTTGCTTGTAAATCTTAGATTTAAGATGGGTTGGCATTTGTTTGTCAGATAGCACACCAGTGAGTTCTCGCCAATGCATCCAGGCTGCATTGATCCTTGCTCACACCTCGCCATTGATGTCACCATTGCCTTGGAGATTACCAGATACTGAAAAATGTCCACCTTCTTTACGTTTTTCTCCATTGATTTGAAGCATTCCAGGGGTGGTGACAGTCTATAGGTAGTCAGTTTTCTAAGATAGATAGTCATATAAATTTGCTAAATAAAGTACATAAAACACTTTGGTTTTTAAAGATTTCCCATTCCTGAAGTTCACTCAACTGAACTTATTCCATAGGATTATTACTATAATGAAGAAATAGGGATATTTCATAGCAATAGCACTTAGACTTATATACCGTTTCATTGTGCTTTTACAGCCCGCTCTAAGCGGTTTACAGAGTCAGTCTATTGCCCCCAACAATCTGGGTCTTTGTTTTACCCACCTCGGAAGGATGGAAGGCTGAGTCAACCTTGAGCCAGTGAGATTTGAACTGCTGAACTGCAGCTAGCAGTCAGCTGAAGTAGCCTGAAGTACTGCACTCTAACCATTGTGCCACCTCGGCTCACCACAAGGAAAGGTAGTGCTACACTAAATATATTCCAAAGAAATACTGGATTCAGAAGATGCACCCAGCAGCTGGTTCTTTCTGACCATTCAGACACTGAGAAATCTGACCTTAGGAACAGTGGCCTTGAAAGTCTCCACCAGTCTCAGAAGGAGAAATCCAAATTACCCTATGATCCCTTTGACTGGATCAGATTGTACCCTTAAACAATATTAAGTATTTTGTGAAATATTCCTGGTTTTGCCTTTCTGGAAACAATTTCAAGGTTAGAAATATGATCCACCAATGTTCCATTACTGTTGTGTTCCAGAAGCATTATGAGGAATCAGAATTCTCAGTGGGGATAATAACTGTCTTTATTGTGGTTTTGTACAATTTTTATTATTGCAATAAAATATAATCCAAGTGTCCTAGCTCCTGAAGTTCAGTGAACTACTATATTTTTCCCTTTGTCTTTAGTTTTCTAAAGTTTTCCTTCTTTTCTTGCTCAGCTAACATTTTTCTTCTATTCCTCTTCTGTGAATTGGACTCATCTCTTCATGTTTGTTTCTTGGAATCAAAAGCTCTGTCCATTTACTTTTTCTGTTACCTTCATTCTCTCTTTTCCTTTCTGAGCTATTGCCTTGAGTGTTATCCACTCAAAACTTATCCAAGTTTTCTTTCTCATTTCTTCCTTGTCAGTTATTATGTGCTCCCTTTTGAGATAGCCTCTTCTACATGTCCGTAGAACTTTGATGAAAAGACAATTGTGCAAGAAGAATCAGAAAACAGGCTGTCCCAAAATGGAGGATATTAAGCAGTGGGGAAATCCATTTTTTTTTTTACCACCGGTATTGTAGACATAGCTTGGTGGGCATGGCTTGATGGGCATGGCAGGGGAAGGATACTGCAAAATCTCCATTCCCACTCCACTCCTGGGGCAAGGATATTGCAAAATCTCCATTCCCACCCCACTCTGGGATCATCCAGAGGTAGTATTTCCCAGTCTCTGAACTACTCAAAATTTCTGCTGCCGGTTCTCCAGAACCTGTCAGAACCTGCTGAATTTCACCCCTGATATTAAGTGCCTTTGAAGTGCAGAAAAAAGCAACAAAGATAATAGGGGACTGGAAAATAAAACACAGGAAGAAGGGTGGCAGGAACTGGGTATGTCTAGTTCAATGAAAAAAAGGACTAGGGGTGATATGATAGCAGCATTCCAATATTTAAGTCCACCACAAAGAAGAGACGGTCAACCTGTTCTCCAAAACAGCTGAAGGCAGGACAAGAAGCAATGGATGGAAACTAATCAAGGGAGAAGTAACCTAGAATTAAGGAGAACTTTTCTGACAGCTAGAACAATTAATTGGTGGGACAAGTTGCCTCCAGACATTCTGGATGCTCCAACGTTGGAGGCTTTTAAGAAGATATTGGACAACCATTTGTCTGAAATGGTGTAAGGTTTCCTGCTTGAGCAGGAGATTGGGCTAGAAGACCTCCAAGGTCTCTTCCAACTCTGATATTCTATAGTTCTATTAAAATATGTGATAATACAAAGGCAACTGGCTTTTGTTGGTTATGAGAACCAAGAGATTTCACGATTGTTCTTAGGATTACAATATATATCTCCTTCCCTCTTTCCCTCTTTTTCATATTTTTCTATGGAAAAAACATGATATGTATGGCTGAGAGGAAAAGTGGACTGTTGTGGTATCTTAAACACATTCTAATCACATGCTGGCTTTGCTGACCTTTAGCAGTAATAGGTGCTTTCTACTTCAATAAAGTAACCAGTCAGTGACATCTGCATCAAAAAAGTCAAGATGTAAACTCTATATGAGGGGCCAAAGCTCCATCCCTTTTTCTATTATCATAGCTGTAATTGACTTCACTTGAATTGCTGTTTTCTTCATGAACTCCTCTGCAGTTTGACCAAAAACAAAGGTATATGAAGAGTTTGGGGGGGGAAAATTAGTTAGATTTGATAATTTTGTTGCTATTGGGTACAAAGAAATATATTAGTCTAATGGTGATTGAATTAAAATAAATGCCCAACTCGTTCATTACATAAAAAATTAAACAAAAATGGTTAATATTTTTCAAAATAACTCACATTGGGATGCTTCTTAGAGTGCGAAAGTATTTCATGGTGGAAGGTTTTAAAGATTAATATTGGAATCTCTACATAGTATAGAAGCAATAACTAGTGGAATAAGTGAAGAGCCAGTGCAGAAGATACCTGGTTCTCAGCACCAATTATTAGATTATTTAGCTATATGTAGATAACAGTTAATTTTACTCCTCTGCAAATCACACTTGGAGAGCCAGTTTGGTGTACTGGTTAAGGTAACAGGCTAGAAACCAAAGACCACGTGTTCATGTCCTTACTTAGGCCCATAAACAGCTGACCTTGTGACCTTGGGCCAGTCACTTTCTCTCAGCCCTAGGAAGGAGGCAATGGAAAATCACATCTAAAAAACCTTGCCAAGAAAACTGCAGGGACTTGTCCAGGCAAATTGCCAGAACTGGACAAAATTGAACAGAAGGGGGAAAAAACTGTTGGAAGAAATGTCCATCTGGGTTCAGTTCCAAGTGGGGAGAAAGACACTGGAAATATGAAGACTGCTTGAAAAGATGGTTTTTAATGGTGGACAGGACCACATGGTTTGAGATCCTGGGCAAAAAGCACATGGTTGAGAGAGAGACTGAGAGATTTAAACCCTCTGTTCGGCTTTGAATTTGAACTTGTATTCTGATTGGTTGTCAGACTCCCATGGGGCCATGCAGGGGTAACTCTGTACGTTGTGAGTCCCAAGCGTGGTTGTAAAGTGCTAGGTGATGATGTAATGAAAGAGCTTTGAGCAATACCTATTATAACTCTGCCTGAAGGAGGTAGATCTTTGTAATGTAGAATAGACTGGCCTAGGCCTTAATGGCCCATTGTCAAAGGGGGTGGGGGAGGCTGAGTTTCTGCCTCCCTTTTAGGGAAAATATTCTGCCCTTTTAATATTTTCTAAAATATCTCATTTTCCTAGGAGAGGGGTGGGTGCTAAGTTCCTACAAAACAAAATCAAGCTGATCTCAATAAAGGATTTATATAAACTAAATTATATTTGCAAACCTCCATAGATATTAAGAGTTCTATAAAAAAATAATAGTGGTAAGTACACTTCCAATGGTATATGCCAGTGATGGCGAACCTTTTCAGCACCGAGTGCCCAAACCAGAACATGTGCGCATGTGTGTGCATGGGTGCATGCCAGAGCACTGGAAACCCAAATACCAGCTGGCCGGCACTCTCATACCTGTTTTTTGGCTGGGGGGTTTTTTTTTTTTTTTGGCTGTTTTCAGGCCATTTTTTAGGCTGGTTTTCAGGCCGTTTTTCAGGCCGTTTTCTGGGCCGTTTTCCAGCTGTTTTCTGGGCCATTTTCAGACTGTTTTCTGGTGCTCCAGCACCTGGGAAGAAGAGAAGCTGGTGACAGCACACGTGCCCACCTCTGGCATGCATGCCATAGTTCACCATCACGGGTATATGCTTATCTATCTATCTATTCTTTTTGCACAAAGCCTCACTAAACATCTTGCAAAGTAAATTACGGCTTGTTTGACATGAATGGCAGTCCATCAGGGACATGGTAAACTAGTTTTTTTATGCTTGGATCTAGCAATACAAGGCTTTTTTTATTATTATTATTACACTAGTGTGTCATCCTATAAATTCAGTGACCTGTGTTGAAAGCCACAAGATGCACCAATAGTATTATGGAAGCTTGCCACTTATTTTCCCTCTTGCATCCTTCCTGTGATATGTCTTCCCTTTTCAAGTATTACATTCCCTTGTTTCACTAGTACCTGCTTTCTGATTTACCTTTTCTAAAGTTCACCTGTAACAGCAGGGCTGACATCACATCCCCCCCCACCACCACCACAAACCTCCAAGCTTCCCTTGAGCTACTTTTGACAATCTATTTTTATATCGGTCCAGTGAGAAGGCAGTCAAAGACTGGAATTTTCACCTGCTTTAGCTTCAGACTATTTTTGTCTTCTCCCATGGTCTCTTGTGACCCCCTTTTCTTTCCAAAAGGCAAATCTGCTTTTTGGGGAAACAGAAACACAGATGTACAAGATTCTCACCGAGTGTTAACATGCATTTTGTCAGATCCTTTGACAATTTAAATTGTATCTTTGAAATAGTTTTATTAACAGCAGCCACTGGCCTCTTACGGTCAGTAATTGTCTCAACGGCCTCCAGTGACACCACAGACATTACTCTTGTGCACATATTCTCTCTATCCCACCCTTTCCCTGTCAACTAATCATTTATGATTTACAGCATCTATGGATGTCTCTCTTCCCATCTTTGCTGCTGGCCATTCTTCATTGATCAGATCTCTCCTTCTTAAAAGTCCTGTTGCAGACCATGATTTAAAATTACTGTCCTGAGAGATAAATTTAATCTCCCTCTCTCCCTTCCTCCTCCCTCCCCTTCCCCCCTCTCTCTCACACACTTTTTTTTTTTTTTTTGCTTCAGTTGATAGTACCAGAAAATATATGACTCTTCTTTCTGCACCTTGGTTATCTGCTTTCAAGCTTCAGGCCAGCCAATTGTAAAAGAAAGCTGAGTTGGTATCATGTCTCCTGTTTTTTGCAATACGCTCTTGATATTCTCTCATCTGTTCAGCTTCACTGCCTTTGGCTGCCCGTCCTCTTATACAGCTTTCAAATCAAGCTCAACAAAGTCATGACTATAATTGAGTTAGTAGCCTCAAATTCCCTTAAAAGCATGTTAAAATAAGACATGTTAAGAAAGCAAAGGGGAAAAAAAGATGTACTGCATTAACATTGCAGCACAACAATGAATAATCACACCTATAGCATCCTATAGTAAAACTGGCTATCTTGTCATTTCTGTGCCACCTTTTGCCCTTCAAAGGTTTTCACGGTTTAGATCCACCTGATATAAGTACAGATGATCTTTATCCATTGAGATCCTTTCTTTTGTGTTCTTTGACCTCTGTGAAAGGAAAGATAGCTATCACCAACATCACATCCCAAGAAGACACTTGAAATATGGACTTCTTCTCCAGAGAAGTCTAGTTCTCTCAACACCTATCATAATTTCTCAGGCATTTTATACTGCTTTTAAATGGCTTGGTCTTTGTATTTTGCGTCTCCTTCTATTCTATTATTAATTTTGGGGTGATTCGTTGTGACACCTTGCATATATCAACATATCCGTATCAAAGCAAAACTATGAATGCATTAGATGTGCTTGTTTCTTCTAAGAATCCTTTGCTTTTGTTAGAACTGAAGCCTTAGAGAAATCAGGTTTTTCCTCCCGGTAGTATTGACAGGCCTTTTAAACTTAACGTTCTTTGCAACAAGCCATTCCACAGGAAGAACAGAGTCTCTTGGGTTTTGCCTAAAAGTTCTGAGCGCTAACTTATTTCATTCATGCATGTTCAAAATTGTCTGTGTAATCACAGACAAGCCACATTGGTGGAAATCAGTTAATTATGAATGAACAGAATTTTTGAATAAATTCATCTCACCAGAATTTTAAAAGCCATTGAAAATATCAGTTGCGCATATTCAGTGATCTGCCAGCCAATGTAGTTTTATGGACAAATAATTATTGGGTGGGGTGCAGTGGCTGAGCAGTTAAGATGGTGAGTTTCTCGACCAGAAGGTTGACAGTTTGAGACCTAAGTACCATGTGACAGAATGAGCTTCTGTCACTTGCTCCAGCTCTTGCCAACATAGCCATTCGAAAGACTGCAAATGCAAGCAGATAAATTGGTACCATTTTGGTGGGAAGGTAACAGCATTCCATGCATCCTGGAATATAGTCATGCCAGCCATATGACAAGTGTCTTTGTCTGGCTCTTCAGCTATGAATCAGAGATAAGCACCACCCTCTAGATTTGGACATGACTACGGAGGGCTATGATAAAGGGACTATATATTTAGTTTTTATTATTATTATTTATTTATTTTTATTAGTCATATTTCTATGCCGCCCACTCTCCGAGGACTCTGGACGGCTTACACGAAAGACAGTATACTAAATAGCATATTGCACCCTAACAATCTGAGCCCTCATTTTACTGACCTCAGAAGGATGGAAAGCTGAGTCAACCTTGAGCCGGTGAGATTTGATCCGCTGATCTGCTGAACTAGCAGTCAGCTGAAGTAGCTGCAGTACTGCACTCTAACCACCTCAGCTCAGTGCATTTAGAGACAGCAGCAAGGATTGTATTTGCACAATATTGGAAAAATGAGAACACTCCATCAGGTGAGGATGTAATTTGGAAAATATTAGACTTTACAGAGATGGATAGATTGACTTTAAAAATAAAAGACAAAGAAGATACAGAATATTACTTGATATGGAATAGATTTTATGAGTGGTTAAAGATAAGAGGTAGAAATTAGATGAAGAAAGATTATTGCTATGAATGAATTAAATATAAAGATGGTTTAAAATTATAAATATGCCAATATAATTAACAGAATTAGAAATAAGCTAATATAAAGAGAAATTTAGCCAAAACTATTCTGTTACATTATTACTATTGTTACCAGTATATGTGTTAATAAAAGAATATTGTTTTTCTTTCGTAAATGATATACCCTGACAATACACTGTATTCAAAATGTTTATGAATAAAATAAATAAATAAACAAACAAACAAATAAAATAAAATAAAATAAAATAGATTTGGACATGACTGGCAGGAAAAACCTTTACATTTAACTTTAGTAATTGGAAAAATAAAGAGGAAGTTGTGAAGTACATAACAGAAAATTAAGCGACAACATGAAAGAATGTAATTTAGGATCTGGCTAGGTAGTTAGTGTTAACTGAACCCTGAGGGAAGAAATTAGCAGTAGCACAACACTTAAACTGATATACCACTTCATAGTGCTTTAAAGCACTCTCTAAGCAGTTTATAGAATCAGCATATTGCCCCCACAATCTGGGTCTTTATTTTACCAAGCTTAGAAGAATGAAGGCTGAGTCAACCTTGAGCTGATGAGGATCAAACTGCTGATAGTTGGCAGAAATAGCCTGAAATACTGTATTCTAACCAGTGGTGGGATTCAAAAAAAATTACTACTGGTTCTGTGGGTGTGACTTGGTGGATGTGGCAGGGGAAGGATACTGTAAAATCTCCATTCCCACCCCATTTCCTCCTGATCAGCTGGGACTTGGGAGGCAGAGAATAGATGGGGGCGGGGCCAGTCAGATGTGGTATTTACCAGTTCTCCAAACTATTCAAAATCTCCGCTACCGGTTCTCCAGAACTGGTCAGAACCTGCTGAAACCCACCTCTGATTCTAACCACTGTGCCACCACAGCTGGACCACTCAATATGAAACAACTCTAGGATCAGGGTAGCTCTGGAGAAAATCCTTCAAAACTGCCATTGTTCCATCTTATCATACTAGCCTTGACTGTGTAATAAAATCTCCTCAGATGTTCTAGTCATAAAGGCAAAGCAAGTCCCATGCTTGTTCTGAAAGGTCAAAGCAAGTCCCATGTTTAGGAATAAAATATATATGAGGCGCTCAGGATTATGGTTTATGTGTTTTAATGGAAATGCTCCATCACTGCTAGAAAATTCCATAGATCCATATAGCGTGTGAAGACAGAGCTATGTAAAGCATATGTATGTGACCCTCGAAAACTGTTGTACAATGCGGCATAGCAGCCATGTCATGAAGTTTCAGTAAGTCCACTCCCTGAAGGCCATTCCCTGATCTTTTGAGCATGCATGCACATGTAAAAGAAGGCTCTTTGGCCAGGATTACCTCTTGGATGCTTCTAGTAGGGTTACTACTTTTCTTCAGGAACGATAAATATTTGTTACATTATTAGCAAAAAAAAAGGAGCTAAAGAGCTCTTCAAAGTAGTGAATAGTGCATAGTGCAATATGCAAATTTATAATAAAATCATATTTTCTCTGCCTCTCTTGACAGAATAGAAACTCACAAGATACCATGTAATCTAATGATTGTCACATTGCACTGTGAGATGTGGGCTTAATGAAATAATTTTAGACATGTGCTTTTTTGCTTTGGAAATCCTTAGGAGTCTTCCTATTGATATTAGTTGGATGGATGGATTTTATGCCGTTAAAGACAATAAAGCTTTGCAGCCTATGAAAAGAATGAAGGGTAGTTGTTGTTTTGATGGGCAGCGGGGAGGACTTGACTATGCAATTTTCTTCTTTATTACTTCTCCCTTTCTTCCTGTGCTGCCTCTGAATGATTAATTCCATGAGATTTGTGCCAAGCACATAAAACAGAAAAATAAAAACAAGTAAAAGGAAGGAGGCTGGAAGAAAGCCACTGCCAAAACAAATGCAACAAACTCAGGATCATTTTTTATCTGAAAATCTAAGAGTTATCTCATTCTATAGGTGCCCAGACAGACAGAGAGAGAGAACAATGCTGCTGTCTAGACTAGGCACAAATATTGCTTTCAAAGAGAGCTGCAGTCAATTCCACAGCAAATGAAAAGTCCACAAGTCCCAGCTCTTCCCCACCCACCAATATGCACATTGTCCAAGCAGTTCATGTTGTTATATTTCTTCATTAGCTTTGAAGTTGTAGGAGAAGGAATGGCAGAATCTGAGGACAGAGTTAAAAAAGGGATCAGCCTAGAATTCCTATGTAGCCACAAGCAGACTAAGTCCAATTCCCCTCCCCCCTTTGAATTCCACTGACTCTTATCTATCTCCAAGAAAGTGCTGACTGTTAGTTGAGAAAATCCCTGTGCAGGTTTTTAACAATAAACCAGTTTAATTGGACCGTCACATATGGACCTGGTTGTTCACACCTGACAGGCAAGGTATGACAATATTAAATAAGATTACCATACCATTTGTAGCTTTTAACTCAACACATATTGAGTTTGGTTTGGTTCTGGTTTGGTCTGATCTGGTTTGGTTCTGCAACCCAACAAGACAGACACAGACTTCAGAGGATTATTAGAACTGCAGAAAAAACAATTGCTACCAACCTGCCTTCCATTGAGGACCTGTATACTGCATGAGTCAAAAAGAGGGCTGTGAAAATATTTACAGACCCCTCGCATGCTGGACATAAACTGTTTCAACTTCTATCCTCAAAATGACGCTATAGAGCACTGCACACCAAAACAACTAGACACAAGGACAGGTTTTTTCCAAACACCATCACTCTGCTAAACAAATAATTCCCTCAACATTGTCAAACTATTTACTAAGTCTGCACTACTATTCATCTTCTCATCGTTCCCATCATCCATCTCCTTCCACTTATGACTGTATGACTGTATGACTGTAACTTTGTTGCTGGTATCCTTACAATTAATATTGAGATTGTTTCCTGATTGCTTATTTATACCTTATGACTATTATTAAGTATTGTACCTTATGATTCTTGATGAATGTATTTTTTCTTTTATGTACACTGAGACCATATTCACAAGGATAAATTCCTTGTGTGTTCAATCACACTTGGCCAATAAAAAATTATATTCTATTCTATATTATTATTTTGCTAACTTTGTCTATTTCTATGTGTGGTTTTTCCCCCTAATTCTTGTAATCTTGTAATATCTGTATATGTATGCATGCATACGTATATTTAAATATTTATGTTAATGAGTTGTAAAGTTTGCTAGGTTTTACCTATCTTGTATTGCCTATTCATATCTATACTGGAGCCTCTGGGTAAGGATTTTCATCAAAATCAGATATCATACAATTCAGCTATACATCTGGTCTTCTAAGTGAGAGATGCTATCTAGATCTTGTTCCAGTGCTGTGGTCTGGCTAGAGAGGACAGGGTTAAATTAATCTGAACCCTAACAAGTCTAGTTGTGAGTTCCTACTAGGGGGAATAACAGTTTCATCTTCAGCTCTGCAGAATAGGATAGACTTCTCGATCTTCTTTGTTATATTCTTTTGAATCACATATTCAGATGATAAGGTAAAGGTAAAAGTTCCCCTCGCACATATGTGCTAGTCGTTCCTGACTCTAGGGGATGGTGCTCATTTCCATTTCAAAGCCAAAGAGCCAGCGCTGTCTGAAGATGTCTCCATGGTCATGTGGCCGGCATGACTAAATGTCAAAGGTGCATGGAATGCTGTTACCTTCCCATCAAGGGTGATCACTATTTTTCTACTTGCATTTTTTACATGGTTTAGAACTGGTAGATTGGCAGAAGCTGGGACAAGTAATGGGAACTCACCCCGTTATGCGGCTCTAGGGAGTCAAACTACTGAACTGCCGACCTTTCGATTGACAAGCTCAGTGTCTTAGCCACTGAGCCACCACATCCCTTATTTAGATGATAGCAATAGTTAAAAAAAGGAAAAACAGCAAAGCAAAGAAGAGGAAAACCTGTGAAGATAATACTGATACCAGTCAACAGCTGATACTTGGATTGGCCACATGGTATGTCTCATGCCCACATTGGCATCAGAACTCTGGCAAATTTGGACAATGTGGCATGGGGACAGTCTAGATAATATGTTGCCATGCGGTCAGGCTTTTGACACCTAGTTCAAGATGTGAATGGCAGAAGAAAAAGTTATAATTAGCTGATCCATGTTCCCAAAGGTGATTAGCAAAAAGGTCATTATGCTTATAGTTCAAAATGTATCAATTTAACCCCTCCCAAGCTCATTGGAAAAAAACAAACAAATAAGAACTCTCAAGTAATTGAATTTCAAAGCAACTTCTTTTTGTGTAGGACTTTTAATTTTCCCAGCAGAAGTTCTGATAATGTAGTTGTTAAGAGTGTTTGCACAATAAAGGAAATTAATAGTTTAATTTCAAGGGAATATGTAGGGCTAATTATTTAAATATGAGAATACATTGGAAATCAAGTGAAAATAGTTGTTTGTGAATCAACCTGACATCTGTTTAATTGCTGCATTAAAGTTTTCTTTTTATTAAGTCTACAGAATATAAAATTAAATCAAAAGACTACCTGGGGATTTATAAAGGAATACATTGTCAATATAAGAAAATAGTATAAAAGAAAATTTGTTTCAATTAATGAGAAATAGTATGAGAATTTACGTTTTTGAGGTTATGGAGTAAATATTGATCCTATATATATATATATATATATTCCATATGCAATTCCGAGATACTTTTCTAAGATCTCCAAATTGATAGAATTCACATTTGTTCTTGTTGATGTTATTTATATCGCATTTTATGTTTATATTGTATTTTGACAGCTGATCTTTCCTTGAATATTTAAAAGAATAGCTTATTTGTGTACAGAGCCACTTTGCGCAATATCTCTTTTTAAAATCTATTTTTTTTTCTTTTCAGTCTTTACCTGAACTTTTGGGGAGTGGGGGTAGAGAAGAGGGAAAATGTTGATGTTTTTCAGAAATCTATTTTTAAAGTTCCTTTTTTGAGTTTGTGAAGAAAGTTAAAAAGTCAAGTTGTTTTGATAAATAACAAGGTGATTCTGTGCTTGCATTTCCATGAGTTTAAAAACATTTCCTCTTAACCAATTTTGAAGCATGGATAACTCTGGCCTTTAATTCTAGAAAGTTCTTTTATTTCCTACAAGATGCATTAGCAGGAAGTAAAGTAAGGGAATTATGAATTATTTGTATTTTCTTTATAGAATTTTTGCTTAAACCTGGAAGTGAGCTCATACGAATGGTATCTGTCGTTCACGGTTTTCCATAACAGGAAATAAATCAGTTGTGCTATATACTTCTTATATAGAAAGTAGGCAAAAGTAAGATCTATGGTAGGAATAGACATTATGGAATAGCATTTTAAGGCTGGCCAATCCTTACATATTTTTGAAACTTTATTTAAACTCTTGTTAACTTGAGATTTTAGGAAGAAATCATGATCTATTGGTCCAGTTCAGCAAAGAATAGATTTGAGAAGGGCAGGGTGAACCAACCATTGATTGGTATGAAGGCTTCAGTAACATAGTGAACTACAGAGAGATCACAGTTCTTTTTTTTTTAATTTGATTTATATGCCGCCTTTCTCTGGAGACTCAGGGTGGCTTACAATGTGCTAAGCAATAGCCTTCATACTTTTGTATATTTATACAAAGTCAGCTTATTGCCCCCACAAACTGGGTCCTCAATTTACCTACCTTAGAAAGGATGGAAGGCTGAGTCAAGCTTGAGCCTGGTGAGATTCGAACCTGCAATAATTGCAGGCAGCTGGTGTTAATAACAGGGTGTTTTAGACCACTGTACTACCAAGGCAGTTAAACAATATTTTCTTTTTCTCATTTTAAGGGTACAAATCAGTGGTGGGCTGCTGCTGGTTCAGACTGGTTCTAGCGAAGCGGTAGTTCTGACCATCAGCTGACTCTGCTCACCTACCCCCACCCTATCCTGTCCTATATTTCCTTCTTCTGGCTCAGCTGATTCACATGGTACAGCTGATTTCCACGCCTCCACTGTTCTACTTACTGGGGCTGCCTTAGAAGGTAAGCAGCTGAGCTTCAAATTGCTGTATTTTGAACACTGTGTGCTAGCCAGCGGTGAAATGCTCCCGGTTCAGACAGGATCGCCCAATCTGGTAATGATGGCGGTGGGTGGTTCGGAGAACCGGTAGCAAAAATCCCTGCCCCCCCCCATGCCCAGTTGAGCCCCTCAATTAGAGTTGCCAGGTCTGCTTCCAAAAAATAGCGGACAAGCGGGGGGGGGGGTGTTTAAGTAGTAAAAAAAAAATTACAATTAAATTATATATTTTCTTACAAACATTTTAACACGTATTAAAATAATCACTTCAAAACTTTACTTAAAATTCAAAACATCAAATATATTATAATAATATGTAAAATATTAAATTACATTTTACTTTGCTGTCATGTGTATTTTTTATTTGACTGCGCAGCTTTGATAAATTCTTAAGGAATAATTCTTTAATTTCAGTACAACATTGAGAAATATTAAAAAATATACAAAATTCACTTCGAACTGATATTACAAGCAGTCGGTTATGTTCGTCAGTCCACAAATTTCCCATGACGCTGAAAATTTATTCAACATTTGCATTTGATACCAGAATTGATGCACAATACTGGAACAGTTTCAGTAAACTCGGAGCTGGCTGTTTCTTGAAAAAGTACATCCACTTATCAAGGGATGAATCGCCCTGCAGATGAACATAAACTTCTTCTAAGGCAGAAATTTCATCGAAGGGAGTGTTGGGTGGAAGTTCTTCTCGCCATGGTGATAATAACCAGATGTTCGTCATTTCTTCTAAAGTTGGAGGATTATTGCGATCAATTAGATTGAAACAATTTTATATACTTTTATTAAGTGTCTTGTGAAACAATTGAGTATGATTAATAATGTTTTCGGAGAATCGAGTTCAATGGATATTCGATCTTTGTCTCATTCTAACTTATGAAAAAAAGACAAAACGCGATTCTCCTATCCTTATTCTCTTAGACTGTACAGCTTTAGATTACGTACCATCATAAAGCTTTTGAATAAAAAAATGTCCACTATTTTGTGAAAAAAAATAGTGAACATAATGTGAAAAAAGCAGACTGTCCACTCAAATAGTGGACACCTGGCAACTTTACGCTCAATCATCAGAGGCTTTTTTTTAATTTTTAAAAGCATTTTTTCTACCACCTCTTTAGCTAAAAAATGCTTTTAAAAAAAACGCCTCTGATGATCGCGCGGCTCAGCTGGGATCATCAGAGGCTTTTAAAAGCATTTTTTCTACAACCTCTTTGGCCGAAGAGGTTGTAGAAAAAAATGGTTTTAAAAGTTAAAAAAAAAAAAGTTGGCCATGCCCACTCAGTCACATTACATTAATTCACAACCTTTTGGGAGCATTTTGTGCTTACAATTGCTCACTGAAACCAGATTGTCATTAGATTTCAGACACACAATACTGAGATGTTTCTTGACTTACAAATGAAGTTGCTTGTCTCTGATATGTGTGTGTGTGTGTGTGTGTGTGTGTGTGTGTGTGTGTGTGTGTATGTCTTTAAGTCCCTATACTTTTCTTGGAAGATTTTGGAAGTGGTTTGCCATTGCCTTCTTCCTGGGGCTGAGAAAGAGTGGCTGGCCCAATATCACCTAACTGTCTTGGTGCCTAAACACAACTAGAACTCAGAGTCTCCCAGATTCTAGCCTGATGCTTTAACTTCTACACCAAACTGACTCTCGCATCTTTAACATACACAGCTCAATTTCTGGAAGTCTTAATATTTGATCTTAAACAGTACCCTGCAGAACTCAAGCAATCTCCAATAAAATCATCTGAAGTCTTACATT
The DNA here is from genome assembly GCA_012654045.1 of Ptyas mucosa. Taxonomy (NCBI): domain Eukaryota; kingdom Metazoa; phylum Chordata; class Lepidosauria; order Squamata; family Colubridae; genus Ptyas; species Ptyas mucosa. The sequence goes on from WNWU01000003.1 coordinate 50,515,104, forward strand.
TTCTAGTTTTATGTTGGCCCCACTTCCACCTCTTTTTTCGCCATTGTATGGGGATTTCATTTCATTTTGGCCTTCAGCACATTCTAGAAGTAATTCAATTTAGTACCAAATCATTTCAGCTAAGCTCTGATGAATTACAATGTATTCCAAATAGTACTGGGGGGAAATATGAGAATGACATTGTAAAAAGAAAAAAATGAAACAAGCAAATCAGGATTTCAAGGGGTAAATCATCAAGGCATCAGCTTGAAAACTTTTTATTCCAAACTAACTATGATACTAATAAAAGGCAATATTGATTTCAAAATTGAAAAAAAAAAACCTGTGGTTTTAGAAAATGTCTTTTTTCCACTACCCCTTAAAGAACAGTTAGTTTCTTATGTATGCAAGGAGGATGTATCAAATGTTTTAGGGACATCTGAATCATAAAACTGTACCTAATGTATATGTCAAATAAACTCGGCCAAGTTTTAGAAAAAAAATATGGCATCCAATTTTGGTCAAAGAGTTATTTAGTCAGCAATAAAACAAATTCCATATTTGCTTTATTGGTGGGCTGAATTAATAACAAAAATTTCTTCTTTGGATCCAGGGCATACCCAGAGAACAGTAAAAATTCAGAATCTCTACTTGTTTGCATTAAGTAGTAGGTCTCAAAGTTACAATCTCAGACTAATGCCTCAGTATCATACAGCATGTTTATAAAGTTATTTACTAATCTTATTTTTGGCAAAGAAACAAACCCCCAAATCTAACATTTCTAGAAATCCACGCCCTGCTTTAATCTCTTTATTGGGAAATTGTGGCTTATTTGCTCATAATAACTGAGCAGCTTGTTAATTGCCCAAATAAAATACATATATAAATGTGACTGCTTTTGAATTTTTTATTTCTTAGACATTAACTCATGGAGATCTCTACATGTGTATTCTTCAGATGTGCAACTTGTAGAGAAAAAGGAGTCAGGACTCACTGTTCATATCTGCTGCAAGTTTAACTTTTACTTTTTTAGCCCCTCATCCAACATCCAGATACCAGTATAATAGAAGAAAAAAATGTTTTATAATTGCTTACCTTGGTCATCTAACCAATTCTGCAACAGTGATGCAAATAAAATAGATTTGATTATACTGAACTTGGCGATGCAGTCCTACAAATGTTGAATTGGGTGCTAAATATATTGTGTTCCATAAAACTCATTTCCAATAATGACGGCATCAGATTGCAGTCCTTGTACTCCTAGTTTACTGCTACCCAGTGGTGGGTTCCTCCCGGTTTGGTCCGGTTCTCCCGAGCTGGTAGCGGTGACAATATAACATCACCGAACCGGTTCTGCCCCCCCTGCGCCCCGCACCCCCCACCCCCCGCGTTATTCTTACCTTTTATTTGGCCCCACCCCCAATCTATTGCTGCCTCCTGAGTCCCAGCTGATGGCTAGAGGGGAAAAAACTGTTTAAACTCTTGCCGCAGAGCTTCAAAGGGCCGCCCTACAGCTGATTAGTGTTAAAAGAAAACAAATGAGTAGATCAGTGCCTGCAAATATACATGAGTAGATCAGTGCCTGCAAAAATAAATGGGTAGACCAGTGCCTGCAAAAATAAATTGATAGATCGGTACAGCTCTGCAAACAATTAAAAGCCTGGTAGACCAGTACCTCTGCTAAATCCTAAATAATTGTCACATAATCATCAAGCCATGCCCACAAAATAAGCCACACCCACAGAACGGACAGTAAAAAAAAATAGAACCCACCCCTGCTGCTACCTACATTGCAGTATTTTTCTCAAATTCCTACACTAGCTGGGATTTCTTAGTAATTAAGCATCCAAAAACTAATGAGATCATTTGCTTCAGTTTTGGAAGTCAATCAAGACTGGCAAGATGTTATGTTCCACTGGAGCTGATTTTTATAATAAAATAAAGCCTTACTTTAATGAGGTCCAGTTCCTAACAAGTACATGGTCACAATCATGTATTGTAAAGTGGGGAAACAATGAGGAAGTTGTTTGATAGTCCTAAATATGCTTTCTCAAGAGGCAACTGAACTTTCTTTGTTTTTCCTTGTTTCATTTCTCATCCAAGAACCTTTTCTTGAAATGTCTGAAGAAGAATGAAAGTCCAGATTTAAGAAAAAGCTTTTTGGATGAGAAGTGAAACATCTTCAAGGAAAAACAAAGAAAGTCCAGTTGCCTCTTGAAAAAGCACCTTTGTGATAACCATGACCTGGATGACCAAGAATCTCCATAGACAAATTGTTTGACACTTCCTTCTTCAGGATTTTCCCCCCTCAATTTTTCAAGTGTGGGATTCTGTCAGGTGCAATAAAGCAGGATCAGGAGTAGCATTCAAAGCAGTAAAGGTTTATTTCCTGCTACCTCTACACAGGAATCTGATCTATTAACTGTCAAACCAAATTGATGCTAGATAATGGTCAAAGATAATGGTCAAGGGACGCAGTGGCTCTGTGGCTAAGATGCTGAGCTTGTCGATTGAAAGATCGGCAGTTCAGTGGTTCGAATCCCTAGTACCGCATAATGGGGTGAGCTCCTGTTACTTGTCCCAGCTTCTGCCAATCTAGCAGTTCGAAAGCACGTAAAAAATGCAAGTAGAAAAATAGGGACCACCTTTGGTGGGAAGGTAACAGCCTTCCGTGCACCTTTGGGATTTAGTCATGTCGGCCACATGACCAAGGAGGCGTCTTTGACAGCGCTGGCTCTTTGGCTTTGAAACGGAGATGGTCATCACCCCCTAGAGTCGGGAAAGACTAGCACATATCTGCAAGGGGAACCTGTACCTTTACCTAATGGTCAACGGTATTCACAGTGAACTGAACTTAGGTTTCATGTGGGAACAGAAGGACTCTAAGCTCTATAGTCACCTTATAGAGGAGATGGGAGGCATAAAAATGTAATAAATAAAAATAAATAAATAAAACTGATGGTACATTTAATCTTGCCTTCCATCTCCATCTGCATTCTCCTACAGATTCCCAGGCAAACTCCATTATAGACACAAATCAAGTCCAATTCTACTTAGTATGTGGATCAGCCAATGTCAGCGAGCTTTTGCCATCAGGTTGAATACATAGTGAACAAATGCTTCTTGAGAACATATAGCTTCAATCTTATATGAACTTTTTGTTGAAAGAACGGGTTGAATTTATTGTTTTAGAATTCTGGGATTAAGAGGAATGAAAAAAGATGAAGATGATAATTACTGAATAGAAAGAAGAATGGAAGGCATGGTTACATGTTTCTTTTCCAGTTTCATTTCTTATGTCCTTTCTATTTATCTTTTTTCTATCTCTTTATTTTTGTTTGTTTGTCTTGGGTAATTTTATTATACTGAAAAATTATAATAAAAAAGCTTTTATTTAAAAATGAAATGTATTTAAAAGCCTTGAGCTTTTAGTTGAAAAGAGAGGACTTTTTGAACACCAGAAGAATATTGTGAAAATGCAAAGAAAGAAATCAGTGGACCTAGTGAAAGTTTTATAAATCACATTTTGTATTTTCTGGTTTGTAAGAAAACATGGCAGATGGCTCCTCTCTTTCATCCATGTGATTATTTGCCATTTTATCTCTACTGACATCCAACGGCGTCTGTTCTGCACTTTAACGGTGGAAGAAGAATCATTCTTAGGTATTTTTCAGGTAAATCCCCAAGCAATGCTCTTTACACATTTTTTATTACTAAGGGCAAAAATTAAATCTTTGACCAAAAATATCATTTTTTTCTCCTTGCCTTTCACAGGATGCTGTGCATTAAGGTGGAACTCTAAAAGTAGTCATAGGGAGCCAACTAACACAAAGAAATTTGTATCCAGTTCAGTTTTGACTTTATTTACACTTTCAAACATTTCTGCTGATTTTCTCTTTAGTTTAGAGAGTTGACTTCCTGATCATTATGTTTCAAGTACACTCGTTGATGAAAGACAGCAGGGCGTACCCTTTTCCATTTAGGTTCCACAAACCATGACTGTTACTTTTGACTGTTATGTTAAAATTTACTTCTGTGTTTCTTTGGACTTCATTCTCATTCAGCATGATGGAAAAAAAACCGTTTAAAAAAAATAAAAAAAGAATAAATCTTCAATAACGAAACATGAAAAAATAACATGGTCAAGGAGATTGTTTGTTACAACCCAGAGTTCCATTGTTCAAATATTTCTGCAGTATGCGTCACCTTTCTTGATTTTACATGTTTCAATGTATTTAGTGAAGATAAAAATAAATCAAGAAACTTGTCCCATGAGAAATGACAGCCAGGAGAACTTCAAAGAAATGAAACAATGGATAGCTGAAGAAGTTACAGCAATACCATTAGCCTTTGTATCCTTCAAAAGTAGAGGAACCTTTTAGCTTTGTAGCTACAAAGGAAACAATGATTGCTTGGGCAAAAAATTGTGGATATTCAATTGAGCTCGATAGATGGCAAGTTATGGGAAAGGAACTATAAACTAACAATGTCCACTGCATATAAAGAGAATCAATATAAAATGTTTTATAGATGACATATACCTCTGGAAAAATTGGAAAAAATGTTTAAAAACAAATCAGCTAAATGTTGGAAATGCCATCAAATACCAGGATCTTATTATCATATGTGGTGGACATGCCCAGAAGCTAGATATTATTGGAGCAGAATTAAGACATGGTTAGAAGAAATGATCCAACAACATATTGATTTAAAACCTGAGCTTTTCTCTTTACTAGAGAAAATTAGTAAAGAAAATATATACTTGATTATACATATAATAACGGCAGTGAGGATAGTATTTGCACAAAGATGGAAAGCAGAGAAAATCCCTTTGGAAGGAGAAGTAATTAAAAAAATCTTAGACTGTGCAGAAATGAACAAATTATAATCGAGATTATAAAGATTATAATCTTTAATCAACAGATTTTACGATTAAAGAGAGAGAGGATATGGACTATTATAAGATATGGGGAAAATTTTATGGTTGGTTAAAAAAGAGATATAGATAAAGATTGTGATAATTAAATAAGGAGAATGTTATATTAAATGTACTGTAATTTGGGGAAAATATTGCAACAGAGAAATGGAAACTATCAAGGAGAAATGAAGATAGGAGGAGTAATAAAAAGAAGAAGTCACAGAAGAAACACCGAGAAGACACACGGAAGGATTGATGTATTATGTGTTTGTTTGTTTTTTTAAAAAAACTTTTATAAAATAAATAAATAAATCAAGAAACTTCTCCAATAAGGAATGACAGCCAGGAGAACTTCAAAGAAATGAAACATGGATAGCTGAAGAAGTTACAGCAATACCATTAGCCTTTGTATCCTTCAAAAGTAGAGGAACCTTTGTAGCTATGTAGCTTTCAAAAAGCCCTTTGTATTTTTGTATCTTTCAAAAGTAGGAGAACCTTACAAAATCAGTGGAACTGAATTGCCTTTGGAAGTCATGGATGCTGTATCACTGGAGGTTTCTAAAAACATCCTGGACAACCACTTGTCTGAAATGGTATGGAGTCTCCTGCTTGAGCAGAGGGTTGGATTAGAAGACCGTCAAGGTCCCTTCCAGCTCTATTCTGTTCTAAATCTCATAAAAATAAAATTATTGATAATAAAAGTGGTGAGGAAATAAAACAATTAGATGCTGTGCGGGTGGATACTGAGACACAAGAATAGCACAGAATCATAGAATTGGAAGGCTCAAAGAGATGCTTCCTCAGGTTGAATGACCTATTCAATATAGACATCTAAATGAAAGCATTCCCAACAGATGAAGGTCCAACGTCTCTTTAAATGACTCTTGTGAATAAGATTCCTCATATTTTTATGAAATAAAATATTTCATAATTCTATTCTAATTTTTTTATATCCTGTTTAATCTTTGCATTCCTGGAATTTAACTTCCTTATGTCTCCTAAATTTTGAACAATAAAGAAGATTTACCAATAGCAATAGCACTTAGACAAGATACTGCAGTGCTTTATAGCCTTCTCTAAGCAGTTTACAGAGTCAGCATATTGCCCCCAACAATTTGGGTCCTCATTTTACCCACCTCGGAAGGATGGAAGGCTGAGTCTACCTTGAGCCTGGTGAGATCTGAACTGCCAAATTGCAGGCAGCAGAAATAGCCTGCAGTATTGCATTCTAACCACTGCACTACCGTGGCTCATTTAGAAAAAGTATTGATTTTTTTTGTTACTGTAGACTAATACAGCTCTTCTAGAATGTTTACAAATTCACTTTTAGACACCCCACATTTAGACACATTTAGACACACATGCCATATATCCTATAGAAGCTATGTTAAGATCTTTAATAGTGTCAGTAATACAAACATAACGTTTATTAGTGTTGCATGTTTTTGTTACTAGTACATGTTCTGAAGCTGGTCTCTTTTTATATCATTATTTGCTGAATGTCTCTACTTCCTTTTTTTAGAGGCTTAATCATTTTTATAATGTCACTGTCAACTTCTTTTAAAATGCAACTTAATTTTCTCACTTGGATAATTGTTCACGCTACTTCTTGATTTGAAAACTTACTAGCAAAACATCTTCCTATTCTAAATACTGTTCTTTTACTTGGCCCATTATGTAACTGGAATGTATCCTATATTTCAGGTAAATACTAGAAATGTGACAGAATCCTCCCGTCTGCTAGGCACACATTCATTGGCTTTAGTTTCATAAATAAAATAATATCCCACTAGAACAGTGAATCCATTGTCGCAATATTTTTCTGTAAACAAATGCTTTGGCATCTTGCTATGTGATAATATTTTGGTATTATCCCTTTATAAACATTCTATTCCTGTAAGAGCTTGTACTTAATGAAAACCATATTACATGAACCGGTCCCTAGAAAAGCAGAACCATTTCATTGCTGGCAAGATAATCCAGTAGGTGATTTAGGTAGCCTAATATACAGTATTCTGTAACACTTCTTCATATTGCCTGCCCCAACTCATTGGAATTTAATTTAATTCTGTGCTAGATTAGAATAGAATCTTAGGGACATAATGGACATTGGATGTCTTCTAGTTCATTCCTCACTGCAGGGATGATGGCAGGAGTCCTTATCCATTGCAGACAAATGGTTGTCCATCTTTTCTTGATATTTTCTTGAAAACCTCCAGGTTTGAAGCACCCACAATTCTGGGAGGCAAGCAATCCCATTGATTAATTGTTCTCACTGTCAGGAGTGAGAACTAATTTGTCCTTAGTTCCAGGTTGGATATCTCTTTGTTTTTGTTTTTGTTTTTTTTTTAATTAAATTTATATACCGCCCTTCTCCCGAAGGATTCGGGGCGGTGAACAGCCACAGAATAAAAGACACATACATACAAAAATTTAAGATAGAATAAAAACGAATTAAATAATTTGGCTGAGACGAATTTAAAATACCCAATGATTTAAAACAAATTAAAATTTACATTTAACAGGGGAAAAGATTTAGGCCAGGCCGGCTTGATGAAATAAAAAAATCTTAAGCGCGCGATGGAAGGTGCGCAGATCCGGGATTGTCCGTATCTCCGGGGGGAGATCGTTCCAGATTGTAGGTGCCCCCACAGAGAAGGCTCTCCCCCTGGGGGCCGCCAGTCGACATTGTTTGGCCGATGGCACCCGGAGGAGCCCCTCTCTATGGAAGCGTAATGGCTGGTGGGAGGCTATTGGTGGTAGCAGGTGGTCCCTTTGACAAACTTCCACTCGGGTGCTTTGGGAAATAAGTCAACCCACTCTTCCATGTGAAAGCCCTTTTCTTTGTTTGCATCAGCACACAAATCTTCATGACCATATGAAAGGCCAAAGGGTTGGGATCTATCAATCTAATCACTGAATGGATAATGTACCAGAGGGCAGGAATGGCGGCAGAGAAGGCATGTCTCTTAGTATCTGCCAGTTGATAGTCCTTGGATGATGGAAGCCATAGGATGCCCAACCTACCAGACCAAATTGGACAAGTAGAAACAACTGAGAGAAGAAGATCCTTGAAGGGCTTGACACCTTGAAAACACATTCGTCTACAATGGAATGTAATCTTACGGGACTCATGAAGACAGGCTTTTTAGTGGTGGCTTCCCACTCATTGGAATATTTGATTTTAGATTGGTCCTATCCCTGCCAGCCTTTAGGAGGGGCTTGAAGATGTGGTTGTGCCTCTGTGTTTGGCTGGTGAACCTCAGCAGAAACTGTCCATGAATGGGACAGTGGGAAGTCAAAAGGTGGATCATGAGTCTTCCTAATTTTGAAGATGCTGCATTGAAGATGCTTTGATAACATTAAAGAGCCTTTCCCCCAAAATTTATATAGATGCCCTCTAAGAAAACAGCACAGATCTTCTTGAGTCTAGACAATATATACAACAACCACTCCATTCCTTGCCCATAATACTTGTGTAAAGGGACTTAAAGCAATACTTGGAATTCATGCCTTTAAGTTGCACTCCTAGCATCTCTTTAAAAAGCTTTGTGTTTGTTGTTTTGCTTTATGCATTACATTATGCATGCATTTAGTTTTGAGCTCTTTAAGAATTCTCCAATGATTTCTCCTTTGTATATCTGTAAAGTTGGACAACAGGTTTTCTGTTTGTCCTTGAGAGTTTTGTTTTCTTCAATAAGTTTTTATTTGAATTTTAAAGGTTATAAACCATTGGATCTTTGCAGTGCTTAATCATTTTATCTTCCTAGAAATAATATAATTCCCACTGAGTTCTCTTCACTCTTGCAAGGTTATTTCTTAAATAAATAATTTGATCCCCCAAAATATACTTTTCCTGGAAAACTGCATTAGTCAGTATAAAGCTTTTCTTCACAATGCACAACTTTTCTTCACAATTTTATAATAATGTTCCCTATTGGAGAAGCATATATGCTTCTCTCATCCCCCTTTTCAAAGACCGTGCTATGTTCCATTGTTTTCAGAACAATCCAGTTAAGAAATCTTTAGGATTTCATGGTAACAGATTCATGGAAGCAGATTTGTTTTGTTTTTATAGTTAGAAAATCCATCAAATATTATATACATTTAGTGTTCTGCTTGGAAGGCAGGGCCACTAGTTTTATGCCTTTGTCTTGAGTTGATGTAAGTTCAAATATTTGTACATCTTTGCCTTTTCTAGAATTTTAACATCTTTAATATGATCTATCCAGTTTTGCAAATTATCCTACCTACATGTAACATATCATCAATGGAATTTTGAAAAACAGGGTTCTGGATTTATATGAATAGAGTAGAGTACAGTAGAGTAGAGTAGAGTAGAGTAGAGTAGAGTAGAGTAGAGTAGAATAGAATAGAATAGAATAGAATAGAATAGAATAGAATAGAATA
>WNWU01000003.1:50524420-50541772 GCA_012654045.1 Ptyas mucosa
TGTGCAGTGCTCTATAGCGTCGTTTTGAGGGTAGGAGTTGAAACAGTTTATGTCCAGGATGTGAGGGGTCTGTAAATATTTTCACAGCCCTCTTTTTGACTCGTTCAGTATACAGGTCCTTAATGGTTGCTTGAAATTAAACATCTCAAATCCCTGCAGGTGATCCAACATCTCACCTTCATGAGAGTTATCCTTTCAATTTTAGTTTAGTTTATTTAATTTGTATACCGTCCTCCTCCCGAAGGACTCAGGGCGCTGAACAGCCATAAATAAAACATAAAAGTACAACATTTAAAACCAACTAAAATCCAATTAAATAAATTTGGCCATAGAAATATTAAAACCCCAATAATTTAAAAACAAATTATAATTTATAATATTTTTAAAAAGGGGAATCAGTTTCTGGAACCTAAATTTAAAATTCACCATAAAGGTAAAGGTTCCCCTCGCACATATGTGCTAGTCATTCCCAACTCTAGGGGACGGTGCTCATCTCAGTTTCAAAGCCGAAGAGCTAGCGCTGTCCAAAGACCTCTCTGTGATCATGTAGCCGGCATGACTAAATGCCAAAGGTGCACAGAACGCTGTTACCTTCCCACCAAAGGTGGTCCCTATTTTTCTACTTGCATTTTTTACTTGCTTTCGAACTGCTAGGTTGGCAGAAGCTGGCACAAGTATCAGGAATTCACTCCGTTACCTGACACTAGGGATTTGAACCACTGAACTGCCGACCTTTTGATCAACAAGCTCAGCATCTTAGCCACTGAGCCACCATGTCCCTATCATTATACCTACCAATAAATTCACCATGAATATTTCAATTGCTACCCACATTGTCCATCAGCTAAATGTTATACCCTGGAATCTCCTCTTATAGTTCATTCATTGGCTGACAGACAACACTAGAGACACATGTGCTAACCGTACCCCTTGCATTCTACTGGATAAGTATAGAGCAGGTGTCCTCAAACATGGCAGCTTTAAGACTTGTGGACTTCAACTCCCAGAATTCTCCAGCTAGCATGCTGGCTGGAGAATTCTGGGAGTTGAAGTCCACAAGTCTAAAAGCTGCCAAGTTTGAAGACCTCTGGTATACAGACTAGACAGGTATAACTGAGGCTTCATAACATGTAATCTTTGCTGGTGGAAATGGATGGGATTTATTGCAAGACATATTCACACACCTTCAGTAAGAAAGAGGAGTTCCTGATCTTATGCAGTTTCAAGGGAATATCCAGCAAACAGGAAGTCTCCATTGAACATGTATATTTTATGTTATTAATTACACTTGCTCAAGCATTACACACTATCACTCACACACTTGTTTTCACTGGGTCTCCTACAAGATCCTTCCAACTGAAACCTACACATCTTGCTCTTTTATCATTTGCTAGCAATATTCTCACAGAATTCCAACATGCATGGCCTTAGTTCTCCTTTAGTTGACAGTTGTTATAATGCTGGGTCAGACCTGAGTTGCTACATTGCACTTAATTGTTAACTTTCTTATCTCTGGTTGCTGTCCTCTGATTTTCATCTAATTTCATAATTAATTTCCTTACCTTTGAAAGCTTGTTCCTGCTATTTTCTGTGGAGTTATAGTTTGGTCACTCTGCTTTGCAACATTTTAGCTCTTATAACAGACCTAATATTTCAATTACACCCTGAATTTAAAAATAGAAAATTCAAGTGCCTTAAATTAAAGCCTCCACATTGCCCTTCTTTTTAAAACTGTTCCAACAGTACCAGCTTCCCCCTTGCCATTCTTGTGCATTTCTGGTGACATATATCAAAGGAAGCATTCATTTGATAAGCTATACGCTGTTATTTCCCCCCCCCCCCCCCCCCCCTCTCACACCGCAAGTGTATTCTTCAGTAGCACAATTACAGTGAATGTGGCCTGTGAAAGAAAGGCATCAACAAATCAGTGGTGGGTTCCTCCCGGTTCGGCCCGGTTCTCCTGAGAGCCAGTAGCGGTGACAATATGATGTCACCGAACCGGCTCTGCCCCACCCCCACCCCCATCCACCCCCCGTGTTATTCTTACCTTTTATTTGGCCCCACCCCCAATCTATTGCTGCCTCCTGAGTCCCAGCTGATGGCTAGAGGGAAAAAAAACCTGTTTAAACTCTTGCAATGGGGCTTCAAAGGGCCGCCCTACAGCTGATCAGTGTTAACAGAAAACAAATGAGTAGATCAGTGCCTGCAAAAATACATGAGTAGATCAGTGCCTGCAAAAGTAAATGGGTAGACCAGTGCCTGCAAAAAATAAATGGGTAGATCGGTACAGCTCTGCAAGCAGTTAAAAGCCTGGTAGACCAGTACCTCTGCTAAATCCTAAATAATTGTCACATGACCATCAAACCACACCCACAAAATAAGCCACGCCCACACAACCTACAACAAATCTATTGCTGGGGAAAAAGTGGGGGGGACTGGAATCATGGTCAGTGATATACACATGTTTAAGAACTCTTCGTACCTTCTGAGCATGACTACAGATAGCCATCGACAACCAATCATTTGTTTAATGATTGTTGTTGTTGATTGTTCAAAGTTACAACGGCACTGAATAAAAGTGCCTTATGACTGATCCTTGCATTTTCAACCATCTCACAGTGGTCATGTGATCCCCATTTGCAACCTTCCCAGAAGAATTCTAGCAGCAAAGTCAATGGGGAAAAACTGCTTTTGCTTAATAACCAGGCCCTTTGCTTAATGATCACAGCAAAAACTGTGTATAAAATTGGATTATTCACACTGCTTAGTGACAAAAGGTCTTGTCCTTTGTATGCCGTAATGTCCTATGTCCTTTGTATGCCGTAAGTCAAGGACTACCTGTTTGCAGTTGCATAAGAGTGACCATTGGAAAACATTGGGGTTACTGAATCAATCGCAATCACAATAGCAGTTAGACTTACATACCGCTTCACAGTGCTTTACCGCGCTCTCTAAGCGGTTTACAGAGTCAACATATTGCCCTCAACAATCTGGGTCCTTATTTCATTGACCTCAGTAGGATGGAAGGCTGAGTCAACCTTGAGCCTTTTGAGATTCGGACTGCCGATTTGGCAGTCGGCAGCCAGTTAGAATCCAATACTGCATTCTAACAACTGCACCACCATGGCTCTTAAACCATCAATCCTCAATTATAACCGAGACCATCTTATCCTCCATTTTATTCCCTTGGAATGCTGAAATGAACTAAGGCACCACTATCTCTTGGGAATGAAGGCAGCTGAGTAAGTGACCATCCTGATGGAGTCCTTTAAGTTAAGAACTTTTCAAGCACCTCTCCAATAAAATATGGTTGATTATTAGATGGAGCTTTGAGTATCTGGCTTTTGATAGCTAGTACGGGAACTTATTTTGTTGCTTTTTCTGATGGCCTTGTTGACACATTGTATTGTACCATATGTGCTTTCCCTTTGTACCATGTTTCTACTGATCAGATTACAGCTTCAAGGAATTTAGCTGAAGAAAGCTAAAAGAAAGAACAAAGCAGACTGGGAAATAATTCTTTCTAAAAGCATATCAGCTTATTTCTAAACCTCTTGTACTTCAAGCTTTTCAGTAAACCTTTTTTTTTTATTTTTCCAAAAGCATTCACGTCTCACATTTTTACACAATTTACGATAGTTTAAATTTAACAGAAGTTTATTTACAGGGGGAAAAAAGTGCTTTACAACGAGAACAAATTATAAACAGCAGTAATAAAACAAGGTAAAATAGCAACCACAATTGTGGAAAGTGTTTGTATTTTATCTATTCCTAATTCTGTATTCCTGAGTTTGGAGATAATAGATCAAGGAAAGAAATCAATTGCATTTTTTAAAAAATCTTTTAAGCAATGCTTCTTATACTTAGCCCAACACTTTGTTGATCCAAAACACTTTATGTTCAAAATCTTATTCAAAATTGAAGTGAGGAATTTGGTTTCTCCTGTTCTTCCCAGGAGGAGAGGTATATCGAGCCTTCAGAAAAGGATATATTTGTATACCTTTGGAGAAAAGTGTAGCTTGATCAGGATTGATAATATGCGTGGTGGAATTCAGCCAGTTCAGGCCAGTTCTGGCGAACCGGTAATTAAATTGTTGTCTGGCCCCTCCTCTCCCTCCCCCTCCCCTCCCTGCCCTTCCCCGCCCCTTCCATGAGTCCTCACGTGCCCCATTTTGGCTCCCAGGTAAGTGCAGGGAGGCCTCCTAGGCCCAAAATGGGGCATGGGGGGTTGAGAACTGCCTCCCTTCCCGCAGCCCATTTTTTGTCTCAGGAGGCTGCAGGAAAGCCTACTAGGCCAAAATGGGGCACGGAGGGTGGCATGTCCCCCCCACCATAACCTGTTTTTGCTCCCAGGGGGCTGCAGGAGGCCAAGTGCTGCCGGTCATATCCCCTGGCCATGCCCACCCAGCCAGTCATTAGGGCAGAGAACCGGTTGTTAAATTATTTGAATCCCACCACTGGATAATATGTATAAATTATGGTTATAAATTAAAATATAAATTCTCCCTCTCTTTCTCTCTTCATCTACATATCTATTATGTCCAATCTGTCTTTCTGCAACATAATTTATTATTTCTGGGGAATGGCAATTTCAGTACATTGGTAGACAATTCATTCTAGATAAAAGTTGAATTTAAATGAATTTGCGTCTATTTCCTGAATTTGGCTTGAAAGCTGTGGTGAAATCCAAACTTTTTTACTACCGGTTCTGTGGGGTGGCTTGGTGGTATGGTGTGGCTAAAACTTTCTGATATTTATTGAGTATTAACAGAAATTTATATTCCAAGGAAGTAGATGGCCATGGAAAATCTGGGGAAATGATTGAAATTGAATTCTGTCTTTGGAAGTCAAGCACTCCAAGCATTTTAAACCCAAAAAACTTAGTATTCTAATAAAATGTTCTTACTATTGTGAGAGTTCTAGATACTGCATGTTAACAGATGAGAGAATAACTCCAGGCAAGTTGCAGTTTTGCAAACATCCACCAGATAGAGCTAACATGATTCTATCACTATTAAATTAGCCACAGTTATATAAATAAAAGTATTCTGGTTTTTTGGGGTTTAAGTAAGCATAAAGTTATTTATTTATGATTTTTTTTCTCAGCTAGCTAATAGTGGCCAATTTTTTTCCATTCAGGGTATACAACATATTGTACAACATTCTTAATCATAAACCAACTGTGCTGATTTATTATAAGAAACAGCAATGCTCATGTTGTTGGAGGTTGTTGTTTTTTTAAGTACAAATCTACAAGATAATAGTCTATCTGAAAGATCATAATCTTTAAATCTTTACGTTCTCAAAAACTTTCATCAGACTTTATGTGAAACTCATCCTATCCCATTCTTGAATACAATATAATATTTCTTTCTTCCAGGAAATATTTCTTTCCTATTGTGTACTGTGCCTTTTCTACTGCTAGGCTTTAAACGTAACCACAGTTATGATGAAATTTATGTGAAGACATCATGGTTCATGTGTCAAGACAATCATGGTCAAGACAACAGTTTCGCTGTTGTGTATTGTGTTATTAAATATGTGTTCAAAATTTCTGATTTTGCTCTTGTGTTGACACTTATCTTGGATGGATGGAGAGAGAGAGAGAAAGAGAGAGAGAGAGAGAGAGAGAGAGAGAGGGAGAGAGAGAGAGAGAGAGAGAGAGAGAGAGAGATCTTCTTAATCTAATCTACAGTTATTGTTATTCCTGTTATGGGAATATAATGTATTTCTATTTATTAGTCTAGGATAATTTTATCTCATTTCTATACAACCTCCAAAAAGATAAGGTTAAAGCTTTTATCAAAATTCTGACTTTAATCATTTTAAGCTCTTCTCTTCGCGTTGTGTCCCATCTCATCTCTTCTTATCCCAGCTTTGGTTCAGAAGCATAGTTCTGTATGCTATTCTGTATGTGTGGAGCCTTTTTGGAACCGCTGAAAAGACTGTGTTGTAGCAGTTCAGCAGTTTCAAGAAGGCTCAACACCCATTTGCACTACTCAGGTGACCCCGAGAACACAAATAGACCTCCAAGTGGCTTCAAAGACTCACTAAAAGAATGCAAATGACCAGCTGTCTGCAAGGAGTATAAATCCTTCCATTCCCCACCATCCAATTAGAGATGAAGAAGCTTCTCGGATGAGAAGTGAAATGTTTTCAAAGAAAAAATAAAGTCCAGCTGCCTCTTGAAAAAGCACTTTTGGGAGAACCATGACCTGGATGACTGAGAATCTCCATAGAATATTTTATTTGGTTCATTTAGCCAATTATACAGTGAATTGTATTTGATCACTTTTCCACATGACTTAAAAAAAATTACATAAACATTTGTAAGCGTTTTAAGGATTCTTCTCCTAATGCGCTCTCTTTGTATGTGTGTTCCCTGTTATGTACTTCTTCTGCATTATATCTGCCAAAGAATAAATGTTGCATCACCTAATACAGTTAGTCCTGCATGATGTTCACTCATATGATGTGTGCACATTTTTAAACAATTTAAATTTAATATCATTATAGTGTAGAATGCATTACATGCATTACTTTTTTAAAAACAGATTTGAGAAATACAGCCTTAATATTCTAAAATGTACAATGTGAGTTAAATAATAATAGAATGACTGTAGTATATGGTATAGTTCTGAACTATAACAAAAATCAGTGAAAAAATTACAGACTGTGAGAGAGAAAGCAAAAAGTGAAAAGTTGCACCAGGAAGTAAAAATGCTCCCTACAGTCATTCAAATCATTAAATTCAGAGGTGTCCACAGAATATGGTAAAAAAAATTAACATTATAAAGTCACATAAAATACTAACATGGAAGTAATCACAATACATTCTTGGAGAGAATTTCTGTAGTTAAGATGAATGTCTTGCCTAGAATGCTATTCAGAAAGTACCAGTTTTGGTATCTGATGTACAATTAAAACAATAACAGAAAGATATATGTAAATTTATGCAGCAAGTGGGGGGGGGGGAGCATCACTTAACCATGAGGTGTTACAAGATGCAAAAGAAAGAGGAGGATTGGGCTTACCTGATTTGAAATTATACTTTTCATCCTGCTATTTGGTGGGGATGAAAGTATGGATGTTGCTGAGAAACAGAAGGTTTTTGGGGTTAGAAAGATGTAGTTTAAGATTTGGGTGGCATGCAGTGGTGAAATCCAATTTTTTTTACTACCGGTTCTGTGGGCATGGCTTGCTGGGTGTGGTGTGGCTTGGTGGGCATGGGAGGTGAAGGATATTGCAAAATCTCCATTCCCACCCCACTCTTGGGCCAGCCAGAGGTGGTATTTGTTGGTTCTCCGAACTACTCAAAATTTCTGCTACCGGTTCTCCAGAACCCGTGAGAACCTGCTGGATTTCACCCCTGGTGGCATGGTACAGTAACTGTAAAATTAATGTAGATTTATATATGTGTGTGTGTGTGTGTGTGTGTGTGTGTGTGTGTGTGTGTGTGTGTGTCAGACAGGCTACGATGAAAATATGGATCAAAAATAAGTCTAGGTTGTGCCCAAAAATATCTTTATGGTTCTCAGCACAGGAAACATTTTATCGAAGAGAAATGATTATTAAGCATTAATTGTTACTTTACTTACTTTAATATATTAGAATTTTATCAAGGAGAATGTAGACAGGGGAAGAAAAGTTGGTCATGGATCCTCAACGGTTATCGTTCATACAATTATTAGAAAGATTTAAAGCAGATAAAAGAATGCTTGGTTATGAACAATGTAAATGGAATTTGAAATGGAAATGTACAAATGATGAAAATGTTATTGCTAAAATATATCCACTTTTATTAAAATATAAAGCAGAAGAACAAGTGAAAGAATTTATGATAAAATGGACTAAAACTTTGCTTATAAATTGTAAATGGGTCGGTGTGGGGAAAAATGTGGTTGAAAGAATTTAAATTTAAATCATGTTACAGTATTAAAGAGAATTTTTATAATGATGTGTAGCTGGTACATATCATAGGAAAAATTGTCTAGCATGTATAAATATTCTCCAAAGCTATGCTGGAAATGTAATCAACAAGTAGGGATATTTCATTATGCTTGGTGGATGTGTTAAAAAGCAAGATCCCCATTTGCAATATTGTTTTTCAGCCTTTCTAAAGAACTGTAGAAAAATAAATTATTTTAATGTTGCTACCATATGCTATAAAAGGCATATTCCAGGTTGCTGAAATTTATTTTTCAGTATATGTATGCTGTATATTAATGTATACTTGGGGGGCATTACCTGTCTAACTTCTTTTCTCATATTATTCAAATATCAAAAAGAACATCATCAAAAGCAAGCAAATCAAAACTGTAACATCTGATTAGGAATATAAATGCTAACATCTGTCAAACAAAACTAACTGCAGTGTAATTCTCTTGGATCATCCAAGAGCCTAGCAATTGCTTACACATAAAATTTAACTTTAAAAAAGAATTTCTATTCCAGAGCAATTTTATACAATCCACCCATAGATTCACACACACAACTGCTCACATTTTCTTCTGGTAAATTGGCAGGATTTCTAATTTTAAGAAAAATAAAAATAAATGAGAAATCAAGTTAAAAAATCTGATCTTAAATATCTATGGGGATTCTCAGTTATCCAGGTCATGGTTGTCCCAAAAGTGCTTTTTCAAGAGGCAACTGGATGTTCTTTGTTTTTCCTTGAAAACGTTTCTAAGAAACTTCTTAGATGAGAAGTGAAATGTCTTCAAGGAAAAAGACAGAAAGTCCAGTTGCCTCTTTAAAAAGTACCTTTGGGACATCCGATCTTAAAATTCACTATGATTTACATTAATCTAGCGAAGCTTTGATGGCTTCAGTTTGTTAGTTATCAGCATGGACAAAAAGTGTCACATGAAAATAAACTAAATGTTATAAATATATTTACTGTTTTTAAAACAAAGACATGGTGTCAGCCAGATTTAGAACTGGCGTAATAGTTTACTATTGATTTCAATAGGCTAAGGTTAGATAAGTTAGGTAACCAGTGATGAAAAAATGCATTTTTTTATTATTATTTTTTTGCCACAGTTAAGCGTCATAGTGGTTGAAGTCATCATATACAGTGAGAGAAGCCACATGACACATGGAGAAGATCATGATTTTCTATTCTTTTCTAGACTGAAGACCCTTTGTTCCTGTAATTATGTTATGACTATTTAAAGGCTTTGTAAAGTAGAAAACAAGGGATGTGATGGCTCAGTGGCTAAGATGCTGAGCTTGTCGATCGAAAGGTCAGCAGTTCAGCGGTTCGAATCCCTAGTGCCGCATAACAGGGTGAGCTCCCATTACTTGTCCCAGCTTCTGCCAACCTAGCAGTTCTAAAGCATGTAAAAATGCAATAGAAAAATAGGGACCACCTTTGGTGGGAAGGTAACAGCGTTACGTGCACTTTGGTGTTTAGTCATCCTGGCCACATGACCACAGAGATGTCTTCGGACAGCACTGGCTCTTCGGCTTTGAAATGGAGATGAGCACCGCCTCCTATAGTGGGGAACAACTAGCACATATGTGTGAGGGGAACCTTTACCTTTACCTTAAAGTAGAAATCACCTATAGAATTATATATGACATTTTGTCCTTAGATTTTTATTATTGTTGGTTTTATTGTTATGTTTATGTTTCTAATTGGTGAACATTTTATCTATGAACACTACCAAAGGTCATATGATTGGGGTGGTATAAAAAATCTGAGAGGGAGAGACATAGAATGTATCTTACAGAGAGAGACACACACAAACAGAAACACAAAAGCATACAAAAGGAAGACCAAATCTGCAATTGTTGGTATATATTATTATGCATTCTAGACTGGACTTGAACTGCTAGTCTCCTTCTTGGTGAAGGAAACGTATAAATAATACAAACAAAATATGTTGCTGACTATTTTGAAGTCACAAAGACAGAGAAGTTCTGGACTATATTTTCGTTGTAAAACCTAAATGGTAGAAGCAGCTCTTCTTCCATTTATCAGTTGAAATCCATTCCACGCATTTATTTCTTGCTGCGGTAGTGAAACCCTGCTTGGGAAATAAAATAGTTTCAAGCAATGATTCCAACAATGTGGATGGTGACTCCCATGGCCTACTAAACATAGAAGAAAAATCTTTTTCCTTACGTTCCTTTTCAAAATGGTAGGATGGTAGCCAAGCTCTGTAGAAGCCTGTACTATCTTTCTCTTCTTACATTTGTGGATGTAAGAGGATGTACATTTGTGAGGAAAGAGGAATTGTTTATTTATTTATTTGTAAGTGGACACCTAGGAGAAGTTTTGATGCTCTCATCTAATAATCATTCTGCAGGGAAAAAGTGGAAACAGGTGAGGACCAGGCTGATTACTGTATCTCGTATGACTGCCCTCAGAGAGAAAATGTCAAGAAGAATTTCCAGTGTTTTGTGACCTGCAAAAGAAGTTTAAGAAAAGCTACATTAAGACAAGAAAATATCCCTTTCTTTGTTTCCTCCTGACTTTGAAGAATGAAATTGGATATGCTTAAAATGATGCCCAGATTTTAGGAATTAGGCTAAAGGAAACAAATTCACTTTTCCTATTACATATAAATGCCTACATTTTAGTGGCCATTTTTAGTTGTGTGAAACATTTTATTTTATAACCTTGCAACGTACTTACAATGTTTAATGCTTACTTGCAAGTTTATTGCATAGATCGATCGATCGATCAATAATTAATTATTAAAATAAATGGGCTTTTTCCTTGCCCTAAACAAAATCCCAATAAAATATTTTTATTCACCCATATTTATGTTATCATTTTAGAGGCTACAGTACTGAAAAAGATATCCTCTCTTAAAGTATTTTATTTAAAAACAAACCAAAACAGAACTAAGTTTGATGAAGGTCATAAGGTCAGAAAATGTTCCCTTTCCCCATACTTATTTTCCTTATAAAATCTGTTGTTTTTATGCATGTGTACTGTGAATTCTTGTTAGTCTTGAGACCTCATTTGAAAGACAGAAAATATGTAGGTTTGCAAATAATAAATTACATTTCTTCTTGGCAGATAAATTAGAGAAAATTCCATTTCTGAGAATTTCCCTGGGGAAGAGGTATTTTCCAATTGTTTCTCAGAGTTCAGCATTGAGAAGAATCAACACTGGAAATTTCTACCTGCATGCCCCACTCTTGCAGAGTATATTCAAATCCACCATGATTTGAGATTGATATAAATATAAACTCCAGTACAAAATTTCAGATTAATGAGTAACTATAGTGCATACAAATCTCATACTCATGGATGAAATTGTAAAAAGCATAAGGCACAATATGCATAAAAAAAATCATACTGGTATCAATGGAAGCTAAGAACCAATTAACTTTTTCTTTCTTATGTCAATTTGGTGAAACTACTATGCAATGATTAAGATAGTTTTTCTTTATTAAAACATTTATTTGAAGGGTCCTTGGTGGTCTTTGAGCTTGGTTGTTTTCTTGCAGACGTTTCATTACCTAACTGGGTAGCATCACCAATTTTAGTGATGATAATCAGTGCTAGTACAAGAACTGATGGATTTGCCTGGTTTGGGTAATGAAAAGTCTGCAAGAAAACAAGCAAGATTATAGAGCACGAGGGACCCCTCATTTCAACCCTACAAATTTTACAAATACTCTCCTTTATTGAGACATATATTTATTAAATTTATATGCTGCCCATCTCATTGTCACATGACTCATTCAGTGTTTTTCAATTGCATATGGCCCATTACAGACTTTGCCATCCAAATGAGGACCCGTTTTGTGGGGGCAATTAGCTGACTTTGTATAAATATACAAAAGTATGAAGGCTATTGCTTAACGCATTGTAAGCCGCCCTGAGTCTCTGGAGAAGGGTGGCATATAAATATAAATATAAATAAAATAAAAATAAATAAAAAATAAAAAATAAAATGCATATAACTCTCAGAAATGTATATTTCTCTGATGTGTTGGATGTATACAGTGGTAGGATTCAAATAATTTAACAACCAGTTCTCTGCCCTAATGATTTCTTCCAACAACCAGTTCACCAAACTGCTCAGAAAGTTAACAACCGGTTCTCCCGAAGTGATGCGAACTGGCTGAATCCCACCACTGGATGTATACCATTTGCAAAGTATAAGCATATATAGGCTAATCCAGTGATGGCTAACCTTTTTGCCGTCACGTGCCAAAAGCGTGGGGGAGCATGGGGGGGTCTCAGGTGCGTGTGCCCCACATCCATAATTCAATGCACCCCACCCTCCAGTGCATGCACACGTGACCCCCTCCACTTCCCCCTGCTTTTGGCATGTGATGGCATGGTGGGCCCTGTAGACCTGTTTTTCCCCCTCCCCAGGCTCCAGAGGCTTTCTAGGAGCCTAGGGATGGCAAAAACAGCCTTCCCCATCCCTCCCGGAGGCCTTCCGGAGGCTGGAAATAGCCAGTTTCCCGACTTCCGGTGGAACCGGAAGGCCTGAAAATCAGTTGGCTGGTGCGCGCATGCGGGCTGGAGCTGAGCTAGGGCAACACTTGCATGCCCACCAATATGGCTCCGCGTGCCACCTGTGGCACCCGTGCCATAGGTTTGCCATCACGGGGCTAATCCATCAAAGAAGTTCAGAACTTCTTATTTGTATCCTGCTTGCTTACAAGAACAAATCTGCTTACATTGTAGAAACTTCAGATTGTTTTTCTAATGTATTTAGGATCTAGAATATTGGCAGCGAAGACTCTTTGGTTCTCTTCATCAAAATATATAACCTGAACTGCTTAACCTTCATTATCCCTTGTTCTGTCTGAAGGCTGCCTCAATTTTATTTTGTTTGGAAAACCTATTTCTAAAATAGTCTCCCAGTCAAAAATGCTGCCAGCCTCTTAATGATCTAATACTTTCCACTTCCCACCATCCTATTATCATATTGCAAGGTCAACACCCACTACAAATTTAATATCTTTTTTCATCCTGGTCTTCCATAAATGCTCTTACACTTTTTTTCACCTCTCCCTCAATTGTTGCTGTGCCAATATGGCAAGCTCATTCATTATAACCTTTCAAGCTACCTTTTTTGTGTGCCCAGACAGGTGTTAAAAAAAAGAACAATACTTTTTTGCATACCAAGACTGCCAGCATAGCAAGTCAGAAGGTGATTTATACAGACTGTAGGTAACAGGATAAATCTTTACACTATTGCTTTATGCTCAGATGTTTGTTACTCCCATTGTACCCTGCCATTTTATGTTGTACTTGTTTATAATGTCATGTTTTTCAAGTCAGATAAGCTTTGTCATTAAATTCAGCTTATACGTTGCTACCTGTTACAAATGGTTGCAATTCTATTGCACTGAACACATCAGAGTAATGTACATTTTTGGTGGGTAAGGTGCATTTTGATGGGTGGTAAAGACTACAAAGGATGGTATTCTACCTGAAAATATTGGACAAATTTTCTTTTTTTTCCTACTAATTTGGATCTGGGGTGTTGTCTGGGTGGTGCTTTTTTTTTTTTTTAACTTAAGCTTTTTTGTAGCCAACCTTACCCATTTTTAAACAATTGCTATTAAGTAAGATTCTGGGGCTTTAAAAAAAAATTAAATTGTCCACTTCTGCCATATATGTAAATGTATTTGGATGTCATTATTTCTTAAAGAAAACTTACCCTTAGGATTTGCTCAATTCCTTGTGATTTTATGCAGTGGTGGGATTCAAGTAATTTAAAAACTGGTTTTCTTCCCTAATGATTTCTTCCAACAACCAGTTCACCAAACTGCTCAGAAAGTTAACAACCGGTTCTCCCGAAGTGGTGCGAACTGGCTGAATCCCACCATTGATTTTATGGCATACCCATGAAATATGGCATATATTTTTTTATTGGCAAAAATATATGGTTTCCCATTGATCTTAGTTTTTTATGGATTCAACAATTCGGTTTAAACCCTTGAATTCTTTAGAGGTATCTTATCCAAGTACTCAACAGCTGTAATCCCATTTTGTTTCTGAGCATCAGTTAGTCAAGTGCTACCACTTATGAGACTGTTGCTTATAAGATGAACTTAAAATATGACATTTGAAACAAGGAAATCTTTTTATAATAATATCCTTAGGTCTAAAACGCTTCATAGTTACAGACTCTCATGTCTGAAAGCTCTGTCTAGTTGATCAAAAGTTTGAAATTCAACCCCCCCAAAAATATTTAGTAGCTTTTGAATTATGTCATTCTGTAAGATTAATAAAAGGTCCAAGACCACGATCCACTCTACAACTTCTATTAATACTGCATTCTTAGGCATGCAAATTCAGCGCTACATCTCAATACGTTCTGCAAACCATATTCCACTGAAAATATATGTAATTGCATCCTGAATCTCTATAGTGATTCATATCAAAACAAATTCATTAAATTAAATTAAAGAAAATGTTTCTTTGATGAACACTGCCTTTACAATCTGTGAAGTATTTAAAACAAGTTTTATGAATTGATGCTATAATACCTACCTTTGGGCAGGTATTTGGTAAAGATGAGGAGGAGGAAGAAAGTGATGGGGGCAGTAGCACTAAGGGAGAAAGGCTGAATATTTGAGACCAATGAGATTGTTTAAATCCAAATTCCAACCATCAGAGCACATAGAGAAAAGGATAGACTTAGACAATAGCAGTGAGGTGGAAAAATTCTCCACATCTATATTTCCCACTTCAAAGAGCATTGGAAGAATATAAAGACAGTGAAAAAGATGCACTGAAGTTAGCATACAAAGAAGGCTTACTGAGTACTGGATAAATGTAATTGGGATAAAAGAAAGGCCAAAAGGCCTTAAAGGGCCTGGTGGCTCAGCAGACTAAAAAGCATTGTGATTAACACAAGCTGTCTGCAATTACTGTAAGTTCGAATCTCACCAGGCTCAAGGTTGACTCAGTCTTCCATCCTTTCTAAGGTAGATAAAATGAGGACCCAGTTTGTGGGAGCAATAAGCTGACTTTGTATAAATATACAAAAGTATGAAGGCTATTGCTTAACGCATTGTAAGCCGCCCTGAGTTTCCGGAGAAGGGTGGCATATAAATCAAATTTTTTAAAAAATGATATAAAAGGTGTCCCAAAACTACATGTAGCATCACACGAACACATCAATATTGACACCATCACTTTTGGCCCATTGGAAAAGTCATTTTTACTTTGGAACAGTGTCAGCATTCCAGAAAAACCCCAACTCCAAGTAAAGATGCGGAAGCAAGCATGTTTCCAAAGTTTTCAAAGCTCAAACAGGCAAACTGGAATATCTGGGAAAACCCGAATCTAAAAAGCCCAGGTTTTCCTTCAGTAAGTCAAAGCTCCCAAAACCATCTCCTTTCTCCCCGATCGATCACGTGCTCCAATCAACGTCCGTCCCATCTCGACCCAGCCCCCTTGACCACTCCTTCTCCAGATGCTGGATCACCCCGACCTTGACCGACAGGAAGACTGCTATTATGTCTACTAACAACCCCCCTCCTTAATCCCCCCTCCTATTTCCTGCACATGAGAAGGTGGCAGCATTGAAGCTTCCAGCCTAACATGGCTTCCAAAGTTGACAAACAGCTTGTATCTTGCAACAGTACATTTAAACAACATTTGCCTGTTCCAGGTTGTTGGGATGGGTTTGAACACTGGATAAAAACGCTAAATCCAGTCTAAACATCTGAATAACTGTGCAACCAATCATAATAATAGGAATTGCTATTATCTATCACAAATAGTGTTTTAGTGGAAACTCTCATGGAATATTACAAAAAAACCCATAAAAACCCTTAAAATTGGGACAGATTTTAAAAATGGGGTAGATTTCTTACAAATATAGCAGAATGTAGACACAAAGTTCCCAAGAAGCATTAAACATTCAGTAACTCAGATTGCACAGTTAAATCAACAGATGTCATAAATCTTGACATAAATATTGACTTATTATTTGCCATTAAGTGGTGACTACTCTTAGTGACCACCTAGCTATTTCTCGTGACTCCTCTTTCTCTGGCTCTCTCTCTTTCTCTCTGTTTCTCTCTCTGTTTCTCTGTCTCTGTCTCTGTCTCTGTCTCTGTCTGTCTCTCTCTCTCGCTCTCTCTCTCTCCCTCTCCACACCCCTTCACCTTGATATAATCAAATCAAGCTAATGTAGATTTCTAACTAAAGCTCTTTATCTATTCCATGAAAGTAAATTGATTTATGAACCAAAGGTTTCTTTGCTTTTCTGAATTTTTCATGTTCTTGTAGTATTATAACTTCTTTTTGTACTTCTAGCTGTAATATGTCACTTCTTGATTCTCTTTCCTGTCTGAAAACTTGCAACCATTTTTTCGAAAAATAATTTTTTTTCACCTGAATAGGGAAGGGTTGAAAAAAAATACTTTTTTGCTACATGTTAGAGTTTATGTCTGAGAGGATGTTTTTGGTTTGTTTTTTGTATTTACTTCAAACACCGTCTGTCTGTCATTTTGAGTAGTTGACTGTGAATGTCAGACTTGAAGCATCTCAGATACAGTTTTGAAAGTGTAGAACTTCTCGATCCCTGGATACCAGAATCTGAACTTCTTAGATACTTCAGCCATTTTTGAAAGGATTATGCCTTCAGTTATAGCCTGTTTTTCTGATGTTTCAATGGAGACAGAGCATGCCATGTGAATATTTTTGTAATCAAATGTTTTATTTATTTAATCATGGAACCCTAAAATGGTAAGAAGCAGTGTAGATTAATAATTTAGGAATTCATGCCTTCCACCTTTAATTACACGGCATTGTTAAATTAGTGAAAGCTAGAGACCACTTTAGCACACGGAGCACATGGACAATGGGTGGATTCAGATTCCTTATGTTGAAATAAAGCTTGACTTCCAAGTCAAATGTTCCTATGTGATGGATCTGTGTGGCACTTTATACATTCTAGTAATAGAAAATATATCAAACTTTCATTAGCAGCAGTATCATGTACTCAGAAGCAATAGACTCAGAATAGTCAACAACCACGTGTTTCTGCAAGGAAAAGCTGCCCTTCCATCAGCAAATCCATACAAAATTTGTGGCTATTTTCTTGGCTGCATAAATCTGTGCCCATCTTTTTCTTAATAAGGTTGGCTATGTCCACAAGTTTCCATGGGGCCTGGAAAATATTTGCTAGTCTCTATAAGGTTTAAGGATCTGCCTTTATAACCCCTGAGAATTTACTTCACATATGTAATTGAGGATTGCCTATCATTTATTTCTGCTTCTGTAACATTTTTGGGTTGGGTTTATTTATTTATTTTAATCCTGTGAATTAAAACTGGTGAATTCTTTCTTTCTTTCTTTCTTTCTTTCTTTCTTTCTTTCTTTCTTTCTTTCTTTCTTTCTTTCTTTCTTTC
>WNWU01000003.1:50546316-50565631 GCA_012654045.1 Ptyas mucosa
TTCTATTCTATTCTATTCTATTCTATTCTATTCTATTCTATTCTATTCTATTCTATTCTATTCTATTCTATTCTATTCTATTCTGAAGTGCTGTGGCTCTAACTGAACTAAATCTGACTAAACTGTAGACTGCAACCGAATTATGCCATCTCCAAATCCTGAATCTACAAATTAGATAAAGGATGATGTGCAGAGGCCTACCTAAAGTGAGATTATACCATCGTTGTTCTGGCATAATTACTGCAACTAAAATTTCTAAGATTAGTTTGTCATGCTAGCCATGTCTTGAAGATCCAGTGTATACAAAGCACTTTGCTCTATTTATTTTAATGGTGGGTTTCTACCGGTTCGCCCCGGTTCAAGCAAACCAGTAGCAGCGGCAGGAGGCTCCACCCGCCCGCCCAGACATCATCACGGATGCTCCGAATTGGTAGTGAAGGTAAGTGTAACCCACTACTGATTGATTTCCTTCTAACTAACATCATCAGAAGCCCATCTCCCTCTAGAAGTAATTCAGGAAACATGTAGTGCAGAATGTATTCCACAATGTAATCCACTTTGTGAAAATATATTTCCTGAATGGCCTTTCGTTGGTTAGTTTCTTTGATATGTGAGAATAATTTTATTTATGGAGAGGGGTTTTTTTCCCTTACTTTTTTGCTAAATATATTAAATCTCAGTCCTATGATTTATTTCTAGCTAAATAAAATCTAAATCACCTGGCAGACAACAAGTCATCCACATTGGCCATAAATATATAGCGATAGACAGCAAATGGATAGAGAATGGAAAAGAATATTTTCACTACGTTTGACAGACTTAAGAGTTTGGACACTATGCAACTCCTAAGCACTTTTGGGGGAACACATTTTACAGTTTTATGTAAAATGAGTAGCCAGTGGAACCTAAACACTTCTCCTTTGACCAAGCGCAACAGATTGAACACATTGGACACTATTCTCTATTTTGGAACTGCGAGTTACAGTTTTATTTGAGAGTAGCCATGGACAAATATTTTCAATAAAGTAGTGATGAAAATTAGCACCCACCCCCCTCCTAGAAGAATGAAATATTTTAGGAAATATTGAAAAGGCTGAATATTATATTTCCCTGAATGAGAAAGGGAGAAACATGTTTTAAAGACAAAGCAGCTCCCTGCCACCCCCCACCCCCCACCCCCGCTTCAGCTCCAGGGTGATGGGATTAAGACACGGCCCTCAGGACATGATAGGATTAGCCCTCTATCTATCTAGCAACAGAACTCACCACATGGCACCTGGGGAGATTGCATCATTCAGCAAGATTCAACCAAGCCTGGGACTCAAGACAACCTACAAAGTTACCCCTGCATGGTCCCACGGCAGTCTGACAACCAATCAGAATACATTTCTTACACAGGAACAGGAAGCTCCAAGGAGGGGCCCAAGAGAGGATATAAATCTCTCTCTCTCTCTCACACACACACACACACATCCATTTGCTCATTTTGCCCAGAATCTCAAACTATGTGGTCCTGTCCACCATTAAACCATCTTTCCAAATAGCCTCCATGTTTCCAGTGTCTTTCTCCCCACTTGGAATTGAACCTAGATGGACATTTCTGCAACAGTAGGAAGCATATTTATAGCTTCGGGTGGAAAAGAGTGGTCCTTGGCAGTGGTGGGTTTCAAAATTTTTTACTGTTGGTTCTGTGGGTGTGGCTTGGTGAGCATGGCAGGGGAAGGATACTGCAAAATCCCCATTTTCTCCCAGTCAGCTGGGACTTGGGAGGCAAAGAATATATGGGGACGGGGCCAGTCAGAATTTTTACTACTGGTTCTCCGAACTATTCAAAATTTCCGCTACCAGTTCTCCAGAATTGGTCAGAACCTGCTGAAACCCAGCTCTGATCCTTGGTTGCTCTTTGAGCTTGGTTGCTTTCTTGCAGATATCTCATTACCCAAATTAGGTAACAAACTAAGTAACAAACATTTCTACCATCACTGACAGAGCAAGCCACTAGAATATGAAATGAGAGTAAATCCCACTCCTTACTAGCACTGATCATGTTACTTAGTTTGATAATAAAAGATTTGCAAGAAAACAACCAAGCTCAGACAGCACCAAGACTCCATAGATATCTTCCATTCAAAAAACATGAGCTTTAGAGATCTGAATGATTTTGATGTCTGTGTAGAGCACTAAATACTTGTTCTAATTGTCATTGTAACCTATAAATATGTTTAACATATGCTATGGGCAGATATTCATACATAAACATTATTTTTGTCATCTTTTTTATGTTTACAAATCAATACTGCAATTATGCTATTGAAGATATACTGGACCATTAGAAGAATTATAAAGAGCTCTACGGACTGATTGAAAAAAGCATCTATTTTATAACAAATATATTTTTAATAAGAGCACAGTACTATATCTTTTATTTTTCCAAAAATCTCTTAATAGAATAGTGTGCCAGTTTATGCATAACATGGAGGAAATGAGAAATGCATCTGTCAAAATATGGAAGGCAACAGTAATTTCCTTCCTGCTGATTTACTTGCAGAAACTGTTATTATTAGCTGTTCCAAAAAGCATACTGTATGGATGATACTGAAGTCCAAATAAACAGATAATTTATCTCAAAACTCTGGAAAGATTTCCAGAGTTTTCTGATATATTATATTCATAACAAGGACACTCAGACAAAATCAATATAATCATAAATATCTGCCTTAACTATATAGAGGTGTTAAACCATAAAACATTGCTGCCTGTGTGATACTATACCCAGGAATGATCATAAAATAGCAAAATAAGAAATCTTTGTTAGAACCCTTGAGAATCAAATCCAGGTGTAGCAGGATTATACTAAAAAAAAGATTTTTTTTTTCAGTAAATCAGGCTAGGAAGTTGATCAAACCTTACAGTACAAACCCATTAAGCCAGAGTAATATGACTCAAGATTTAACACTTGGTCTAACTGGACCTTCTAATATTTCAAAGATTAAAAAATTGATATCATATATATATATATATATATATATATATATATATATATATATATATATATATATTTATATGCCGCCCTTCTCCGGAGACTCAGGGCGGCTTACAATGCGTTAAGCAATAGCCTTCATACTTTTGTATATTTATACAAAGTCAGCTTATTGCCCCCATAAACCGGGTCCTCATTTTACCCACTTTAGAAAGGATGGAAGGCTGAGTCGACCTTGAGCCTGGTGGGATTAGAACTCGCAGTAATTGCAGGCAGCTGGATGTTAAATGCTGCCTTAATAGGAGGCATTAGCCTGCTACGCCACTCAGGCTCCTTTATATGCTGGTAAAGTTTACATTTCCACATTATGTATTGCTGCCTGAACAAATTGCAACCCAAGGATTTTTTCTTCTACAGGATATAACCAGACCAGGGGTGAAATGCTCCCAGTTCGGACCGGATCGAGTGATCCGGTAGCGATTGTGGCAGGTGGTTTGGACAACTGGTAGTGAGGGTGCTGTGAGGCTCCACCCACCCACTTGGGTATCATTCCTGATTTTGTGCATGCACAGGGGGTTTGTGCACGCATGTGATGCGCACACAAGAGACAGTGAAGCGAGCGCACACATGTGGCACTTGCACTTCCGAACTGGTAAGGAAGGTAAGTAGATTTCACCCCCGAACCAGACATGTTGTTTTTATTAAATTGTGCTAAACTATACATTATTTCAAAATATATTCAATGGCATTGTGTACATCAGCAGCTATACAGACTTTAAATGGTCTTTTGATCCCCTCTTTGTAAGAATGACTAAACTGTGGGAGTATGGCTCATTGTCTAAAATAATTTTGGTTTTTAAACATAAATCTGATCTAATTTGAATTGGAAACTATTCTAGAATTAAAATCTCACATCTGAGATTGGTTTGGTTTCTAAAAATTAGTAATGATTCTTAGCATCAGTTAGCAAGGCTAACTATATATTTTTTAGTTTAAAGCTCAATTGAGATATGTGGATTCTGTCTAGAAAATAGATGTGAAGAATTCATGGAATGGAATTGGGATGACTGAATGGAACTGAGTGTTTACCGGCTGGATGCCCTTCCTGATGCCTATGTGGAGCTCACAGCAGATATTTTATATTTGCACCCTGACAGTTAAATATCTGCCGCTATCTAGGATCGAACTCAGCCTCCTGATTGTGAGGCGAGAATGTGAGATACATACATATACACATACTGTATTTTTTGGTGTATAAGATGCACTCTATCCTCCAAAGTGGGTGGAAATGTCTGTGTGTCTTATAGAGCGAATGTTGCCATAGCCCCTACCCTTCAGTCTCTGCCTCCCAGCAATTGCAGCAAACAGCAAACAGCCTGGTCAGCTCTAGCACAGCCTGATCAGATCTAGCACAGCCTGATTTAGCATGAGCAGCTGATTGGCAGTTGGATCTGCCTCCCAGAATAGCGCCTATCAGCTGTTCCAGACTGCGGGGATTGCCACCACCCATCACCACCATCACCACCCATCACACATTGCCGCTTCTGCATGCCCCATTTTCAGCCTCCGCGCACTCCGTTTTTGGCCCATTCCAGCATGCGGGGATAGGCAACGGTGGCAATCCCGCCACCTGGAATGGGGCTAAAACAGGACACCGGAGGTCGAAAATGGGGCGTGTGGAGGCAAGAAACAAGATGTGTGGAGGACGAAAATTGGGCATGTGGCGGTAGTGATAGGTGGCGGCAGTGATAGGTGGCAGCAGCGATGGGCGCCAATGAAGCCGATCGGTGGTGCAGATCCCTGCAGCCTGGAACAGCTGAGAGACGGTATTCCAGGAGGCCAATCCAACTGCCAATCAGCTGCTTGTACTAAATCAGGCTGTGCTGAAGCTGACAAGGCTGTTTGCTGTTTGCTGCAAGGAGGAAAATTGCTGGGAGGCAGAGGCAGATTTCTTTTTCTTGTTTTCCTCCCCAAAAGCTAAGTGCATCTTACAGTCCAAAAAATATGGTACATACATACATACATACGTGTGTGGGAAAATCTTTATGTATAAGTGAAATTCAGTAAAATTGTAAGCTGCTCAGAGTCATTGGATTCAGTTGGGCAGCTATGGAAATAAAATAAATTCAATCAAACTAATGAATAAATTAAAAAGTAAAATTGCTTCAATAAAAGACCTTTTGAATGTAATTTATGATTTTTTAAAAAAAAAGAACTGCAGATATCAGAACGCTTGTATTAATAAAAACTATTATATGAAGGTAAACTTTGTTCTATAAAAATGTAGTTATTTTTTAAATGATTGTATCATTGTGAAGATTGTACAACCTTCAAGTAAAAATAGCTCCATATTTACTGCCAGCTATGATCATCCCCAAATGGGTAACAACTGCTTTTCTCCTACTTTGTGCTTCAGCTGTCTGATTCAGTTACCACATTAACATAAATGTTGGGGATGGATTAGATGGATTAGCTAAATAGCTACAGTAGATAGAGTTCTATTGGTTAGATAAGCAGTGATATATAGTTGATTAATAAATGAATTAGATAAATATTTCTGCTCTGGAGCTCTGGACAATTAAACTGGAACTAAAGCGTTTGAAAAGAACAAGTTCAATTTATCTACTCCACTTCAAAGACATGAAAAATCTGACTGGAATTATTGAACTTTGCCTTGAGATCAGGGATATTTGATGGTTTTACAAAAGAAATAATTAATTTGAAGTTCTGCTACAAAGATGCTTAATCCTCCAAAACAAAACCAATCCTCTTATTTAAAAAAAAAAAAATAGCCAAAAGCAAAGCAAAGAAAGAAAAGAATATCCGGACTTGATTTATTTGAATACAGCTAACAGGTTTTCTTCCTAGTTATTCTTTTAAAAATGACCTGCCTTAGAAACAATCCACCATTTCTGTCTATGTGATTGTGTTCATACATTATAAACCTTCCCAGTACAAATGTTTTGATTTTACTTTCTTACCTGTTTATATTTATTATCTTTGTCTGATTGAATATTGATTTATATTGTTTTATATATTTTATTATGTATTTGGCACTTTGTAATTATAAATACTTCAAGAAGCTCTCGTATAAGAAATAGAATGCAAAAATAAATATATTATAATGCAATAACATTCCTTTACTTAGACTCCTTTAGCACTTTAATAATAATAATATTATAATAATTTTATTTCTATACCACCCTTCTCCCGAAGGACTCAGGGCGGTGTACAGCCTATTAAAATCACAAAGACAAACAATAATTAAAATAATTTAAAATTATTAAATAATTTTGGCTCAATGTTAAAATCCCAAAAATTTAAAACATCCAATTTAAAATCATTACATTGATAGCCTGACCTGGCGGAACAGCAGGGTCTTTAGGGCACAGCGAAATACCCTGAGGTCGGAGATCTTACACATTTCCGGGGGCAGTTCATGCCACAGGGCTGGGGCTCCCACAGAGAAGGCCCTCCCCCTGGGTGTCGCCAGCCAACATAACTTGGCCAATGGCATCCTGAGGAGACTCTCTCTGTGGGAGTGAACTGGCCGGTGGGAGGCTATTGGTGGCAGAAGTCGGTCTCGAAGGTACCCGGGTCCTATGCCATGGAGCCCTTTAAAGGTGGTGACCAACACCTTGAATCGCACCCGGAAAACCACTGGGAGCCAGTGCAGCTCGCGCAGGAGGGGTGTCACGTGGGCACAACGGGTTGCGCCCATAACCAACTGCGCGGCTGCATTCTGGACCAGTTGAAGCCTCCGAGTGCTCTTCAAGGGGAGCCTCATGTAGAGAGCATTACAACAGTCCAGCCGGGAGGTGACTAACTGAATTTGAATAACTGAATGGAATTTTACATTACATCTTCCCATATTTTATGAAGGAAGGGTATAAAACAAAATTGGATTATACAGTATTCATTAATAAATATTGCAGTCAAGATCCTTCTTTATCTCCAGCAAAACAGGACAAGGATCATTGGCCATTATCTGTTATGCTGCATAAGAATTGATTTCTCCTATGTACATACTTGCATATATTGCTCGTTTTTTTAATGGTTGATTGCATCAGATGTTCAAAGCAGATACCTATGCCAGATCAATTATATTCAGGATTATAAAAATAATGTGGGTGGCTGCAACCTCGAACAACTGATAATTTCAAGGTCATGTATTATTTACAAGGTTCGGCTACTTTTCCCAAAAAAGTTATTGGAAGCAATTTGAACGTATTTTATTATCAACAGAATGACGATAGAAGAATGCTGTATATTTTGGAAACATTTCTCTAAAGGTTAGAAAAGAAAAAGCACCAGATGCAGTGGTGGGTTTCTACTGGTTCTACCCGGTTTGGGTGAAGCTGTAGCGGCGGCAGCAGGTGGCTCCGCCCACCCACCCGGACATCATTACAGATGCTCTGCGCATGCATGCGTGCTCGCATTAGCGAACCAGTAGCAAAGTTAAGTGAAACTCACTACTGACCAGATGGGAAGGGTGAGACATCCGACAGCAGTGCTGTTAAGACTATCTGTCTTTAGAACTCCTAAAGGTGCTTTTTTTTCAAAAAGCAACTGGATTTTCCTTGTTTTTGCTCGAAGATGTCTCACTTCTCATTCAAGAAGCTTCTTCAGAACTGATTCTATGACTTAGCAGCAGAACCTATTCCTTGCCAACTGTAGCTTCAGACTTTGTGTCTTCCAAGGAAACGGGTTCTGTTCTAAAATAGACAAAGACATATTTGAGTTCCTAAACAATGGATCCCTGTGAAAACAATTGTTGGGCTTGTGGGAAGCCCCCCCCCCCCTTTCCTAAAAGACTGAAATATTTTGCTAAATATTAAAAAGGCAGAATATTATATTTACCCAATGGAAAAATATGCTCTTAAAGACAAAGCAGACTCAGTCTTTCTTAATTGCCTCCTCCCCCCCACCGCCTCCCCCACAAATATTTTGTGCCCATTAAGAAAGATTGGGCCAACCTATCTACAAAACAAAAGAACTTCAGCTCCAGGATCATGGGATTAAGAACAGGACATGACCCTTCAGGACATAATAGGATTAACCCACTACCATTTCGCTGAAGACACAGAGCCCCATACTTTGCATAATTTCCTAAAGGCATTTCAGACATTGTGCAACACCCCCGCCCCCAAACAGCAGCATCTCTGAAACTTATAAAAATCCATGTACTCATCAAACCAATTGGTCAGCTGCACTAGAACCACAAACCCTGGTGATTCTGTTCATCAATAAATGGACCTCTCTTTCCAATCAGTCTCCAGCCTCTATGTTGTTTCCAGCGTCTTTCTCCCAGCTTGGAACTGAACCAGATGGGATTTTCCTTCCAACAGGCTTGTAGATGTTGGACCGCAATCCTTAGTATTCCTGTCAGTGGCTGTTTTTACTGCAGAGGCTGGGAGTTTCAATTGAGTAGCATTTGGAATGCACAGGATGGCTTCCTTGGAATAGACAACATAGAGCCAGGAAGGTAAATAATTTGACCCAGTGTTTCTCAACCCTGGCAACTTTAAAGTATGCAGGGATCAATTCCCAAAATTCACCCAGCATGAACTGATCTCTCTCTCTCTCCTCCTCCTCCTCCTCCTCCTCCTCTCCCTCTCTGTGTATAATATATGTAAATTAGTTTTCTGTGCAAAATTTCTTTAAAACTCAGTTCTATTTGTGGGCAGAGAAATTGGAGGAAACATCTCATGAAAATTCTCCAGACGCAAAGGAAAGATAACTTACCCAACCATTTTTAAAGCAGGACATACTGTTAGCAGTAACAGAACACAAAATGTGTCCCACTGATTTTTTTTCCCCCTTATCTTTCTCTAGCAACAACTGTGTTAGCCAGCAATTTTTTTTTTTAAACCCTCCGTGATGTTTTGAAGAAAACATTTTAGGGCCTATTTTGAACCTTCTATAGAAAAATATGGAGGAGAGAAGAAATTGCCAAGTGATTTCCTATCTCTAAAGTAAAGATTCCAGCTTGACTCTTGGTCATTTCATGTTGTTTTCTTAGTAATGATAACAAAAAATATGGTTTGCTATGCTTTCTTCTAAGACTTAAAAAACAAAAATCCCAGCTATAGCATTTTCTGGTTGTTATCCAAGTATTTAAAATATTTTATGAAACTAACTAAGGTTGGCTTGATATGGCCATCTGGATTATGTTATTTATTTGTTTGTTTGTTCAATTTATATAGCCATCCATCTCACATATATAACTCTGGTTTTTTTCCCCTTCCCTTGATCACACCATCAAAACCAAGTGACAAAATTCCCAATTTTTAGCACTTTTTTTTAAATTGGGAGGAAAACAGATCCTTCATAAAGGTTAATGCATCTAAAATCTCCCTAAAATAAATCAATGGAATTAAAGAAATGGCAAAAACTACAGCTTTATTCTTCATGTCTGTGATGATCTGCAGCACTCAACTGGAAAATTTATTTTCCAGACTCCACATATGTCTGCTGAGATCACAGAAAATTGCCCATTAAATCTTACAATGGTCAATCAATGTGTTGGAAGGAATGTCCATCTGGGTTCAGTTCTAAGTGAGGAGAAAGACACTGGAAACATGTAGGCTGCTTGGAAAGATGGTTTAATGGTAGAGTGGACAGGACTACATGGTTTGAGGTTCTGGTTGAGAGAGAGGGAGGGAGGGAGGGAGGGAGGGAGGGAGGAGAGAGACAGATTTATACATTCTCTTAGGGCCTGCCTTAGAGTTTCCTGTTCCTGTACAAGAAATGCATCCCATTGGCTGTGAGACTCCCAGGGGGTGGGGGTCTTAGCTACCTTTGTAGGCTGTCTGTGTCCCAGGCTTGGTTGAGTCTTGCTGGGTGATATAATCTTCCATGTGATGAGATGGGTAGAGGGCCATGTCTTAATTCCATCACCCTGGAGCTGAAGTGGGGGAGGGGTGCAGGGAGTTGCAGGAAGTTGCTTTGTCTTTAAAAACATGTTTCTCCTTTTCTCATCCAGTGAAATATAATATTTTGCCTTTTTAATAGTTCCCAGAATATTTCATTCTTCTAGGAGGGGAGTGAGTGCTAA
Organism: Ptyas mucosa; assembly: GCA_012654045.1. Classification (NCBI taxonomy): domain Eukaryota; kingdom Metazoa; phylum Chordata; class Lepidosauria; order Squamata; family Colubridae; genus Ptyas; species Ptyas mucosa. The sequence goes on from WNWU01000003.1 coordinate 50,556,354, forward strand.
CTTCTTACAAATGGAACTTATGTAAGGCTACTGTAAGATATATTAAGATATGTATAGTTGATCTGAATATTTACACTAGCTGAACTTATGCTCATATTCTTACTGTTCCTTTCCTCTTTGACACAATTGCAATCTTGTTTATCATAAATCATAGCTTTAAAATATCTAGTGGCAGTTTTTAACCACATTTGGCAGACTAGAGAAGTGATGATATTAAACTTCAAGATTTTCTCCTACTGAATATAAGGACTAAAGAGCAAACATTTGATATGAATTATATAGCACTAATTCCAGCCAATAATGCAGTGTTGGATTCTTATCAATGTTTCTCAAATAATTAAAAATGCTTAATGAAAATATCAGACACACTTAATTTTTTTTAAAAAAAATCATCATCATCACCATCATCATCATCATCATCTATCTGTAGGATATAAGTGATAAACAGTTTTTAAAGATGTAAACCTTTTCAATAGAAAGGTTGGAAGAAATTCAGTTCCACTTTTCCCCCTTATCTTTCTCTAGCAACAACTGTGTTAGCCAGCAATTTTTTTTTTAAACCCTCCGTGATGTTTTGAAGGAAACATTTCCACTTGGAACTGAATCCATCTGGGTTTCGTTCCAAGTGGGGAGAAAGACACAGGAAACATGGTGGCTGCTTGGAAAGATGGTTTTAATGATGGACAGGATCACATGCCTTGAAGATCTTGGATGAAGAAAAAAAGGGAAGAGATGCAGAGGGTGCCTGGGTTTTATGCCCTCTCTGGGCTTTTGAATTTGAGCTTGTTTTCTGATTGGTCGTCAGACTCCCATGGGGTCATGCAGGGGCAACTCTGTAGGCTGTGTGTTTGAGTCCCAAGTTTGGTTGACTCTTGCTGGGTGATTATGTAGTGAAAGGGCTCTGGTCCATTCCTACTATGGCTCTGCCTGAAGGAGGTAGATCTTTATCTAGAATAGACTGGCCCGGGCCTTAATGGCCCATTAACAAAGATGTGTGGAGGAGTGAGTTTCTGCCTCCCTTTTAGGGGAAATATTCTGCCATTTTCATAATTCCTAAAATATCTCACTTTTCTAGGAGAGGGGTGGGTGCTAACTTCCTACATTATACTGAGTTCATTATCCAGATTGTCAGTGTGATATTTTCAACTAGTACTACCTAGTCACATTTATTTACCTGTATTTCTAGCTTCAGGCAGAAACTAGCCATAGTTTTGCTACCCAATTTATCATCATTTGTATCTACTTATGACTGTGTAAAACCAATTGCTTTAAGTATTAAAGTACCATATCTTCTTAAAGGCTCAGGAAAATAATCTGGGAAAATTGCCATGCTTTCAGAACATACATATTGCAAGTAAATATAGCACTATTAAGAAAGTCATTTTAAATATGTCCTGTAGAGTACATAACTACGAGACAGGTTTTCTTTTCCCTAGTCCCGTGATGGCGAACCTATGGCACAGGTGCCACAGGTGGCATGCGGAGCCATATTGGTAGGCACGCAAGTGTTACCCTAGCTCAGCTCCAGCACGCATGCGTGCACTAGCCAACTGATTTTCAGGCCTTCCGGTCCCCCCGGAAGTCAGGAAACTGGCTGTTTCTGGCCTCCGGAAGGCCTCTGGGGGAATGGGGAAGACTGTTTTTGCCCTCCCCAGGCTCCTAGAAAGCCTCTGAAGCCTTGGGAGGGGAAAAACAGGCCTACTGGGCCCACTGTGCCATCGGGTGCCAAAAGCAGGGGGAAGTGTGGGGGGGTCACGTGTGCATGAGCGGGAGGGCGGGGCGTATTGAATTATGGATGTGGGCACCCGCACCCATGACTCTCCACGTTCTCCCCGCTTTTGGCACGCGACGGCAAAAAGGTTAGCCATCACTGCCCTAGTCAGTGGTATACACATAGACTGAAATAAGTGTTATAGTAAATAAAAGGACGTGGTGGCTCAGTGGCTAAGAGTCTGAGCTTGTCGATAGAAAGGTCAGCAGTTCAGCGGTTCAAATCCCTAGTGTTGCGTAATGGGCTAAGCTCCCGTTACTTGTCCCAGCTTCTGCCAACCTAGCAGTTCGAAAGCACGTAAAAAATGCAAGTAGAAAAATAGGGGCCACCTTTGTGGGAAAGTAACAGAGTTCCATACTCTTTTGGCATTTAGTCATGCCGGCCACATGACCACGGAGACATCTTCGGTCAGCGCTGGCTCTTCGGCTTTGAAATGGAGATGAGCACTGCCCCCTAGAGTCGGGAACGACTAGCACATATGTACGAGGGGAACCTTTACCTAAATAAAAGGATGGACTTCAAATTTGTGCTCAGTGATATCCCACCTAAAATCAAGAAAGGAGTGGATTTGCCCATTAGCTTCCCTCCCCCTCCAACCAGTTCTTCTGAAAAGCAGTTCTAAACAGTGAGCAGTAACAGGCTGTGGAATTAATCTACATTGAAAAATTCTAAAGTTTGTTATTAAATTTGATGGAAATTTTGCTTTAGATATTTTTCAAAGTGGAGACAACTTCAGAGAAATTCTGCCCAAAGTGAGCTGAGTTTGAATTAAATGCTAATGGATAGAGTGCAGTATTTGTGCACTTAATTGGGTTATTATTTATTTATTATTTACCAAATTTATTGGCAGCCCATCTTATTACAGGATAACTCTTAATTGGGTCATGCACTAAATGTATGTGTGTTTGTGAGTGGTCTGCAGATGTTTTTGCTTTTGTACTTTAATGATATTCCAAGAGATGAAATTATGAGGAAACTTTCCTTTGTTGTTGTTTTTTCATGAGAACAATTGTTACTAAAAAAGAAGTATATATACTTCCCTTTAGAAATAGCTGAAAACTTTCTCCTTCCTGTACAAAAATCATGGACTCAATTTTTCCTCCCAGACATTAGATTAAAAATAAAGGTCATTTCTATCTGACTCTAATTAATAATACAGTAAGCCAAGCATGCTGTTTAATGAAGACCCTACTTTTGTTTTGTTATTATTATTTTGTCAAAGAAATTGTAAAAGACTGTGGACACAAGAGGCCTCACAGAACTGTTGGGCTCATTTGAGATGAAATGAGATGAAAGTCAGGGAAGAAAGGGACACGACTGGAATAAAATGTAATAACCTGGAAATGCAAGAATAGAACAAAACTGCAATTTGATCAGGATAAAACATAAGTTGACTCTCTGTTCTCAATATGAAGGAAGAAAATAGATTAACAGGAAGGCAGGGAAAAGGTCCTATGGAAATATGAGGAAGGGGAGGGTAAGGAAGGGGAGAGGGGAGGGGAGGGGAGGGGAAGGGAGGAGGGAGGGAGGGAGGGAGGGAAGCAGTGGTGGGATTCAGCCTGTTCTGTCTGAATTGGGCGAACAGGTAGCGGTGACTGTGGGAGGCTCTGCCCAGCCTCCCGGACGTAATGTGCAATTACTGGGCATGTGCAGAAGGCTGCGCGTGTGCTCACATTTTTACGAACCGGTAGGGAAGGTAAGTGAATCCCACCTCTGGAGGGAGGGAGGGAGGGAGGGAGGGAGGGAAGGAAGGAAGGAAGGAAGGAAGGAAGGAAGGAAGGAAGGAAGGAAGGAAGGAAGGAAGGAAGGATTTTTCTTGGTCTTTAAATCAATATGATGAATTAGCATACTAGACCAGTAGATACCATTTTAACCTTTAAAAGGAAGTATCAAGGGGCAGAACATCAACATCAGGATTGATGCAACAATACGGCATAAAAATGATCTAGAAAATGCAAAGAACCACATGTTTGTGGGTATAATAGTTTTGCAGCAGATATTGTGTACAAACACAGTGTTCCTTAGCTTTCTTAAAAATTGTCTATCCATTAGTCCCAGCAAGAAAGAAAATGTTTGGTTTCAATTGAATGTCGATTTTTAAAATTCTCTGTACCAAAAATTTTCTGGCTTTTGTAAGTCCACCAGGCATGATAAAATGACCCTTCATGTTGTCCACATTTCCAGCAAAGATTTGAGGTACCTTTATACATTCTGGATAATTTTTCTACAATCATGTAGCTTCTTTGGTGTTTCATCTAACACCAGGGAAAATATAGTACAGTATTCATGAGCCAGTTTAAATCTAATCACATGTCATCTGGCAGGATGGCTGAGTGGTTAAGATGCTGGGCTTGTCAGCTGGAAAGCCAGCAGCACAGATTCGAGACCTGAGCTCCATGCAACAGGTGAGCTCCCATCCTTGTCCCAGTACCTTCCAACCTAGCAGTTCAAAAGCATACAAATGCAAGTAGATAAATAAGTACCACTTTGGTGGGAAAGTATCAGCACTGCACAATGTTTTGCTGGGCAACTAACCATGGAAATGTCTTCAGACGGCTCTGGCTCAATGGTCTTGAAATGGAGATGAGCACCACACTCTCTATAGCAGGGATGTCAAACTCGAGGCCCACGGGTTGGATGTTTCATGCACTGGCCAGTTTAGGGAAGGGGGAAAAGTCACAATATGTCATGTGACAACAAGATGGTGCAACATCCCTGCTCTTTAGTCAACAATAATCAGCAAAATAAAATCTGCAGGGTCTCTATTTTTTTTATTATTATTTTTACACACCATGTGCTTAGAAACTAAGGTGACAAATCAATTGCCTGTCTCCACTCTTGGAATTCAATACATGTTCAGTGCTCCTTTGTTTATTCATCTACGTTTAAGTACCATTCAATATTTAACCAAAAACAGTAAGTTTTTTTTATTGTCAAACTATACCAGATTGATTTCTTTATATATATATATATATATATTTCTCGATTTCTCTGAGCAGTAATTTTCTATTGTTTCACTGCTGAGAAACAAGAAAGAAATGTGTGCAATTATATTAACCAGTATTTAATGAAACATTTGGGGATCTGGATGCATACAGCGAAATTGTCAAAATATTTAAACAATGGTTCAAAGGCTCACATAATTACCTTATCCATTTGCAAATATTCTCCCATAAAGCAGGAAAGATACTACCTAATCAAACAGAAATAACAACAAAGGATTCCTGCCAAGAGCAAACTGAGTCAGTTCAGACAGGGAACTGCAAAACATAATGATACGAGAAAGAGATCTTTATGGATAAGTTTTTATAGCATGATTAGGAATCACATTTTTTACTTATTGGAAAAAGAACATAGCAGAAAAAGTAATAAGTCTTGAAGAGTCATTTAAAACACTATATTACCATTTGAATATACAGGCTTTTTTATTTTGTTTTGCTGAGCCAGAATAATGGCAATGTTAAACTTTCAGAAACATTGGTTAAAATTCCCATTTCATTTCATTTATCTTTCTTGAAATGCCTAACTACACTCGATTATAATAGAATAAAATAAGAGTTGGAAGGGACACTGGAGGTCTTCTAAGTCAAACCCCCTGCTTAGGTACGATACCCTACCACCACTTCAGACAAATGGTTATCCAACCTCTTCTTTAAAATTTCCAGTGTTGGAGCATTTACAACTTCTGGAGGCAAGTTGTTCCACTGGTTAACTGTTCCAACCGTCAGGATTATTAAACTATATTTTTACATAACGGAAAAAGTCTCCATGACATTGTAAAAACTGACTCACAAAAGCATATTGAAGAATAGCTAAACATCACCCTTAAAAGCAAGTTTGCAATGTTATTGGTTTCCCAATTTTTAACTTTAGCTGAATAAAGAAGGAATATCCTTTCGACAACAAAAAAAGAGGGTTAAACTGGTCATTCAGGAAATAATAAGAGGTGGGCACTGATTTTGAATCACATCCTGTCCAACCTAGTCATGTGAATAGGAACTGAAGATCTTTGATTTGTCATCAATTAAAAATAACTATAAAAGTACATTAGTCTCACATCATTGGCCTTTTGATGTATCAAAAAAAAAAAGACAGGTTATTTTTGCAACAGAAACAATGTGCTTAATGCCATGAGTTTTGCATCATGGAATTTGAATTTCCAGTTCTTGGTAAGAAATGCACACCTGGATCCTAGAAATTATACTTCCATTCCTCCAAACTTTCCTAGTGATGTTTTGTCTCCTCTGTGTTATTCCCTGTTGCCACCAGAAGTGTTTCAGGGGTTGAAGTTGGAGAGTTCAAAAAACATCAAGATAACATCAGGCTTGTGATGGGAACACTGCATGTGACACGCATAAAAATGGTGCAGGGAATAGAAAACTGTCCCAGGCAGAAAATTAGGATCATGTTGCAGATGAATTTGGCCCCCAGATGTTGCTGATTTACTATTCTCTTGCTTGCCATTTCCCTATTTGAATCATAGCAGTATTTGGAAGGCCACATACTAAATCTGAAAGTCAGAAAGTCAGAAGGAGTCTGGTAATACCCTTTTCCATTATTAAACTTTATTAAAAGGCATTAGATTTCATAAACTGCAGCTTCCTTCATCAGATAGACACAGTGGCTAGATGTCTACTTTCTGTCCTGTCCTGTCCTGTCCTGTCCTGTCCTGTCCTGTCCTGTCCTGTCCTGAAAATCAGTAGCATTAAAGATTCTGAGAGAGTTAAAAGTTCTTAGATCTAACTGGTCTTCTCAGTCTGTAAATTATCTTCAATCCTTGGAATTTAGAAAGGTAAATAAGCACATATATAAATCAAGGAATCCCGGCTAGGTAGGTTCTCTGTGGCTCACTTATTTCATTTCCTAAAACAGGGGTCTGCAACCTTAAACACTCAGAGCCATTTGGCCCCATTTCCCATAGAAAAGAAAACACCAGGAATCACAAAACCTGGGTGGGCATGGCCAACTCAACATCACTCCCACCAAGTCACATGACCCCCCCCCCAGCCATGCCCACCCAGGTTTTGTGGCTCCCAGTGTTTTCTGTGGGAAATGGGTCCCACAGTCTCTCTCACTCTCTCTCTCTCCCTCCCATTTGTTTTTCTCTTTTTCCTCTCCCTCCCTCTTTCTTTCTTTCTCTTTCTTTCTCTCCCCCTTCTCTCATTTGTTTCCCTCTTTTTCTTCTCTCATTCTCTCCCTCCAGCTCTCACTAATTTCCCTTTCCCCCTTCTCTCTCGTTTGTTTCTCTTTTTTTCCTCTCACTCATTCTCTGCCTCCATCATTTTCATATTTCGCTCTCTTTTTCTTCCTTTTTCTCTCTCTCATTTCTCTCTCTGTCTCTCTCCCTCTCATTTCCATTTTTCTCTTTTTTCTCTCCCTCCCCTCCCTCTCCCTCCCTCCCTCTCACTTTCTTTCTTTTTTCTCTTTTTCTTTCTTTCTCTGCCCCTTCTCTCTCTCTTTGTTTCTCTCTTTTTACTTCTCTCATTCTCTGCCTCCATTATTTTCTCATTTCTCTCTCTCTTTCCCCCCTTTTCTCTCTCTCATTTCTCTCTCTCTCTCTCTCTCTCTCTCTCTCTCTCTCTCTCTTTCTCTCTTGTGAGCAGAGATACCCTCTGCAAGCAAACAAACTGGTGCCATTGGTGGCATTGATTTAAAAGCAACTCCAGGCAGCTTTAAATCTGCATGAGGGACTTTCGCTGCCTGAGGATGCTTTTCAACCGATGCCACAAGCAGCACTGCTCAGCAGAAGTAAAGAAGCTCAGGGCAGTGGGAAAAGGGTGCTGGCCCTGCCAAAACATGCATGCCCACTCTGGGGATCAGGCTCGGAGAAAGCTGAAGCACTCTCACCAAAGACACTCGCCATCAGCTGGTCAACCTGCCCGCCTTTGCTGTGCTTTGGCTGAGCCCGGCCCCTCACTTGAGAAGGGTATCCCCGCTTGTGCGCACCCACCCAGCCCCACAACAGCTAGCAGGTGGTTGTGTGAGGAGAAGGAAGAGGAGGGTCATCTTCAGGGAAGCCCCCACCATGGCTCATGCTCACTCCTCAGCTGCGGGCCTGTCCCCCTTTCCATCGTACCCTCGTCCCGGATCCCATTCTCACCCCGCCAGCCCTCATGTTAGTGAGGTTGGTGTCGGTTATAGCCAAGTTGGGCCAGTGTCTGGGGCGGAGAGCAGGTTGTGCAACCGGGTTGGCAGGGATCTGCAAGAGAAAAGTCAAAGAGCCACATGTGACTCTGGAGCTGCGGGTTGCCGATACCCATCCTAAAAATATCCTGGGACCTCTGTATTAATTAAAAGTTCATTGATAGCTAGTATTGTAACCATAAAAAAAAAAACAGTTGCATTTTTCAATCATCTTTATTCAACTCTATTGTGTTTTTCCAACTTTTGTAAAAGGAGAATGGATGACATTTACTTGCAGGGTGTTGATGCTCAGGTATAAAGCATTCCATTTTATGTCATTCTCTCACTGGCAGTTTTGCACTTTCCCTGGATTTCTACGTTTCAGTGGTGGTCTGAGGAGGGCTGCTTAACTGGTCATTTTTCCTATACAATAGCTTTCTGGAAGGGTTTTTGGATCAAAAAGTGCATGTAGAGAGGCTGCAGAGTTGTGTAATAGATAGCAGCGGTGGAAAGACAGAGATACACAGCCTCCTTGTCACCATAAAGCATCAAGGAAAATTCTAAGACACAGCAAAATGAATTTCTATTTCTACCTGACAGAGAGACACATAAACAAGCAACAGAAGCCTTTGCTGGAGAAGACACTTTTCAAAATAATAATAATGAGCAGACAGCAACAGACAACAAATGTCATATCTTACAAAGAAGGTAAAGAAACAGTGGACCGCCTAGTTAGCTGCTGCAAGAAGTTCTCACAAACTGACTACATAGTAGCAACAATGATGCTTTGGAATATCTGCAAGAAATGCCATTTGCCTGCAAGCAAGAACTGGTGGGACCATAAAATAAATAAAGTAATTGAGAACGAAGAAGAGGCCAATGGCCTCTGAGACTTCAAGCATGTGCCACATAACAGCACACATTTAACAATTGTTGATAAGAAAGAAAGAAAAAAGTATGAATATTGGACACTGTAGTATCTGGAGACAGCACAATAACAGAAAGAGGTAGGCAAAATTACTTAGTACAAAGACCTGCAAATAGAAGTGGAATACTAATAATAATAGCAAAAGAAAGCAAGGATGGTACCAATTGAACTAGGTGTTTTGGGTGCAATCCCAAAACATTTGAAGCACTATTTGAAAGCCACTAGCGTTGACAAAATCTCCATCAGTCAATTGCAAAAGGCAGCTTCTTTATTCAGAGTAGCTTATATCTTGCAACAATATGTTTAACGCCATCAAACAACAACAACAGGTCTTTGGGAAGGACTTGATAGGTCCATAAAAATGCCAAATTCAGTCTAAGCGACCAGCTGAGAGTTGCAATCAAAATAATAATAATAATAATAATAATAATAATAATAATAATAATAATAATAATA
>WNWU01000003.1:50572368-50592498 GCA_012654045.1 Ptyas mucosa
TAGAATAGAATAGAATAGAATAGAATAGAATAGAATAGAATAGAATAACAGAATTGGAAGAGACCTTGGAGGTCTTTTAGTCCAACCCCCTGCTTAGGCAGGAAACCCTACACCACTTCAGACAAATGGTTATACAACATCTTCTTAAAAATTTCCAGTGTTGGAACATTTACAACTTCTGGAAGCAAGTTTTTCCACTGATTAATTGTTCTAACTGTCAGGAAATTTCTCCTTAGTTCTAAGTTGCTTCTCTCCTTGATTAGTTTCCACCTGTTGCTTCTTGTCCTACCCTTAGGTCAGTGGTGAGTTGCCCCCGGTTTGGACCAGTTTGCAAGAGCCGGTAGTAAAACCGGCGGGAGGCTCCACCCACCATCCCAGATGTCGTCATAGTTAATCTGTGCACACGCAGAAGATCACGTGTGCGCGATCCCATTGCGAACCAGTAGTAAAGGTAAGTAGAACTCACCCCTGCCTTAGGTGCTTTGGAGAATAACTTCTTTGTGGCAACCCCTGAGATATTGGAACACTGCTATCATGTCTCCTCTCCTTGATTAGTTTCCACCCATTGTTTCTTGTCCTACCCTCAGGTGCTTTGGAGAATAGCTTGAGTCAGTGGTGAAATCCAGTTTTTTTTTACTACTGGCTCTGTGGGCATGGCTTGGTGGGTATGACAGGAGAAGGATACTGCAAAATCTCCATTCCCACCCCATTCCAGGGGAATGATACTGCAAAATCCCCATTCCCTCCCCACTCTGGGGCCAGCCAGAGGTGATATTTGCCAGTCTCCGAACTACTCAAAATTTCCGCTATCAGTTCTCCAGAACCTGTCAGAAACTGCTGGATTTCACCCCTGGCTTGACTCCCTCTCCTTTGCGGCAATCCCTGAGATATTGGAACACTGCTATCATGTCTTCCCTAGTCCTTCTTTTCATTAAACCAGACATACTCAGTTCCTGCAACCATTCTTCATATATTTTAGCCTCCAGTCCCCTAATCATCTTTGTTGCCCTTCTTGGCACTCTTTCTAGATCCTTTTTACATTGTGGCGACCAAAACTGAATGCAGTATTCCAAGTGTGGCCTTACCAAGGCATTATAAAGTATTAACATTTCACCTTATCTTGATTCAGCTGATATGCAGAATCAATATGCAGCAGGTATTTTCTCTTTGCTCCCTGAGCCCTTCTTTTCGCTACACTAGACATACCCAATTCCTGGAATAATAACATTATTATTCCCTATCAGGAGGTATCCCAAATTCTTAAATGAGCAATATTATTTTTCCAACACTTTGAATAGAAATATTTTTTGCAGGAAGTTGAATATCCTTTACTTCTCCCTGCTCCAGTCTTCTAAACTTCAACTCCCAGAATTCTCAGCAATGGCTATGCTAACTGAAGAGAATATTTGTAGCTCAGGGTTGAACTATGGAGTTCTTGGTGCTCTCTGAGCCTGGTTGTTTTCTTGTGGACATTTCATTACCAAATTAGATAACATTATCATCTGTAATGAAATGTAAGATAGCAAGAAAACAAGACTTCTTAAAGCTGAAGTCCACACTACTAGAAGGCAGTTAGTTTGGGTAAAGATTGGGAAGAAAAGTTTTTAACTGACATGTCTAACTAGCATTGCTCATAGATCTGGGACTCATGTTAAAATTCCCTACTATAATAAAGTCTTAATGTCTTGAACAATGGGAAAATTGGGACATCATGAGCCACAACAGATTAGATTATAAATTAAATAAAATGAGATGAGATTCCAATTGTAAAAGGAATTTGTCCTTAATGCAATCTCAGAAAACATATATTTAACAAAATCCTTCTTAACATAAAGCTAATATTCAACCAAAAGTCATTGTTTATAATCATTTTTTTCTTTTCCATTCAGTGCTAGCCATATGCCTTAGAATCTCTTCCTTCAGAAAGGTATATCCTCAGTAATGCTTATAAATTGGATTATTAAGTAAGCAATATGTAATTTTATTTGAGAACACAAAATTGCAAGAGCATTATTAAAATTTATGGCTTCCGAAGGGTAAAGACATTTCACTGACCAATTTGAAGTTACTTGCTTTGGCTACTTTAGATGGCTAATGTCCATTCACAGTCATGGCCTTTAAGAATCTACACATATTTCTCCTCGAGCAGCAGCTATGACTAGCTCTTCTGAATGAATCCCAGTTTATGACAGATATTATAAAATAACAGTAAATCAAAGCATAATTTGATTTTAATTTTAGACCTTGATATCCAAATTGCTATTAATTTCCTAAATGTTAATTCTAATTGACAGTTAGTATGGTTTATAGAACAACTTTTGTGGGTGTGTATACAGACATATGCATATCTGTACATACATACAGAGACATAGATATATAGACAATAGATAGATAGATAGATAGATAGATAGATAGATAGATAGATAGATAGATAGATAGATTGATTAGAGAGAGAAAAATAGATGGAGAGATAGAGATAGAGTTAGAAATAGATAGAGATAGATAGAGATAGCTGATATAGATATAGAGTGGTATGTGTGTTTCTTATTGGTAATATATTTGTGAGGAACTACATCAACTTTCCCATCTGTTACCTAGGTGCCTGAAAGTCCCCATCCAAATCCCAGAAATAAAATAAAATATACTGGTATCTTCCAGATCTGTTGGATTACATTCACCAACAATCCTAATCAGCATGCTTGAGAATATTACTCTCAAATGATGGACACCTCCCAACACCTCAGTACCAGTTTAAAGGCTGAACAAGGCACCTCTAAAAGTTCAATATCCTAACTTCAAGTTCTGGAAGGATGAACTCTGGCTGCTGAAGGCCAAATAATGCAGAGGTTGGGAACTAAGGAAATACATTTTGCAGATTGGAGTGATAAGTCGTGTTATGAAAGAAGCTTGTACAATGTCACATGAGCTCAGAACTTGCTAAAAATGCCTCCTTGTTTTTATTGTTGCATTATCAACCAGTTCAGTGCAGAAAAAGTCATTTTGTGAATTATTTAGAAGAATAAAATTAACTCACTAGCTATGCAATAGTAGTCACTGCTGCTTCAAAGAGATAATTATGTTTTGATGCAATATTATTCTGATGAAGGCTTTGGGATAAGCAACTGAACACTTCAATGCTAAATAAGGGATATCTTTTTTTAGTCTATTTACCCAGCACTTCGCTTTAAAGTGACATTATGCAGGCAGGCAATATTTCTCCCGTAGAACTTCAGGGAACATTTCACAAGAACTTTTGGAACTTTACGGCATTTTGTAAAGCAAATTCTGAGGTCAAAGTGTCATTATTGTTCTGGGTACAATAATGGGCTTATTGTATCCAGGTCCTTAATAAAAGATCTCCTCCCCCTCCTCCTCCTCCTCCTCCCCCTCCTCCTCCTCCTCCTCCTCCTCCTCCTCCTCCTCCTCCTCCTCCTTCTTTGAGGAAGAATTGGTATAGGTCACAATGACTTCAAAATAATAATGCAGTTTGACATCATCATACAAATGATGACACGGATGTCCTCATATTGATAGAAGAGTGCAATTTGTGTTGTTTGCATAATTCATGCTCCATACTTGCTTACTTGACTACATCTGACCCTCCCCATAGAACAGGGGTCCTCAAACTTGGCAACTTTAAGACTTGTGGACTTCAACTCCCAGAATTCTGGGAGTTGAAGTCCACAAGTCATAAAGCTGCCAAATTTGAAGACCTCTGCCATAGAACCTTCCACCTGTTCAAATTCTCATATATCTCTGACTTACTACCCTATTTATCCAATTGTTAAACAATCAGTAAATATTGAGCAATTTTTCCCCAACAAGCTTTATAAAAACTTATGTACGTCTTCCTAATTTTTAACATATCTTTAAAAACCCAGATTAGGTTTGGAGTAAGTGGCCCACAAATTCTTAGCTATTCTTAAATTTTAAGTTCCAGGTTTATTTCTTGACTCAGTTTCCTGACCCCTGGAGAAATCAGGCTCTCAGAATATCCAATGATGATGGAAAAGTGGCTAAATTAGCATTTTTCTGCATATGTTTCCAATTTAGATCACCCAAATCTGATCAGAACATTGACTAAAATTCAGAGGTTTGCAATACATTTTTGGACTGTTTCAACAAAAACGTGTGTATTGTAAAAAATATTAGTATGATCTATTATCGAGGAAACATTTTTATCAGCTATGCATTTTTAGAAAGCACATACAGAAATTCATAAAATTGGGCGGGTCTATCAATGATCCACAAAGTGGAGGAGGAAGAGGAGGGGAAAGGGGAAGGAAGAGGAGGAAGGGAGAGAGAGAGAGGGAGGAAGGAAGGAAGGAAGGAAGGAAGGAAGGAAGGAAGGAAGGAAGGAAGGAAGGAAGGAAGGAAGGAAGGATGGAAGGAAGAATTTGAACACTATACCCATCAGTATATGACATGCAGAAATGCTTTAAATTTATTCCCTTTTCATTTTAATCCACAGAACTCAGTCCTCCTTTTCCATTTGTGTTATTTGATAGAGCTGTGCAAATTTCTGAAGGGATCCTTCAACTTGATGAAGATTTATGTGAAGTAACCCTTCCTAGCATCTTTGGTACACCCCACGTCACTTCTAAACAGTGGAGTGAACACATCTGTTTGCTGAAGGAAATAGCTTTCTGTGGATTCACAGCAGCTCATTTTCTACAGAGGAAAGCATCTTTTCTTATGCTTTTCTTCATTTCAAGGGAGCTTCAATGAATGAAGCATGTAGCTTATCAAGGCAAATTACACTTGCCCCATGCTGCCATTCCATCTGACGCAATCATCATCTGTTGCCACAAGCAGAGGATATACACAGAAAATTCAGCATAGAAAAGATAGAGTTCCCATGTCTCACTATGACTGGGAATAAAGTATATGGAAGAAACCACAACAACTAATACTCTGTGGGATTTAAAGATATTGATCAACACTCTGATTGAAGTCTAGAAAGTCACATGGCTTTATACTATCAGGGAGTTTATGGTCTGCTTTTAAAAGGGGGAATTAGAAGCTCTTATACAAAGTAAAACCATCATCATCAATAATCATCTTTAATCACCATCATGCAGTACCATCTCTGTATTTTAAGATATTTACTTTAACATTTACTTTGAAAATATTACTCATTTCATTATAGTTATTACTTAGAATTTTTATGCTTGATATTTATACAGAAACATTTCTATTTTAATTAGTACTGGTGCTTTGTAATTTGTGGGGTTTTTTTTAGAAAAGCAGAATATATACATTTCATCATCATCATCATCAACATTTCTTACCTGCAATTTTGTTTGGATATTTTATTTTATTTCTGTAGCAAGTACTTCTGCCTTTTCCTTTTCCTTTTCCTTTCTCCCTTTCTTTTAAATTGTCATAAAATACAATTTTTTATTAGGAAAAAGCAAGATAGAAACAGTAAATCTATTTCTGTCAGATCACAAAATCTTAAATAGTAAGACGGCTGATGAATGGGACAATCTGCATTTATTGTAGGAACAGGACTTGAAGTACAAAATTAATGTTCATACCTGAGAGAAATGTTTCCCATGAATTAATGGTATTTCACATTTCCTCTACTGTTTAAGTTGCTCATTGAAAAATATACGCCTCTAAAGGCCAGTTTTAAATTTGAAATTTTGTCACCCACAATATGTGAGAAATGAGTACGCATTCCTCTTTGAGCTCAAAGAAATGTCATTTTTAGACCTGTTCTGCTAAGTGCTCCCTTGAAATTTAATCTCCTACTCTTTCTCTCTCACAGTCTAAGTCTAGACAATAAGCATAGTGCAAAAGTCCTCTAAGATTGCATCTTAAAGATGGAATGAATTAATGTAGTCTCCAAAACAGTCTATTTACAGTTTCTCACAGCCTATTTACATATGGGATTAAGGGCTTTTAGGTTACAGGTTTTAGATGAGAAGAGAAGAGAAGAGAAGAGAAGAGAAGAGAAGAGAAGAGAAGAGAAGAGAAGAGAAGAGAATTCTTTATTGACCAAGTGTGGTTGGACATACAAGGAATTTGTCTACTCATGATGATAGCAAAGACTTAGTACTTTATTAGATGTTTTTGTTGCTATTTGTCTTCCAGAATTTGCAACTCAGATTTACCAGCAACAGTTTCTGTTTTCTGAAGCATGCATCCATTCAGATCCTCCAAGATCAAAATTGACCGTACTGTATGTAATATGAAGCTAGATAACATTCCTGACTCTGGGACCTGTCCAGAGCGTAAAATGAAAGAACAGTGAGTCTAGATTTAGATTAGTCTCGTTCAAAATTTACATTTTGTTAAATCCACATGTAGTTAAACTTAAAAAAAAAAAGAAGTTCTCTATGACAACTGGCTTGGGTTTATTGTTTTATTGTTATTGATATTGCTCCTGATTTGTTCTTTGGTTGTAAATCTGATCAGTGGTTTACACTGTGGTTTCTAGCTCACCTTTATCAACACTCTATGTCTTATCCTTTACCATAAATAAGCAACTTGCAGGCAAAACTGTAAAATGGAAGGATTATGATTTTCTTCATGCAGACCTGGAATGATATTAAGTCTCTGATTTATTTATTTATTTGTATCCCACCATTATTATTATTATTATTATTATTATTATTATTATTATTATTATTATTATTGTTATTGTAACAAATAACTCAAGGCAGCGGATATACAGTAGTGGCCAAAATTGTGGAAACCTTTTGGGAAAAGTGTATTTTTGAGGTTTGATGGCTAATAACACCACTTCTTTTTTGGAGTTTCAAGATAATCATATTCCACTGCTGGAATGGCCTGGGAATAGCCCAGACCTTAACCCAATTGAAAATCTATGGAGCCGACTAAAGAAACTTGTTAGTCAGAAGTGACCCAGCAATAAAACCCAGTTAATAGAACCAATCCTTCAATCTTGGTTTCACATTGTAACAGCTGCAGAACTAAAAGACTTGGTTCACTCCATGGAAGACATTGTAAGGCCATAATTCATGTTAAAGGTTACCCAACTAAGTATTAACTGACATGGTGATAATTTTTGTATATCTCATTTTTTTTATGGTGATAATTTTTATATATCTTGTTTTTTCTACCTGTTTCACTTTTCTTCTTTACACTGTAACTGCTATTCTAATAGCAAATACTTCATAAAAGTGATTGCATTACATTCTTGGTTAAATTATCTTTCCATTGATATATACGTAATTTTATGGTACTACATAAAAAAAAGTGGTATTATTAGCTAGTTTTCAAAAATACACTTTTCCCAAAAGGTTTCCACAATTTTGGCCACTACTGTACCTAACACACCTTTTTTCTTCCTCAAAACAACAACCCTGTAAAGGTGGGTTGGGTTGAGAGAGAGTGACTGGCCCAAAGTCACTCAGCTGAACTTCATGGGATTTAGCTCATGGTTTCCCACTTTTTAGGCTGGTGCCTTAACTACTAGACCAAACTGGCTCTCTGTTTGATTGGGTTAAGCAGAAAAATTGCATTTAAAAAAAATGTTCTATTTTATTGTCTCATTGAATATAAACAAATAACTGCATTCCTCAGTTGGGTATCTAAGGTTCCAGATTAGTTCAGTCTGAGTGAAATGTAAGCGTTCTCCAGTAATCTTCACAATATATGTTGACAATTCTATCTGCAAGTCTTATGCAATGTTTTCCTCTAAGAAAACAGTCCTACTTTTTCAAGATGACTCAGAATTAATTTCCTCCCAGATTGAGAAATGTTGCCTTAGATCAAATATTTGCAGGAAAATGGTCTAGCAATCTGCAGTTTCTGCTGTGCCGTTTGGTTCAGCCATCAGGTTGGCTGCCTCTGCAGGAATCACATTCCATATAAGATGTCCATATATTAAAGATAAAGGTAAATGTTCCCCTCGTACATATGTGCTAGTCATTCCTGAATCTAGAGGGCAGTGCTCATCTCCTTTTCAAAGCCGAAGTGCCAGCGCTGTCTGAAGATGTCTCTGTGGTCATGTGGCCGGCATGACTAAATGCCAAAGGCACATGGAATGCTGTTACCTTCCCACCAAAGGTGGTCCCTATTTTTCTATTTGCATTTTTTACGTGCTTTCGAACTGCTAGGTTGGCAAAAGCTGGGACAAGTAATGGGAGCTCACCCCATTACATGGCACTAGGGATTCGAACCACTGAACTGCCGACCTTTCAATCGACAAGCTCAGCATCTTAGCCTCTGAGCCACCGCATCCCTATGTCCATATATTAGATAGCGCAAAAAAATGTGTCAGAAAACAATAGCTAATCAAAGATAACTGTGACAGCCCATTAATATAAATGTTCTCTTAGCTTCATAATGCATCTTGGCAACTTTGGCTAACCTCAAACAACAAACACAGTTTGGTTAGTCTTTGTATGGGTGACCATCAAAAAATACCTGGGTTATAGGTTGGACATCTTAAATTGCAAAAGCCAAGAACAAAAATGTAATAGCTTATAAGAAGGCAATGTCAAATCACTTGTGCATTGTTGCCAAGAAAATTACACAGACTTGTCTAGGAAGTCACTCGGAATCAAGCTTAACCTGAAGCATCTCTAATCCTCTATTTCACAGAGATAAAGGTAGAGCAAGTGTTTTTAGAAAGACCTATTACAACAAAATCTCAGTTGCCAGACAATTGAATAATGTGATGACAATAAGAATGCCGGCAGAGTTTAAAATGTTCAGCTACAAGAAAATTGCACTGAAACTTTGAGACATTGAAAACAGAGCTCCATTGTTGGCTTCCTCTTAAATTCTCTTGTATAATGCAAATCACAAGAGTTGAGGATGGGAGATTCTTATGATATTAATACTTCCATTGTTTCAAAACAAACTTCACTCTGAGTCTCCAGGGCCAATTCACTTTTCAGAAGTCAAGATTGTATATCAGCTCGAAGGTATTGTCAAGAGGTACCAGGTGCTTTAAAGAATATCTCTGTGAAATAGAGGATTAGAAGACTGTCATAGAGAGCTTGATGAATGGGTACTTTGCCAATAAGTCAAGTCACCTTGAAAGGGCTTGAAAGATACAAAGCAGGAAAGACTAGATGGAGCATGAGGGCTCAAAGGGGAAAGTGAAAGAACAGAAGAACAAAAATGAATATTTCTAAAAATGCTATCTAGATTATTGTATTTTTTGGAGTATAAGACACACCGGAGTATAAGACGCAGCTTAGTTTTGGGGGAAGAAAATAGGGGGGGAAATCTGCCTACCAGGTGTTCATCTGGCTAGCGTCCTTAGTCTGGTCAGCTTCAGCACATTAGTCTGCTGGTTTTGAGTGTGTGCGTGCACTTTTTATCCCCTGCTTGGGGATAAAAAAAAGCTTCTAAAGCACAGCTGAGAGGGAGCAGCAATGAGGAAAGCCGGCAAAGCACAGAGATCGCTTCACTCACTAGCGCCTTGTTAGGGCTGAGAAAAAGCTTTGAAAAAGCTACATTAGGAGTATAAGACACACCCAAATTTTCAGCCCCTTTAGGGAGGAAAAAAGTGTGTCTTACGCTCTGAAAAATATGGTATATTTATTATAGCTTATCCAGTATTTCTCAACCTTAGTAAATTTAAGGTGTCTGGATTTGAACTCCCAAAATTCTTCTGCCAGCATATTTGCTAGAAAAATTTGGGAGCTGAAGTCCACATACTTAAGAAGTTGCCAAGGTTGAGAAACATTGGTTTACTCCATAGTCTGAAACTATGAAAAACCATGCATTGCTTTTCCTCTCCAATAATTCTGAGTGAGAGCTATCAAAGTCAGCCAAATATTAGGTGATGAGTAACAGAGTAAGAACTACCAGAAACACTTCTGACTCCAGAGAAGTGCAAATAGAGAAAGTAAGACAGGGGTGTCAAACTCGATTTCATTGAGGGCCACATCAGGCTTGTCTTTTACCTTGGAGGGTTGGGGGTGGCCAGGATGGGCATGGCCAGCTCAATGTCACTCGTGTTGGGGACTTGTGGCGGCCCGACCACTATTCCAGTGAAAATGAAGCTCAAGTAAACACTGCTTCCAACTGTGACAGCCTCTTGTAACCCTCTGTTAGCAAAACTGGTTCTGTTTTCTTTGGCAGAGGCAATGCAGGACAGTCCTTCTCTGTTTCCAGGCAACCCTGCAGGCCAGATCTAAACACACCATGGGCTGGATCCGGCCTACAGGGAGTGGTGAAATCCAAGTTTTTTTACTACCTGCTCTGTGGGTGTAGTTTGGTGGGCATGGCAGGAGAAGGATACTGCAAAATCCCCATTCCCTCCCCACTCTGGGGCCAGCCAGAGGTGGTATTTGCTGGTTCTGCGAACTGCTCAAAATTTCCACTACCGGCTCTCCAGAACCTGTCAGAACCTGCTGGATTTCATCCCTGCCTACAGGCCTTGAGTTTGACACCCCTGAAGTAAGAGAATAATTATCAAAGAAGGCTATATTACCCCAAGGTCCAGAAACAAGCTTTCATGTCTGAGAAGGATTGCAAAAAATAACACAGGTTGTCACAGCAATGTGTTAACAGGGTTGACAGGGTATTCTTCTTATCATTCAGCCCTAACCTGTTGTTCTCTTTAGTGGCTATCCTATGATTATTATTCTGATAGCATTCTTAAAGTAGACTCTTTTTTTTTTACCAAATGCTTTGTTTTGGGATATCTCTTTAACAGTGAGCTGCCATTGAGTGAAGCCATACGATGCTTAGCCATAAGATGCTTAGAATTTAAAACAAAAACTAGATATTGAATTGGCAATTATATAAAATACAAAGAAAATATTAAAATATGACATTAAGGGTAAGGAAAAGAAGTAGGGGGGGGGGGAGGTGTTGACTTCTGACTCTTTTTAGCACAAAATAAAAACAGCCCAGCTTCAACTTTTTGCTTTTACACATTAATATATAACTAACCATTTATATAATGACAAATCTATCTGATTGACAAAACCAACGTCAAAGTTTCATGAATTGGCAAGTTATCATGGCTACAGTGTCCTAAGGTCATGTGATCACCTTTTGTGACCTTCTGATAAGCAAAGTCAATGGGGAAGCCAGATTCACTTAACAAAGGAGCCTTGGTGGAGCAGCGGACTAAAGCGCTATTAAGTAGCATTTAGCTGCCAGCTGCCTGCAATTACTGCGAGTTCAAATCTCAACAGGCTCAAGGTTGACTCAGCCTTCCATCCTTCCAAGGTAGGTAAAATGAGGACTCGGATTGTGGGGGCAATAAACTGACTTTGTATAAAAAAGAACACTGCTTGGGGGGGCTGAAAGCCCTACTAAGCAGGTATATACAAAAGTATGAAGGCTATTGCTTAACGCATTGTAAGCCGCCCTGAATCTCCAGAGAAGGGTGGCATACAAATCGAACCAATATAAATCGAACCAATAAATCATATAACTCTAACCCTAACCCTGATTTAACAAATGCAGTGATTAACTTAACAACTATGACGAGAACGGTCATAAAATGGGGCAGAATTCACTTAACACTTAGCAACAGACATTTTGGGCTGGTAAGTGAAGGATTTCTGGTTTAGACACATTGAGACATGGGGCTCAAAGATGGGACTATAACTACATACATTGATAGCAGCGATGCACCTTTTAATCTGTTAATTAAACAATAAAAACCAAAAGATGACTGCTAAAACAACATCAAAATAATTAAAGACTAAAACAGCAACAACAAAAGCCATATTAAATAACACTCATGAGTTGAGTTCCTTAAAAAGTAGACTGAACCAATGACTTGCGCTCAGTGGTGGGATTAAAGTAATTTAACAACCGGTTCTCTGCCCTAATGATTTCTTTCAACAACCAGTTTGCCAAATTGCCCAGAAAGTTAACAACTGTTTCTCCCGAAGTGATGCAAACTGGCTGAATCCCACCACTGGTGAGAAGCAAAACATCCCATCGCTGCTTACGCTTCTTTTTAAAAACCAGCAAGGCAACCAATGAATTTCTTAAGTAAAACTTCTAAAAAATCATTTGCTACAATGATTCATCTCACAAGACAATGTCAACTCCAGTTATTGATTACATTGTGACAAAGTTTCCATGGTGGCACTCAACTCAGAATATGATCTTCAACAGAGAAAATATTTTTTAAGAGGTGGGCCTAAAACATATAAGGCTGTGTTAATTGAATTTTTATTAGCAGTCAGAAACATTGTTATTAACATTGTTATTTCTCTTCAACTCATGTAGTATACTTCTTATGGCCAAATGCTTTCTTTAAATGGCTGCCAAATTTACAACAGTAGCACTTTCTCGGTTTTTCACTCTCCTTTTCTTCCCATGTAGAGTACCATGTCTATTAACAGTGCTATATAAAACTTATTTGGCCATAACTCTAACCCTTTGAAGACAGCAGGGCTGGCATACTGAGCAAAACAGAAAGTTGGCCTTTAAAGCAGTAACTCCAGGAGTAATGTGACCTTATTCAGTATACATCATCTAAAGTCGGGCCTTGTGACAATTTACTTCCCTGACAGTTTTCTATTTCCCCTTTCTTAATTACCACATTTCTCACTGGGATATTTTGTATTGGTCTTCTCAGGTCGAGGGGTTTTTTTTTTGTGCGTGAATTGGTGGCATTTATTTTCCCTCCGAAAGACTGAAATTAATCTAGTCTAGTCCATTTCCTTCATCCTTACTCCAGTTGTTATATTGCCTGTCTGGCAAGACAGTTAAGTCCTTTCGTTCTATAGTCATTAGTTAGTTTACTATTGCCCTCAAAAACAAAACAAAACGAGATTGTGTTCTATAACTGACACCATGTGCTCAGTCCTAATTGGAATATTTGAGTAGCCTAGATATTTGTGTTATGGTCCGCCAGCAGCCTGCAGAGCTGGCAGTGGAGTTGGATAGTGAGGAGGCTGGGGAGGAACATGGGCCAGTCTTGGAGTCTGGGGAAGGCCCAGACAAGGGCTCTGCATCAGAGGCAGAGATGAGACCAGGGCCATCTGGGACTGATGCACAGACTCCGGAGCCCCCAGAGTCAGACAGCAGAGAGGCAGAGGAACAGGAGGAGCCTGTTCTTAGTGCATGCATGCGCAGAGCTGCCAGAAAGCAAGAGCAGTTAAAGCAAAAGGGACGACTCGGGAGTAAGGCCAGGAGATGATTGGCCCCTCCCATAAGGCTTAAAAGAGAAACAGAGGAACTCGGGCCTTTTGCAGGAAAGTAACTTTGCTAACTCTGTTTCCACTCAGCATCTCATTTGTTTCTGAACTTCGTGGGGCTTTGCCAAGTAAGGCTTTTGGCAGGGTGTCAAAGAAGATAAAGGTTGGTGATTATCCCGAAGGACTTCTTCCGAATGACTTGTTTTGCAACTAATTGGGACTCATCTGGGAAGAACATAATTCTCAGCTGTTACAATAAAATAGGTTTGTTTGGGACTAATTGTGTATTGTAATTACTCAGTAAGCCTAGGTCATAACAGTTTGTTCTGCTTGTATTAGTATCTTGATGTAGCCATGGAGTTGAATGGATAACTTTCCATTCTGCATATTTTTAGCATCTTGGTTGCTCCTTTTCCCTGTAATTTGTTAGAGTGAAAGTGGAAATAGAAACCTGATTTTTGGCTCTCTGCACCAAACCAAATATATTCTGAAAGCAGTTGCATTTTATATGCTGAACATGCTTAAAAAATAAAATAAATAAGGATAGCCTTGATCTAGCCAAACATGTTCCACTATCTACTGACGTTTGATTGGCTTAGAAAATGGTCCCCTTTATGCCAAATCGAACTGAACGTTGAAGACCAATTTATTTCAATGTCTGAAAGTTAACTTCCCATCAAGAGAAATGAGACTTAAAGTACTTCTTTGGGCAAGAATTTGCTCCTTGCAGGGAATGCCCTATGTGGTGTTTTAATGTTTCCTGTCATACATCTTAGAAAATTTATATGGAAGCCAGTATAGTTATGTATGGTTTCAAAAGCTTTATTTCCCATCTTTTAATTGTTTGCTTGTATATTGATTTATTTAACCATGCATTTTATTACTGAGGTATATATATTTGTTTGTATAGACTTTGGATTGTGCACATGCCACTCAACAGAACAAGTATATTTCCTTTTCATTCCAATTTGTTTTTCTTGTAATTGTTGTTCCCTTCCCGTATTGTTTTTCCTCAACAGTGAAACAAATAAACAAATAAATGAACAAGTGAGTTGTAAATCTGAGTGATAAATGCTGTAGAGAGTTCTAATCCCTCTTCCTCTATTTCACTTGTCATCTAATCTCCCTACATCGGCTAAAACAGCAGCATAAACTCATATTTTATATGGGTAGGGTAGCCATGCCTATGTTAATGACTGAATAAATTGTCATTCTGAAATATTTGACGTGCGACTACTTTGCAGTTATTCAAATAATCCAGTCAGCTTTTGGAAAAAGGCAAGGCTGACTATAATGCTCATCCAGATCTCTACTGGATGAGGACCCAAATTGTGGGGGCAATAAGCTGACTTTGTATAAATATACAAAAGTATGAAGGCTATTGCTTAACGCACTGTAAGCCGCCCTGAGTCTCCAGAGAAGGGCGGCATATAAATCAAATAAAAATAAAATAAATAAATAAATAAATAAATACTGCATGGGGGCTTTCAGGAATGACACAACTCTTCATAATTCTCTGTCAAAACATATTTTCAGTGAGGGGAATGTGACTTGGTTGAATGCCACACACTGCACTCCATGGCAGGTGTATTCCCTTACAATTCTGTGATTACTTTAAAAAGACAATTGACTTGTATGGTTGTAGGCACTTTCCCTCTGTGAAGTTAATTTTGTATGGAACTTTTTCTAATAAACATTTTGGTTTTAAAAAAGTGTCCCGCGTGGTATTCTCAGGAGAATTTTTCAAAACCAAAATGTTTATTAGAAAATTTTCCACACAAAATTAACTTCACAGAGGGAAAGTGTGTGCAATCATACAAGTTGAACATCCCCCCAAAAAGAAAAGAAACTGATGGATCATCGAAAAAGTCAATCCAGACTTCCACTCGAAGCACAAATGATCATCCTCAAATTATCCTACTTCTAACACATTATGTGAAGATCTAGCAATCTGAAAGGACTCTAATGCTGGGAAAGGTGGAAGGAAAGAGAAAAGGATACCGAGCAGCAAGATGGAGGGACGAGTCACAGTGGGGATGACTGCAATATTGGAAGACTTCAAAGAACAGGCTAAGGATAGTTTGTCATGCAGAAGACCTACCCATGAGGTTGATCAGAATTAAAATAACTTCATGGCAGATAATTAATTCTCTCTCTCTCTCTCTTTCTCTCTCTCTGCTATATAAGGCATGGGTGTCAAACTCAATTGCATCACATGATGTACTGCGATATATCGCAATGTTTTTTGCCTTTGTGGAGCCAGGGTAGGTGTGGCCTGCACAAGATGCATCCAACCCACAAGCCACCAGTTTGACACACCTGATATAAGGTATCAAAAAGGTAGCGGTCTCGTGATGCTATTTCTGATTAACATATTTTAATAAAAAGCCATAAGCTGTTGTGAGTTGCAATTAACTTTGTCAGATGCATAGAATGACTAGACTCATGACAGATTTAAATTGTGATGAGGTAGAAGAGAAAAAAACACATTGGTTAGGCAGATGCAAGTTACATATGGGATAAATTGATGATGATGAACAAGAAAACACGATGATGATGATGATGATGATGATGATGATGATAGAATCTTTTTTATAATCTTTTTTCTTATCAGTGTGTGTGTCTCCATCTCTCTGTGCGTGTATCAGACATCAGTGGATCTTATCCTTTATGCTATCCATTTTACAAGAAATCCGTTTTGATAGAGTCACACCATTTTACACTAAAAGAAATATGTGATGGAAACATTTCACATCAGGACTTGCACATAAATGTTTCCAGCTAGGAAAATGTTGCCATCATATCCATAAAGTAGGAACAAATTATCAGGTATATAATGTTTAGCAAATGTATAACTTCTGCAGCATGCTGATTTGAAATATAGAGGATTTTTAATAGATAATGTACTGTGAAATTGTGATTTCCAGGGAGCTTGGAGAAAGACCAAGTTTCCTTCATAAAAAGGAATATTGGCACATCATCTGCCTATGATCTTCTGAGGATCACATATTAATTTATTGTGTGAAGGGTTCTACATATGTACTTAACACAGATACATAAGATATTGCTGTGTAACGGGATCCACTAAGGACTATAACTTATACATAAGAATCTATTGCATATAAATTGTACAAACAGTGTTTTGATATGGATTTGTTCCTTGAGCAAATGAGATGGCAAACCTATTTCAATATAGGCTCTTCAATTGGGGGGCAATCTTGATTTTGCTACATCTTGCAATACATGTCTAAATCAATTTGTGTAGATTAATGGGTCACAACTTTGCTGGGTGCTATAAATCATGAAAATGGGACGCAATTAAAAAAACCCTAATTGTTGTGTTAAATTGCAAGGCAAAGAACAGAACAGATAGTTATCTACAGTATTTTTTGAAAAAAAAATGGCCTTGAGTTCAGTTTGAACCATTGGGACTTTTATGGACACATCTATGCAGTTTACTTGGAAAATGCATGGAAGTAGATTCCCATAGTCTTCTTCTGGGATATTTATTTCTCAATGAGGCAGTTGTCAGCCCCACTTCACCAGGGCTGCCATTCCAATGGGGACAGAGGCAAACAGATCATGCCGCTCCACATTCAAACCTGGGAAGCCGTGCCTTATCTCTGCCTGCTTCCTCCTGATGATAGCTGGTGGATCCCTCTTCTGCCCACTGTTCACAGGGCCACCATCCCTTCCAGTACTGCCAGATGCGCTACCGCCCCTCAGCTGAGAGGTGGACAGGACCACACCTGCACAGACGCCAATACAATAGCCACCATTAATATGGGCTTACCAAGCATATCCCCGGCGCAATGGCCCCAATGGCCCAGGACTAATTATGGCTAATTACTAGCCCAGGAGGGATGCAGCTGGACCCCTCCATCAGAGGCAGGGTTTGGGGGTGGAGTTAGGGGGTGGAGTAGCGGGGTGGGGTGCGATGGGTTTAAAATGGTGGTGGGAGCATGAAGAATCTAGAACTGACAATATTTCACTGAAATGCACTGGGTGATTGTTGGAGTGTGCCGAATCGCGGAAGATAAAGCTTTACAACAACTTCCACCCTGTTGTCTAGTGTTGTGTCTTCGGCTCCCGAGCCCGGACCTCCGGAGGAAGAATCCTCCGAAAGTGAAGAGGAGGAGGAGGAGGCAAGGGCTTCCTCTCCTGGGCCGTCTGGTTTGGCACCACCCCAGGCCCCAGCTCAAAGCCCTGTGGAAGAAAGCTCCTCTGAGTCAGACGTTAATGAGGAGAGGGAGTGGATTAATCCCAGGTGGCGACGATCAGAGAGACGGGCTCAGCAAAGGAGTGGGTGGGGCCGAGCATGAGGTGATGAGTCACAAAGCCAACGCCCCACAAGGTATAAAAGGAGCTGACCTTACCTTGTTGGCTTTTGTGACGAACAAAGTTTTAACCTGACTGCTTGTGTCCTGAAATACTGCAGCAGAGAAGTGTTTTCTTTTAAACTCGTATTGGACATAAATACTTGGAGCCTTATCAGGGACTGGCCGTGGCAACTCAAAACAACAGCTGTCGTTATCTCTCCCGGGCTCGCTGCCAGCTTGTTGTTTATGGATGGTAAATAAACAACTTCTGAATACTTCTGTTCGAGTGTGTGTGCTTGTCTGGGCTTCTGAAGCAGGGAGGGGACAGAACAGTCTAGTGTTTCCTTTCTCATCCTGATCCGGAACCTGACAAGTTGTCAGCTCTCTTCCAATCCATCCAAGTCCCCGGTGCCTGAAACCCTGCTGGGCCAAACATATCCCTTAAGACGTCTACAGTCTGACTTTCTATCACAGTGGAGTAGCTCCATTCATCTTCAGAGATACGTCTCTCTCTCCACTGTGTAAAATGATTCCTGGAGGGGGTGAGCACTAGAGGAGCCTGCTGGCAATTGTCAAACTCTCCTGGCCCCAAAGCCCTTGACCACCAGTCTTCCCCCACCCCCCTTTGTCCTGGCAGCGGATGGGGCTTCTCAGCTGTCTCACAAGCCCCGTGTTCCATCATAGTTGGTGCTGCCCTATCCTTCGGCCTCACATCTGGCCCCAGGGAAACAGATGGTATCTCAATGGGGATGGCTAGCTCTGTTGGCTCCATGGACTCTTCCGTTAAATCCGCAGCCTCCAACTCTGGCTGTGTTCCCTCTGCCATGCTTTCACAGAGAAACAGCAAAGGTAGAGTGGTTGCCACTGAGGATCTGATGAACTTGGCTCTATTTCGCTTTCAAGGCCAGATAATTATCTCTAATAGATATATATATGGATCTAAAATTCATTTTTTAAAAAAATATTGAGCAAACAGATGCAATTCTCATTGATGTATTCCTCGCATATTTTCCTTGTCACCCAGAAACTTCTAGCTCCCTTACTTGCACCACTTGGAATGTGAAATCTATGCAATGACAATGTTCTGAAAATAGAAAGTAAAATGATTTGTCAGTTTAACTTTTCACATTATTTTTCCAAAGAGCTGAAAAAAGACCCTTTTGTCTGTTACAGAGCAACCTCTACACAAATTGTTAATGCACAATTCATTCCACCATTTGTTTACTTGCATCTGTTTGGCATTCTTACCAAGTCCCTGTCTGGTGAACTAATGAATTCAGAGTGTTTTAATTTTCTCCAATTACTCATTCCATTTCATGGAAAGAGATATATTTATCATTATTAATTTAATGAATGTCATTTATATGTCTTTTTATTGCAATGTAAATATTCATTATGTATTTAGGAGGTTTTGGACGGTAGCAATTTTTTAAAAAAAAAAATGCTAAAAGCAAGATTCCAGTTCTCCTCTTAGTAACCAATCCAGCATTCTATTCACAATTTCTAACACATTGGCTCAAAAATGTTTTTCAGTTGTTACCCATATTGTTGATAAACTGCCATTGCCTTCTTTGCACACATTATTCCAGAATCAATTACCATGGATGTGTCAGTGTCTCTGTGTTTTGGAGTATACAGTAGGTGCATTATACATTTTCATGATATGGCATAATGCTGTATTCTAAGGAGACAGAGACTCTTCACAAGAAATATTTTTTTCATTATAGAAACCCAGTCATTTGGGAAATTTACTCATTCCCAAGATTTTACTAGATGTTCAGTATTGTAGGTTGATGGATCCCCCTGTATGTCTTCACACAGACTTGCCAAATCTCTAAGTATTGTGATGCAGTCATAGCACAGGCAAAACAAAACAAAACAAAACCCAGTTTAGATGAAATAATGTTAAGTTTATTAAACCATGAAGGATAGGGGAGGCTAAGACTGAACTGGCTTATCCTTAAAATCCCTTAATAACAGTCCAAGCAAGCATGGCTTGTAATCATCTAAAGCAGTTGAAAATCTTGTAACTTTGCAGCACAGTCCTTCTCGGGGCCAGTAATCAAATGAACTATAAAAGCATTCTTACACGCAGTTTCTACAGCAGTCGGGGTGAATGGATTCCTTCTATTTCAGTCAGTATTTATTCCATCAATTCACTCTGGTCCATGTTCCATTCTGCACCAAAAATGTCTGCAATTAATTTTGGAATCAGTACATACAAAATTTGCCACAGCTTTTCTTTCGCTTTGTTCATTTTCTCTCTCAGTCTTTCTCTCTCTCTCTTTCAATCCTTCCCTCCCTCCCCCTCTCTCTTTAACTTCTGCACAATATTGATGCACCTCAGTGCTTGTTTGCCTTAAGAAAGCATTGTATATGTGTAAGTGTGTGTGTGTTTGATATCTGAAATTTGGTTGCCATATCTATATCTATGTCATCTATATCGATATCATCTATCTATCTACAGTATCTATCATCTACCATCTATCTATCTATCTATCTATCTATCTATCTATCTATCTATCTATCTACAGTATCTATCATCTATCTATCTATCTATCTATCTATCTATCTATCATCTATCTATATCTATCTATCTACTATCTACTATCTACTATCTACTATCTACTATCTACTATCTACTATCTATCTATCTATCTATCTATCTATCATCTATCATCTATCATCTATCATCTATCATCTATCATCTA
>WNWU01000003.1:50592986-50607177 GCA_012654045.1 Ptyas mucosa
TGTGTGTGTGTGTGTGTGTGTGTGTGTGTGTGTGTGTGTGTGTGTGTTATAATTTTCCTTAGGGAACATAACCACTGAATGTAATTAGGCAGAGATGTCACTGAGCACATACTATAGGATCCGGGGAGATATATCGTTTACAACATTCTTAATGCTTTCTGAACTTTGAAGCAAGTGTTATGGCCTCTGAATTTTTCATCAGTTTGGCCTCTAATCTGAGCTACGGTACAAAATTGCTCTGCAACCTCTCTGCCATCACCTCAGCCTCCAAAACCTTTCCCACATGCTCTCCTTGTTCTCTTTGTAATCCATCTGTGTTAAATCCCCATGGGACTTTAAAAAAAAAAACTTTGAAAGTGTAGTCACAAATCTTTAACTACTGTTACCAGGCACGGAAAATACTGCCCAGAAAAATGTAGATGTTCTTTTCAGCAGCGTTTCAAAGTTACCCATGAATATAGAAATATTTTATTATATTTCTAAATATACTGTAGGAAAGATAGGAATAATTTGAAAGATCAAATTATCAAAGCTATATCAAGAGCTCTTTGAAGTCACAGCAATCTTTAAATCTTATTTCCAGGAAATGACATCTCAAGTTGTATCTCCAGCCCTTGCAAACAACACAGCCTTTACGGGCCCTCAATTTATCCCCGTTAGAGAGCAAACTATAGATTCTGTGCCACTCATTTTGTTCATGTAGCTCCTGAAAAAGGACTAGAAATTCATTTCTTGGACAGATGGAATAACATTCTCTATAACTTCTATCCATACATTTATTTATTTATGGAGATCTAAAAGGAACAGAACTCCTCGATAGTAGGCAGGTTCAGAATCTGAAAATTATTCCGAGAATTTGTAGACTGTGAACCAAGGGCAGCATATAGTAAGAGAAAAGCTACCAATACCCTCATTTATTCTCAGTGCATGTACGTAGGGTTACTCCATGCAATAAAACAGAAGCGAAATGCTATCCTTTTAAAAGGAGAAAGCAGGGTATGATTTTATTCCAGCCTGCCATTCATTAAAGGATAATGAGTAAGAGTTGTGTTGTTGTTTGTGCAGTGTGCATTTGTCAGAGGCATTTGGAAACAGCTTTTTCAAAAGTCATCGAAAAAGGGCAACCATAGCAGCATGGAACAGTGCCACTAAGCCATCATAGAATCATCCTCACTTCACTGTTCTAATTGTGCTTGCCTGGAAGTAAGTGCCATGCTGTTCAATGGGGCTTACTCCCATGTAAACCGTTCTGAGCTGGGGAGGCCAGCCCGGATTTTCATCAGGCAAGAAAATGCAAAATTGGATGCCAATCTGGGAAATATATATATATATATATTCCCCCAAGAGCATCTGGTTCCTTGGCAGTCAATTTCAGCAGTTGCTCTGGCTTTTTCCAAGTGCCCCTGGCTCTCAGATCAATAGTCTGATGGTTTGCCTGTGCTACTGGCTGCTCCTGTTTAACTCCCTTTTGTTCCTATCGCCTTGTTCAGAGTCAACTTGTGTTGTATTGATCAAATCTTTGTTGCATGGAGAGAGCCTGCAGAAAACTTTATTTCAGAGTTTCTAAGCTCACCTTTCCACTCTCCTTTAACGGAAATAAAAATCAGACACGAATGCTGCAGGTAAGACATAAAATCACAGTCATACTCAAAGCCCCTGTAGAAAATACAGAAGATGTTTAACAGAGCAGGGAAAGCATGCAGTCCATGGCTTTCTGAAATACTTTCCAATCCCTTAACCAGCAGTGGACATATATCTGTATGAATGTGACATAGGACCAGGAAGCAGAGTAATCCCGACTACCCCCACCCTATTGGCGGTGAAGACCTGGCTTTTCCGGCAGGCCTGGGGCCATTGATCTAGCTGTTGCAATCTTGCGAGATCCAGCCATGAATGGTGTACGTGGGCTTTTAATGTTTTTTAAATGTTTTTATAATGTTTTTAAACAATTTTTCTATGTTCATTGTTCACATTATTTTTACTGTAAGCCGCCCAGAGTCCCTTGGGAGTTGAGCAGCCTAGAAATGCGATAAATTAAATGAAATTAATAACAGAATAACAGGGTTGGAAGGGACCTTGTAGGTCATCTAGTCCCATCCCCTGCCCAAGCAGGAGACCCTACAGCAGCGGTGTCAAACTCGCGGCCCAGGGGCCAAATACGTCACACACTGGGTACGCCCACCGCACGTTTTAGCAAAGGGGGAAAACGTTGTGATACGTCACATGACGACGTGTCGTTGTGAGTTTGACACCTCTGCCCTACACCATTTTTGACAGATGGCAGTCCAGTCTCTTCTTGAAAGCTTTCAATGATGAAGCTCCCACAACTTCTGAAGGCAACTTTTGTTCCATTGGTTGATCGTTAGTAGACATATATCTGTGTATGTGACATATGACCAGGAAGGAGGTGGGATGCAGCAGTCCACAGCTACTTTAGTTGCTGTCAGACTAACAAACCCAACTCCCCACCCCACCCCCTCTTCTTTGTTTTCCTCAACCAGATCTGGCTTTTTCCTCCATGCCAGACCTTGTCCTATCCTCTGCTGTTAGGTTTTGGAAAGTGAATCCTGCTGGCCGACAGATCTTTTCTAACATTTTGTTGGGCTGGAAAGAATAAAAATGACAGGTATGTAATCTTCACATTGCCTTTATTTCTTGACACTCCATTTAACCAGTGTGCCACTGGATGTGGTAATGTATTTATACTTCCAAAGTAAGATGGATAACATCTGCTGCTCAGGGGAGAGCTCATACTTCCATTGAAAGAAGAAGTCCTACATTCACCACATCCACCCAAAGAAAGAAGTACAAACATCTTTATTTTGAGCTTTTCTTGGCAATCTTCAGCTGAAATCATTCAAGGGGGGGGAAAGAAAGCAGTCGGCACTTAGCTCTCGCTCCTTGCAAGCCTTAGTTCATGCCAGAAAGAAACCTCATTTTCTTATTTCCATTTCTAGCTAAAATCAGTTAAGGGCACTTGGTCTCTTTCCTTGCAATTCCTTGCTTTTCCTTTGAGATTTCATTAAATAATAAAACTCATTAAATAAATAAAAAATACATTACTATTTCATTAAAAAATATATAATTACGTTACCATTTTTGAAGCGTCTCTGAGTTTCTGAGCCCCAAGGCTTTGGGTTCACAAATAGTTTATGTCTGATCTAAAACAGATTTTTAGCTTACATTTGCAAAAGGATTGTAGCTTCAAAAGAATTTGGAAATGTCTACTTCTGAACAGATATGTGAAGGTTGCAGTTCAAATTGATCAAACACCATTTTCTCCCAAGTAGGTTATTGTTGGGTTATGTATTATATCTTGTAGGGCAATTTTTTTTCAATATACAACAGAGTGTAACTTTTGGCAAGTTCTGCATGATTTTGTCTTTTAAATCTCTGGAAGCTCGGATTGTTCCCCCAGGCAAAGGGAAAGATAAAGGAGTCCTTGCTATGTGTTCTAATTGGTATCAACCAGCAATTGGGACAAATTTCTATTTGTGATGCCATCTGTAACTCACTGGATTGCTCACCTGAAAATCAATACAATTACTACAACAACTTAGTAGCTATCACCTATTAACTATTTCAAATCCAGGAATCGGATCCATATTTATTGGATTACTGAATACCCTCATTCAAGTTGACTAAGTTTGTTTCTTTAGGCTATGAAAGGCTTCCTTTATGAAAAAGGACTTATTTTCCAATCAAGAGCAAGGTCAGAAATGTGTTAAATAGGTAAATCAATGCCCCAGAAAAGACTTATTCAAAAACATAGAAGGTTGCTGAATTTTGAAGATCCGAGGGTGCTCTAGGCACTGGAGTTCAAAGGATATTGGGGAACATCTTCAAGAAGCTCAGATCGTAAAGAATAATTTTTCTCCAGAGAAAGTTGTATAAACAAAATGGGCCAATGAGTTGGATTAACAGAAGTCAGCACCTACTCTTCCTAAGAGGTAATGGTTTGCCAGAATTTATTTTTATTTTTTTGAGCTAATACAATTTATTTTATAAACTTTAGAAGTCATGTTCATTCAGATCCAAATTAGGATTACTAATGATCAGTTTAGATGACAGATCCCAATATAGAAATTAGATTATTATTTCTTTTAACCACAAAATAGATTCCTAATTCTGTTGAGAATTATCAGAATATCACATTTTAAAGCAAAGTGTGTTCATACTTAGGAATGGTATCCTTTATCAGGGGAAAAAAGATAAACTAAACAGAGTTGATTGATTTAACAGAAGGATTTGTTTCCAAATTCAGATGTCTTGACTAGAAAGCTATTAAATTATCCTGGACCCCCAATAAGTCCCCAATTCGATTAAACAAAATACATTGCTTTGATTAATTGTTTATTTGCCATCAAATCAATGTTGACTATAAGTAACCACATTGGGGTAAAATCTAAAAAATTTCTCTACTGGTTTTGTGGTTGTGGCTTAATTGGTGGGTGTGGCTTGGTGGTCAGGTGATCCAGTGGGAGTGGCTTGGTGGTCAAGTGACCAGGTGGGCATGGCCAATAATAATAAATAATAAAAATAATAAATAAAGTACACAACACAATAAGAGGTACCAAAAACCAACTTTTACACTTTACACATGCACACACAACACAACACAACTGACTTACACACAATGTAAAATGCAGCTTGCACTTGACCCAAAATGGCCAAGAAGCAGGAACCTCACTACACTTTCTCAATACATAAATCCACTGAACAAGTCATCTGCTGGCATGGGATGAGGTATCCTTAGTATGCTGATGATTTCCAATTGTATGTCTCTGGTCCTGGATGTCAAAGTGAATGTGTTTTGGTTCTGTACCAGTGTTTGGATACTGTAAAGGTCTAGATGGAACAGAACAACTTCTGCTCAACCCTGCCAAATTGAGTGAATTCTGAGTTCTTGGGATCAGGGAACTGGAGTATATTCATATTTGGTTCTAGATGGGGTGGCACTACCCTGTTCAGAGCTGGTGAACAGTCTGGGGTCTCCAAGACTCACAGCTCCTGTTTAAAGAGGTGGCAGCACATGTAGCCAGGTGGGATTTTGCACAACTACGTCTTGTGAACCAATTGCACTCATTTTTAGGCTGGGAGAATCGTTCATGGTCACTCAAACCTTAGCCATCTCCCAGTTCGAATATCGCAACATGTTCTACATGTTCATCCTCTGAAGTCTGTGTCTGTCTTGCTGGGTTGCAGAACCAAACCAGACAATTATAGAGGTGCAGATGACAGATGACATTTGATCTCCATTTTATTGACTGGGTAGTTTATTTATTTATTTATATGCTTGAGTTGCTTGATAGTGAGATGGGCAGAATATCAGTTTCATAAATAAATGAATAAATTATCACAATTTATCACTATTTTTGTATGAGGTAGCTTTTACATATGTGTGTGTGTGTGTGTGTGTGTGTGTGTGTGTGTGTGTGTGTCTGTTAGAAAATAAAAAGCCCAGAAGTTGTGAATGAGATTTCACAGAATCAGGGCTGAGGAACATCTTAGCTTACATAGGTAGAACCTGGCTAGAAAGAAATTGCACATAAAGCCTATGAAAAAGGAAAAAGAAACATTGTACCTTTTACAGGGAGGATACTTGAAATAGGGTGTGGCTCACTGATGAAGTCTAATAAGACAGAAATTGATCTATCTGAGTCTCCCACAGGCCAACACAGAGTTGCAGTCTGTTAGAAAATAAAAAGCCCAGAAGTTGTGAATGAGATTTCACAGAACCAGGGCTGAAGAACATCTTAGCTTACATAGGTAGAACCTGGCTAGAAAGAAATTGCGCATATATATATATATATATATATATATATATATATATATATATTGTGTGTGTGTGTGTGATTGTTTATTGTTTACTTGTGTCATATGCCATCCAAAGTCACATAGTTTGAATTGGGTGGCCCTAGAAATCCATGAAGCAAATAGAGTTTATTAAGTTAAACAATTTACAGGCTGCCCAGCTGCCAATGTCTCTGGGTGGCTTACAATTAAAAACAAAACAAAACAAAAAAACACACAAAAAGAAAAGAAAAAGAAATATCACTCTAATGGGACTTGATCTTTGAATAATGTATCAAAATATGATAATTTTAGCTGGTCATTTGTACTTCGGGTAAGAAGGCTGTATTGATTTGTTCTATGATCCACTTGTTTGTTTTCTCCTGGTATTCTCAAGAGTCTTCTCCAACACCAAAGTTCAGAAGCGTCAATCTCTCTTCTGCTTCTAGTTGTTTACTGTGCTTCTTGGCATTTCTTTACTAGAACTTGACAATCACTCGTACTTTCAGCTATCAAAATAGTGTCATCCACAAAATGCAAGTTATTGATGCTCCCACCTCCAATTTTAAAACTACACTCATCCACCCAGCACACACATTAAATAGAGAATATACAGCCTCGGCTCACACTTCAGAGACACGGCTGCTCGATAAATGGGCTTGCTTGGTTTAACTGGGTAGCAGGGATGAGCACACATTCAGTGAACTGCTGGGAATATGCACTGTCGGTATACATTTCTAGTTTTCTTTCCTCATCCCTCCTAGGAGCATCCTTGCCAGAATAGCAGGACAGGAGATGGGCTGGAGCAGGGGTGCCCAACCCCTGGTCTGTGGACTGGTACCGGTTGGTGGTCTGTTGGGAACTGGGCAGTGCAAGTGGTAGATGAGTGTGCAAAGCTCAAGTTTGCATGTGCAAAACCATCTCCCTCCCCTGCCTCCGCCACTCCTGCCAGTCCATAAAGCCAGAAAGATTGGGGAACACTGGGATAGGGGTATGTATTATATTACTGTATAAGATTTCTTTTAACCAATCAAGCATGCTGTAATGCAAAATGAAAAAGAACATCAAGATGATAAGTACTAAATCTCTAATTGCATGAAGCTGACCAGACAGAAAATACAAGCCTGGATTATTATTTTTAACCCATCACCCAGGGGTGAAATGCTCCCGGTTTGGACCGGATCGCCCGATCTGGTAGTGATGGCAGCGGGTGGTTCAGAGAACCAGTAGCAAAAATCCCTGTGCCTCCCCCCCCCCCGCTCATCTGAGTAGCAGGATCATCAGAGGATTTTTTTTTCTTTCAAAAGCATTTTTTCTACAACGTCTTCCAACGAAAAAATGCTTTAAAAGTAAAAAAAAAAAAAGCCTCTGATGATTTTGCGGCTCAGCTGGGATCCTCAGAGGCTTTTCAAAGCATTTTTTTCTGCAACCTCTTGGCCGAAGAGGTGGTAAAAAAAAAATGCTTTGGAAAGTCTCTGAGGATCCCAGCTGAGTTGCCTGATCATCAGAGAGGCTTTTCAAAGCATTTTTTAAAATGTCTCTCTGACGATTCCAGCTGAGTTGCCTGATCGGTGCAGAGGCTTTTCAAAGCATTAGAAAAAATGCTTTGAAAAGTTAAAAAAAAAAGTTGGCCACGCCCACCCAGTCACATTACCCCCCCTACCAAGCCACGCCCACAGAACTGGTAATAACACATTTTACATTTCACTCCTCCCATCATCCCATGTTCTTTATTAAAAACCAAATTCAGAATTGGAACAAGTCACTTATCTCTTTATCAGCAGGTAAGAATGGAACTTTCTTCTGGGGGAAAGGAGAGATTGGTGTCAAAAAAGTCCGGATGGTTGAATTCCTATCCCTTTTGCACATCTATTAAATTGTATTCACACTGGAAGAGACAAGGTGTCAAGATTGAACCACTTTTGAAATGTTTAGGTCTTATCGCTATTCAACTTGCCAAAGAACTGGGGGGAGAGAAAGGGAGAAAAAATGTGGATGTGCCAGGGACAGACCGTGAGAGCCAAGAATCTACCAAGACCACTGATGCAGGTGTCTGACAAAAAACAAAATAAGTTCTCAAAACGAAAGGATGATTCATAATTGGACAATGTGACCAGCTAAGGGTGGGGTGAAAAAGAAGCTCTTGTTTAACCATATACGCATTGCACTGGAAAAACCAGAGTTGGTTTTAATTCTTCCATACCAAAATGATGATTCCAATAAAGTTTTGCTTTTGGGATTTCAAAGTTCCTGAGAGTGTCTGCTTTTCTTGGTTTTGCTAGTCAGACCTATTGACACAATGTTTTGATTGTGTGATTGTAACCAGCTTCTTCACTCTTTTGACTCCCCAAGGATGATAATGTAAGACATCAGACTATTGCCATTGAATGTTTGATATCTGTGCCTTTTCAGACTAAAAATAATATTTACCTATTCTGGATCAGAAATGAAGGGGCTGAGGATATTCATTGTAACTATAATAACAGCAGCACTCTACTTTATAACAGAACCTAAAAGCAAAAATACTTTATACTGTCTTTTTTCTACCCGATGTTGTGGTGGCTAATTTGAATGTTAAAATATTTATTGAAAATGCAAGGGTTTAATGAAAAACATATCAAATGGCACTGTGCTAACTTGATGTATGATAAATAAAGAACAGCGTTACCACAATTAGTTATTTTTCCTCTCATGCCTTGCAGCATGTGTTAATATTCATTCTTATATATAATTATTTTCTGTCTAATTGGAAGCCATTTGAATATT
The DNA here is from genome assembly GCA_012654045.1 of Ptyas mucosa. Taxonomy (NCBI): domain Eukaryota; kingdom Metazoa; phylum Chordata; class Lepidosauria; order Squamata; family Colubridae; genus Ptyas; species Ptyas mucosa. Next base: position 50,601,546 of record WNWU01000003.1, read on the forward strand.
TGTATTGCAAGCCTCCAGTATTCTGAAAGGTAACACAACCAATTTTGACATTATTTTAAGTGAATTATTTACTGGGGGGGGGGGAATCAAAAGGTTCACTAGTGCTATAAAACTTACCCTTATTTAATTTGAAGCAATACTGACTGTGGAATTACAGTAAGAAACTTTTTTGGAGCTTATATCACTAATAAGCTGATTCAACAACTAACAGGGCTATAAAACTACTTTGCTATTTATGGTTCTGTTCCTATTAAACTTAATAATTAAACTCTCTTTGCATTTAATGGAACAAATTGTTTCTTTTGGAAATAGCAATAGCACTTAGACTTATATACCGCTTCACAGTGCCTTACAACCCTCTCTAAGTGGTTTACAGAGTCAGCATATTGCCCGCAACAATCTGGGTCCTCATTTTACTGACCTTGAAGGCTGAGTCAACCTTGAGCCAGTGAGACTTGAACTGCCAAAGTGTTGGCAACCGTCAATCAGCAGAAGTAGCCTGCAGTACTGCATTCTAACCACTGCGCCACCACGGCTCACGGAACAGTGAAGTGTTTACTTTATTGGTTTTGTATTATTTAGTTACGTACGTATTCATTCATTCATTTTATAGATTATAATTTATAGCATAGAACGTCTTTATAGATTTTCTAGCATACACTGTAGATACTGGGCCAATCTATCCACCATCAACACCTTTTTCTCTATCTGATCAGACACACAGACATACATGTTGTTAATTAAAGGAAAAGATAGATGAACAAAGGAAAAAAGAAAAGAAAGAAAAACAAAAGAATTTTACAAGAATTCTTAAGTTTCTGGCTTCCTCTTTTTTACACATCTACTAATTTGCAGTGTTTATAAGTATAGATCAAATTGTAGACTACTAGATCACCATGCTGCATAATGTATATATGGGAAGCATTCTTGCTTAAATTAAGTTCAAGTTCTAAATTAGATATTGCTGGAGATGGGTTTTTCTTCCAAAGCTGAGCAACGTGTATTCTTGCTATTGTAAGCATACATCTCATTAAATTATGGTGTTGTTAATTTTCCTGAGATTAAAAGTAGTTGAAAATGTGGTTTCATTTCAAATTGAAATTCAGATTTATTTATTTTTTTGCATTGTATTATATACGTCTTTTGAGTACTTTAGGTTTATTTATTAACATGTCCAACCCATGTGATAAAATGTTTCATGGCATTTCCATCATCTATTACTCTATGATTACTCTGTCTTAGATATTATTGATGGTGTTGTATACCATCAATACAACATTCTGAACCAATTTTCTTTTAGGTTATAACTTGGTGTAAATCTTAGAGATCTATCCATATTTCTTCCCATTGTTTTGTTGCCACTGTTTCTTTAAAACTTTGTATTCGTTTTATCATACAGCTTTTTGTTTGTTCTGTCTTTGGGTCATGCCTGAATAAAAGTTTGCGTATATATCCTGGATTTTTACCATTGTTCCAATATAGAATTCTGAGACTGAAATGAATGCAGGATCCAGATGAAGATAAATTCCAAAATTATGCTTAAATCTCACCATGACAAAAATGCAAACACAGACACATCTCCTCCACCACCTCCTCCTCCTCCTCCTCCTCCTCCTCCTCCTCCTCCTTGAAATTCCATGCCTTTATTAAACTTCATCTAATAATGTTTATCTGCCTTTGTATCTTTGTACTATGTCTATGAAGGCCATTATGGCTCTACCAGCTCCTTCCAAAATTGCCATTATGTTAAAATCTGGTCAGTTGGGCAAGGATATTCAGTGGCCTGCCAAATAAACTACAAGACTCCCTGCTTAATTTATATATCTGTCGGAAGTATCTAATAAGGATTATCATTGGAATCTCTCTTGAAATATGCATTAATCTTGAAGTAATGTTCCTTTTAATAACATTAATCTTGTACCAGAGACTAAATGGAAATTTCAATTGAATTATGTTTAATAAAATTGCATCTACACCTTTATATGTATTTATCTCAGCCTAACGTGATGTATTTTGAGAAAGAAATAAACCTTGCCATTTTATAAAGACAGTACGAATTGTAAATTCCAGTCTCTTATAGTGGACAATATTTAGTTAATCTCAAAAGCTGCAAATTAACTTTTTCTACTTAATGGTGTAACCAGAATATGTCATATTATTTATACACTTCAGTAAACTTTGGTAATGGCATTGCTTAATTACCCAAAATAGCCATAATATAATCATCATGCCGTATATGAAGAATTTAAATTCAGTATTGAATGCAATTACAGCCTTAATGTATTTAAACTGACTAAGCTAAAGTTTCAGGAATCAAACTGAAGATTTTTTTTTAAAAAAAGGTACATCCTTGACAGATACCATATTATAACTTAATAGTTAGAAATACCAATTAATTTGTAATGACACTAACCCCTGGATTAAGACATAAAATTGAAATCCAATGAACAGAACAGAACAGAACAGAATAGAATAGAATAGAATAGATTTTTTTTATTGGCCAAGGGTGATTGGACACACAAGGAATTTGTCTTGGTGCATATGCTCTCAGTGTACATAAAAGAAAAGATACATTCATCAAGAATCATAAAGTACAACACTTAATGATAGTCAGAGGGTACAAATAAGCAATCAGGAAACAATATCGTAAAGATATAAGCAACAAAATTACAGTCATACAGTCATAAGTGGTAGGAGATGGGTGGAGGGAACAATGAGAAGATTAATAGTAGTGCAGATTTAGTAAATAGTTTGACAGTGTTGAGAGAATTATTTGTTTAGCAGAGTAATGGCATTCGGGGAAAAAATGTCCTTGTGTCTAATTGTTCTGGTGTGCAGTGCTCTATAGTGTTGTTTTGAGGGTAGGAGTTCAAACAGTTTATATCCAGGATGTGAGGGATCTGTAAATATTTTCACAGCCCTCTTTTTGACTTGTGCAGTATACAGGTCCTCAATGGAAGGCAGGTTGGTAGTGGATAGTGGAAACCAATATCTTCTTAGAAAACACTTCATCAATTTGACCAGAACTGAAAGGGCTTTCAAACTTCCAACCAGATTGGCATGGCTGATTTCAATTTTTTCAGCTGCAATAAAGAAAATATCAATGACAGATAGTTCACGACTTATGACCCCAACTGAACTCAAAATTTCTGTTGTTAAGTGAGACATTTGTTAAGTGAGCTTTGCCCCCATTTTACGACCTTCCTTGCTTCAGTTGTCAAGTGAATCCCTGCCGTTGATAAGTTAGTTAACCCGGTTGTTACGTGAATCTGGCTTCCCATTGACTCTGATTATCAGAAGATTGCAAACAGTGTTCACATGACCTTGGGACACAGCAACAGTCATCAATATGAAACCAGTTGCCAAGCATCTGAATTTTGATTACATGATCATGAGGATGCTGCAAAGGTTTAACTCAGTGGTGAAATCTAAAATTTGTTACTACCGGTTCTGTGGGTGTGGCTTGGTGGTGGTGGTGGTGGTAATGTGACTGGGTGGGTGTGGCCAATTTTTTCTTTTTTTACTTTTAAGAGCATTTTTTCTACAACCTCTTCGGTGAAGAGGTTGTAAAAAAATGCTTTCAAAAGGCTCTGACGATCCCAGCTGAGTTGCCTGATTGGCAGAGGCTTTTTTAAAAAGCCTCTGCCGATCAGGCAACTCAGCTTGGATCATCAGAGGCATTTAAAAGAAAAAAAGGTTTATTTCTTTTAAAAGCCTTTAATGATCCCAGCTGAGCTGCACAATCATCAGAGGTGGGGTTTTTTTTTTACTTTTAAAATCATTTTTTGGCCGAAGAAGTTGTAGAAAAAATGACAGGGATTTTTGCTACCGGTTCTCCGAACCATCCACCTCCATCGCTACCGGATCAGGTGGATCCGATCCGAACCAGGAGCATTTCACCCCTGGTTTAACTGTGAAAAACAGTCATAAGTCCATTTTTGTAGTGTGTTTGTAACTTTGAAATGAACTGTTGTAAGTTGAGGACTACGTGTACTGTTCAGCTGTTATCAGATGCCTATTTTTTATACATCCAGAATGAAATGGACGAATTACAGACAATATTACTTTGTAGCCTCCTAGCTAGTGTTGTAGAAATTTCAGCATCACTCTGAGCCAAGATACTGGATTATAACTTCTATTTCATCGAAGTTGAATATTGTAATATAAGCTTCACAATATAAGTGGTAAAGGAAATATAGTGGGATTAAGTGATTATAGGACTCTGATAATAAGTTGCTTTTTTTAAACCTTTCCCTTTCACACTGTTTGTCAACTTCTAAACAAAATGGGCTTAGTCTGCTTGTTCTGAGATATACTGTTAATATTTATTAGAGTGCAGAAAGTTTCCTGTGATAAAGACCTTGGTTTGATTTAGAGTGATTTGTTTTCTTTCTTTCTACTCCCTTCTCCCCTCTGAAGCAAACAAACAAATAAAACCTCACTCAGAATAAATTCAGAATAAATCCAAAAACAGCTTTTAGAAATCTATCCAACTCTGCGAACAGGTGATACATTCCAAGTCCATTAGACTAAATATTGCTACATTCAAGCGGTTGTGTTCTCTCACATGGTATGAAATATTGAAAATCATCCCATAGATTAGATTTTGTCCAATGATTCCAAAGAACATTTGGTGCACCCAATAAAGGGTGTAGTCTTTATCCGAGAGAAACAAGATCAAATGAGAACTAGATTGCAAAACATCTGTCCGGCCATCTGATTTGGATGTTTTTAGTTCAATTACTATAAGTTGGCTCATGTTGTATACCACATAATTGATGTGTTTCTACTGCATGACTTTCCAGTCCTAAGAATTAATCACCCTGAAAATTAGAGCTGTTAACTAAGAGCACAAATTAAAACATTATTGTATTTCAATTATATAAAGGAAAGCCCTCTAGCCACTGGCACACAAAATGATTATGTTTTCATTATTATACCACCTCATATTTGCTGCTGCTGGAACATTCTGGAAAGGTAAGGCATCACAGAGAAAATTTGAGGTTTGTTCCTTTTTTTTCTCTCCCAGCATTGGTACAGGAGCTGTGAGGTCCACAGAACTAAGCATGACATGCAAGAGCTACTTCTGAATAGTTCACTTATTGTTGTTTACCTAAAAATAGAATTTTGCCAGACTAAAGCACCTATCTACAATAACTGTAACTATATAAGTACTTTCCAAAGCACTGAAGATTTTTTTTATTACTACCTATACACAAGAATCTAGTCCCCAACTACTGGGTCATGGCCTGTTCTGAATTGGGTTGCATGAGCGGCTGGCTAGTGCACACATGGAGCTCGACTTCTGTGAGAGGTGGGCTGGCATGCACCCATGCACAGAGCTCAACCTGCATGAGTGGCAGGTTGGGCATGCACGTGCACACCGAACTCTGTGTGTGTGTGTGTGTGTGTGTGTATGTGTGTGTGCGCGCACCAAGATAGAGAAAGAGAAACAGAGAGAAGATAGAAATGAGATAATAGAGATAGATAGATAGATAGATAGATAGATAGATAGATAGATAGATGATGGGTGATGGGTGATGGATAGATAAGATAGTAGATATAGATAGATGATAGATATAGATAGATGATAGATAGATAGATAGATAGATAGATAGATAGATAGATAGAT
>WNWU01000003.1:50607480-50678615 GCA_012654045.1 Ptyas mucosa
AGACAGACAGACAGACGAGAAAGTTTGAGATAGAGATGTGAGAGAAAGGAAAAGATTCTGATTTGAATTTGCATAGGATTGTCAAACAGATCTGTCCTCTTGTGAAAATGAAATCAGTTTATGTAGTGATTCTGTTTATTATTTATGCATTTATCTCCTTTGAATCATCTATGTGTGCAAATAAGGCAGCAACTATGACACATCAAAATCAGAGACAAATTGTCAGAGGAGCTGCACAATATTATCAAAAGGCACAATTGAGGTGGCCTACTATGCCTTGTCTTCATTTCTAAGGATGGCAGTCCTATTATGTTTATATTTAGAAATGTAAAGGACAAACTCTTAATATGTGGCTCAGGTTGACTGCTTAGTGGAATAAAAGCCTCTAGTGCTTTCTGTTCCAGCTGAGAACAGATGTGAAACTTTGAAAATGTTGGAAATCTGCACTTCATTTCGCTGAATTATACCATCATCCTGTGTTTTGACATACCGTGAAATATTGCTTCCTCTGGTTAAACCACAGCAAGAGAGGGTCTAATTTTCAAAGGGAGAAAAAACTAAATTCATTATAAGCTTTAATGTGATAGAGGTTCCATCTAAACTGCACATTTTCAACAGACAGCTCACTGTTAGGAAATTCAGACAGGAAGAAGAAAATCGGTCAATCCACTGGTGCTTTTTTTAAAAAACACTTTGTCATGTTGCATCTGTGAATGTATGCCTCTTCAAGGACTGGGGCTTAATATTTTCAGAAATACTTGAATCATTTTCCCATTTTTATTTGAAAGTGAATAGCATTGACTAAGTGACCTTTCTCATGACTCTTTTTCTAAGTGAATGTTTATTCTACTGCTTAAAACAACAACAAACAATAAAATTGTTATTGGAGACTGTTCTAGCTTATGATCCAGAAAACTGCTGAGAGTGGAATGGATTGTGGTTGGAAATAATGCAATGAAGAAGTAAACAGAGAGATGAGTTGGGCAAGAGTGAATATTTTCGTGATGTCTCCAACTCCATACTGTTGGGTGGGTTATCTGATGAATCTCTTCTTTTTTAAAATCACCCTTTATTTTAATTGCTGTTTCGTGCTCCCATTTTGATAGTGCCATTTTGTGACACCTTACAATATTTGGTGTCGAAAAAATACAACATAAATGGGTCACCTATGCTTATACCAGTGATTAAGATCAATGCTTTACTTTTTTTTTTGTTATTATGGTTGATTGAATAATTACACTAAATTCACATAATGCAATAAAACATTAACCATGGGTTATAAACCACAACAGTTGGTTGACACAACATGTTTTGCCAAAACCTAATGAGCTGCATTATGACTTAGTGGATGCATGAACCATCACAATTTCACATCACAGAGAAGAAGCCTTCTGTTGTTACAGGGTGAGTGGGAGGTGATACAAGGCCCTGCAGCTGCATGGACTTTCCTTATTTTAAATTTAGTGCTAATGCAGTGCCTCCCGCAGAGAGTTATTTTGTGGTTAATTTCACTCAAATCTTTTTCTGGAGCCCAATTTTCTTTAGCTGTTAAAAGAAAGTAATTAGATTAAGAAAAGCTTCCCTGAACAAGGATTTTGTATCATCTGTTCCTTTGTTTCAAGCTAACACCCATTGCCCACTCTGAGTTAGTGGTCTCAGTCTGTAACTTGGTAAATTAGGATATTTATATGATATGCTAATCCCCCATGACACAACTAAACGAGTTGTATATACACAGCCCCCTGAACAGAACGGATGCACTTTTTTCCCTTATCAATAAATTCCTCCATTCCACTGTCACTGTGCTTTTTTTCAGCCACTCTTTTGGAAGTCAGTATTTGTCTTATACTTGATGATAGCCCAAAGGGACATATTTCTGACCAGCAATGCATATAATTGCACTGTCAACTTTCAGCTAGTTATTAATTTTATTTTAAGGAGAGGACTGGAGGAAGACTAATGGAATGGAAGAACAGTAATTGGAAGATTCAAACTGACATTCTAAAATTGTATTTCTTTCAAAGGGGAAGAGAACAGGGGTAAGACAGAAACATGGATCTTACGTACGCCTCCACTTTATGTCAAAGCAAGCTTCCTTTGCAGACATTACAGGAAGAAGGAAATACACAGAGGAATGGCTTATCCAAGTTCAGATTCACTTGGATTATTTTTTTTTAAAAAAATGTGTAACTGTTTACACTTTAGGAGTAAGAAGGTGTGAATGTAAAGATAGCATTTTTCTGTTTCCAGATCTTTCCATTTTGATCAATGACCTTATAAATGAGAAGAGACACCTATTTCCTGCCCACACTTTCTTGATCCTTGCAAAACGATGCAATACTCAATACTAGGAATACTCAAATCACTTGTCCCTTGAGATGAAGCAGATGACCCAGTGAATTTTAGACCTTTTTGTAAGGACTAATGAAGATCCCTTCCCTTCCCTTTGTCAAGGTTCCGAGTAATGCATCCACCGAAAGCAGAACTCCGAGGCAGGTAGATTCTTCAAAGAACATGTTTATTGGACACACCATATCAGTACAGCTAGTGAAAAACAACTCTAAAAGTTCCCACTTTTTCCCACATATTTGCTCTTTTAATTCCCCCTAATTAAAAGAGCAAATATTTCCTCCCCAGGCATCACCGATCACATTGTCCAATGAAGATAGCTAGACGGCTGCTTGGTCACTCCTCTGCCATCTGTTAGGATGACCTTGGTTCCCACAGGAAAACTTTTTTGTTTTGACCGGTAGCCAGTCTACCTTCTCCCCGCCCCTTCCCCCATTTTCAATGTTTGTGGCAACTATGAAGCAGGAGAAAAATTTATTTTAATTTAATTTAATTAATCATATTTTATTGCTGCCCAACTCCCAAGGGACTCTGGCTTCAGCCAGGTCAGCTTTAGTGTTGATACCCTTCCCTTCCCTCAGGGGCTATTATTTTTTCTACTTTCCCACCATATTATCTGCAGACATTGGTGTCCAGAAGAATTATTATTAATAAATCTGATCTGTCACTAGTGCCAAAATCCTGATTCATATTCTGTTCACAATGAGAAATCTGCTAGTCCTTTGAAGGTAAAAACATCCATACCCAGAATGATGAACAATTTCATTACATTGCAGACTGGGGTGTGTCATACTTATCCTGATTTGCTTGGGTGGATCATATTTCAATGATCACCCAACAATGGCAGGATATTTATGCATCTTCCAGTGAATCAAGGCAATCTGAAATAGCTTGAATGTTAGTAGCAGGAAGGACCATGAAATGACAAATATGAAAAAAGCTTTATAAACATCTAGAGATAAGTAAATATGTCAGATTTCCCCCTATAGCTAATGTATACATTCCCAGGTTCTTTCTAGTCCACTTGCAAAGGAATATGTGAATAAAATCTCATGTTAATTGAATAAATGATCACATTTCAGTGGAGACCTTCCAATAGGCAGTGTCTATGTCAAGTAGATATTTTATTGTCTCCCCCCCTCCCAAAATAAAATCTTTAAATAAGGGTTGTTATTTAGAATTATCAGATAAATGTTTTAACCAAGTCATTGAACCTGGAGCACACTACTAAATTTTAGAAGATCTCCATAATTAAAGAGTATGATCATCTTATTTTATAATCTCTTGCACATTCATGGGACTATTCTCAAGATTTTGGAATGGTGTCTAATCCATAAGTTTTATGACTGTGTGGTTGCTTGACTAGGAAGCTATAAATATAATATGTCATGCTCATTTGATAATTTAATATAAGTGGGTCTAATAAAAATAACCTAAATCAAATTGGAAGTTTTATGTTGAGGATTATAGTATAACCGTATCAGTTAAATACCTTAGGAATACGCTAAATACAGTGCATTTCTTGGTTCCTGACTCATCACTGACTCTTACACTTCATGTTCACAGCACCAATTGTCTTCTCATTTCAATAACTACAGGTTATTCATTTCTCTTCACAACGAACCTCTATAAATGGAAATTAGAAAAGATAACTGTGCAAGTTCTACCCTCATCCCCAATAATTCTTATTATCCTAATCTAGTGCTCCAGATGTTTTGTGCTGGAGATTTCACAGAGGTTTTTTTCTTCTTTTTCTGTTGGTTACATTACTTGATGTTAGTAGGAATATAAATTCAAAATGTCTGAAGGACAGCAGATAGGCTGCTCTAGCTGTATTCAAATATGGAATGGTTGTCTTCAAAGGAGAGGTTTGTCTATCAGCAGAAGCTTTCCCCAAGGTTTTAGAAACCTGATCTTTTCAAGATTAAAGTCTATTAGTAAGTTATAACCACAAAGCCACTTCAGTAGAAAATAATATTCTGATATAAAAAGACCTAATTTTGTATTTAGTTTGGCCATTAATCTTTTTTGCCTCAATATACAAATATGAATTTGATGTTGGAGCTGACAGTTCACAAACATTGCATGGCAAATATCAATGGGCAACTTTCTATTGCCATCTAAAATTTCTATACAGGCATGATGAATCCTTTAATAAAAAGAGCACCTGCCTCATCCTTTATTTGTATCCATATTTTATTCAGAATTTATGAATTATGAGAATACTGTGTATATTCATAGTGCAATATGAAAAGGTTATTTTCCTGATGAATTCATTTAAATCTTAGGTATAAATTGTTAATAAGCACTGGTCTATAAATAAGCATAGAAAGGTGGGCTCTTTAAAATAAATTAGCTTCTTTAAATTTAATGGATTATAAATATTTTTAATAGCTATGTAATATTGATTTCAGCAAAATTGCTAACAGTGTTTTGCTGTGAAGTTTTCGGTAGCCCCTTTTGTTGACTGCAGTTTTTTGAAACTATTAGACATGCTTGGAAACAATAGGGAGCCTCATTCTAACAAAATTTAATTCATGAATGAGAAGATTTTACATTGGAGTAAGCACCAATGATCTGTAAATCAGTAATGCTTACCTTTAGGTAGACATAGGACTGTTTTTGTTTAATTAATAGCCTTCAATTCTGTTTTATTAAAAATGACAAGTTGAATTACAATCATGCTCTTTTTCAAACCACATTCATGCCACCAAAAATCAATGGCAGCTGCATATATTCATATATAGCACAAACACATGTATAAACATAAAATGCAATTATCAATCCATCCCTCAATCCTCTTATCTATTGAAATATAAGAGATTATAATATAATATTAGAGAGAAATGCTTGGGGCAGGGATGTTTCTACACTACATCACAAAAATACTCTCTGGGCTGCCCTATATAACTACTGTATTGTTTGGAGTATAAGACGCACCTTTTTCCCCCCTAAAAGGGGCTGAAAATTTAGATGCGTCTTATACACCGAATGTAGCCCCGCCCACCCACTGGCCCCCATCCTTTGGCCTCTGCCTCCCAGCAGTTACCTCCTTGCAACAAGCAGCAAGAAGAAACAGCTCGTTTCAGCTTCAGCACAGCCTAATTACCACAAGTTGATTGGATCGACCTCCTGACTCTCAGCTGTTTTGCTCTCAGCTGTTTTGCGGGGGCCTCTGCTGCTTGCTGCAAGGAGGTAAATTGCTGGAGTGGGTTTTTCTTTTTTCTTATGCTAATCAAGCTATGCTGGAAACAAAAATGAAAGTAAAACAGGCTGTTTGCTGCAACGAAGCAAAATTGCTGGAGGCAGAGGCAGAGACATATTTCTTTTTCTTGCTTTCCTCACCAAAAAAGGTAGGTGTGTCTTATATTCCGGTGCGTCTTATACTCCAAAAAATACGGTAACTCATATAGCCCACTTTTTCCTTCCTTTTTCTTCTCCCTTTTCTTTTACTCTTTCCTTTCCTTTCCATCAGTCAAACATGTTGTCTTCAAACTTTTAACTATACTCATTCAATTTTATGGGGAGGCAATGTTCTCAAATGTTCCTTCCACACCACTAGAAGAAGAATATTAGGAATTGATTATAGTTTTGATGGACTATGGGTTTTTGCACTTGCTAGTTACAAAATGTCTAAAGTTATCCTTTCACTATAGAAATAATGTGTAGCTTTCTTTTTTTTTTTATTGAAAAAGTTTTTTATTAAATTTTTTACATACATTTTCTCCCCCCTCCCCCACCACCCCCCGGACTTCCCAGAGCAAATACAAGTACATAATAAAATACAGCTCAAATTCTCTAAGTTAAACTCCATTTCACACTTATCATGATCCTAATCATTAAACAAGAAAATTAAAGGAAAGCAAGTCTTCTTTTCTTCTCATTCCATCTAATTCGACAAAATCAATCTCCATGTCTCCATTTATAGTTACAGCAGTAATCACAACTATCATTACTCAGTATAACTAATTAATACTTAGCAAATTATTAAGTCTACACAATCTAACAAAATATTTTGTAACTTCTTTCATTTAAAACAGAAAAAGAAAACCCAACAAGAGAGAAAAATAAAAAACCCTCAATCAAAAAAAAAACAACCCCCCCCCAAATTTAAAATAGAATACTATATAAAATCTTCCGTCCTCCATTTTTAAACCATCAAGGTCCATTTATAGTTAAAACACTTAAAACAATAATAATAAAGTTTTTAGTCAAAAAAGGAGTATAACAATCAAACCTCTTATAAATTTATCAATACAGATAAAACATCATTCAATAACTATATCAAACATTTTAATTCTTCATACTAGATTAAACCAGTTGCTAATCTTCTTGTCTTCACGTCTTCCAACAGCATATAGAATATCTTCATCATTTGCGTCTACCCACCTAAATAGTAATTTGCTTCTTTATAAAAAAAAAAACCCCGAGTGACTTTATAATTATAATTGTAGTAATATCCATCAAATCCAGTCAAAACTAGATTAGTAGATCCATCAAACGTATTAAGGAAACCACCAGATCAACTGCAATTGCTCTAAATCCATAGTCCTTTTGCCTTATATTTATTACCATCAAACAGAAAACTCCGATTTAGTATATTCAATGAGACTTCTACGTTTACAGTTAAATCCAGATTTATCACAGTCCTTAATAAAATGTTCCAATTCCTTCAAGTCAGGGCATATTTCACAACCCAACACACCAGCATTGCTGTGATCTGTTTATTCTTCTCAAAATATTCCAATACAACTATAAATTGCCTCCTCATCGTCCATCACTTGGTTAACTGGCATTGAATTGCTGTGTAGTATTTTTTTTTTCTTCCCCCCCAAAAGTTCAAAAATCTTTAAACATTTAAACAATGCTTTTTAAGGACCATCATCTCGTCAAGCAGGGTTATTTTCCTTTTCTCCAGGCTTTCTTCTTTTCCTTTTTACGAACTTTCTTCTTAACTTTGATCCCTCTGCCTTTTTTAACTTCAGCAGGGATTTGCGGTTTTTGGGATTGAATATTATAAACTTTTTGCAGAAATATAGGTTCTTCTGGAAACAAGTCATCAGCTTGCAGAGCTTCTTGCTCCTGCACAACCTTCATCTTTCTCTCTTCTGTAAGATCTGCTATGGTCTTTTGTTGTTTTTTTTCCTTTCCCAGCTCTTGACTCAATCCCCCACTGCTTGATTGTAACTCAGTATTCCCATGTATTTCATTGTTTCCAGCTTGAGAAGCTTGAAATATAGTATCAATTCTTTTCAATAAAGCAGAGGTAATTGAACTCAAAGCTTCCTCAAATTCAGACCATTGAGAGTTAAATAACCCTCCTTTCCTTTCTTTGTTTTCGAGAAGCCCAGCCATCCTGCCCCCCTTCTTCCTTCCCCTCCAGAAGGACGGGGAAAAAGAAAAGAAAAGAAAAAAAAAGAATTTCAAGAAGAAAAAAGAAAAAAATTTATATTGCTTTTTATTTATAATTAAAAAATTATATTTTTTAATTTATATTGCTGCTTGAGTTATTATTATTACATCCTTTCTTATTCCATCCACTTTTCAAAAAGGAGTTTTACGTTTCAAACAGGGGCTTTTCAATAATTATTTTTAACTTTCACTTCTTCACGCCCTGTTGAAACTCAAACGCCATCTTGCTTTCACTTTCCACTTAAGAGAAATCTTTTAAGAAAGTAAGTCCCTGGAGTTAGAAAAAGAGAAAAAAAAATACTTGCTGTTTCCTTCGTGCAGCTTGTGCTCTGCCAACTTGATTCAAAAGGTATTTGTTTAAAGTTGTTTAATGGGGTGGCCGCGGCATCTAGTTCTGACAGGGAAAGACTTCCCAGTCAGAGGCATCCCAGGTCCGGAGCTTTTGACAGGCTTCACGGGGAGCTCTCATCTTCGAGCACCAGATTATTAGGTAAATCTGGTGCCCTCAGGGAGCTCTACCCCACCCGTCTGCTCTCCTTCCCCCCTTCTTCCTGGGGGGAAGGATTCCAAACCGCAAGACAGCCGATTTTTGCTGTTCTTGCGGTTCTACGGAATCTGGGGCTGGCGCTTCAAAAGAAGCGTCTGGCGATGCCGCTGGCTCAACCGGAAGTCCTCAATGTGTAGCTTTCTTGATTTTCCCAATTGATAGCCTAGGAAAGGCATTACTATCATTGACTTTTTCCCCAGGAAGGGAGCCAAGATAGCAGAAACAGCAGAAAGATGGAGATAAGAGTATGTATAACTGAAAGATTATTAGTAGCATCACCTCTTCCACAAAACTGAACTAAACCGAACAACAGTTGAAATCCTGAAGCCTTCTTGTTAACTTTGGAATTTTATGCAGGAACAACATCAGGGGTGAAATTCAGCAGGTTCTGACAGGTTCTGGAGAACCGGTAGCAGAAATTTTGAGTAGTTCAGAGAATCGGCAAATACCACCTCTGCCTGGCCCCAGAGTGGGGTGGGAATGGAGATTTTGCAATATCCTTCCCCTAGAGTGGGGTGGGAATGGAGATTTTGCAGTATCCTTCCCCTGGAGTGGTGAGAGAATGGATATTTTGCAGTATCCTTCCCCTAGAGTGGGGTGGGAATGGAGATTTTGCAGTATCCTTCCCTGCTAAGCCTGCCAAGCCACTCCCACCAAGCCACACCACGCCTACCAAGCCACGCCCACAGAACCGGTAGTAAAAAAAAATGAATGTTTGTTGGAAGACACGAAGAGCCTCTGTTAACCTACAAAACTTCGTTAATCGTAACTCCTTACACAGGAAAAGAGAGGCATATTTTGATTTGCTCTGCTGTATTGTGGCTAGATAAACATGAGGACTGGGATAAAAGTTACATGCACAAATTGGGAATCTTCCAGTCAGATACATGTCCAGCCTGCCTTATACCCTCTGCCAGATGCTTTCCATCATGATGCCAGCCTCAGCTGTTCTTTCATTAAATTTTAGATTGCTGGGTCAAATGTGACTTTTTGTATGCAGTTAACTTTCTTATCTCCGGTGCTTGTCTGATTTCAAAGTTGACTTCTTTATTTCCGTACATATTATTTTACAGAGTCATTTTTCTTATTCTGCTTCTCTCAACACTTTAGTTCTTGTAATGCTTTGAAAATGACGGAGAAATTTTTCCAGAAAGCCAGGCTTATGAATTTGGATATCAAAAATAAATGCATATGATACCTATGTTCCAAATTAATCATATTCATTTGGTAACAGAATGACTAAATAAGCAGATATTCCAACAGAACTTGGCAAATTTATTTGTTGAGAAGTAAAGCAGAATTATGAGCATTACTGTCAGATTATTCATGAACTGGCAGAGACATGGTAACAAGGTCAGCCAATAAATAGGCATAGCAATTAAGTCAGCCAATTGGGAGCTGAGACAGACTGGAGCCAGGGCGTGTCTTATTCTGCAGCTTCTGAGTCTGTGCAGAGAATTGAAACTGAAACTAAGCGGTGTGCGTTTGTCTGTCTGCTGAAATGAAACTAACTGTTCTTTCCTGCCTTGTGTTCTGTCTGTAACTTCTACCAGGTTGGAAGAATCAACTATTGGTACTGTAAATAATTTAGAATAATAGGTTGGAAGGGACCTTGGAGGTCTTCTAGTCTAAACCCCTGCCCAGGCAGGAAACCCTACACCACTTCAGACAAATGGTTATCCAACATCTTACAAATTTCCAATGTTGGAGCGTTCACAACTTCTGCAGGCAAGTTGTTTCACTGATTAATACTTCATCTGTTATTATGTATATAAAGAGATTAAATGAATCCTGCTGAATCATTTTATCTGTGTGTGCTTCTGGATTTGATTTTGATAGAAACTCTAATAATTACACTATATATAGATTTGTGGCATGCTATTTTTGCAGGAAGTTGTATCTCAAAATGGAAAATGCTTTTTTCTTGATCCATTTACTGGAAACGTATCAACAGTACAGTTTAGAAGAATACAAGTACGTACTGTAAATATGTAAGCAGTTTAATTCTTTAAAAAGTGTAGAGGGTCCTTGACTCAATGCACTCTAGAAGTAACCACTCTAACCACTATGCAAGCTACCACTTAAATACACTCTAGAATAATTGAATTCAATTCTAAACTACAATGCTTAATTCAATGCCTCCATTTCCAAAGAGTGAAATTTTAAGCACTTATAAGGAGAGTAGAAACTTATCAATATGAAATGTCATAATGGTGTAGAGAAGTATCAGATCTTGAGTAGATGAATCAGAATAATTTTACAATCAGCCAGCATTGTCTCAAGCATCATGTCTCAAGGAAGAAGATCTAAGATACCATCCCATTTTACGAGCACCTTTTAAATAAATAATTGTCACCATTTTTATTATCTAAGAATTCTTACAAAGAAAACCAAACTCAAAAAAAAAAATGCAGATGAATTTTTCAGATAGATTCAGCCCCTCCCCCCTAAACCAGAAAAGTTCAATTTCAGAGCTGGGGATTATATAAATTGCAAACTTCCATCTATCAGGAAACTAAAACTGATAGATTCATTGCTTTTGAATCAGGAGGGGCACGTGGATATTCCAATTTTATGATACATTCAAGGGCACTGAGACATTACTGATTGGAGCCATTACTTACCCTTCCCTTCCTAAATTCCAGCAGGGCATAAAGCAAGCAGCAGGGTTAAATAACAGATGTCACACGAGACATATAGTTAACGCATGCAAAAGCGTACGCCACGCTTTATCATTTTAAAAAGTGGCTCATGGCACGAGCCCAAGTGAGTGATGTTGACAACTGTTCTTTCAGATAAAATATGAGCAATAATAATAAAAAAGCTCTTCATTGTTAGCTTGCTCAACAGTTCAGGGTGTATTCCAGGAGGAAGCAGATTGTGCTAATATAGTGGACAAATGTACTATTAGTAACCCTGTCTATAGCTATTCATCATTTTTACCCATCTGCTCAATACTCAGCCATCTGTCTCTCAAACTTCAGGGATTTGAACTACCGAAGTAAGGCAATATATAGCTCCAATGATTGGGGATACCTCAAGGAAGAAGATACATTACATATGGACTCCTTAATTTTTCATAACAGACCGTGAATTTGAAGGATGCATGCAAGACACACTTTCTGGCTACTTTCTGCTCTGTTCTACCCAACTTATTTTAATGACATGAGGTTTCTGTCACACTATTCAAAGTCACAGAGGTTAAGCACACACATATAGGCACATACAATTCAACTGCAAAATGACAACCTTGGCCTACAAATGTGCAAATGTGATATAAATTAAGTTTGTGATTGTGTTAATATCCATGGCCTAGATCAGTGTTGGCGAACCTTTTTGGCATCGAGTGCCAAAATGGGAGTGCACGCACGTGCCAGAAATTAGAAGAGCAACCACCTGGTGCGCATGATGATCTTCCGGTTTCCGGCGCGTGCAAGTGCACCAGCCAGCTGGTTTTTGCACACTCATGCATGCCAGAAACTGGAAGATCAGGTGGCAGGTGTGCATGCGCGTGCTGGAAACCAGAAGATAAACTTCCCAGTGCACACATGCGCGTGCACGCATGCACGCATGCGCAGCAGGTGGCTGCTCTTCCTGTTTTCAGCACTCCCACATGTGTGAAGACCAGCTGGCTGGTACACCGGAACTCAGAAGAGCAACGGGCAATTGCTCACATGCCCAGAGAGATGGCTCTGTGTGCCACTTCCAGCACCAGTGGTGGGTTCGGCCCGGTTCCTCTGAGCTGGTAGTGGTGATGATATGACATCACCAAACTGGTTCTCCCCCTCCACCCCCCCCGTCCCCGCGTTATTCTTACCTTTTATTTGGCCCAATCTATTGCTGCCTCCTGAGTCCCAGCTGATGGCTAGAGGAAAAAAAAACCTGTTTAAACTCTTGCCACAGGGCTTCAAAGGGCCGCCCTACAGCTGATCAGTGTTAAAAGAAAACAAATGAGTAGACCGGTGCCTGCAAAAATAAATGGGTAGACCAGTGCCTGCAAAAATAAATGGGTAGATCGATACAGCTCTGCAAGCAGTTAAAGCCTGGTAGACCAGTACCTCTGCTAAATCCTAAATAATTGTAACATGACCATCAAGCCACACCCACAAAATAAGCCACGCCCACAGAACAGGTAGTAAAAAAATTTAGAACCCACTCCTGTCCGGCACGCATGCCATAGGTTCGCCATCATGGGCCTATATCAAACAAAGCCTAAAGTCACAAGTAAGCATGAAAAAGACAGGTAAGTAAATTTTTTTTATTTATTTATTTATATTAAATTTATAGACCGCCCTTCTCCCTGAGGACTCAGGGTGGTGTACAGCCGGAATAAAAAAAAACACATAATATAAACAATAAGAACAACTAAAAAT
The DNA here is from genome assembly GCA_012654045.1 of Ptyas mucosa. NCBI lineage: Eukaryota > Metazoa > Chordata > Lepidosauria > Squamata > Colubridae > Ptyas > Ptyas mucosa. The sequence continues at coordinate 50,620,162 of WNWU01000003.1, forward strand.
AGAATAATAAATTTCGGCTCAAATTAAAAATACCAATCCCCATAAAATTTAAAATTTAAAATTTAAAATACTGCTTAAGCCAGCCTGGCTTGTTTGAAGAGGTAAGTTTTCAGGGCACAACGGAAGGCACTGAGGTCGGGATTTTCCTTATCTCGGGGGGGGGGGTAACTGATTCCAGAGGGTAGGTGCCCCCACAGAGAAGGCCCTCCCCCTGGGGGTCATCAGCCTACATTGTTTGGCTGACGGCACCCCGAGGAGGCCCTCTCTGTGGGAGTGCACGGGTCGATGGGAGGTCGTCTGTGGCAGTAGACGGTTCCGTAGATAACTAGGTCCTATGCCATGGAGCGCTTTAAAGGTGATAACCAACACCTTGAAACGCACCCGGAAGACCACTGGGAGCCAGTGCAGCTCGCGCAGGAGTGGTGTTACATGGGAGCACACGTTGCTCCCATCACTACCCGCGCGGCCGCATTCTGGACCAGTTGGAGCCTCCGGGTGCCCCTCAAGGGGAGCCCCATGTAGAGAGCATTACAGTAATCAACGCGAGAGGTGACAAGGGCATGAGTGACTGTGCACAGGGAATCCCGATCAAGAAAGGGCCGCAACTGGCGAATCAGGCGAACCTGACAGAAAGTCCCCCTGGTGACAGCTGTCAGATGGTCCTCTAAGGACAGCTGCCTATCCAGGAGGACTCCCAGATTGCGAGCCCTTTCTGTGGGGGCCAAAGACTCGCCCCCAATAGTCAGTGATGGAGTCAACTGACTATATCGGGATGCCGGGAGCCACAGCCACTCAGTCTTGGAGGGGTTGAGCCTGAGCCTGTTCCTCCCCATCCAGGTCCGCACAGCCTCCAGGCACTGGGACATCACTTCAAGGGCATCGTTGGGGTGGTCTGGGGTGGAGATGTACAGCTGAGTGTCATCAGCGTACTGATGGTATCTCACCCCAAAACCACGGATGATCTCGCCCAGCAGCTTCACATAAATGTTGAACAGAAGGGGCAAGAGGACCGATCCCTGTGGCACTCCACAGATGAGAGGCCTCGAGGTCGACCTCTGCCCCCCTGTCAACACATATTGCGACCGGTCGGAGAGAAAGGAGGAAAACCACTGCAACACGGTGCCTCCCACCCCCAGCTCTTCCAACCGGTGCAGCATGATACCATGGTCGATGGTATCAAAAGCCGCTGAGAGATCTAACAGGACCAGAACAGAGGAGCAACCTCTGTCCCGAGCCCTCCAGAGATCATCAGTATCTATCATCTGAAGACAATAAATCTAATAGTTCAGAAATAGATCTTGATACCTACGGGATTTTATTTTAGAGAACTGGGCCAGAGTTAGTTGTACCAACTCCAACAATTGAACACATACTCTGCTAGATACAAGTTCCCTGAAGATGGGCTCCAACGTGAGTCCGAAAGCTCAGAAGACAAAATCTCTGGTCCCAGAGACCCTGCAATATTATCCTGGGATACATACAGTATATTCACCTTCATTTGCAGTTAGATATTCTCTAAGTATGTTTCCATCAATCTTAAACAAGTCCTGTCTCTTTATTTTTTTAGCATTGTCTTGCTAAATTGTCAGAAAAGACAGCTGAAATAGGAGTGAGATAATTCTAGATTTTTTCTGTGTTACATTGTCATCTTCACTAAGCAGCCGATCTACTAAGCCTTTTCTCTTCCTTAAGTTTGAAGAATACTTTTTGTTCTTAATTTCCTTCATCACCTAAAATTCTTCCTGAGCTTCAGCCTTTCTGACACCTATTTTTTTACAATTCTGCACCACCTCTTACAATAGTCTTTCTATCTTTGCACCTCCTGTTTCATTTTTTGCAGACTTTCTTTTGCTGTCTTACACTTTTTATCCCCTATTAGAGCTATTCACATTTTTTCATCTAGTATCTATTTTTTCAGGAACTTCCAACTATCTTTAGCTACTTTTCTTATTAGCTTCTGCTGGAATTGAATCCTAATCATTGCTCTGAGCTAGAAATCCACTTTGCTGATTTAGGCTTATAGAAGTAAGTACACCCAGCTTTAGTATCCCTTAAAATCGAGTATTAAATGTCAATTTTTCAGAGAAACTAACAAGATAGTCAGTTCAACAATGAAATGTTCTGTTTTGCCCTCAAATTTTCCTCTTGTCTGATGAAAGTGGAGTGTCAGTGGCTGGCAAAGAAAATGTTTGGAGGCTAAACTTGCATTCTATAATGTCCAGTACAACATTGTCACATCCTTACATCCTGCTGATATGGTGCATTTTTTCAATTCTACAGCCACTCTCTCTAGCTGATATGATAATTTGGAACAGAAATTGTAGAATGCTGATAGAAATTAGCAACGCTTCCTTTTCCAACATATCTAAGGTAGATAATACAGAGCCAACAGACTTGTAGCTTTTTTCTTTTAAAAAGACCAATAATAAGAGTGTGTGCCAAGTACAAGTAAATGTTTGAAGTCCTGAGATTAAAACAAGAGTTCCTGCTCTCCCTGAATGAATATTGTTATTTGATAGTTTGTTGTTAGTTGCAAAGTCATGTCTGACCCATCGCGCCCCCATGGACAATGTTTCTCCAGGCCTTCCGGTCCTTTACCATCCCCTGGAGTCCATTTAAGCTCACACCCATCTGCTTCAGTGACTCCATTCAGCCACCTTGTTCTCTGTCGTCCCTTTCTTCTTTTACCCTCAGTCTTTCCCAGCATGAGGCTCTTCTCCAGTGAGTTCTTCCTTCTCATTAGGTGGCCAAAGTATTTCAGTTTCATCTTCAGGATCTGACCTTCTAAAGAGTAGTCAGGGTTGATTTCCTCTAGGACTGACCGGTTTTTTTTTTTTAATTTGATTTATATGCCGCCCTTCCCCGGAGACTCAGGGCGGCTTACAATGTGCTAAGCAATAGCCTTCATACTTTTGTATATTTATACAAAGTCAGCTTATTGCCCCCACAAACTGGGTCCTCAATTTACCTACCTTAGAAAGGATGGAAGGCTGAGTCAACCTTGAGCCTTGGTGAGATTCGAACCTGCAATAATTGCAGGCAGCTGATGTTAATAACAGGGCTTTAGACCACTGTACTATCCAAGGTTTGATCGCCTTGCAGTCCAAGGGGCTTGCAGGAATCTTCTCCAGCACCAGAGTTCAAAGGCCTCAATTCTTTGATGCTCAGCCTTTCTTATGGTCCAACTTTCACAGCCATACATTGCAACTGAGAAAACCATAGCCTTGACTATACGCACTTTTGTTGGCAGGGTGATGTCTCTGCTTTTTAGTATGCTGTGTAACTTTGACATAGCTTTCCTCCACAGGAGCAAGCATCTTTTAATTTCTTGACTGTAGTCCCCATGTGTGGTGATCTTGGAGTCCAGGAAAATAAAATCTGTCACTACCTCCATTTCTTCTCCATCTATTTGCCAGGAATTGAGAGGGGTCGGGAGCCATGATCTTAGTTTTCTTAAAGTTTTCAAGCCAACTTTTGCACTCTCCTCCTTCACCTGCATCAGAAGGCTCTTTAGTTCCTTTTCACTTTCTGCCATTAGAGTGGTATCATCTGCATATCTGAGGTTGTTGATATTTCTCCCGGTAATCTTAATTTAATTTAATAGCTATTGAGCTATTAATAGCTATTATCAGCTATTGAGGCCTATCTTTAGTTTGTCTCTGTGCCAAATAGCCACAGTTGCTTTTATGTTATTTCTTTGCTCCCAGTAAACATTAGGAGAATGAATGAGTCACATCTGAACTATGGTAAGGTTTAATCCTTGCTTACTCAACTGTGCTCCATAACACCAGAATTCACCCCTACATAACAATTACGGATAATTTAAAAAAAATACATTGATGCTAGTGGAATACCTTGCAATCTTTAACAGCTGCATTGCAGGGGTGAAATCTAAAATTTGTTACTACCGGTTCTGTGGGCGTGGCTTGGGGGGGTAATGTGACTAGGTGGGCATGGCCAATTTTTTTTTTTACTTTTAAAACCATTTTTTACATGTAAAACCATGTAAAAGGTGCTTTGAAAGCAAAAAGTGCTTTCAAAAGGCTCTGACGATCCCAGCTGAGTTGCCTGATTGGCAGGCAATTTAGTTGGGATCGTCAGAGCTTGGATCATTAGAGCCATGTAAAAGAAAAAAAGGCTCTGATGATTGCGCGGCTCAGCTGGGCATGGGGGGCGGGGGCAGGGATTTTTGCTACCGGTTCTCCGAACTGCCCACCGCCATCGCTACTTACTCGCCCGAGCCCATCCGAACCAGGAGCATTTCACCCCTGCTGCATTGGGCAAGCAATTTGAAATATGTGTTTATGATAGAAAAGGGAAGGATCCAATCTCCTCCCCCTTTCACACTGTAATCTTCACATCTATAGGCCTCCATCCATTCAATTTTCAAATAAACCCATACGTTGGCTTCCCTCCTCTCACTGAGCTCTTAACCCTGTGGCAATTCTGTGATATTTGTGGTTTAAAGTAGGAATGAAGAACAAGCAAACATGGTAGAACTCAATAATAGCTTTTTCGGCACCCTTGCCCTCATATCACTGCTCTTCCTTTCTTCTTTCATTTTCTCAAGAAACTGTTTATTTGGCATGTCTGTCTTTTAATAAATGGATGGTGTTATGTATTAAGTAATTTGATTTGGTTATTTTAGCATTTAACTTTTTTACTTTTTTTTTACATTTGGCTCATCTACATCTCAGAGGTGTTTGGAAGTAATTAAACTGAGGTTAAGTGGATTGCTTTGAAAAAGGTGATGTTTTCACTAAGAGAAGTTTTATTTAAAGGTAGAGTTAATTCATTTTTATTTCAGATGTGATTTGGGTTTAGTGACACTATAAGACCAGGTTAAAAAGCCATGGAAATGGCCAGAGTTTTGGATAGCTTTATCAATCTTTCAGCTGTGGAAGATTCTTTTTGACTGAGACCTGATTGTTTTGTCAAGTTTAATTTGGTATAATGCTATTTACTGACAATGGTCAATGTTTTAAAAAATCTATTTGTGGGCCAAGTGAAACTTTGAAGGTTCTTTTGAGCATGCAGATGCAGGAATGCAGATGCAGGAATCTCTCTATTTCATTTAAGCAGCCACATTTTTTGTAGGACACCATGACTTCTATGCTGTCTCAAAGAAAGACATAGCTGTTTTTAAAAAATTCAGATAGATTCTATGTTAGTACCAATCTTTGTTCTAAAGCAAGGGTGTCAAACTCATCATGGTGTCATCACATGATATATTGGGACTTTCCCCCCTTTCGCTAAACGAGGCATGGGCATGGCCAGCAGATGATGCATCTGGTCCACAGGCTGGGAGTTTGACAGCCCTGCTCTAAAGTATCTGCCATGATTTATGCAGATGTTCAGAGAAAATTATAGTGATTATACCAGTCTGGTAATGAGGATGAAAATAAGTCTTTAAACATTTCAGATTGGTGTCTTAGAGCTGATGGATGATCAACTTCTCAATTTCTTTCCATGGTTCCTTGATTAGTGAGATTTTGTTCTGGAAGAAAGTAGGCTTATGTGGATATTATCAGTTTGGAGAAACTGCTTAACTTTAAAGTTTTCTTAATTGCATGAAAAAAAAAAAGAAAGCGTGCGAGAGAGCTCTTAAAACTGTTCAAAGAAGAATAGGTGGACAAAATCTTGCTGTCAAGATGTGCAACCAAATAACTTTTGGGGAAGACATAATTCTGCTGCTCAAACTTTCAGTGAAATTATTATGAGTCAATGTTTAAGATGAACAAAAGAACTCACTGTTGGATAACAGACAGGTCTTAATTTCAGTCTATCTAAATTTGAGATGAGTACAATTCATTATTGGTTGCTGAGTATCACTGAACAGAGGAGAAATGTTTTTAAAGTAAAGAGCTGTGGTTTCCAGGGAATGAGATACAGTTTGAATTAAGGTATGGGAATATATTAGCTTGTCATGGAAATTGTTTCAGTTACAGCTTTTTAGATTAAATTGCATTTGGTTAGAACATTTTAAGTCTTTACATGAGCATAGCCAAGTTTGGTCAGCTTGGCAATAAAAGACAGTTTTCTATCTTCCTCAATATAACGACTATTATAGCACTTAGACTTATATACTGCTTCACAGGGCTTTATAGCCCACTCTAAGTGGTTTACAGAGTTAACATACTGCCCCCAATCATCTGGGTCTTCATTTTACCAACCTTGGAAAGATGGAAGGAGGAGTCAACCTATGATGAGAGGAAATTCTAGAAGAGGAAAACAGCCACAGAAAATGCATACCTCAGTAAGCATTTCCTGCAAAGCAGGTTTCATGTCAGCAGATTCAGATATCACACACACACACAAACAAACACACACACACACACCCTTGGAGAAGTTTCACAAGTGTGCCCACTGCTCCATTCAGTGGCATTCATTGCCAAGATTTTGTCTCCAATCTGGACATCTTGGATCATGCAGAATCTTCCAGCGTTGAATCCATGATCATAAGAGCCTTGATGCAGTAGATGGCACGGGTCATCAAAATGAACAGCCACTGTATATGGCTCATCAGTTGTTCTATGATGTGTTGGAGACCAGAAAGAGATCTCAAGGTTGTCCATGCACATGCTACAAAGACTCTGTGAAGGAAAACTTATGCCCGGGATGGCAAACCTATGACATGCGTACCACAGGTGGCACATGGAGCCATATCAGTGGGCACGTGAGCTCAGCTGATTTTTGGGCCTTCTGGTCCCACTGAAAGTCAGCAAATGGGTCATTTCTGACATCCAGAGGGCCTCCGGAAGGTGTGGAAGGCCGTTTCCACCCTCCCCAGGCTCATAGAAAGGCTCTGGAGCCTGGGGAGAACAAAAAATGGACTTTTCAGTCCCACCGGAAGTCGGCAAATGGGCCATTTCTGGCCTCTGGAGAGCCTCCGGGGGGGATGGGGAAGACTGTTTTCACCCTCCCCAGGCTCCTAGAAAGGCTCTGGAGCCTGGGGAGAGTGAAAAACGGGTCCTCTGGTCCCACCGGAAGTCAGCAAACAGGCCGTTTTCAGCCTCCAGAGGGCCTCCAGGCAGTGGGGAAGGCTGTTTTCACCCACCCCAGGCTCCTAGAAAGGCTCTGGAGCCTGGGGAGGGCAAAAAACAGCCCACCGGGCCCACCAGGACATAGCATGCCAAAAGCGGGGCGAGTGCAGGGGGGGATCGCATACACATTATAGGTGTGGGCATGTGCACTCATGACCCCCCCCCCCATGCTCCCGCTTTTCGCATGCGGTGGCAAAAAGGTTAGCCGTCACTGACCTATGCCATTGTAACATACAGCCAAGGAAACTAGAATCTGCATCAACTGACAGAACATGTTGGCGAAGCTTGTGCTATGAAGCCTACATCAGTTTGGAAGACAGGAGCTCTCCAAAATTGATGGAAAATCATTAGTGGCCTCACAGAATAAGATCCACAGTTATTGTAATTAGGGACTTCCTTGTGCTGGGCTCTGTGCTTTCAGATTGAAACTGCATAACCACATCTGGGTTCATGGATGAACTGCACAACAGCGTATCTTCTTTGAACCCAAAGACATACCTATATCAACACTGAACAAATTGTTAACAGCTCAGATGGTCAAATGATCTGACCCAAGTGCAGCAAGACAAGTTTGGTTGACACCCCCCCACCCCGAAATATTTGCTTGCTTTGATAATGCTATAAAGAAACGTATTACTGAACCTTAACTGCATGTTCTACTCCTGGAAATTTTTACAAGGAATAAGATAATTAAAGTCTTCTATTGAAAAAGGTTTTTGAACATTTGTGAAACAAGTAAAAATATTCAGTAGGGGCTAATAAAATGGGACATTGAAGGCTCCTATTGAAAGAAGCATATCATATTTCTCCCAGAGTGTTGTATCAATTATGTAAATCAAGAATAGCACATTTTCAACCATTTTCTCCTGTATAATAAAAACCCCTTATTTCCAACAGAAAGTACTTACCTGGGAAAGCTAAGATTTTATTGTGTTCTCTACCATACATATAAGAAAGTTAATTATGTCACATAATAACAGCCCAGTGCTTTCAGGAGCTCTGATTATTCTTTAGTAAGGCAGCTACACTCTTATGTAAAAAATTAAAACTATACTAATGAAGCCTTCCATGTGGTTGTTCCCTACTGTTGTGGCCCGCCAGCGGCCTGCGCAGATCGTGGCTGATCCCGACGATGAGGAGGCTGGTATGGGGTCATGCCAGCAGCCTGCGCAGCCAGCGCTTGCATCGGACAGCGAGGAGGCTGAAGAGGATGTGGTGCCAGAGGCAGAGATTCAGCCAGGGCCTTCAGAACCTCCAGAGGCTCCTTCAAGTGGAGAGAGCAAAGTGGAGGAGCCTCTCCTCAATGCTCGAGCATGCAGGGCTGCCAAAAGGCAGGAGTGGCTACTCAGGAGGAGGAGGTCGCCTCGAGAGTAAGGTTTGAGGATAATTGGCCACTCCCTTAGCCTATTTAAGTTTTTTTTAAAAAAAATTGATTTATATGCCGCCCTTCTCCGGAGACTCAGGGTGACTTACAATGCGCTAAGCAATAGCCTTCATACTTTTGTATATTTATACAAAGTCAGCTTATTGCCCCCACAAACTGGGTCCTCAATTTACCTACCTTAGAAAGGATGGAAGGCTGAGTCAACCTTGAGCCTTGGTGAGATTCAAACCTGCAATAATTGCAGGCAGCTGGTGTTAATAACAGGGTGCATTAGACCACTGTACTATCCAAGGCATGCAGTTAGTAATTTCTTGCTGGAAACAACGTGTAATTATTACAGAGCATTTTGGAGAGTGAGTGTCTTATCATATCTTGTTTTCTGGGCTGGTTGCCAACCTTTGCCAGACTTTGTTTATTCTTGGTACATTATAACTTTGATAGGGACCGTTGGTGTGTGTCATAATCCTTGGGAATCCGGAGCTGGGGCAGAACACCTACAGCCATGTTTACTTTGTTTTGTCTACATTTAGTACAACATACAAGCAACAGAAGTATAAATGAAACAACCAGACAATGATAAGTTGATATTATCAACTTTATAATTCAACTGGCTATCTTCACGGGAAAAAAAAAGCAAGGAAGACAGGATAAGCAAACTAGCTTGTATCCAGTGGTGGGATTCAGCCAGTTCTGTCTGGATCGCACAAACAGGTAGAGACGACTGCAAGAGGCTCCACCCACCCGAATCTAATACACAACTTCTGAGCATGCGCAGAAGGACGTGCATATGCACAGAGGTGGTGCATGCTCACATTTGCGAACCGGTAGGGAATGTAAGTGCCTCTGCTTATATCTATGAAATTTCCCTAGCTGACTAACTCCAAAATGAGTATTCAGGGATGACTAGACTTCCAACTTCTTGGTAAAAACACTACCAGGTGTCGCTTCCCCTAAATTGATTAAAATTATCTAGTTTGGGGGTACCATTTAAATTCTTCCCTATATGTTACAATGGGCATCATGGAAAATTAAAATAAATTGTTGATTTAGCTATCCAGTTCAGGCCTTAGCACAGCTGTGACGTTCTCCTGAGATAATAAAATTCAAGGACCATGCTAGGTCTAGAGATGTTTTGTAAGGTTTTTGTCTCTCAAAAAATTATTTTTAACATTTTTGGGTAAATTCAGGCTAGCTAGTAATAGATACTCGGTTCAGATTTTTTTTTGTACTACTGAATCCTTTAGAAATATTGCTTTTTTTCTCTTGAACCATTTGTATCTTTTTAGCTGTTGGTTTCTAATGCCTGCTTTTTTTTTCTTTTTAATCCATCCATGGTATCCTTGTTCATTTGAGCAGGATGAGAACTTTGGTTCAATACAATAATTTTAATCATACCAAACAGTTAAGGGAATCCAGAGTGTCTATAGATACAAACTTTTCAATGTAATTTGCAATTCTTAAAACTATAATGTATTTTACATTGGAAAATTGGATGTAAAAGTGCATACTTTAAGAAATTACAGTGAAGTGGGAGAAGCAAAAGAAAAATTCCCATTGCTAAATTTGTAAACAGTGGGGGAAAGGGGTGATAAAGCGACAGATAACAATTTTATTATGCCACATTTCACCAATTTTTTTCCATTGTCTAGATCAGTGATGGCTAACCTTTTTGCCGTCGCGTGCCAAAAGCGGGAGGAGCATGGGGGGATTGCGGGTGCGGGTGCCCACATCCATAATTCAATGTGCCCCGCTCTCCCGCGCATGCGCACGTGACCCCCCCACACTTCCCCCTGCTTTTGGCACAGGGGGCCTGGTAGGCCCATTTTCCCCCCTCCCCAGGCTCCAGAGGGTTTCTAGGAGCCTGGGGAGGGTAAAAACAGCCTTCCCCATCGCCCCTGGAGGCCTTCCGGAGGCTGGAAACACCCAGTTTCCCAACTTCCGGTGGGACCGGAAGGCCTGAAAATCAGTTGGCTGGTGCGCGTATGCACGCTGGAGCTGAGCTAGGGCAACACTCGCGTGCCCACCAATATGGCTCCGCGTGCCACCTTTGGCACCCATGCCATAGGTTCGCCATCACGGCTCTAGATTGATTGATTGATTGATTGATTGATTGATTTTATTACATTTCTATGCCGCCCATTTCGCTATCAATATAAATCATTAAAACAATAAATACATTTATTTACTGGCTGGATGCCCTTCCTGTTGCCAGTGTAGAGTTCGCAGCAGATATATTCTCACTGTCTCCAGAGAGAGAAATATCTGCCTCTATCTCCTTCTGCATAATATGTCCTATTACGTCCCACAGGTATTGTAGACTGCATATTATGTCAATAAAATGCTTGCTGTGCACATTATCCTTGGACCAGCATACATTAAACCTTTCTCTTTTAAGCTAACTCAACTTCATAAGAAAAAAAGAATTGGTGAACCGAAACTTAGGGAAAAAAAACATTATTTATGCTCTCCTTTTGCCTTTATGGAACACACCCTTTGGAGAAAACAGGTCCTCCAGTTATAGGTCTTCCATTACGCAGGCTTGTTCCATACATCCACTTTTTGTTTTATCGATCATGTTCCTTCCAGTTGACCAGGTTATTAAGTGAAATGATTGTAGAGAAAGAAAGAGTCTGCAAAGATCACTGGTTGCTGCTGTCTGATTCAGGTAAAATTCTCTCGTACAGTTTCGTCACCATTACTCTTTGCCAGTGTTACTCTGAGCCTTCTCCAGCATTACTCTGATGTAGTATGGTATCAGGTGCATGAAATTTGATCGCAAACATGCACATTCTTTGGGAAATGATTTTTTTAAATTACTATTGCATTTGTGAATAGTCACTCACTATTCTTTTAGCTATGATTGCTAAAAGAGAAGTGGGTGTAAAGCAAATAATAAATCTTAACACTCTTTGCAGGTGTAAAATGTTATTTGTGGACATCTGGAAAATAGGACGTCTAGGGCACGGGTGGGTTCTACATTTTTTTACTACCGGTTCTGTGGGCATGGCTTATTTTGTGGGCATGGTTTGATGGTCATGTGACAAGCAATTCTTTAGGATTTAGCAGAGGTGCTGGTCTACCAGGCTTTTTTTTTTTAAATTGATTTATATGCCGCCCTTCTCTGGAGACTCAGGCCGGCTTACAGTGCGCTAAGCAATAGCCTTCATACTTCTGTATATTTATACAAAGTCAGCTTATTGCCCCCACAAACTGGGTCCTCAATTTACCTACCTTAGAAAGGATGGAAGGCTGAGTCAACCTTAAGCCTGGTGAGATTCGAACCTGCAATAATTGCAGGCAGCTGGTGTTAATAACAGCGTGCTTTAGACCACTGTACTACCAAGGCTCTTCTTTAGCTCTTCTTTAACTGCTTGCAGAGTCGTACTAGTCTACCCATTTGTTTTTGGAGCGCACTGGTCTACCACCACACTGCCTTTTACCACTGATCAGCTGTAGGGTGGCCCTTTGAAGTGCCCCGGCAAAAGTTTAAACAGTTTTTTGCCTCTCTGCCACCATCGAGAGCATCAGAAACCGCTTTCAGGCAGCTTGACCTCAATTGCCAATCTACCACCACCAAGCGGTTTACAAGGAGCAGATCAGTTCTAGCTGATCAGTTGGGAGGCTTCTTGGCTTCTCAATTTAAAGCTAAGGTGTCTTGTTTTTTTTCCCCCTCTTCTTTGTCAAGTGAGCCCTGATTTTTTCTTTCTAGCTGATCAGCTGGGACTCAGGAGGCAGCGAATAGATTGGGGGCAGGGCCAGACAGAGGTGGTATTTACTGGTTCTCTGAACTACTCAAGATTTCCACTACCAGTTCGCAAGAACCGGGGAGAACCGGTAGCAACCCACCACTGGTCTAGGACCTCTTATGCAAAGAAGGGGGGAAAGTAGAGGCTAAAAACTGCATAGGGAATGTATTTTTTGGGGGGGGGGCATGAAATAATCCTTCCTTTCTTGTTTGCTCATCAGAGAAGCAGCAAATGAGATGCACATTCTACAGAGTTTTAGCATTCTCAAGGCTATCTGCTGCCAAAGCAGAAATTAATATGAGAAGAAGAAGAAAAAAATCGTGTCAAGCCACTTTTCTATTATTGTCTTTCCTTTCCTTATTATTAAAGCTATTCAGCCCTTACAAATATTTGTGAGGCTTGTTCTACACTTTAGCAAATGATTTTAACAGGAATGGAAATTGCTTTTCTACATGACGACTTAAAATACTTTAGAGAGCTGGATTTATGTTAAAAGAAGCAGCTTTTTCAGCCTTTTTTGTTATTTATTTTCTTTCAAGTTTATGAACAAGTTTCTTTTTAGGAAATCATTCAATTGGGTACCTTACTCTTAAATAGCCAAAAATATACTGTATTTTTCAGAGTATAAGACACACTTTTTTCCTTCCTAAAAGAGACTGAAAATTTGGGTGCGTCTTATACTCAGAATGTAACTCCACGCAATTCCCAAAATGGCTACCTGGAACAGCTGCTGCCTTCTCTTACCCCTTCCGGGTTTTGCCTGCTTTAGTCACTGGAGCTCCCTCCGAGGATCAGCTGTTTTGAAGCTGTTTTTCAGTCCCAACATGAGCGAGGCGATCTTCCGTGCTTTGCCTGCTTTTTTAATTGCTGCTCCCTCTGACAATCAGGTGTGCTTTAGAAGCCCAGCCCCAACCTCAAAACCAGTGGGCGAATTAATGTGCTGAAGCTGTGTGCCCCAACAAGCCCCAACCTCAAAACCAGTGAGTGAATTAATGTGCTGTATGCCCCAACAAGCCCCAACCTCAAAACCAGTGAGCGAACTAATGTACTGAAGCTGTATGCCCCAACAAGCCCCAACCTCAAAACCAGTGAGCGAACTAATGTGCTGAAGCTGTATGCCCCAACAAGTCCCAACCTCAAAACCAGTGAGCGAATTAATGTGCTGTATGCCCCAACAAGCCCCAACCTCAAAACCAGTGAGCGAACTAATGTGCTGAAGCTGTATGCCCCAACAAGCCCCAACCTCAAAACCAGTGAGCGAACTAATGTGCTGGGACTAGCCAGATAAATATCTGGTAGGCAGAGTCCCCCCCCCTATTTTCCTCCCCAAAAACTAAGGTGCGGCTTATACTCTGAAAAATACGGTAGGTAGATACTAAACCAGGGTATTCAGAGACTATCTGAAAATGCCAATATTTTTAGTTGAATTGTTTTTAGACAATCTTGCAGTATACAAGTGAACATGACATGATGAGGAATCAGGAAACAGATGTGTTGAGTTATCGGTTGTCCTTGATCAAAAAGAAAACAAATCAAAATTTTGATCCTGTTAAGACTCCTTACAAAGCAGTACTAAACCTATTTGCAACTCAACACAGAATGATGCATTGTTATTCATGTGATTGCGATTTCAAGCACAACCACCCAAAAAAGGAATCCATTTGTTTGTAAAAATGTACATCAGATAAAACACATAACAAATGCATGTTTTGCTGAAAAAAAAAGGTTATATACAACATTGCATTGTATTCGAGATAATATTCAGAATTGGATACACAGTATTAAGAACAGTACTATTTTAAATATTTTGATTAAAATCCGCACATTGAAAAGGGGATAAAATTTTTGATAATGCAGAAATGGAAAATAAACCTGAAATTAGAAAAATCACAAACTGGACATCAAGGGTCACCTAAAAATAGTAAAATTACCAAATTAAATACTAAAAGCAAACTGTTCACAGAACAGTTCTTTTCCCCCTTTTCAGTTCCCTATTTCTCATTACCAAAATATTCTCTAAAGCATTTGAAGGCCCATTTTATATATCAGCTCTATCTCAAGAACATGCAGTCAGGTAGGAAGTAATTGAATTCGGGAACTTTCTATGATCAGTGCAAGTTTCCTTCATTCCTTTGGGTACTTTTCCTCCTTTAATGTAATAGGAGAACTTTCAAAATGTTTTAATTTTATATAGAAATATGTTGAGGGGGGCGGAAATTGAACAACCAGCAGTGTCTACCATATTTTTTGATTCTGAATCACCTGAATTTTGAACGTAGCTGGCATACAAATAAAGTCAATTATAATTCGATAAAAAGATGAGCACTGTCTTGTGTCTTGACCCACCTCATCCATCACAGGGGCCAACTAAGATTACAAGGAAACACAGAAGTCAGCAGATAGCCTATAGAGGCAGTGACACAGCCATCAAGGCTAATATTGATTCATCTGACTTCCATCAGGCATGGTATTCAGCCGGTTCGGGCCGGTTTGTGCGAACTGGTAGCGAAAATTGCGGGCGGGCCCGCCAACCCACCCTGGCTCCATGTTGTCCTATTTAGGCATGTTTTTGAGGCCAGGCACATGCACGGAAAGCACATGCATGAGCAAAACACATGTATGGAAGGCTGTGCGCATGCACGGGAGTGGCACATGTGCTCACATTTGTGAACCGGTAGGGAAAGTAAGTGAATACCACCCCTGACTTCCATTCATTGGTCCAACCCTTTATTGAAGTTGGCCAAGCTACAGCAACACCTTAAGGAAACATGTTAAAGAGCATCTAAAGACATACCAGTCAATGAACATAGAATTTGGGAGAGATATAAGCAAATATCTCAGAGATATTTGAGATAACAAATAATAAAGAGGTGTTAAATTGTACAAAACCAAACACATCACAAGAAGCTAAAAATCATAAGAGTACATCTGATTCATGTGTGGAAATTTATTGGAGAAGGCAATGATGCTAGGAACGGTTAGTGGATGAAGAAGAAGGGACAAACAAAGAACATGCTGGCTTGATAACCTCAAATCTGATACAAAGTTGAACAACCAACAATTGAAAGAAGCTGTGCTTGACAGGGTAGCATGAAGAGCACTTGCTTATAAAGTTGGCAAAAGTCGGACATGACTAAATGAATAAAACAACAAATAGGTAAATATATGGAAATCTAAGCATAAGAACAAGGAAGATGTCAATGAGTGATAAAGAGTTCTGTTTCTCCATTATTCAAAACATAGAAGGCTAAGCCAAACCATAATGATATATCAACAGCAATTAGGAATACAAAACCATTCCTTACTAACCATATTGTGATATATCAACTGCATTCAATAGATGTTCCTTTTGTACCATACGCATAAATATGTTAGATATGAATTATAATTGTTTTATTTTAATCAGAAAAAACTAGGCAGTATAAATAATTTATCCAAATAATATTTTTTTATCTTTATCATCTTATCAGTTTATAATTTTGGTAAACTGAATTTTTTACAGACTGACAAATTACAATTTCCAATTCCTTTTTTCCTACCACTTTCAAAATTGGCTGGGCTGCTAGGATCTGTAACATCATCAATGAAAGATCTGTCACAAGGTCTGGTTAAACATCTCTAATGCCCAGTTCAGATGAAAGCAGAAAAGCATGAAGTTTCCATGTATGAAATTATCCATTAATTATCTTCCATATCTTTTTTTTTCTTTTTTTGCAATCCTGTAATCCCTTAATTTGGGGGTAGAATGGAACTGAGCGTTTACTGGCCGGATGCCCTTCCTAACATCTATGCAGAGTTGGCAGCAGATATTTTCTCTTTGCTCCCTAATAGAGAAACATCTGCTGCTGCCTAGGATTGAACTCTCAACCTTCCTAAGGGGAAGCTGGTGTCTTCACCACTAGGCCATCACTATGCTGCTCTATTATCTTCCGTACCATTAAAAAATGAAATTCTTATTATCTTCCATAGCATAAAACATGAAATTTTAGACATCCTGTATATTTAACTATCATGAAAGGGTGTTATTGTATGAAGTATAGATCTAATTTTCCAGTTCCTGAATACAGCTTTATTCTACTGCATGCATTTTGTTAAGCTTGAGGAACAGTTTATTGATCTCATTCAATTCAATAATGGATCTTTACTTAGAGCTAGGGGTGAACATACTGTAATTCACAGCATTATTTAGAAATCTGCAAATAATTTATACTGGATGAAAATGTATTGTCATTTTATTAATTGCTTCTTTGTATTTAATGGTATAATCTATAATCAGTGTTTACTAACTGAAATATTTTCTATTTTCAGACGCAATTGAAAATCTTTACAGTATTTTTATACTTAGCAAGCAACCCAAACACACATATACAAAAATACACAAACACAAGCACACAATAGCAAGGAAATGCCATGTTTCCAAAAACTTGTAGTGCTTGGCTAATGAATTTGACTTCACTCCAAGTTCCACAGCTGTTGTGATTCTAAATCTTTTATAAAACACACTTTGTATTACAAAAGCAATTATCCGTTTTTATTTGTTTACATTGCACTGAAAATTTACATCATACTTTTACAAATCCCCTTTTTTTTCATAAAAATAGACTTCTTTACAAAAGTGTATGCATTAATATAAGAGGAGTAGCCAGTTGCAGAAGAAACAAGATTTTAAACAAGGTTTCAAATATTAACCTTAACAGTAATGAATGAATCGTCATTATTGCAATCATTTGAATAAACCAGAATAAATAACAAATCGATGGTATAAAATATAAAAATGGATTCTTTTAGTAGAAGACAGTATCTGGAAAGATGGGTGTGATTTTTCAAAAGAAAACGTCGTAAAATGGTTTATAAGAAATTCATCAAACACTATAGAAATCCAAGCAGCAGTTCTTGGTTTAATACAGATTGGAGGATGGAAATGGGAAACTTGTGATCCTTTGGGGGCAATAGGCACTCTCTTATTACATTAATAAAAATTATTTTTTATTCCCATAGAGATGTTCGTATCTGAGAAAAGAATATTTCCAGATAATTCACACCAGCTAATGTACAGCATTGATGAGTTCAAAATCATTTCATGCTATCAAAGGAAGACAATGAACAATGATGTGGACGTTACTCAAACCATATTTTGATAATTCAGTTATAAAACTCCAGTCTGAACTAAAATTGTATTATTTTATATGAGAATGAAACAGATCGATGGAATCTCAAACTTGACAGAAGAAAGTATGATTTGGAGAAATGAGTATATTCATTTCTGTACCATAATTTATATTGTATACTGCCGTAGAACAAGTATAATTTAAGGTTTAACTCCACAATATGAATTCTAAAGTAGATTTGAAAACAAACTTCCCAAATTAATATGAAGCAGAATTTGTTGAACCTTAAAACAGTTAGGAAAATAACCTCCTAATTGGAATTGAACAGACCCATTCAATTGTAATTGATTGTACTTTGGCTTAATAGGCTTGTGAACGGGATTATAAAGCCTTCATTTAAAATATTTGTGTTGGCAGCACCCTTTGTATCTATAGTAATATGTGGCATTGCTTTGGCACAACATTCAGTGCACTTACTGAAACCCATTATTTTTTGGCACAGTATATAATAATGACACAAACATTGTAATGCCAAAATTACCTTCTTCCACACAGAATGTACATTATAAAATTGACAAAAAAGTACACATTTGTGTGTAAATCATAGGCTACATTTAAGAATCAGGCAAACTCATGACAAATTCCTTATCATGCAAAATGATAGAAGTTGGTGATGATTTTTTTTACCAAGACCTGGTTTGCAGATGTAAGGAAATTAAAGAGGAAATTAATTTCTTTTAATTAGGGTAAATTCACTCTTGAAATCATGTACTTCTCAATAAAAAAAAAGGGAGTGCAACGCTAAGAGATTAACCCTTAATCCAGAAATCTGCGTACAGTGTAATCTGATCCACGGAGATTGTGGGTTTTCTTCTGTGGGACGAAAAATTTCACAGGCATATTCCATAAGTACATATCATGCTGTTCCCTATCTTAGAACAGGGAAGCCCTGGAAATTTTGAGAAATGCATCAACGGCATTGATGAGTTGAAATCTACATTGTTGTGACTGCAGGTTGATGGCACCATGATGATCACGTCTGTCTCCAGCATTTCATGCAGTGTAGAAATAAAATTGATGAAGTGGATGATAGAGTGGGACGGGAAATGTACCATTTAGGCACCTTCATTGTCTAGAAGTGTGATGCTACTCTAATCTGCCATTTGTTCACTTGGAGAAAATTGAATTACTGGGAAAAGGAGGGGCAATGTGAAATACATATACCTTTGTAATAGAGCTCAGCAACCAAGATAATTGCAGTTGTGGTGTTTCTCAAATCTTATTCTATTGCTGGCAAATTGATCACTATTGGGACAGATAACATGAAGAAAAAGAAAAGATGCTTGCATGACAAGAACAACAGAGCAGGGAATGAAACTTGTGAATTAAAAAGAATCTGAGACCAGACACTTAATTATCCCATCGTGGCTCAGAAATAATGGGTTGTGCTTGCAAGCTTAAGCACGTTAATGATCATGGCATAATCTCAGAAATTCATAGTTAGTAGAGAGGGAGAGAGGAGAGGAAAATGTTATTAAAGACCAGATATGATGGAATGGTTTTGCCTGTGGCTAATAAAGAGAAGCCATAGGCTCTTGCTGTCTCCTGTAAATATAACTCTTAATTCCTATCACATATAATTTGTTCTTTGAAATCCAGTCCCTCTAGCAGTTTATAAAGCACAGACGTACTGATAGTGGATGCTCCTCCGATATATGCAAATATGTTATTATTTTATTTTATTATTATTTTTTTTAGAATAATCTTCTTTTTTAAAAAAGCAAATAAACTGTGAATAAGCACTCATGGAGTGCAGCCGACGTTCTGTAAAATACTCCACAGTAACCATGAAGTCAATATATATTTATGAAAAAAAGAAACCCACTCTAGTCTCTGTCTCATCCTCAGGAGAAGGTGATCCAGGAAATCCTGAAAAATGTGCTTTTCTTTTTTCTTTTAAAAACCAGTGAACGATAGGTCCACTACGACCGCGTTTCAATCTTCAAACCATTGCAGTCAGGTCATCGCAATGTTATACCATTGTGCAAACTGTGTTCAGGTTTGGATCAAATCGCACAGCCTTCCCTTCGACAGACTTTGCGTTGGTGTCATACATGGGGTTTTCAAAAGCAGCTTGTCCATTGTTATTTTCATGTACAGAGCAACCAGTATACTGTGTTTTCGGTGCAGTTCTGTGGTGAATGGCAAAAGAACAGAAGATTAAATCAAATGACTATTATAGTCACAAATCAGCATATAAGAACAGAAAATTACTTGTAGTAAAATGTCTGTGAAGATTCTCAATCATTCCGGTCATGGTTGTCCCAAAGGAGCATTTTCAAAAGGCAACTGGATTTTTCTTGGGTTTTTTTCCTCCCCGTTGAAAACATTTTGCTTCTCATCCAAAAAGCTTCTTCAGAACTTGGATGAGAAATGAAATGTTTTCAAAGAAAGCAAACAAACAAACAAACAAACAAACAAGAAAGTCCAGTTGTGCCTTTTAGAAAAGCACCTTTGTAGTAAAAGGATTTTATAATTTTGCTTCCAAGGAAATGTGTTTCAAGAAAAGGTGCCTCTTTATGAGGCTCTAACCATACATTTCAGAAGATACATTTCAGAAAAAGAGACACAAATGAGATCATCTTTCAGTCACCCTGGCCTATAATGCTCTCTCTCTCTCTCCCCCCCCTCCCCGCCTAGTTTTAATGTGACACTTCAGCTGACACAATCCTTGCAAGTCAGGCTTTTGAGGTATATTTAGATATGTGCCTTGCTCCTTTTTGGGCACTTGAGGCTGTGGCAAACATAGCCTCTGTGATCAATGGTTTTTTGCAGCCAACCATTTTTTGACAGCAGAATTGGGGCTCATTCACCATGCCAGACAATCAACCCTCCAAGTTTTCCTAACAACTTCATCAGACCTAGTAGCAGATCCCCAAACTACAGGGTTTGGGGAAATGAACAGTTATGTATTTGTGCATGCATGTATAAAGAAGACACCACTTAGTCACCACTGCAGATATAGGTAAGCCTATCCATCAGACGTAGCAGAGAATACACAAGAGAGTCTGATTCAGAGGGTTGGAAAGGTGTACTTATTGAAAAGTGCCCATCAGCCTTCTGGAAGACAGGTGGACATGTGTCAAAAGTACATCCCTATATAGGGATTAGTTGTCACAGGAGAACATCTTCTGCCCACCATAGATCAATGTCTTGCTTCCCTCCACTTAACCTACCAAGAGAAGTGTTGTGAAGAGAATGTTTTGTTGTCTTCTGCATCTCTTACCATGGGTGGCAAGAAAATGGGAAGAGAAAAGTAGGGGATAATGGCACTTTTAGTGCCAATTCTGTATTCCTATAATTGGTCTGTGGCCTTGGAGAATTGATTGCAGATGATCTGGCACCTAAAGAGGCATTTTTCTAGCCTGGCTCTCTCCTCACCCCACTCCTTTTGCAGACAGAATCTCTCATCTGCCACATGGCAGAATGGAGATGAAAATGCAGGCAGCAAATTTGTTATGCTAGCGTACTATCTTGCTAGCTTTCACAAAGGAGAACAACACAAGAGAACATCGTGCAGGAGAGACTAAACATAGACTTAAATCAATTCACGAATTAAATTATTTAACGTGACACAGAATGTTAAAGATGTATATAAATAATGAACCTTTATTTTTTGGATGAAAAGGATGTCTCTCTCTCAAGAATCCTGCATCCAGATTATAACATTTTCTATGAATAAGAATCAACAGCAATGGTCCAATTCTGATATATCGGAAACCAATTAATAAGGCAATGTTTGCTGAAAATTGTGCTTACTTTTTGCCCAAGCCTAGAAAGATGTAATAGTTATGCGCAGGCATCGGCTGCAGCAAAGTACTTCTCTGTGCTTGCCCATATGGTACATCTCAGTAAAGCTTCCCAGGCTCGACGCAAAGTTTCTACTTGATCCAAGATCTGATATGACTAAGCTGAAGAAAAGTCAGACATGGCTAAACTAAGCTTCAGGAGATTCTCTTTTATATTCTCTGTAAGCTATCACATGCAGACTGGATGACAGTACAGAATGTGTAGTAACAATCCTGCTACTGCCTAGTACATTCATATGGATTAGAAGAAGGATTCTTAGCAAATGTATTGATCAAAGCCGCACCTGAGATACTGGACTTCAGGAGATTTTTTATTATTATTTATTAATCAAATTTGTATGGCTGTCCATATCATGGAAAGTGAGCCTGGGCAGCGTACAACAATACAATAAAAATTGTTCCAGTTCTCTAGAGTCTTAAATGATTGCATCTGATGATGTTAGAAACAGCTTGTTGGATAATTCTGAGGGTGTTAGAAATGTGTAGATCTCAGATGAAAAGCACATAATAACTTTGGATTTTATTTGATTGTGCTGCAGTGCCAAAAGAACATTATAGCAATAGCGCTTAGCAAGAGCACTTGGACTTTACAAAACTCTCTGAGGGGGTTTACAATGTCAGCATATTGCTTCCAATAATCTGGGCCCTCATTTACTGACCTTGGGAAGGATGGAGAGCCAACCTTGAGCTGGTTGGGATCAAACTCCTGGCACTGGGCAAAGTTAGCCTGCAGTACTGCATTCTAGAGTGCCAAAGAATGGAGGCCTTTGAACTATGGTTCTGGAGAAGACTCCTGCGAGTCCCTTGAACTGCAAGGTGATCCAACCGGTCAGTCCTAGAGGAGATCAACCCTGACTGCTCTTTAGAAGGCCAGATCCTGAAGATGAAACTCAAATAGTTTGGCCATCTAATGAGAAGAAAGGACTCACTGGAGAAGAACCTAATGCTGGGAAAGATTGAGGGTAAAAGAAGAAGGTGATGGCAGAGAACGAGGTGGATGGATGGAGTCACTGAAGCAGTAGGCGTGAGCTTAAATGGACTCCAGAGGATGGTAGAGGACAGGAAGGCCTGGAAGAATGATGTCCATGGGGTCACGATGGGTTGGACATGTCTTCGCGATTAACAACAACAACTGCATTCTAACCACTAAGCCACCATGGCTTCATTATTTAATATTCCACAATAGATGCGCACATTTTCATTGGAAGCTTACATTTATAAACATTAGCTTACGTTTTAGTCCATATCTGATAGGACTAAAATGGTCACAAAAAAACCAAGATTTTATATGAACTGGAAAAAGATTGATCAAAGGATCATGACATTGGTTTAGGTATTTTATGCACAACTATCTTCCAGGTGAGAACAGTAGGATAAATCTTGGACAAAAGTCTGTAGTGACAGCATAAACTGATAGGAGCTGAATTGCCAATGATGGCTATGCAACAGCTGTCTGTAATAAAACTGTTCATGGCACTTATGGCTGATGTAAGATAAATGATGCAAGGAATACAATTCACAATACTGTACATGTCAAAAACGAAATATAGGCAATATGTGAAGTACACAGCAAAGCCATTATTACTGCAGTGTTCCAAGGCATCAGGACATTTGAATATGTTGCTTCTCTCTAAAGGGCAGTAATTTACAACACTTCCAAAAAACTGAAAGTAAAGGTATAATGCGAAACAATGACCTTATCTACGAAGCATCTCTGACAGTTGTGAAAGGAAGTTAATGTAGATGGAAGACTTTTCATAAGTGATTTTAATTTATTATGAAGAAAGTAATAAGATGTACAAGGGGTTAATCATTCAGCTGCATCATAATAGCACAGACTGGTCAACACCACTTAGATGTTCTATATACTTTTCAAATGTGTTTCCATTAATGGAGAACACATTTAGAGTTGACTTTTGTCATCAAGCAGAATGTTTTCTAGATGGTTCCTGCAAACCATGTGTTTAAACAATTAAATAAAACTTAAAACTTAACAGTCATAGCAGAGTAAGCGTGCTGGGAAACATTAATTAGAGAACAGTCTAATTCAGAAAGGGAAAACAATATTTCTAGTTCCCAACCAACCAACCATGACATTTTGACAAATATCAATGCTAAAGCATTGTAGAGTTCTGAGAAGACATTGGCTTCCATTGCCAATCAAAGATATGTACTCAGTTGGCATTGGAAAGATGCCCAATGTTCCTTGTCCTGCTTCTATGTTCTGTAGAGCAGATTTATTTCAGAACCATTTTACACTGAGCTCTTTGGGAAGAGAAACAATCAGAATGGAGGGCACACTTATGGGGAAGAACAATGGCAGTTCAGAGGTTATGCTGAACAGAAAAGTGGTGATGGTGAGGTCTACAGCTAAACCAACTATTAATATCCTTCTGCATTAACAGAGGGATTCAATCAAGATCAAGTGAGGTACTAATACCACTCTATAAAGCTTTAGTAAGACCACACCTAGAATACTGCATCCAGTTTTGGTCACCACACTATAAAAAAGATGTTAAACTCTAGAAAGTGTGCAGAGATGTTTTGCCCCAGCTGACGGGCCACAACAAGAGAAGAGAAACAAAGATGATTAGGGGATTGGAGGCTAAAATATACAAAAAATGGTTACAGGTACTCGGCATGGTTAGTCTAGTGAAGAGAAGGACCAGGGGAGATATGATAGCAGTGTTCCAATATTTAAGGGGTTGCCACAGACAGGAGTGGGTCAAGCTACTTTCCAAGGCACCTGAAGGCCAGACAAGGAATAATGGATGGAAATTGATCAAGGAGAGATTCAACCTAGAAATAAGGAGAATTTTTCTGACAGTGAGAACAATCAAAGAATGGAGCAGCTTGCCTTTAGAGGTTGTGGGAGCTTCATCACTGGTTTCAAGAAGAGACTGCCATCTGTCAGAAATGGTGTAGGGTCTCCTGCTTGGGCGGAGGGGTTGGACTAGATGACCTACAAGATCCCTTCCAACTCTATTAATCTTTTAAACAGTACAGAGGCTTTCTAGGGCAAAAACGTCCTTCCCTACCCACCCAGAGGCCTTCACAGAGGCCCTCCGGAGGCTGGAAATGGCTTCCGGTGGGACCGTAAGAGCTGTTTTTCGCTCTCCCCAGACTCCAGAGGCTTTCTAGGAGCCTGGGGATGGCGAAAACAGCCTTCCCCACCCCACTCCCCCGAAGGCTGGAACAGCCCATTTCCTTACTTCCGGTGGGGCCGGAAGGCTGAAAATCTGCTGGCCGGTGCGCACATGCATGCTGGAGCTGAGCTAGGGCAATGTTCGTGTGCCCACAGATATGGCTCTGCCTGCCACCTGTGGCACATGTGCCATAGGTTTGCCATCATGGACCTAGGCACTTTCACTCTTGAGAACAGAGAAAGAACTAAGTTTGACCTGAAATTCTATTCTATATTTTCTGGGAATAGTTTTTGTGGCTTTTTATGGCTCCGTTCTCCAAGGACAGTTAATTGGATAATTGGATTATCAGAAATAGTTGTGATACAATTTAGATAGTACCCGTGCCCTAAAGAAAACTGCACAAATATATTCCTCTGATAGTATAACCTGAATAAGATGAGATTAGTACGCACACAAAATTTAGGGTTAGGGTTATGACTCAGCCTATTGATGTAGGTTATTGTAAAAGATGAGCATTGTTATTTCATGATTGTTGTGCTAATCACAATTTGCTTTTCACTCAGAACAATTTGAAATATAAGATTTTTATTCTCTTACTTTTATGTATATTTTTTTATCAGTACCTGAAAAGGAAGCGGTACTGTACATCAAAAATACGAAATTCCTGTATTCTGCTGTTTCCTATATGCAATGTAAATTTTGATTTAATTATATATTGTTTTTAATGCAAATTGGTAGTTTCCCTGAATGCATTTTTAGAGATATAGGTAGACTGATAGATTGGAAGCCTGGATGACCCTAGCAGAATTTCATAATTAGGTCCAAAACAAAAAAAACAAAACAAAAAACAACAACATTCTCCATACAGCCTAGATTCTATAATCAATGACCATCGAAAAACACCTGAACAATTGTCAAGACAAACAATGTAAATAATGGTAGTGTTGTTGAGTTTGTGGAAAACATGATTACTAAAGTATGCAACCTTAGGCATGAGGTACAAAGGAATGGGAGAATTTCAGAAGCTGAATTTTAAGCTCTGATTTGTTCAAATGATACTTTTTTAATCCCTCTCTCCCTCCCTCCCTCCCTCCCTACACACACACATATACATATATATACACACACATGCATATATATCATATGCATATAAAATAGATGTATATTCCACCTACCTTTGTTTATAAAGATAAAATCCAAAGCCTGCTAAAATAAGGGCAAAAAAAGGCACAAGAATAGCAATGGCCACAGAACTGCTGTTTGTACCATGTGATTGATTTAATGAATTTGATCCTTTAGACGTATTAAGTCCTGGCAAAACAAAAGAAAACAAAACATAAAGATAAACATTATTTCTGTTAACTACTGTCATGGGGAAATATGTATTCCAAATATTTATAAATATTTAGACACATGTATGTTATACAAATGCACAATTTGCTTATTGTTCTATAATGCACCACTATTTCCAATTATTTTGCAAACTAAACAAAGTGAATCACCCATATATTTGAGATGTGAGTTCCTGCTCTTTCTAGCTGATAATCAAAATGTCAAGTACTTTCAAAAACAAAAGCAATTTATGAACCAAAATATTTGGTTTCTTTCCACCCAAGTAGGTTTGCAACAGCACTGGGATTACATCGTCATATTTATGTCCTGGGTTATTATCTAAATTATGGGGGCAGTTACGAAGATAATTATTCATCTGCTTCTATTTGGTGAGGTTCCCCATGCCCAATGCCAGGTGCAGGAGACTGGCTTCAGTGCTTAATTTGTTCCTGGTTCCACACTTATAAGGGCAAATTCTTTTGCAATCTATTAAAAGGGTAATTACTCCCAGTTGAACAGCTTCCGTAACAAGATACCGTTCTCTTGCAAGAGATGCATCTGTTTGAAATGAACATATATAATTAACATCAGGGTGGTCAGAAAGTCAAACTACTGGCTGTGACTATACAATCAAACCCTGTCTCTTTCTGATATGAAATATGCAATTTGGTTGTGTAATCATCCTCTATACTGACTATCCCAGCCAAGTACCAGAATGATGCCTTGCAGGAAGAAAACAGTCAATTTACTAGCTTGCACAAATTAAACACAACTGGCTAGATAACAAAGTTGTGATTAAGTTGCTTCAGTTGTGATTAAGGCATCTTTCTTGCATTTCTTTCT
This sequence comes from Ptyas mucosa, assembly GCA_012654045.1. Taxonomy (NCBI): domain Eukaryota; kingdom Metazoa; phylum Chordata; class Lepidosauria; order Squamata; family Colubridae; genus Ptyas; species Ptyas mucosa. Next base: position 50,646,633 of record WNWU01000003.1, read on the forward strand.
GTAAAAACCTTTCTTCTACCTCAGGGCTGTCAAACTCCCAGCCCGTGGGCCGGATGCATCATGCACTGGCCACGCCCAGTTTAGCAAAATCCCAATATGTCACGTGACGCCGCCGTGATGACGTGAGTTTGACACTCCTGTTCTACCTTGTTTCAAGTGAAAGATCCTTCAAAAGTGTGAATAATTCCACATGCTTTCTCTTCCTACAAGGGCAATTAAATAAAGCCCAATCAGTTCATGCATTCTTTGTCTCTTCAAACTTCCTCACAATTTTACAACTTCACAGTTCCATTTCTGTCTTCCACAAGTTGAGTGCCTAACCATTTGTTTATTCATTTATGTACATGGTTTATGCTATCTGATTCCATCTGATGGAATGATGACTAACATTTAAATATATCATAAAAAGAACCCTTCCAAAAATGAATATACACACCCAGGGGGGGAAAAAAATCCACACAACCTTACAAGGAACAAAGGAGGAAAACCAGGCTCTTCTGAAGTCAAAAAAATGCCTTCCTCCTGGGCTAAATGGAAATGCTAGGTCTTAACAGCTTTCATAAAACTCAGAAGGGAATAAGGAAAGAATTTCAAAGCATAGGAATGCCATCTAAAAATATTTATTTTATTTATTTATTTACAAATATTTATATGCCGCCCTTCTCCCAAAGGACTCAGGGCGGCGAACACAAATTAAAAAACATACAATAATAAAGGAAAATCCTAATTAAAACAAAGACAAATAGATAATAAAACCCAAGAATCAGAATCAGCCCATTTGTTGAAATAGCCAAGTCTTTAGGCCTCGATGGAAGGAGCGGAGATCAGGCGCCATCCGGAGCTCGGTGGGTAACTCATTCCAGAGGGCAGGAACGCCCACAGAGAACGCTCTGCCCCTGGACGTCACCAGCCAACATTGTCTGGTCGATGGTACCCTGAGGAGGGCAGCCCGGTGTGAGTGGACAGGACGGTAGGAGGCAGGTAGGAGATGGTCCTGCAAGTATCCCAGACCTAAGCCATGTAGGGCTTTATAGGTAAGTATCAGCACCTTGAAGCGGATCCGGAGGACCACTGGTAACCAGTGCAAATATCTTTTTCCTTGCTCTCATCAGAAAAACATTCTCAAACAGATGAGTTTCCCGATCAAATAAGGAAACTGCTTAAATGGGGAGACAAATATCGGTGAATATGATCCCCAGCCTTATAAGGCTTTAACGGTCACAACCAACAACTTTAATTGCATCTAGTAATCATCTGGCAACCAATGCCGTTCCCAAAGCAATAAGGTCACCCAACTATGCATCCATCATTGTCCAGTCTGCTGCATTTTGTACCACTTGTACTGCCAAATGCTTGTTAAGAATGTCCCCATGTGTTACGCAGGTTGGTCAAATTGGCGGCCCATGGGCCGGATGCGTCACACGCAGGCCACATCCACCCCGGCTCCGCAAAGGCAAAAAATGTGATATGTCACAATAAGTGATGCAACTGAGTTTGACACCCATTGTATTACAGTAATCCAAATGGAAAGTGACTAGAGCAAGGGTATCTTTTGAGTAGGACTGTCCAATCCAAATCACTACAGTTAGCAGACAAGTGTATGTAGGACTTTCCAATCCAGGAACCATTGCAACTAGAAAACAAGTTGTAACTGTACATAGGGCTCCTGACCGCAGATATTATCTGATCCCAGAGCAGAAACTTTCAATCTAAAACAATGCCTAAGTTGCAGATCTCCTCTGAACAGGAGAATTCCATGGTGAAGTCAGTTATGGACCAAACAAGGCAAACACAGGCAAAAACCTAGGCAAAAATAAACAATATAGATGCAGATTGTGTTTGCTTTTTAAATCTGTTATAAAGTGGGCTGGGTAACACTTAAAAATGCTCATGCAAAAAGGGAGGGAAGATTACTGCCAAGATAACAAATTCTTCTTGGAAGACCATTCAGCTTGTGCTAAATGGGATTCTAGTGCCTGAGGAATAAGTACACTTAGCAATAGAAGTGTTCAATTAAGAAGGGGGAAAAAGTGCCACTATACAGAAATTGACTCTAATAATTACAGCTTAATATTTTCTTTTACCCATTTCTCCCATTTTTTATATGCTTATGGATGCAGGCAATTATATTTTATTAGTACTTAGGAATTTGGAAGAAAAGGTAAGCAGACATGCATGTAGAGCAAAGCGCATCACATAAATTTCAAAATTGCTCCCAAAGTTCTCCTTTAAAAGGCTAATAAAAAAACATTATGTTTGGATAAGCGAAAGCATACACCTAGACTTTACCATTTATGTTTGTAGGTGCTGAATCAGATACAGTAATTTGGGCTACCACTATATCCTATTAAAACAGTTTTCTTTTTTTTTCTTTTTTGTCTTTAGAGAGGAAAATGGCAAACAATTTCACCTGTTTATACCCATTTAGCATCCATCTATCGTCTGTCTGTCTGTCTGTCTGTCTGTCTGTCTGTCTGTCTGTCTATCTATCTCACAGAAATGGTCTTTCCCTCGAGCACAAACTTTCTACAACAATTTGGAAGGGAGTAGATGTCTGCTGTAATGAAATTTTGAATTGCAAAATTGTAATTAAGCCACTTAAGTACAGAAATAAGTATAATATTTCAACAAAATTACACAATGAACAACAGAAATTGCTCGGAGGGAAGAATCTAAGAAAATTTCCATTGTACATAACCAAGATGAAATAAAATACCTATCTTACTGAATTATACATTTAAGTTTAATAAGTTAAGTTAATATTTGAGACTATTCATAGTTTTATAGTCTCAATGTATCTAAATATCAAATGAGTCCTGGTGGCGCAGTGGACTAATTCCCTGTTATTAAGATCAGCTGCTTGCAATTACTGCAAGCTCAAATCCCACCAGGCTCAAGGTTGACTCAGCCTTCCATCCTTTCTAAGGTAGGTGAAATGAGATTGTGGGGGCAATAAGCTGACTTTGTATAAATATATAAAAGTATGAAGGCTATTGCTTAATGCACTGTAAGCCGCCCTGAATCTCCGGAGAAGGGCGGCATATAAATTTTTTTTAAAAATGCTGGAAATGCATTCTCATCAGCAGAACTTTGGTTAAATACAGATAACTGACCATCATCTAATCTAACTAGGCTGCCCATCAAGGGAGTCTGTAGTATTGGCTAGGAGGCAAGTAACAAAATGTGCATTTTAGCATCACCATACAAACTCAATTGCTTTAGGCACATACTAACCAACTTGGTATTATGACATCACAATGTACATTTCTCTATTTTGATGAAATCTTGAATTGGCTGTGGATACCCCAGATCATGTACTTTCTAATGTACCTTTGGTGAAAAACACCATCCTGTTTTCAAAATATTTTGGAGTCTAAACTTAAAATTAGTTTAGTACAGTTTGGCTATGCGAAAAAGTGTCATATGTAGATACCTTCAGTTTCCAGTCTAGGACTGGAATTAGCTTTTCTTGAAATAGTATCCGTGATTTTTCAAAAAAGTCATTCATAATTCAAATGGAGTCAGTTACTGAGGCAAAGGATGTAGCGTCACTCTTCTCAATCTCTAAACATCTCCACATTAAGTAAAAAAAATACACATGTATAGAATGCCTTCCAAAATTTCAGCCCATCTTTGTTGATTTCAAATGACTGCAAAATGTTTGACTATGTTTAAATTAAAAGCATCAGCTTACCTAATCTTTGAAGTCCAAACTGACCATAATCTTTACCCTGAATAAATCCTTGAAAAACGTAAGTTGCACCATCAGGTTCTGCAGAAACCTATGTAGAATAATAAAAAGAAAGGTGTTTCAAGTAGCAACTTGAAAAGCTTATTAGATTTTTTTCAATCAGGAAAAAAATCACTTTTGCCATTCAGTTACTTATATATTTTCTTAGTGATATTAGATTTCTTTGATCTGGAAGTGCTCAGTTGATTATATGTCATCAAGTCATTGTCAACTCCTACCTATCACACTGATAGATTTTCTCCATGATGATTTGGAAGTAGTTGCATTTACTTATTTTATTTTAAAAGATACTCAAAAAAATTAAAAACAGTATAAAAAAAACAAAAAGGAAAAATGGAGAAATAATACATGAAGATCTAGAATAGACATATTAAAAATACTTGAAGAATATGGAAAAGAAAGAAAAAAAGGGGGAAATCCACTATTCTTCTTATTGGTAGTTGAGCCAAGGGATTTTTAAAACCTTTGCTTGTTGTCTTCTCTTGTCTGGCCTTAAATGTCCTATAATTTTATTAGTATCTAAAACCATGTCTAAAGCAATTAGAGAAAAACAATTCATTTGTCTGTTTTTATGTTTCACAAAATAGCTAACTTCAACATCTAATGAATAGTCTTATGTTTCTGTAGTAGCAAAGACTAGTTTTAGTTGACTTTGATTCATGACAGCTTTAAAGACGATAGGGATGTGATTGTCATTAGTATTTACTTCCCCTGATATTCCTTGGTGTTTCTTTTTTAAGTACTAGCCAATTTTTATCTGGGACAGTCAATTCAGATAGGTATTGCCGCCTAGACTTTTAAAAATGTTTTAAGATTTCTCCTTGGTCTTGACCATAAATAAAATCTAGCTTTGATTTGATTTAAGATGCCCTTCCGGTCAGAAATATATTGTTCTAGTATTGTTCTTCTGTATTGCTTCACCCTTTTGGAAGGCCTTATGCCCTCCACTCTTGCACTGTTTAGAAAACCTGCAAAGATGAGAATCTATGCCCCCAGGCATTTGCCATTGAAATTCAGTGCTTACTTTAGCTTATTTTTTTTTAATCAATGTTTTAAATTTATTAGATTCTTTCTTGTTTTGAGAGTTTTTGAAAGTTTTAAAAGTATTAACAGTTTTAACTGAAATCAAACCAATAAATATATTTTGAATTAGGTTACCGATAGAAAATTTATCACATCACGCTTTAATTTGTCTTTGCAATATTGCTGCTTTAATCTATTAATTCGTATTGTTATAAATAACACTGCATGTTGATCTTTTGTCAATTACAAAGCTTACAGGAATGTAGGGTTTCTACATGATCACGTAAAAATGTAATCTATTTGCACTACTCACTACTACAATGTTAGCATTACAATCAACCTAAAAAGTAATAGTACTGTATACTTTGCGATAGAAACAAAGCACACTTATCAGGGTCTCTATTTTGCAAAGTACTAATTGCTGGTACAGTACTGCACTGACTGATGTGGACATAGGTGCTTGAAAGAAAATCTAGGCTATTATTCCCATTTTCAAATTGTAATGTTGTGTTACATCTTTCCTTATTAATCAATGTTACACTGCATCCTGGTAAGTATAAACCAGGTATACCATGACGTAGAAATGCAACTTAGTGTACCCGTTCTATGTGTATCCATTCTATGAATATGTAAGGACGTGGTTTTCTAATACAAATTTATAGGCAAGAAAGTAGTCATCCATAATGTATATATTGCCTGCATACTAGTCTACCTTTGAATCCAATCAATGGCATTTCCCATGACCTTTAAGAATGCCACTAACCTATAATACCAACATTTGTTCTTGTCTTGTCAGCAAGTGCCTGTGCAAGCCTATTTTTCAACATTCCTAATTAAACCTTCATTTTTTTAAAAATGACTTCTTTCTGGTCTCATGCACAAGTCATCATTTTTTATTAAGACACATTGGATTTTGCCAGAAGTATACTCACAAAGCCATCCATTGCCCATTTGTCGTCTTTCAGTTTGTTCACAGAAGTATGGTATGGTGCTTTAATGAGATATATATGGAGCATTAAACGGGCTTCTTGACTTTTATACAACCCTGTAAAACATAAACATAGTTGATCTGAGCCAGTAAACGAAACCAAAGCCATCTTCTTTAGACCATCTTTGCAACGGGGAGGCGCAAGGATCAAAGATTTATATCTTTAACTTTATATCTTATGTATTTATATCTATTTAGGTAACTAAAAAATAAAGCATACCTATTTATTTAATTGCATCTTGTGAATCAACAGTTTAGCAAGTGGTCGGTTCCAGAGTTATTTCAGCAAGCATAACAACTACAAGAGTCAATTGAAGATGGTGATTAATGCAAAATCAGGCAAAACCCAGGAGGCCTGATACCTTGGGCACAAAGCCCAAGATTGATGATCTTGATTCGTCACTTTCTCTAGGAAAGGAGGCACTGGCAAACCACTTCTGAAAAACATTGCTAAGAAAACAGCAGGGATTTGCCCAGGCAATCCCTGAGAATTGGACATGATTGAACAGAATTATATATCTATATGCCTGCGTGCACACACACAAACACACACACACACACACTGTCCACACCCAATCTAAATTTGCCACAAATTCAGCGTCAAAAATCATTCTGACAATTTTTTCTCCTAAGCAGTTATTACTAATTTGCCTGTAGCTTAGCTTATATTTGATTTTATTCAAGAGAAGGAAGGCAGGGAGGAAGGGAGGAAAATAAAGGGTCTATGGAAACAAAAAACAGAGACTTTTGTTTATGTACATTGTAACAATAATGGTGGGAAAAGATTAAAGGCATTATGCTGCTGTGTTAAACCTGAATTATAACTAGAATCTGAAAATCTCAGGTACAGGTTCCCACTTATCAATGGAAGTTTACAACGCAAGTCTCCCACATAATATTCATTCATTCATTCATTTTCTTTCTCCCTCTTTCTCTCTCTTTCCCTCCCTCCCTCCCTTCTCTTGAATAAAATCATCCCATAGATCCTTTGTTTTCCTTCCTTCTTCCCTCCCTCCCTCCTTCTCTCCCTCCCTCTCTCTCTTCCTCCCTCCTTCCCTCCCCTTCTCTCAATTTGTAATCTAGGAAAAAATCCAGGATATAAGGAAATAATAAAATAAGATAGTAAAGTAACAAATAGTTCTGCACTAAAGATAGGTATGCATTGGTATAGTCATTTACAAAGGGTAATTTCAACATGCTTCAGGAAAACTTAACCTAGCTCTAACCCTAAACTTAACCCTAAGAGCCTGGTGGCGCAGCAGACTAAAGCAGTTATTAACATTCATTAACATTCAGCGGCCAGCAATTACTGCAAGTTCAAATCTCACCAGGCTCAAGGTTGACTCAATCCTTCCATCCTTTCTAAGGTAGGTAAAATAAGGACCCAGATTGTGGGGGCAATAATCTGACTTTGTATAAATATACAAAAATGTGAAGGCTATTGCTTAACGCACTGTAAACCGCCCTGAGTCGCCGGAGAAGGGCGGCATATAAATCAATTTTTTAAAAAAAACAAAAACCCACATGTATACAGAGAAAGAATTTGGAGCCATTAGCAAAAATTCATGTAAAAGCACCCTTGTTAAATGTTCATTGCCAACACATTGATCTCTGTAAAACACTACAGTAAATCTACTATAGTAGATTTAGAAAACCAAAAGTAGTAGATTTAGAAGACCAAACAACATTCTCAACCTCCATGTTAAGATGGTGTTTAGATCATAATTTTTTTGCTTTGCAGAGAGGAAATCTTGACTAGTATGCTTCAACAGTTTTAAAGGATGGCTACTGTACATTTAGGACACACCCATAAATCAGAGACATACTTTACTTGAAAAAAGGATTAGGTGAATCCCTGATGCTTTCAGCTTGGGGGAAAACCAAGACTAAGACCTATGAAACCTGTGGATTGATAGGGTAGCAAGATCAATTGACTTAATTTCAGTAATAGATATACCACTGGAAAACCTGAAGGACTAAGTTGGGACCAGATGCTCCTGGAAAAAAAGCTATGTATCTGTTTACTAAGAGTCAACTTGATGACACATAATCAATTAACTTGTTTACGTATGATGGTGTGTCTGAAGTAAGATTTATTTAAGGATGTCTTTGAATCATCATAATATCTAATCTTTTTTAAAATATTGCTGTTAGTTGTGTTAAAAATGCATTTTCACAAAGGTGAAAAACATAGTACAACTTTCAGTAATTATCCACTTAAAATATATGCTTTCTATTTCAACGTGTCATCCTAGGAGTGTGTATCAATGTCTTCTTTATAAATGGATAGGATACTCGTTTAGCTAGTGAATTTGAATGGATTCAAACCAACAAAACCCCTGTCCTCCGCTATCCTGGGGATCAATTCAAAGAATGTCTTCAAGTTTAAAGTTTAAGAAACATCTTCTATATCAGTAGGTATTAGATTAGCCACTTGCTTTGTAAGGTATTTAGAATCAGACCTAGTACAATGGTTAGAATGCACTGTTGAAAGCTAATCTTGCCCACTGCCAGAAGTTTGATTCTGACTGGCTCAAGATTGACTCAGCCTTTCATCCTTCTGAGGTTGGTAAAATGATTGTTGGGGGAAATATCAGACCTTACAGCTACATTGTATGGTACTTCTCAGTATTGTCCATGTCTAAGTTTAACTGGCCAAAAGGAAGAAGATATTCAGCTATAATCAGATGTCTCCTTTCTTTGCCAATATAATTACTCAATTCAGGAAAAGATTGGAAACTGAAGTTAAACTGACAGGTTTTAACAGGATGAATGAATCATCTTCCTTGAAGAATTCCTTGGATTATTCTTTTTGGCAAATTATGATTGAGCACTATTGCAGACACTGTAAGGTTCCACAGCAAATGGACTTGCATAAGGAGCCATCTAACACTCCTTTGAGACATCGTTCTGATTCAGAAATTACATTTCTGGAAAGTTTCCATTTGGAAAGTAGCAATTTCCAAGAATCCAGATGTCTGCCCATGGGGAAATCCAAATGTTAGCTGTCAAGTATAGCTGTCATAGTTAAAGGATAGCATACAAATTAGCAACAGTTCACAATTCGTTATGAAACAAAAAAACCAAAATAAAAACCAAACAAACAAAAAGTAACCATGCATAAATTACAATTAGAGTGAATAGATCAGTCTTGCTGCTCATCGCCTGACAATGAGATGGACAGCATGTAAATTTACTAAATAATAATATTTCTCTGTATGGAGATTCTGTGCATATAGAACAATAGATCTCAAGTCATTCTTGAAAGCTGTTCTTTAGTATTACGGGAGTTCTATTTCTATTAAAATATATAAATGGACATACAAATAATTAAATTAATATATAATTTAATATATAATTTAATATATAATTCTTTTTTAGATATATTTTAAGAAGAATTGTTGCATGTGCCTGATCTGAAATCAGAAACTCTAACTCATGTCTGATGGTTTTCTCTATAACGTTCATAGGTTTTCCTCCAATACATGCATACACACACACACACACACACACACACACACGTCTTTCTGTAAATAGATATCCTGTGATTAATCATCCTTCCTGAAACAAGACTATATTTAACTGTGTGTAACTTGACATGCTAGGTGTAATGCATTATTTACCTGTATTAGTGCTTTTTTCTTAATCAAGATATACCTGCACTCAAAAAACCCACTGCACCATGCTTGATTTAAAAATGCATCTGCAATGCATGACTTGACTCAAGAAACGTGGTCAGAATGAAAACAATTTGAACATTACAGAAGATTTCTTATTTTAATCTAATCTCAGTTTAATACCATCATATGGTTTTGCAATGTTTTTTGCATATTTTTGGGAGATCAAGATTTTTTTTGGAGTTTCTGTTGCTACACAAAAGCAAGAAATATAATTGAATTCTTCTTTTCCTTTGCCAAAGTGTCATTTCTGATACATCCTTTATATCTATTCTATCTTGAACACATCCAAGTTAAATGTGCAAAATTCTTCAGTGTTTTTCAACTCTGGGTAAATTATCCAGAATTGGGTGAAAGTAGTTTTTTTTCTTTTGAGAATGATACACAACCCTTTACTCAGCGCAACAGGGACATTTAAGGTGAAAAGGATTGCCACATACTAAAATATATCTGAAAATCTTCCGAAGTATTCCAGTTAAGACCAAAATTCATTGAAATGATAAAAATATCATTTATTGATATTGTTTTTCTAATACAGTAGATCATTGACTGTTCAAAGTTACAACAATAGTTGACTGAGTATGATAGCAATACCAATAGCACGTTGACTTATACACCGTTTCACAGTGCTTTACAGCCCTCTCTAAGCGTTTTACAGAGTCAGCATATAGCCCTCAACAATCTGGGTCCTCATTTTACCAGATGGAAAGCTGAGTCAATCTTCAGCCAGTGAGGATTGAACCCCTGGCAGTCAGCAGAATTAGCTTCCAATACTGTATTCTAACCACTGCGCCTCTTATGGTTTGAAACTTCCATGATCATGTGGCCAGCATCACTATATGCTAAGGTACACAGAATACTGTTAACTTCCCACCGAAGTGGTATCTATTTATCTACTTACATTTGCATGCTTTCAAACTGCTAGGTGAGCAGAAGCTGGGACAAGTAATGGGAGCTCACCCCGTCACATGATGTTTGGGTCTCAAACCCAGGCTTTCAACTTTCCAGGCTTGAACCCAGGCTGATAGGCTCAGTGTCTTTTAACCACTGAGCCATTAAGATTTGAACTGCCAAATTGCAGGCAGCCAGCAATCAGCAGAAGTAGCCTGCAGTACTGCACTCTAACCATTGTGCCATGGTTCAAGGATTGTTCAAGATTTCAGTAGTGCTTAAGGGAAAAAAAACTTATGACCAGTTCTTGAAGTTTAATAAGACTTTCTAATAAGCACATTGGGGTAATGAAGGAAAAGTTTTGGGAAGCACTGCAAGACCAAACCCTGAGATTTATTTTCCAGCACTTTTTCTAAGATATTCTGGGAAAGATATTTTTCTGCTGAGGTGATATCTATGTAGTAATCCAAGACATTGTGATTGGAAATCAAATCCTATATGGATTCATTCAGAATAAGACCTGTTCAGTTCAACAGTGCTCATTCCGAGATAAATGTACTGCTTAATAATCACAAATAAAATAATTACTATTATGTAAATTTTCTTGTCATACCTTTCAAATCTTCATTATGTGGCTTATACTGTATATACAGCAACAATAAGTAGAAGTTTTGGTGCAACAAAAGCAACCACAGCATTAAAAAAAATGTCAAGTTCAATTTCTTGGATTAGTCTTATCCCAGTTTAGTCAGAATGCTGTAAATTAACAGAATAACAGAGTTGGAAGGGTCCAACTTCAAGTTCAACCTCCTCAGGGCTTGATGGTTGCCCAATCTCTTCTTAAAACCTTCAGTGTTGAAGCACCCACAACTTCTGGAAGCAATTCATTCCACTGATTAATTGTTCTAACTGTCAGGAAATTTCTCCTAAGTTGGTTTTCTTCTTGATTAGTTTCCTTATCCATTGCTCCTGGTCCTGCTCTGGTGGTGCTTTGGAGAACAGGTTGATCCCCTCTTTTTTTGTGGCAGCCCCTTAGAAATTGGAACACTGCTATCATGTCACCCTTATCATGTCTTTCCATTAAACTAGACGTATTCTAATTCCTGCAACCATTCTTTATATGTTTTAGCCTCCAGTCCCCTATTCATCTTTGTTGCTCTTCACTGCACTCTTTCTAGAGTTTCAGCATCTTTTTTATATCATGGCAACCAAAACTGGATGTAATATTCCAAGAGAATGGAATAAACTGTGAATGTCTAATGGAGACATCTTAATCAGTTATGAATCTTCCATTAATCTAGTTAGTGAAAACCCCATGTATAATGTCTACTCAGAATATCCTATCCACATATTTATTAATATTCCAAGAATGCTGACACATCATTTTCCTTCATAGAAGACATGCGAGTTCTTTTTCCAGAAGGTTTGTTCTTTATAATAATTTTAAATTAATCATGCTTTCTGCCAATTTATTGGGACTAGTTAGAGTGCAAGAATTATACTAATGGATCTAATTCTGGATTCCTTTTAAAGAAATATTGCTACACTGCCTGCTATTTAATTCCATGGTAAGTTACCTAGTTTTGGCAAATTTATATGATTTCTTAGATCTAATATCTTTCCCGTTTGAGTTTTAAAAGAAGTAGGAAAAATGTTTAAGTATTCATACCCATTTTCAGTTTGTCAAGAAGATCTTAAGTACCTAAGGGTACTTTTATTATAACAACTATAGTAACAGAATCTTGGGAGACTGAATATTCTTCCTAATTTCTCTCTTTTCTCCCTAATTTTATGAGAATTGGGGAGTTGGTGGAGAGATAGCTATCTGAGCCTTTTTCACACACACAACATTTTTGGTCTGTAGGAAAAACAGGCAGAAGTCTACCAGAATACATTCATGAACACCAACTAGCAGTTAGAAAACAAGGTGAAAACTCTTTAATTTCACAACATATGGGCAGATTTAAATCATAGTTTCAACTGTGAAACTGTGACCCTTCTAGACCAAGCCAAGTCCAAAAATCCTAGTGAATTCCTGAAAGCCTTGCACTCTTGGACAAATCAGCCATCAATAGGCACATAGACATAAGCAATATCTACATACAATTCAAAAGAGACAATCAATAAGCCAAGGGGAAAAAAAGACAAAATACCTCCCCATCAGCAATCAATACCCAGATGAACAGAGGTTAAGACCAAGATTAACATCAGACCAACAATCAAGAAGTAAACTATATCCCAATTAAGGAACTGCCAAACAAGTTAATAGTAAATAACCTAACCACAGAATCACCAAGACCACTCCCACCAACACTGACAAGCAAGCCACTAGAATATAAACGGAGAGTAAATCACTCTCCCTACTCACACTGATGATGTTATCTCATTTGGATAATGAAATATCTGCAAAAAAAAAAAAAAAAACCCAAAGCAAACCCCAAAACAAAACAAGCAAGCTTAGAGAACACCAAGGACCCCTCATTTCTTGGTCTATTGTCAAGTTTTGCTTACTTGATCATTGCCTTAGTAATGTACCTTCTCTCTGTCCTTCGAAGCCATCATTATTCACATATTAACGAACTTTTTCAAATGCTTTTTTTTCCCATGCACACATCAGTGGCAAAGAGATTGATCTTCATTTAATAGGCCTGTGGAATCATATGATGATCCAAAATAGATCTATTCTCTTAGGTCACAAAATATCTGTATCCTATCAAAGGGTTGAGATGCTGTTTTGAAACCCCTAGAGTTTTCCTATATACTTATTTGTCCAGCTATTATGTGGATGGATCGTCCATGCATGCATGCAATTATCCATTCACAAACAACCATTCCGAATCTTTGAGAACCCGTTTGGCTTTACTTTGTTTAATGTTTTTCACATAAACATTATCTAATGTCCTCTACAATGTAGTTTGATGCAGGAAATTACAGACCATTAAATAGTAAAATATACCAAATTGTGCTTTTTGGTTTTTTTTTTTATAAGAACAAAATATTTGAAGTAATTGTTCAAATCCAATCTTTCTAAGTAGTCAAGTGTGGGTTCATATGTCTCTTTGTTCAATAGCCATTAAATGGTACTACTGTTTAGAATAGAAGATATAATCCTGTGATTAGCATATTTAGCAGTGCAATTCGAAACATGTCAATTTAGAAATAACCACCCTTCAATAAGACATTTCAACATAAGAATTTCTGCAAAACTCAAATCTAAACCTCATAAGTAATAAGAGCTCCAATGAAACAGGAAATGTCAGAGTGGTTGACATTGATTGGCGGATGTGGTTAGTATTATCCTGAATCAATTCACTGATCATAAAAAGCTTCTTTCTTGAAGGTTATGGGCCATAGCCTATCATGCAGATCTAGATATTTTATTGACTTCCCAGTTCAGGGTTAAAAGAAAGTTGTAGTTCTAATGCTATGCAGATGGCTTCTATGCATAAGGAAGAACAAGAAATAAAATGAGTAAGCCATTCTTAATAAATTCTTAAATATGTTTCACCTCATGATTCTTGTTCAGAATAACACAACAGAACAACCACAAAATATTTGTAGGACCAATATCAACAAATCTTCTTCATTAAACTACAGTTAAAACTGCTACTACCATCAAACAGATCCAAACACTTTCCTGAAGAGGCCTGTATTTACCATTTTATGAAACTGTTTTAGGAGTGACATTTGAATGTGTTGAGTGTGCTGATCACTTTTAGTGTGGGTGTCAAGCACAATCACTCTATATGAAATCACATGGAATGGTGAGATTCTACTTGAATAAGTTTGTCTTGAAAATATCCAACATCAAAACTATGAAGGACTTTACAATGATCATCACTTCCATGAAATGGGTATCAGGCTCAGTGGAGGGTTTCAAATTTTTTTACTACCGGTTCTGTGGGCGTGGCTTTGTGGACGTGGCATGCCTTTCTGGGCGTGGCAGGGGAAGGATACTATAAAATCTCCATTCCTTCCCCACTCCAGGGGAAGGATACTGTAAAATCTCCATTTCCACCTCACTCCAGGGGAAGGTTACTGCAAAATCCCCATTTCCTCCTGATCAGTTGGGACTTGGGAGGTAGAGAATAGATGGGGGCGGGGCCAGTCAAAATTTCCACTACCAGTTCTCCAGAACTGGTCAGAACCTGTTGAAACCCACCTCTGATCAGGCTGTTGGTAGACATGTTAAGAGAATTAAATATAGACATTTATAATTGTTGTTCCCACCTGAAAGCAACAACTCCATATTGCTATTAGTAAGGGTCGCATTCACTCTTCCAGATGATGCATTGAAATGAGTAACAGTCAAGGTCATTGGCTGCTTTTTGCCTTTATAATTGTAGGATCCTTTCCATATGTAATTCTGAGCAAACACATCATCAGGAACTGCAAAATAAAAATAAAGTCTAAACATTAAAAAAAACATTAAACAACATTAGAGCTATAATAATACCAGTTAAAATGAGGTTTAAAAAATTAAAAAAATTCTTGAGAAATGTTGAGTAGCAGAATTCTATCCTGGAAATACTTTCCCCCTTTTTAGTTAGTTTTCTGTAAGTACTATGCGGCTATATGTTACAGCTTTGTATCTTCAAGAATTTTAACATTTCCATACCAATTATTTAATAAAAATAAAATGCAGAGAAAATAGATAAATAAAATGTCTCCCTCCTTCAAGACAAGTACAATTTCAGTAATTTATCACCTTCTCTGATATTTCAACAAAAGATCTTCCCATATATCTCTAAATGATAAAGCTTTGTCATTCGTTCCTAATCAGCAAAAGACCATTAATAACATACATAGTATAATCTCAATCAAATAAATCAGTGTTATATTTCTTTATTTTCAGCACAATAACTTATTACTTTTAAAATACAGCCAAAAAAACCCTACCTTCTTTTCATTCCATAGCTTATCTCTTATCATAAAGAAATCTTTATAGGCTTCTAATAAAAAAAAATCCATTAAGAGCTACCAGATATACAACATATATATTTTAACTTTGATCAAAACAATCAATTTAGCCTTCCTTTCCTTTTACTTTTAAGACTATTTATCTTTAGTTCTTTTAAATAGTGTCAAAAATTGATTTCCTAGGAACTTTCTGTTTGTTTCTTTTCAGAAACTACTTCACAACTTTAATAAGTCTCTTGTAAATCCAAGATAAAAAAAGTTATCCAAGTCGATCTTCAATTTAAGATTTGTATATCCCTTTTACTTTATTAGAAAGTTTAATTTGTAGATCCATTGTAAGATTCTTACTGTTTTGTCCAGTAAGATATTTTCTTCTTCTATAACATTTTTTAAATCCATATTTATAATAGCAGACCATCTGCAGAATAATTTCTGAGTATATTGTACCAAAATATCCTTAAATTCTTACAAACTCAGATATCTTTGTCCATTCTCAGGTATCTTATAAACTTTGTTTCTTTTAGTGTCCTACTTTCAGCATCCCCTGTTAACATGTTTACTTCATAATCAACAACAATTTGTCCTGAGAAGGCTTATTACAGTTCTTCTAGCTGCTTAATCTGTTTATAAACTTTCTAAAATTAATGTTTTAAGTGTCATTTTATTTTATTCAAACAAAAATGTTTTAAAATCCTTAGATTTTCATAAAAGATTTGTCAAGTAATTCACCCAGTATAATGAAACATTCCTTTCCAAAGTTTCTCAATTTCCAAAGAAGCCATTAACAATTTCCAAAAATGATTAAGAAAGGAAGTATGAAAACCTAGTGTCTCTTTGAAGGCTCTGAAATGCAGTTTGGGCAAAGCTGATTTTCCCTTGGCTCCCAGGACTCTGCTGTCTTATTGTGTTCTTGTGGGGAATCACTGTAGGGTGCGTTTGTGGCCAATTCTGGTCCTCTCCTTCAGTGGTGGGTTGCCCCCGGTTCGTACTGGTTCTATAGAACCAGTAGTAAAACCGGCAGGAGGCTCCATCCACTGACCCCGATGTCATCAGAATGCTTCTGTGCATGCGCAGAAGAGCACGTGAGCGAGCAAGTGAAGCGAGCGCATGCGCACGGCCCCATTGAGAACTGGCAGTAAAGGTAAGTAGACCCACTCCTGCTCTCCTTGCTCAAGAGGAACAGATTTGTTTACCAGCTACTCATTCAGCTATGTTTGGCTTCATTCTCTGTTTGAAAAATATATACTCTGCTTCCCCACAAACATTCTTAAATTTATAAACAGAGTATAATAATCCATTTTATAAACAGAAACATCCTATATATGGCATGTCACAGAAGCCATGAAAAAAGCAAAGGAAGTCATGTCTGTTATAAATTTAGACTGTTAAATGAGGTAATGGTTTGTACCTATTCTTTTTTTTTTATGGATACTTAATGTAAGAAGGTATTATGAACTTGAACCTGTGTCATTTGATACAATACCTATCTAATACTCCTCTACTCACAATAGAATCCCTTATGCTACCAGACTTGAAATTCTGGGCTTGGACAATCCTGAACTGCGCCACCTGCGGTCGGATCTAAGCATAGTACACAAAATTGTCTGCTACATCGTCTTGTCTGTCAACGACTTCTTCAGCTTCAACCACAATAATACACAGGGAAACAATCGATACAAACTCAAGGTAAACCGCTTCAAACTCGATTGCAGAAAATACGACTTTAGCAACAGAGTGGTTAATGACTGGAATGCTCTACTCAACTCTGTTGTTGCAGCCTCAAACACTCACAACTTCAACCTCAAACTGTCCACCGTGGACGTCACCACATTCCTAAGTGGTCCGTAAAAGGGGCATGCATAAGCGCACCAGCGTGCCTACCATCTCTGTCTTACTGTCCCCATTTATCTGCACTTATTTCCTTTATGTTCATGTTTATACCTATATCTGCTACCTTGTACATGTTTGACAAAATAAATAAATCAATAAAATAAATCAATGAGTTCAGAAACAGCTACTCATACTGCAGTGACTCAGTTAAGATTGCAGCGAATTCAATCTTCTGTAAAAAGTTTGTCAACATATTCAAATCAAGTGTTGTTCTGATATGACTAGAAGGCCTCTAAGGTTCCTTCCAACCCAATGAATATGACTCAAATTAGAAAACATCTTCCCATGGATATAGACAACATGTAGCCATTCTATAAATTCTAATCTATGAAAACAGGATCTTTCTATGGTCTGTCCAGTAGAAGAGGCATAATACTTTTCTATTTTTTATTTCCAATTGTAGGAAAGAGAAACCTTTAAAGAAAAAAAAAATCAGACCCCACAACATGATCCAAGATAGACACCAGACTAACTCCTTAACTGTGTCAGAATCATCTGTTTTATGCCAACCTATCCTCCTTTTCTTAAACTGATCTCATACAGGAGAGTCAAAAGATGTCAATGCAGAACATTAACATTTACAGAGGCATGTACAGTATTTTGCTTGAACATCTACCAGATCTGCACCCCATTTGGGTGTTCTTGTTTGGTCTAACACACCTGGTTATTTATGAGTCTGTATTTTGACATTTCAGGCAATGTTAAAATCAGTTTGCAACTTACGTTCAGGTGGTGGTGGGAATCTTTCATTAAATTCATATATCTACTTAACCTGAGATTTAGTTTTATTAAGCTCAGGCTGTTTTCCAAGGTGACTTAAGTAGGATTGAATTATTAGTGCTCATAAAGTTGCAACCTTGGAGTACTTAAAACTGAATTCTTCAAGGTAGTTTTAAAGTCTGAGTTTATTCTTTGACATGTCAAATAGAAATATTTCATAAGTGAAGAAAATTATTCTTGGCTTCTTTTAATCTCTTATAGGCATTTCTCACATTTTAATGCTAAATCAAAGTATCCCTTTGGAATAAATGAATGTTAATCATCATAAACAGAAGTGCCGAATGATGAGCTAAGCTCTATCTAATGCCAGGCATAAATCAATGGCAAAGGTTTCATTCTTTTCAATAAACTGGGCTTAGACTTTTAAATCTGAATAGATGCAAATAATCCTACATGTATTTGAATACTGAAATACTAAAACATGATCATGTTCCAATAAAATTATGGAATAAGGACAATTAAAAAGACATTCTGAGAAAAGCAAGCAATCGTTCATTTTATGTTCCATCATAATGAGGTTACTTCATTTGGCATTTTAGTATATGCTTATGTTGACTTGAACATTAAAGTTTGTAATGAAATCATGTTTCCTTGTTCAAGCCTATTTATCCTTCGGTGTAACTAGTTACAGGCTCTTCTACTGAGGCAGTAAATAGAATAATAAGGCAATACCTCACCAACAATTTTAATACATGTTTCATAAAATTCAAAGCATATGACAGCATTTCTTAAATGTAATCTTATATTTACTAAAATTAAAATGTAGAATGTAATTATTTCTCATTAAGATTAAATTTCATGAAATTTCAAAGCCAATTTGTTTATATTCAGAAAAATATAATTATGAATGGTTTAAGGAAATTTTATAACATCTATAGTTCTAAAATAGGTCATTATTGTAACAATGGAAGTATGGATATATGTTTATTGAACTAACCAAAGGACTTCCGTGAAGCTATAGGCCTCATCTCCTACAATAACAACAACAAAACATTTGTAGTACTCCAGGAGTATCTTCATTGTTGTTGTTCATACTCAGCATCTTCCAAAATCCAACCAGTACTCATTCCAATTAACCAATGGGGACGTGCAAAAATCGCCATCACCAGATTTCTGTCCCCTTCTTTGTCATTACTTGAATTTATTTTCACTGCAACATTTTAAAGCCAGTTTTTGTGAACAGTTGTGGCACAGAAAATCTTTTCTTCTGTTTAAAAAGAACATCAATATATTGAGATACCATGATAACCAGCTGAGATGCTGGGAAAGCATTAGCCAAGGAGCCAGGATGAAACAAGAATTCTTGCCAATATTAAAAATGCAGCAACACTGTATTTTCAGTAGAAGCATACAAAATGTTTTATGTTCAAAATATTTCAAGTTTGGAACAGTTGTCTGACTCTGGAACAAGTTGTCCTGTTTGTTTCAGAAGTAATATGAGCTCAGGTTATAACTGCTTCAGATTCAAAATATTTCCAGAATAGTTAAAACAAACTGTTTCAAATTTGAAATGGTTTGTACACCAATGGTGAAATCCAATTTTTTTTACTACTGTTTCTGTGGGTGTGGCTTGGTGGGCATGGTGTGGCTTGGTGGGTGTGGCTTGGCAGGGGAAGGACACTGCAAAATCCCCATTTCCTCCCCACTTTGAGACCAGCGAAAGGTGGTATTTGCTGGTTTTCTGAACTACTCAAAATTTCCGCTACCGGTTCTCCAGAACCTGTCAGAACCTGCTGGATTTCACCCTTGTTGTACACCCATATTGCCAGCATTTTCTCTTGCACTGCAGCTGAGACAGAAGATCATCTGCTCAGATGTGAAAGAGATCACAAAACGTTTGACCTGAGATAGCAAGGATATGCTACCAGTCCTAGATGATTGTAAATTGGGTTGGGAAGAAGGCTTCTCTAGTTTCAGTGGGATTCACTTCTGATTCAAGTCTATTCGAACCATATCTTTGCTCCATAAATATGAATTCGAGAACAAAGCTATCCTGATTATTTCTCAGCATTGGAGAAATTCAATAACTTTGCATAGAATCTTTTACATACATTGCTAGTACCAAAAGATACAAGGGATAGAAATACTAGGTACTGCCCTCCATTAGCTTTAGATCAGGGGATCCCAAGCCCCGGGACAGGGTCTGGCACCGGTCCATGGACCACCCAGAAACTGGGTCATGCAAGTGAGTGAAGCCCTATCCATGCACATGTGGGATCCAGACAATGTATGAAACCATGTCCCCATGGCAATGGGAAAAAAAAAACACCTTCATGGAACTGGTTCATAGAGTCCAAAAGATTGGGAACCGTTAATTTTGGTTACTGAAAATATGGTGAAATAACAGCTTATATCTGTTTTCAAATGATAGATAGTCACTGAAGATGTGTCAAGCCTATATCATGGCATTCTGGTGTGGTTTTATTTATCTATATCCTCCCACCTCCTTTTCTGGATCCATGAAAAATTACTCATTCTATCAGAGATAAAAAGTGAAGTGCAATGAATAAATGAATGAAAGAAAATAATAATAGTAGTAATAGTAATAACAGTAACACCACCACCAATCATCATCATCATCATCATCATCATCATCATCATCCTCATCATTGTACAATTTATTGACATCATGCAGATGCCAGAGTCGAAGAAAAAGAACTGGAAAATATCACGAAATATTGCGACCTGGCCATTGAAACTATGCGATTATGGATGAAACATATATCAGTGATACCCATAGTCATCAGGGCACTTGGTATCATGTCCAAGAATTTTATAAGATACATCAACAAATTGCAGCTTCCTGCAATAACAGCAGCAGAACTGCAAAAAACTGTGCTACTCGGAACATCATACATCTTAAGAAGGTATTTGGTTGATACCTAGGACACTAGCAGCAACCCGTATTAACCATTAGCACCAGTCAATAGTATTGTGGTGCATTTTTGAATGTTCAGCTGACTGAGTTTCATGTTTAATGAAAAAAGTATATAATAATAATAATGCAAGTTCCTTTTGGATGTCATTATTTTTTCTTTCTAAATTTATCATATCAGTGAAACTTATTTTCACATTACAAGTGGTCCTCTACTTATGACCACACTTGTACCTGGTATGTTGATCATTAAGCAAGGCAGTCATTAAGAAAGACTCCCCGTGGCCACTGCAATCCTGGCTCTCTCTGTCATAATTGTTAAGTACTGTGTAGGCCATTAAGCAGGTAGAGCCCTCTTCACATCCCACCAGAGAGAACAATTGCAATAATAACTGAATGGTGCTCAGAAGGGAAAACTCTCACTGCTCTGGACGAAGGGATCTCAAATCTGATGAAAACACTAGTGTAGGCTATTCTTCCCAAAGACTCAGCATGGCTAGTGTTCATTAGCATTTTCCCCCAGAAGGTAGAAGCACTGGCAAATAGTAGTGTTTTCCCCTCCAGAAGGACAGAAACAACAGCATTCATCAAAACACTAGTAAACACCATCATTTTCGAAAGTTTAGAACACAGGCATTCACCAACGTTTGAGCTCTGTTCCTCCAATACATGGCAGGATTTTCTCTCTGCACGAAGGGAAGGAGAAATCCCTTGGAACACTAGGTAACAGGCTTCAAATACAACATCCCACCAACTTGCAACTGATTTCTCCATTGACTTTCCGGGAAATCAGGTGAAAAGATTGCAAACAATTCACATAATCGAAGGCTCTTGTCAAATGATCCTAAATGAGGTCATGTGACTGAGTCTGAAAGTGCTTTATGGGCTGTAAAACACTTGTTATGAGGTTGTTGCAGTGGTGGGTTGCTACCGGTTCGCCCCGGATCAGGCGAACCAGTAGCGGTGGTGGTGGGAGGCTCCGCTCACCCGCCCGGAAGCTTCTGCACATGCGCAAAAGCATCGCGTGTGTGAACAAGCAAAACAGTTTTGAAACCCGGCCCTGGGTTGTTGTGCCTGCGAATAGTTGTTAAATGATTGATTGATAAATTGAGGATTATCTGTAGTTCATGAAAATATAATAATTATAATTATAAATTATATAATTATAATTATAAATAATTATAATACTTATAATTCTGAATTGCTGATCTGACTTGTTTCACACATTTAAATATTTAATCTGCCATTTGGGTAAAAACCAGAAGTGAAGTGACAACGATTATTGATATGCAGAAGTTAGAAACAGATGCATTGTACAAATGAAGCTCTTGCACTTGAAAATTACCAAAACTGTGACCTCTAGAAGACTCACATATTTGCTTCAAAAGTGTCTCTGGTTATCTATAATTTGCATTGGTATGTAGACATAATTCTACATTTTACTGCTGGCATCGTCCGTAAAATGAAATGGCTGTGACTGCACACTCATGCATACCAGTTAAGAACCATTTTTCATGACCTTAGCAAAGAACCCGACTACTTTAAGAATTTGAAGAAAGGGGCTCCATTTAGATTCACACCCTTTTCAAAGCATCTGTTTCAACAGATGTTGCCCTCAGGGGCTGCCACAAAGAAGAGGGAGTCAAGCTATTCTCCAAAGCACCTGAGGACTGGACAAGAAGCAATGGGTGGAAACTAATCAAGGAGAGAAGCAATTTAGAACTAAGGAGAAATTTTCTGACAGTTAGAACAATTAATCAGTGCAACAACTTGCCTGCAGAAGTTGTGAATGCTCCATTTAAAGAAAATAATGGATAACCATTTGTCTGAAGTGGTGTAGGGTTTTCTGCCTAAGCAGGGGGTTGGACTAGAAGATCTCCAAGGTCCCTTTCAACTCTGTTATTCTATTTCTATTTCTAGATGTTTTTGTTGTGATTATTACAATTATTATGTCCCATCTTTCTGTACAGGGTGTAGTCAGAATGACTAACAACCTAAACTAAATTTCAAACAATTGAAAATCAATCCATTAATTAAAAAAAAAATAAAGTTATTACTAACACTTGATTAAGTGCGTCAACTCCTTTCCTAATAGTAGAATGACGGGGACAATATTCAAATCCCCCCAAAAATGCCTTCCAAAGTTTAGGATCAGTGTAGGGAAAGTGGTATAATAAAAACAATTTCATCTTATCCATGCTGCATTTCGATTTGCTATATATCCTACCTTATACTCTTGGGATTGATTCAGATTAGCTAACCTGAAGAAACAAAACATTTACAATAAACTACTGACATGGAGTAAAACTTCATGTAACTATTAGCAATGCCAGGTACTTGCCCAGAACATTAGTTCTGTTGAGTTCCCGTATCTGTTTATTTCTATATTTAGTACCCAATCTTATTAAATATCAACACTTGGACCAAAATTGCTAGCTAAGTGGTAGACCATTGCATTAGACTTTAAAAAGTACATAATTCATCAAATTGAATGATACTGACATTGCCAACTGTACACTGAAATGGAGAAGTAATACCAAAAACAGCAGTAAATCCTCATTAGAACAAAACAAGAATCATAATCTTGCCAATATTATGTACTTAAAGGTTCCAATGATTTCACTGAGTAATTTAGGTATATGGATAATAGGTTCAAAAGTCGCTCAACTCTGGCCAGATCATAAATAAAAGGGGTGAAGTTTTCTTGAGTGCAGAGGAAAATCCTAGGATGAAATTGATTTAAGCTTTAGCTGCCAAGAATTATCCACCTATTTCTTCCCGTACACAAATGAGTTTGAGAGCTACAGAAATTTCTTTCATGCTTATCTGTATGAAATGATACCCAAAAGGGGATATGATAGCATTTTTCAAATACTTCAAAAAATGGCACAAAGAAGGAGGTCAAGAACTGTTCTATCTTGGAGAGAACAGAACATGAAATAATGGGTTTAAGTTACAGGAAGAGAGATACCAACTTAATGTTGAAGGGAAAGGAACCTTCCCATAATAAAAACTATTGTTTAAAAATGAACATTAGAAAGGATGGGGAAGTAATTAGGAGGCAAACAAAAGCGAAATGTATTAACACATTTGTAAAAATGTAAAAAAGATGTGAAGACTCTAGAAAGAGTGCAGAGAAGAGCAATAAAGATGATTAAGGTACTGGAGGCTAAAACATATAAAAATGGTTGCAGGAACTGGGTATGTCTAGTTTAATGAAAAGAAGGACAGGGGAGACATGATAGCAGTGTTCCAATATCTCAGGGGTTGTCACAAACAAGAGGGAGTCAAACTATTCTCCAAAGCACCTGAGGGCTGGACAAGAAGCAATGGATGGAAACTAGTCAAGGAGAGAAGCAACTTAGAACTAAGGAGAAATTTCCTGACAGTTAGAACAATTAATCAGTGGAATAACTTGCCTCCAGAAGTTGTGAATGCTCCAACACTGGGAGGTTTTAAGAAGAGATTGGATAACCATTTGTCTGAAATGGTGTAGGGTTTCCTGCCTAAGCAGGGGGTTGGACTAGAAACCTCCAAGGTCCCTTCCAACTCTGTTATTCTGTTAACTGACTATGCTTGTTTGAGTTGGAAAGCACATTTATGTTCGTGTGATTTCCCACTTAGTAATTGCTTCACTTAGTAGCTGAGTGATCAACTGTGATTGCTAAACAAGGACTATTTTCTTTTTTGCTTTGTGAGTTTTCCATAAAGTTGCTGGGGGGGGGGGGAATCCCATTATTATACAACAGATATGAAAAACATATTAAATATAACCAAAAGGGGACTTTTCAGTCCTATCAAAAATATTAAATATATAGGCTTTCATATTAGGTAGATTAATATATATCCCAAAGTAATATATGACGTGTATTCAGGGAAGTAATCCCAAAGTAATACATGATGTGAATTCTGGCAGAGAAAACCATCAAATGAGTCTAGGGAATATGGGGTTGGCTTCATGGTCAGAAACACTCTACTAGGATCCATTAGTCCACCTGCTGCAGGAAGTGAAATAATTCTGTCCTTGCAGCTCCATTCACCAGCTTTACTCTTATTAGCGCATATGCTCCAATATTATCATCTTCAGTAGAATCCAAAGACAAATTCTACGATGATCTAGCTGCTACTATCAAGAAAATCCCTGAGAAAGAACCACTGTTTATTGTTGGCGATTTTAATGCCAGAGTTGGAGCTGAATATCGTTCTTCGCCCACTTGTTTAGGTCAGTTCGGCATCGGAAAAATGAACGGAAATGGCCAATGACTGCTAGAGTTTTGCTGCTACTATGGTCTTTGCGTTAGCAATACATACTTTAAAACAAAGCCTCAACGCAGAGTCTCTTGGAGACATCCAAGAGCGAAGCATTTGGACCAGCTCGACTTGATTCTTACCAGGCAGTCCAACCTCCCCAATATTACAATCACATGCAGGATGCTGATTGCGATACAGACCACTCCTTGGTGTGCAGCAGAATAAAACTGCAAACAAAGAGATTGCATCACTCGAAGAAGGAAGGAAGACCACGAATTGACATCGACAAGACCTGCAATCAGGGCAAAGTGGAGGAATTTGCACAAGCACTCAAGGAAACTCTCCCAGGCCCAGCTGAAGTACTGTAAATGCATCGGAATGATGAAAATATTTGAAGAATGCTGTTTATAACACCGCCCTTGTCAGTATTTGGTAAGGAGATCAGAAAGACAGCAGATTGGTTTGAAGCCCATTCGGAGGAGTTGATGCCAGTCATTGAGGAAAAAAGGAGAGCTCTAATTGCATATAAAGCCTGTTCCAGTGAGCGCAACCTACAGGTTCTGCGAGCTGCTCGTAGCAAAGTCCAACAGACCGCCAGGAGATGTGCTAACAATTATTGGCTGCAGCTTTGCTCTCAGATCCAGATAGCAGCTGACACAGGCAACATCAAGGGGATGCATGATGGCATCAACCAGGCCTTAGGTCCAACACAGAAGAAATCTGCCCCTCTAAAGTCTGCTATAGGTGAGGTTATCCAGGACCGAGCACAGAAGATGGCACGCTGGGTGCAGCACTACTCTGAGTTATATTCCAGAGAAAATATGGTAACTGAAGAAGCATTAAATAACATTGAGTGCCTGCTTGTCTTGGAGGACCTTGACAGTGAACCAACTTTAGAAGAACTAAATGCGGCCCTGGACTCCTTTGCCTCTGGCAAGGCACACAGGAAAGATAACATTCCTGCTGAAGTTCTGAAGTGCTGCAAAGAGAACATCTCCATTGAAATGCATGAAATCTTCTGTCTTTGTTGGAGGGAAGATGGAGTACCTCAGGACATGAAGGATGCAAATATCGTCACACTGTACAAGAACAAAAGTGACAGGGGTGACTGTAACAACTACCGTGGCATCTCTCTTCTTAGTGTTGTAGGGAAGCTGCTTGCCCGTGTCGTACTGAAGAGGCTCCAGGTGCTTGCAGAGAGAGTCTATCCAGAATCACAGTGTGGATTTCGAGCCAACAGGTCCACTACTGACATGGTATTTTCCCTTAGACAGTTGCAGGAGAAATGCGGGGAACAAAGACAGCCACTTTTCGTAGCCTTCATAGATCTTATGAAGGCTTTTGACTTGATTAGCAGGGATGGCCTTTATAAAATTCTCCCCAAGATTGGATGTCCACCTCAGCTCCTCAACATCATCAGGTCCTTTCATGAGGAAATGAAGGGCACTATAGTTTTTGATGGCTTAACTTCAGATTCCTTTGATATTTGAAGTGGAGTGAAGCAGGGCTGTGTCCTCATGCCAATTTTATTTGGCATCCTTTTTGCTGTCATGCTGAAACATGCTTTTGGAATTGCAACAGAGAGTATTTACCTCTGGGCCAGATCAGACAGAAAACTCTTTAATCTCTCTAGATTGAGAGCAAAGTCTAAAGACCAGCTGAAATGCTTATGGGATTTCCTCTTCGCTGATGCTGCTGCCGTCACTGCTCACTCTGCTGAAGACCTTCAATAACTTATGGACAGTTTTAGAAAGGCCTGCCAAGACTTTAGACTAACAATCAGCCTGAAAAAAACACAAGTCATGGGTCAGGATGTGGATTCACCTCCCTGTATTACAATCTCTGCACAAGAACTGGAGGTCATCCATGACTTTGCGTACCTGGGCTCAACTATCTCTGACACTCTCTCTTTAGATACTGAGCTGAATAAACGTATTGGTAAAGCGGCCACCACATTTTCCAGACTTACAAAGAGAGTATGGCTTAATAAGAAGCTGATGAAACATACAAAGATCCAGGCCTATACAGCCTGGGTCCTGAGCACACTTTTGTACTGCAGTGAGTCTTGGACCCTCTACACATGGCAGGAGAGAAAGTTGAACACCTTTCATATGCGCTGTCTCCGACAAATTCTTGGCATCACCTGGCAGGACAAAGTTCCAAATTGCACAGACTTGGAACGTGCTGGAATTTCTAGCATGTATACACTATTGAAATAGCGACATCTACACTGGCTGGGGCATGTCGTGAGAATAGCTGGTGGTCGGATTCCTAAAGATCTCCTGTATGGAGAATTAGTGCAGGGAAAGTGCATCAGAGGGAGACCACAGCTGTGATATAAGAATATCTGCAAGAGGGACCTAAAGGACATTAACAACTGGGAAACCTTGACCTCCAATTGTTCAGCTTGGAGGCTAAAGACACAGCATGGCCTTCTCCAATTCAAAGAGCCACTTGTTCGGCAGGCCGAGGCTAAGAGGCAGTCCCGGAACCAGCGAAATCTGGGGGCTGGGCAGGGGACAGAATGTATCTGCCCTCAGTGTGGAAGGGATTGCCACTCTCGAATTGGCCTTTTTAGTCACACTAGATGCTGTTTTAGGACCTCTTTCTGGAGCACGATACCATAGTCTCTT
Source organism: Ptyas mucosa (assembly GCA_012654045.1). NCBI lineage: Eukaryota > Metazoa > Chordata > Lepidosauria > Squamata > Colubridae > Ptyas > Ptyas mucosa. The sequence continues at coordinate 50,674,312 of WNWU01000003.1, forward strand.
GAGACTGAAGGATGCCAATGACATGATGTGTTCACAGGGACTTATTTTTAGGTATGATTTCTCATATCTGTGGGGTCCTTGGTGCTCTGTGAACTTGGTTATTATTGATAAAGTTGTGTGGATAGCCATTTGTTGGAAGATGTTTTATAGATGATCTGTTTCCTTTTTCTGATGTTCAAGGTTGCTGATGAGGATATCCAGGAAGAGTAGTGTGTTGTTTTCTTCCTCCCTAGTACATTTTACTCCTTTGAAGATATTGTTGATGGTTTTGTGTGTGTTCTTTAGCTGGTCTTTTTTTATTATGACAAAGGTGTTATCAGATCCATAGTTTGGGTTGCATGCAAGGAATTGCTATATATTCCAGGAATTTTTTCACAGTCTCTGCTGTTAATCCTCAGATCAACTGTGAACTACAAATATTCTTTTCTATTGGTACCTTTTCATATCTATTGAGGAATTTGAACTCTGCAATTAAAGTACAGGTTGATCAGAATAATTTTCTAGGTTAATGTGCAGACTGGAATATGAGTAGTTTAGAATTTATATATGTATATAAAATATAAATTGTTGCAAATGGTTATTGAAAAAAATTGAAAAGATATTTTCCAAGAAAATATGATTAGAAGATACATTAAAACAGAAAATATGCAAGAAAGTGTAAAATTGCAAATGACTGTATAAACAAGATAGACAAGACTTATGAACTACACAGTTTTAGATGAAATAGCAAGCACAAAAGATTAATTTGCTCATGACTAAGGATGAAAGGAATGGTTATTTTTAGGCTAGCCCTAAGAAAAAAGTAAAGAAACAAAATCTATTAGCAAATTTAACTTACTGTAGCTCTCAGAATGCTGTGGTCTGAACGCCTACTCTTTCCAATGTCAAAAGACATGAGACAAAATTAACCCATTAATGAAGTACTCACAAATTATCTGATTATATGTACAGTTGGATGTTTAGCCAATCCGACATTTCAATGGGCTACCAATGAAAATCATAACATGGACATTTATTTATAATCAGATAATAATCATCCATGATTTATAATCATACTGGAAATACACAGAAATATAGATCTTGTTTACCACATGTGAAAGTATGCCAAAAGTATCTTCATCTTTGGAAAGGGAGACATTTTATTTATTTTATTTTATTTATTTATTGTATTTATTTATTTATTTATATGCTGCCCTTCTCCAGAGACCCAGGGCGGCTTACAATACGTTAAGCAATAGCTTTCATACTTTTGTATATACCTGCTTAGTAGGGCTTTCAGGCCCCGCTAAGCGGTGTTCTTTTTTATACAAAGTCAGTTTATTGCCCCCAAAATCCAGGTCCTCATTTTACCTACCTCGAAAGGATGGAAGGCTGAGTCAACCTTGAGCCTGGTGAGATTCGAACTTGCAGTAATTGCAGGCAGCTGGTGCTAGTTAACAGCACTTTAGTCTGCTGCACCACCAAGGCTCTTCACTTCATTCACGTTTTCTTCATTGATTGCTCCATTTTAGCAGAAGCCTGATAAGTTTTTCCATGCTTCCAAAATATATTTCCAGAAAAAAAATACTTAAAATGTACAGTATAATAGCAAGAAGCCATGTCTCATCTCCTACAAATGTATAAAAATGCACCTGATTGAAAACTATGTTTCACAATGCTAAGGTCTCTAAACATGTATAGGAAGACCATGCATCAGTTCATATAAGTGAGTGAAAATAATAAAATGTTATTTGAATTCAAGCTGAAAAAAAGAATTAAATGGTCTGTAAGAAGAAAGCAAAAGCTACATTTACATAAACCATTATGTGAAGCTTCTAAAAACCCAATTTTCACTTTATTTTATTGTGGGGAGATGCTTGTCAGCAATTATTATATAAAATATCCCCCCCCCCAAAAAAAAATCAATTCTGGATTTACCATAAGAGAAACACTAAAATAATATGGTCTCTCTTTTCAGTGGAGCTTACTTTTTTTTTTTTAAAGGACTGGGTTTTTTAAGGCATCTGAGAAGTGAGTTTATAACCCATACAAAGCAATTCTGTTCAGCTCACTGGATTAAAACAGATTCTGTTTTGGTTAAAACAGAAACCAAATGGATATTTTGCTGGATTATACTGCTGCATTTGGACATTGGAAAATTATACGATTATTCCAAAACTGTATCATTCTTTTAGTGAATTATATTTCCTATTTTTTTCTCAAGCCAATTTTATAATTAAGGTGCATCAACAACTGAAATACATTTACTCATTTATTTGGAATTAAACACTATTGGCATTTGTTTATGAATTTTCAGTACCTTGTGACCATTTATGTAAGTGTTAATTGCATTTTAAAAAACTTGTTAGCTGCAATACAAGCAGTCCTCCATTAATAATGGTCATTGGGTGTGGAATTTCCATTGCTAAATGTCATAAAGTGCAATATCACATGGCAGCATCACTTAGTGGTAGAAATCCTGGCACTCCCTAGTTGTTAAGGAAGTCCTTGATGTCTTGTAAGCAGTCTGGAAGGCAGGTAGATGTCTGCTGCTGGGTAGAAGAGGTGCACAGGTTGCCAGTGAGATGCAGCACAGGCATGGTGAGGATTGCTGCAAGTTGAGGGAAATGTGAACAACTTACTGGAATAACCTTGAGCTTTCCTTCTAGCTTCCCCATTGACTTTGCATTTGGGAAACCAGTGAGAAAGGTTGCAACTAAAGTATACATGACTGTGTGACGCTATAACTCGCATAAGCATAAGCTGGTTTACCAAGTGCCCAGATCATAATCATGTGATTGTGGGGGTGCTAAGATGGCCAAAACTTTGAGAACTGATCTTATGTGCTCCTGGGTTTAGCTATCATACCTTTGAAGAGTTGCTGAATGAGTGGTCGTTAAACAAGGACTATTTATAGTTCTTAGAATAAAAGGTACTCACCATTTAATTTGGGGCTTGGTGTTCCCAAAGCAGGTCTAGGATCTTTCACCAAAATTTTGGAACCAGCTGTTGATAAAAGTAAGAACAAATAGATTGCTTAAATTCAGGGCATTCATAATATCATTAAATAGCATTGTGACACAGAACTTTTTAATATTTATTGAACACAGTATTGGCTAAGATACTCAAAAGACAAAAATCGGTGTAACTAATGCCACAAAGATATTTGAAGTTTCTTTGTACTGCATATGAAAAGAATTCAAATCAACAGAATGTACTATAATAATGACCCTACAAAAGTGATAACACAATTCTTTTGATCGTTATGAATCATGATTACATTAGTATGAAATCAAAATTTGATTTTTAAAGTGCTGCATCTGCGTTGCTCTTTCTAAGTATCACAATTCTTTTGTAGCTGTTCTGTGCATTACTCTTGTTCCCGTTGAGATCTGTTTCAGATTTTCTTTGGCAGAGAGACTTTGAACTTGAAGCATTAACGGCTTTTAATCAGGTTTTTTTTTTTATTATTTGTAAATCAAAATAATCATTCAGGTGAAATGGACAGTGTAGAGATGTGCTAAATAAATAAAAATGAATTATACAACTGTCAGTCTCACGAGGCAAACCAACTAGGAAACACAGGACCTAATTTGACTGTACAGTAAGGCTATATTAATAGCTTTTTTGCAAATCTGAAAGAATATTTCCTGCCCTTTCTTACACAGCTCAAAAAACTGTGGGCTAATTCAATTCACTTTTTATCTGTCCATTCCTTTGGTTGCAGGAATGGATTCCCAAATACCATCACAACAACACTAACATGTTCTTCAGATGATTTGCTAAAATGCGTGAAGCTAAACTGAATGCACATTAAGTCTACCTGTAGTGGAAAGAATCAATTCTATGAACTCTGTACGGAATTCTGGGCTGCTTCTGTGATTACAGTTAGTTGAAAACAGATTTATAGATTTGTTCAAATTGTAAACTGCATGTATCTATAACTGCTATTTCACACAAATAATGTTTTTGCACAATACCCAGTGTGATTGTTTTTCCAACAATAGAGACACTTTATTTTGGTCTGTGATGACTAAGGGGTAGATGGGGAAGAAAATCTGATTAAAGCTTGTATTCATTTATTTATTTTGCTCTTAAGAAGACAGCATATTAGGATCAAAGAATCACACAGATTTGAGCCTTCAAGATTAGATGGTGAAGTTTCTATTGGGTCCCAATCTAGAAGAAATATTTAGATTAGATATACCTCCATGTGGAGGAGGGGGAAGAGAGGAGAAGGGGGAAGAGAGGAGGAGGAGGAGGAGGGGAAGGGGAAGGAGGAGAAGGAGAAGGAGAAGGAGAAGGAGAAGGAGAAGGAGAAGGAG